>CM034313.1:40899926-41643992 GCA_019925795.1 Dendrobium chrysotoxum | reverse complement strand
TGGTGTTGTTCTACATCAACTAAAAAATGTATTACACCCAAAAGTTACTTCTTGGCTATTTAAAAGCTAGGTTATGGGCATTGTTTGTCCAATTGATTTACAATCCTTTAGAGGTTATAGATTTATCTTAGCAACTATCAAATATTTCTCAAATGGGTAGAGAAAATTCCCTTGAGAATATTCAAAGCTCAACATATTCTGAAATCCATTAAAGAACACACCATATATTGATTTTATGTTCCATATTGTATCATATCTGTTAATGGTCCATCCTATAGAAGCACAAAAATTAATAGCTTTGCAAACAATCATGAAATAGATTAGAGATATTCAACTATCTATTACCCTCAAGAATATGGATTAGTTGAGGCCTTCAATAAGACACTAGTGTAGGTCCTAAAGAAGTCATTGGATGAAAATAAATACAAATAGAAAGAAAAGTTAAGAGAAGGTTTATGGGCATACAAAATCAAATAAAGAACTCATGCTCTATTTTTGTCATTTGCTCTAGTCTTCAGAGTAGAGGTTGTAATCCCTTTAGAGGTACAAATACCTTCATTACATATAGCTATTAACAACAATATTATAGAAGAATAAAATGGAAATCTTAGATTAGAAGAACATGAAAATTTAGAAGAGAAACATTTGATGGCTAAATAGAATATCGAGTTATGCAAATATATATAGACCCATCTTAACCCATCCAAATATAGGCAGTAAATTTGAACCAATTTGGGAAGGTCTATTCGTGGTAGAGAGAGTATATCATGGAGGATCTTTATCTACTAATTGATTATAATTGAGATAATCCAATGCCACCTATAAATGGATGATATCTCAAGCGATACAATGGTGGATATTATTAAAAACAAGTTATAATAAATATGAAGTTTTTCTTGCCATCATTTTAGTATATTACTGGAATGTTTTAAAATTTTTTAAAAGAATTAGGTCTAAAATATAAGTCTTGGTTTGAGATTTATGTTAGAGTTTATAATCTTTAAAATCCTCAAATGTTATTAAATTATATCCTTAAAGAAATGGTGTAAATCTTTGTTGTTATCCTTTTTTTAAGATTTTGAAGGTTTAACCATAAAAAATCTTCTCATTTTGAAGATTCCTATCATTTGAAATTCACTTATTTGGGAGCCACTTTCCCATCTATATTTTAATAAGCCTAGTTATGAGATGTTATCCTTGTCAGCTTTAAATCCATCTATTTGAGAGCCACTATCCCATCAAGATTTTAATCCACCAATCTAGGACATTTCTATCATTGTTAAGTATAAATTCACCAGTTTGGGAGCCGCTATCCCTTCTAAATTTTAATCCACTTGTCTAGGAGGCGCTATCCTAGTTAGGTATAAATTCACCTATTTCGGAAGTGTTATCCCTTCAAGATTTCAATCCACTTGTCTAAGAGATGGAGTTTCTATCCCATCCAGATTTTAATCCACTTATCTAGGAGATGCTATCCTAGTTTGGTATAAGCCCACCTATTTGGGAGTTGTTATCCCATTTATGTTTCAACCCACATGTCAAGGAGATTCTGGCCTAGTCTAATATGAATCCACTTATTTGAGAATCGATCTCTCAGTAAAGTTTCTAATCACTTGTCTAGGAATCAAACTCCCATTTAAATCCAAATATACTAGTTGTGGAGTAAGCCTTTATGTCACCATCCTTGTTAAAGTCCCAAATTCCTTTTTACGATAATTTCCTTACAAGCCCTAAAAATTAAAACTTCTTTAGATTTTGTTAATAACTTTGGTCAATACCAACATGTGTGATTTATTTTTCAAGTTCATCACACGCTCTAGGGGTCCATTTATTGACCTCATTTTTATTGAAGTTAATTTCCCAAATTAAAAAAATTCAATCTCCACACATATATCATTGAACCTCATTCCATACTTTAAATGTAATCCATCACCATGCTTTGGCATAGTGGCCAGATTAATGACCATAAAATCATCACATTATATATATATTTATTTATTTATTTATTTCTTTTTTTTTTTTTGGGGGGGGGGGGGGGGGGAGGGGCGGGGTGAACCCTCAAAGGGGCCTATGTGTTTATTAAGAAAAAGATTACAAGGACCTAAAATAGAACCTTCAGCTTGCTAAAACTCAAAAGAGATACTAAACAATTCAAAAGAAAGCCTATGAGCTGATGGTTTGTTGTTCTAAAAAATACAAAATACCGTAATAACATTCTAGGCCTACTAGAAATAGGACCCAAAAAAGGAAGAAAAGGAAAGTACTTTCGGCACTGTCTTCCTACAAAAAACTAGCTAACCTCCAAAATCTCGATGCCTTTAACCTGTAAGAGAATCAGACTACAAAGCAAACAAGAATTTGGCAAGAAATATGCAGGATTATAACTAATCAAATTTAAACACAAAAGGATACAAATTTTGAAATAACCTAGCAGAATACTACCATCAAACTGAAATTGATAGCCATTAAAGTTCATCCAATTAATACCCGAGATGCCACCAAACAAAAAAGTCATTTGCCACTCGAGCTTACTAATAAACTCATCCAAGGTCATAATGAGATTGAGTAAAATAAAATTGAAACGATTACAGGAGATCGGGCAAGGATAATAGCAGCAAACCAAGAGCAAAGATCCCCCAGAATACAACCACCACTGATACAGTTCAAGATAATCAGAAAACCTATGTTCATAGCCTTAAAAAGGGGGACGGATAAGCCAGAAGATTGAAGTAGGAGCATAGCTTAGGTGAGTAGTACCAACACCTTCATAATATAACCCCAAATGCCACTCACATCTAACCCCTGGAACCGCCAGCCAATATCAACACAGGAAAATAGCATTCGAATAGACATGGAAAATGGTTAACACCTGATACTTAACACCCGAGACTCTACCATAAATGTTAGTATAATCCTAACAATCCTAGCGCAAAACCTAATTAAGTAAACTCATCAAAAGAGAAGAACAATAACCGATCCCAATACTGTAAGCCAGAACACTGAAGTCATTAGTAGAAGTATAGCTCAGTGTGTAGCACCAGTACCATCATTATATAACCCCAAATGCCACTCACATTTAATCCCTGGAACTGCTAGCCAACAATAACACAAGAAATCAGCATTCGAATAGACAAGGAAATTGGTTAACGCATGATACTTAACACCCAAGACTCTACCATAAATATAAGTATTATCCTAGTAGTCCCAGCTCAAAACCCAATTATGTATACTCATCAAAATAGAAGAGCAGCAACCCAGCCTAAAACTGGTAAAATAGCCAAAATACTCCACGGGAATCAGGAAGGAAGTAACAAAAGCCATAACACCCATAAGGCCACAACCAGTGATAAGAGAGCAGTAATAAGTGGTTAAATCAGTAAGATTAGAGTTCAATCATTACTATTCCTCACCACCTACAAAAATAAAATATAACCAGCCAAAAAGAGACCAAGATAGTAGTCCAAACAATAGATGTCCAAAAGATATCAGCATTCGATGTAGAAAAATAACAAATCTAGAACACAAAAGAGAACCAAAAGAGCTCCATAAAATCAGATCTCATAAACAACCGAAAAAGAGCAGGAACAATAGAAAAAGCTAAACCACTAATGAAAACGAATGAAGGGGAGACCCAACCGGTATAATCTAGCTAAACCTTTAATCTCCTTAGGGAGAGTATGCTCACAGTATTCAGAAAAAATAGTTAAGTTACAACCCAATTTAGCCAAGGAGTCGGCAACAACATTCCCCTCTCTCGAGATATGAGACATATTATATATAATGAGAGAAAGCCAGTATTTAATATCTCTAAGCATATAGTAATTAGTAGGATTGGAGGAGATGTTGCCATCGACATAGTGGATCAGGAGCATATCATCAACTTCAATCCATATACTAGTGATGCCAAGAGAAATACAAAGTTGAATCCCAAATAGGAGGCTCTCAATTTTAGCTTGAATGACACTAATAGCATTGGAAGGACCCGTAAAGGCCACAATCACAAAGCCATTAGAATCCCTAATATTATCACCAAAACCGGCATTTAAGTTATTTCATGCACCATTAGTGTTAAGTTTAAAATAGCCCTCCAAAGGCTTTCTCCAGTAAATAATGTTGTCTTTAACATTAATAATTATGGGACTAAAAACCAGACCAAACTCACATGACACATGAAGAAAACCTTTAAAGGAATCAGCGTTTAAAAGCTTAGCCACAAAAAACTGATAAATTTTATTCTTAACTTTAGAAATAATAGTTAAAGCATCCATTTTAATATTCTCATGTTTTGAATCATTCCTACTACTCCATAAAAACCAGCAAATAAGGATAGGGAGTATATTCATAATATGACCTTTAGTAGGAATAAACCACTCTTTAAGAAGATCATCAATAATATTAAAACCAGTAGTAGAAATCATATTAAACATATTGTCAAAATGAACCTAAACTTTCATAGCAATAGGTCCATGAATAAACACATGATTCATATTCTCAATGTGATAGCAACATTGAAATTTGGAGGTAATATAGAAACCTTTATTTAAAAGAATAGAATCCACAGGCAAGTAATTATGCAAGAATCTTCAAATAAGAAGCATGCTAGAAAGATAAATAAAAAGAGTTTTTAGGAAGACTATATCTAATAGAATTCTAAACTTGTTTAGTTTAAAATTTATCATCATTAGAACGGTTAAACAAAATGCAATCCTCATCTCCAAATGGATTGAAATCTTGAGAATTAATTTAATAATAGAATCTGGCACATGATTGGCAAGAAGATCAATATTCCAAACCTTATTACAGATAAAATCTTTAACTTTACAAGTAGAGGTAGAGTGAGTAAATAAAATATTATCAATAGAAAAATTACCCAACCATTTATCTTGCCAAAAAAAAAAATGTTCCCAACTCCCAAACCCCATTGAATGAATTCTTCCACTTTCCACATAATGTTACATAATCTTTTCCAGTGAAGGAATCGCCATTTCTAAAATCACAAATCAAGGGATGCTTCCCACCACAGTATTTATAAACCATAAACTCTTTTTAGCTCTAAAAGAATGCCACAGTTTATGATTAAAGGTCCTGGTCATATCAATAAAGGTTTTGAATCCTAATTTACCCTCATCCATAGCCCCCAAGCAATTTCTCCAAGAGCCTCAAATAATAGAGCGATTACCAATTTTAGAACCCCAGAGAAATTTATTAAATAAAGTCTCCATTCAAGTACAGACATCTGAAGTTGGACACAAAGTATGAAACAAATATATAGGAATAGAATACAAAAAATGTTTAATAACAACAAGCCTACCTCCATAAGAGAGAAAATTAAAAGCCCAAGAAGAAAGTTTCTTATGAATAGTAGAGAAAATATCATCGAATAAATGAGAACATTTCTTACCCTTGTAGAGAAGCATACCAAAATACTTTAATGGCAGGAGTTTCTTATTCAAACCAAATTTTCTTTCAATACTATAAATATGACTAGAGAAAATAGATTTTGCAGGAATAAAACAACTCCTAGAGGAGTTAAAAATTAAACCACTAGCTTGCTGGAAGGAACTAAGAAATTTGAAGAGAATATACAACATTTTAATAGAACCATTAGAGAAAATAATGAAATCATTCGCAAAGCTCTAATGAGTGATGAGAAAACCACCACCCATTTTATATTATAGAGTAGGGTGAATTCTAAAAAGAATGTTTTTACCGCGAGATAGGAATTCCATAGCAATATTGAAGAGGGCAGGAGATAGAGGATCTCCTTGTCTTAAACCATAAGAGGATTTGAAAAAGCCATGCGACTTACCATTAATAATAACAGAGAAATAATAGAACTCAATATTATTTTTAATAAGATTAATGAATTGCAAATTGAATCTGAAAAATCTTAGAATGGTATAAAGATTTTCTTTAGTGATGTCAACTTTGAAAATGATATTACCACCAACAAACTTAGCATGTAAATTGTGCACTAATTCTTTAGCAAGTAAAACATTGTCAAATATAGATCTACCTTTCACAAATCCAATTTGTTCCAAAGAAATAATATTAGGAAGAATTAAAGTGAGCCACCTCATCATAATTTTAGCAATAACTTTGATAAAGCACATAAACTAATAGATGAAAATAAATAGTGTTCCACAATTTTGGTGGTCTTATTGTTCTTCTTGAGTTTAGAGTGAGCAACAAAGCAATTATTAATCAAATGCCCATGGATTTTACATTATAAACAAAAATTTGAAACCATTTCAAACTCAAGTTTCTGTAAACACCCAGCATTTTTCGAACCAAGCCAAATAACTTTAGGATGCTTCTTGGTGATATCAAGCTCAACTAGGATGTGAGCCATCGAAGGCCTCAAAAGAGATGCGGTGTGTTGATCTATTTGAAGTGGCCTACCAAAGAAAGAACCCAAAGCATGTAGAGCATGAGAGATAAAGAAATGCAAATATAAATTAGGAAACTAAATCCATACCGAAATAATAGGAGATTCTTCTTTAACATCAAAAAATGGAGTCCATTTAGAATGTAATAAGACCTCCTAGCAAAAACCCTACTATAATCCAGATTACTAGATAATTGGATAGAAACATGTCTAGCATCAAAGAAACTAACAGAGAAGTTACCAGATAATTTCAAATTCTCAAAAAAGTTTTGAATCACATCAAGGTTCGGTCGATGAACCAAAAACTTACACATAAGCATAAACAGATAAGGACTCGCAAGTTTAAGAATGTCATCATCGGACATTAAAATCACAGGATAGACTCTTGCCACTGATTTAGTGAATGAAAAGATAGGATCCTTCGAAGAGAAAGATCCCTTCAACACTTCACAAAAAGAATGAGACCTAGAACTAGAATCACCATTAATCAACAAACCTTTCAAGGGAACAGGCGGTGCCAAAGGTGGAACACCCTAAGCATCAGGTATCATAGAGGACAGACCCGCCTCCATCCGGAGAGGAGAACGACCTAAGGCCAAATGGCCTCAGAGAAGGAATGGATCAAGATGAAAAAACTAAAATCACAAAAAAGATCTAAAAGCTATAGAGAAAACCACAAAGATGAACAGAGGGGACCAGAAACACACTCAGAATCACCAGAGCACCAAAGCTAGCCGTTCGAAAACATTGATATAGTAGTAGCATTAAAATCATCACATAATAGTCATCCTTGACTTCCATCTAATCATCTGATCAATCACAAAATAATAAATAAATGATTATTAGTGATATGATCACTTCAAAATCAAAACTCTTCTCAATCATTGACCACCACAATCAACTTTAAAATCTATTATAAAATTAAACATCAAATCCTTCAATTGATAGTCCCCAGTAATTGTATCTTGGTCATCTATTCAATCAATGATAATCATCAAAGAGATTCAATAATATGAGCATTTCCAAAACTCATTTAAATCATTGATCAAATCATATCCATACCAAATTCATTTCAAAAATCCAACAAATAGTCCAAACCTTAAAATCCAAGGCTCAAAACTAAACCCAAAACCCTTGGTCCATAACTTGATTTTGGATAATTTTTAATCACCTCAAAATCCAACCTAATGACCTTGAGTTTATGATCAGTAACTTGTATATTGATTACACATGTCTTTAGGGCCAACCACATCAATTTGGAGGCATTCCAAACCTCTAACTAAATAAATGCAAAGCATATTCTAGGGCTATAAAATCTTCAAATATTTATAGCCTACGCCACTAGATATATCATATTGTAGTTTTTAACTTTGGAAGCCTCCCTAGATCCACTGAGCATGATCATTATCATTACCATGATGCATTGAAACAACATTGAACCCTTGGTAGACCATGGTTGACCAAGGTTTGCCATAAAATCCTTAAAACCCTAAAACCACCTAAAAACTGAATTTCACTTAAACATGAACATGGCTCACTCAAATCATACCTTGAAACCTCCTCTAAAACATTTTATATGTAATTTGGAGTTTAGTGTACCCAACCCCAAGCCATGTTAAAACCATGTTGACATAGTTAACCTAGATTAACCAAAACGTCCCTTAATCCTTTAAACCTACACTTTATGCATGGAGACCTTACCAAATCTTTGGACAACCTCCAACAATCTTAAAACATCATTTGAAATGGGTTGGAAGAAATCCCAACTCCTGGTCAACCCTAGTTGACCAAGAGATCCCTTAAGCCCTTAAACTTGCATTTCAAACCAAATGACCACACCATTACATGAAACCACCACTAATAAGACCAAAATGCTATTTTAAATAGGTTGGACAAAACCCCAACCCTTGGTCATACCTAGTTAACCAAGTCAACCATAGCTGACTAAAAAACTCTATATAAGCCATAAAAAAATCAATGTTCTGAACGATAACAAATTAACCATCATGATTGTTTACTATGTCGCCAAGGGTGACCCAAAAAGGTTTCACCATATAGGCCCACCTGGTTTAGCAACATGGCTTGAACCAAGTGAAGTAAAAGGAGTTTTTGTGAACTAAAATCCAATTCTTATGATATTAAATTGCATAGATTGCTGTAGTAGGTGTCCCTTGTCCCCATGCATCAAACCCATAGGTTGACCTGGGTTAACCAATTGGGTTATCCCAAACCCTCCAAAACCTAAACTTTATCCCATTTTTAACCCAACCCAAATTGGTTATAATAAACAATTGAATTATGGTCTAGAGTGTTCATCCCACCTACTATAGCCATCTCCTGCCATGCAGATATTTTTTTTTTTTGAGAAGATGCACTAGGTAGAGATTTTATTAAAAGAAAGGTAAACTACAAACAACCATCACATTCCTCCTTTAACAAAGAGATAAAGGAAGGAGGAACATTATTATCACTAATTACATCCCAATTGAAATCAGAAGTAAGAGCATAGTTAGCACACATATCTGCTAACTTATTACATTCCCTATTCACATAAAGAAATAAGACTTCTTTAAAATCATTGAGAAAAATTAGATCTTGATAGCTCACCAACTAATCATTGTCTTCTTTTCTTTCTCTGAAAACCTTTTGAAACAATCTGATAACATTACAGTTGTCTCCTTCAATGATAATTCCTTCACTTTCAAGCATCCATTCTTGAATTAAATTCCTTATTGAAAGGATAGCTTTAACTTTAACTTGTGTGCTGTCCCAATGTACCAAACTAAATCCAAAAGCCCCCATGAATCTTCCTTTTGAATCATGAAAAACTCCACCAACACTGGCCTTGTTTGATTTCACCAAAGAAGCATCCACATTAGCTTTGATCCAATATGGAGGTGGGGGATGCCAAGATTGACGAGGAAGCTGATAAGGCTGATTAACATCCCAGTTCTCCCAATTGGTGTTTTTCCAGAAAGAGGCCACAGCTAGACTTATACAGTTAGCTGCAATGAAAGCTGCACCGTCTTCCTATTTCCAATGTATAAGCTTGTTCCTACTCTTCCAGCATCCTTGAACAGTAGAACAAATTAGATTTCCATAAAAGGGATTATGCTTTGCAAAATGTTTTAAAACAGCAATACCTTCTTTAAATGAGCTAACCGTAGGAATTTGAAATCCCCAGCTGCACAGCATTTGAGTAACTTGAACCATTTTCATACAACCAGACGTAATGTGATCAGCATTTTCAGTTTCCCCGCATCTTTTAGGACAGCTATCATTATCCAGCAGTCTTCTATAAGAGAGAAAGCTATTCGTAGGAATAGCATCCTTTCCAAGGCACCACCAGAACAATTCCTCCGCAAGCCTTAGTTTAAGTTTCTTAATCCATGTCCAACACTTAATTTCATTGTCCTCCTTATGCATGTTCTCGAAGACTAAAGCAGAAATAGTCTTCCCAGTACCTTTATAAATTAATTCCAAAGAATCTATAAGCTCTCTAGTAGATATTGGAATTGAAAGGATGAGCTCCACCAGATGCTGACCACAGATTTGTTTCAACCTCACTTCATCCCATTTGCCATCTTTGATGTAAAAAGTAAGGCATTCTAAGTCTTCATCCAGATTTCTCACGAAGGTAGGCCATCTTGCAATGCATTTATCCATAATCCAAATATCATTGGAAATATTTATATCAATGCCATTTGTGATCTTCCAACGAAGCAAAGGTCTTAGAGCAGTAGCACCCTCCATAATAATCTTCCAAGTCGATGACACCCCCTTCTTTAGATCACTATGCAGATATTTGATGTGGCAAGATTCCCCAAAATAACAAGCAAGCAATCATTGGTTCAATCCAAACTGACTAACTAGCTTTCCAAAGGAGCTCAAACTCTCCAGAACCTTCCCTTGCATCATATTAGATAGTCCCCAACTAAAATGATGGTTGGTCATTACTTATGTTGTAATATCTTAACCCTTGAATAAAAATTCTCTCTCCTATAATTACCACCAAATTTTTTGAGGGAGGGGTTGATCAATTTCTTTCCTTAGCTTCATAGGAATTCCTTAATTATCCCTCAAGTCTTCCCCCACCCCTCTCTAGCTCTAGAGTACTTTAATTGAAGTGTTCAAAGGGAGAAGAGAGTAAAAGTTATCCAAGATAAGAAACTTCCAATCTAGTGGATTATAAGGCATGAAGTCTTCAAGGGATATTCAAAGGACCTCTCCAAGAGTCCATAAAGTTAAAAAATAAGAAGATCCAGTCATTGGATAGAGTTATCTTTTCATTTGAAGTTTTAATTTTAAAATCTTAATTAGTTTAATTTCTCAATACATGGATCCCACAAACAGCATGGATTATACCCTTAGGGTATCAAGAAGCTCCCCTAAAAATTTTAACACGTTTGGAGTAGTGTACGAGAAGTTATGACCATTTGAATTTCTTGTTCAATTTTGAACTACAAGCTTTGAATCAATCCCGAAAGCCCAATTGTACATGTAATTCAATTAGATGGCCCAGATTAAGATAAACTGCATGGCTCGAGCAATATGTTTCAATCACAAGCCTTCTTGAGGCCGATCAACTTGTTGTGAGATTCTTTTTGATCCACAAATGATTGGATGGCTCCCGTGAAGTCTAACATGGCATAGTGAGAATGGCAGATCATGTGACTGGTTGATGCTTGTAAGACTAGCACCATAATTATTACATGATGCCACATAAAGATTGCTAATAATTGTTAGTTGTCACTTATTTTGAATTAAAAGAATTAAAAATAAAAAACATTTCTAAAGCCTTAAAAATTCACTGTAAATCTAATTTTCATTTAAATTTTTTTCTTGGTCTCATTCAAATTGCATTGAGCCTATGTTTGTAAAATTAATTTCAAAGTGTTTTGACCATTGGTTAGTTAGTAATAAAGGTTTGAATGGCCACAAAATTATCTTAATCACTCCCTATCTATTAGTCCAACTGATCTCAAATTTGGATAAGCTAAATAAGGTGTATGTTCAACATACCCAACTTTTGTTGGGCCTTGATGATCAATGAATCTTAATGAATTAATTTTCAAAGTTTGGGTCACAATTTGGCACAAAATTTTGGAAATTTATAACTCTCAATCCATACTTAATTATGGCTTGATTTTTCTATGATGAATTCATGTTTAAGCAAGGGTTAAAATGCCGCTAATTTTACTCAAATACAGTAATTAGAATTCCCAAATTAAACCATCAATGGAATAGATGCACTTACCTTTGATGATTGATTGTCATCTAGGAATGCTTAGATTAGTCCAAATTATGTGGGTTTAAAGCACATATTCAGATCAACCTATCTTTAAAATTTCGTTATATTTTGAGTTCATTTTGTCTATCAATTAGTGTCAAAGATTGACACACATACTTAACCTAGAACTTTATTAATTTATACAAAATCAAAAATAAATCAAAGAAATGCATTCTAAGTGTTAGATTGCTTAGAATTAAAATCTTAATAGAGGAAAATTAAAAGCCTTTTGAAATTAATTTAAAATGAAAAATAATTTGAAAATAAATAATACATTAATTAATTAAATTAATTAAAAAAATAATAAACATTCCAAAATAATATTAAACATTTGTAATCATTATTAGGAGTCATGAGTGAAATTTAAAAAATATTTTAAGAGGATTGGATATGATTTGGTGCAAAAATAGGAAATCCCCTTAATTGAATAATTAATTTAATTTATTAAAAGGGTTGAACTTGTAAAAATTATAATAAATTATAGAAAAATCTAATTGATACAAACTCAAATGCATTTAACTCATAATTGGGTCTAGTATTTATGAAGAAAATAAAAAAAGTCTAGAATTCAAAGTAAATTAGAAAGTCAACATGTGGCAAAATTTAATTTGCTAAATTGTGCTAAACTTGTAAAAATCACAACTAATTACAAAAAGATTTCAATTGACACAAACTCCAAGGAATTGAACTCAGCTTTGGGTATAGCATTAATAAAAAATATTAAAATTTTAGAATTCAATGTAAATGAAAAAGTCAACATTTGGTCTAATTTACTTCATGAAAATATGCTAAACTTATAAAAAAGTTATAATTAATTATTAAAAAATCTAGATACAAACTCAAAGGAATTGAACTCATAGTTGGGTCTAGTATTTATGAAAAATATAAAACTTATAGAATTTAAATTAAATTAGAAAAATAATAAATGGTCAAACCAAATTCATTAAATACTTCAATAAATCATCAAAAATTTAGCGAACCATTAACTTAATAAATTAAAAAATTTGAGTAACAATCACACTTCATCCTCTGTTAATTAAGTTTTTAGGCTAGAATATCACAAGATATGGGGCTACGTGTCTTAAGGGGGTATTGGTCCTCGTGCCCATTGTAATAATTCCACAAATGAATTGATCAAATTGAAGTGTTAAATTTTGAATAATATAAATCAATAATTAATAAATTGAATTAATTAAAAATTAGCAACAAATAATCAAACTTAAATAAATAGATATTACTGGGTAATCTTGGCTTCGCGATTATTAACTTATCCCTAAGGAGGGTGAAATAAAATTTATTGCCCTGGTTTAACAAAGTTAATAGCTATTCAACCTAAATCACCATTGAAATTAATATTAAAACATTTAGATATTGAGGCTTTCAGACCCTCATGCTTGACTCCTTTTAGGAAGAAAAATGTGAATTTGATAGAAAGGTTTAAGGAATAAAACACATTATTAAAATGCAATGATTCTATATAATCTATCTATCCCAATTTTGGACGAGTGGTAGTATTTCAAATATGAGCCTAGGACTTAATAATCAATGAATTCAGGCACTAAGGAGTTATTGAGATGTATGTTCTTTAAACTTAAGACTAAAAAATTCTAATAGTCAAAACACCCTCAAAACAAACTCAAAACCTCTAAAACACTAAACACTCAAATTCAAGTCTACCTTCAATGACCTCAAACAATTAAATTCAATCTTAGACAATTTCAAACAAATAATTCCTATGACCTATCCAAATTACATAGCTTTATACACACACTAGAATTTGTTTACTAGGACAACCAATAATATCCAAGCCTAGGCTAGTGGTTTTGTTTGGTTTGCTTGTGGAGTGCCTTGCTTAAAGTGTACTTATGATTTGTGTGTTTACTTTTTTGTACTCTTGATATCATGTTTATATTTCTGTTGATAGACATTTTGAGCAGACTCTTAGGTCATGTTACTTTTATGTTTACACACACTACATTATATATATATATATATATATATATATATATATATATATATATATATATATATATATATATATATATATATATATATATATATATATTTCTTTTGTATATAAATTACTCTTTTATATTCCTGTAAAAGTAGAATGTATTTAGGCAATGATGTAATTAGAAATATAAAGCCAATAATGTAAATATAAATATTTTATATTCTTATAAATATAAATTGAGTTATATGGTGCCAAGAGTTATAACAAATTTAAATATTATTATTTTTCTACATACTTGTAAGTTCCAAAAATAAAAGATTCTTCTTTCTTTGAAGTTCATTAACTTTAGGAATTCTATATATGATCTAGAAGCCAAAAGATTGAAGAAAAAAAGAAAATCATATTCAAATCTTCATTTATATAGGAGTAGAAATCTAGGCCTATTATTGGTGGAGCATGACCACAATTACTTTAGAGCAAACCCTAGGTTATACTTTGAGAAATTATTAATGAATAAAAGCTTTTTATTTACACATTATTGTTCATGGATCATTTCATAATGTGATCATGTACATAATATAATGTACTAATTATAAAGTTTTCTAAATTATATTTCCTTATTTCCTAGGATAGAATCAGCTAATCCTAGATTCATATAGCGATTAGTTATACTTAGGGTTATTAATTGGAAGCTCACTTTAGGTTAGTATAAGTCCAAACTATATACACCCCTTAGACTCTACACATTCCTCATATTCTATCATTCAAAAAATCAAAATTTTAAGTCCAAGTCTAAATTTAAAATTCCATGTAAGATCTACAATCTAATTTTTGTATACTGAATCCTGATAGGCGAAGCCTTTTCTTCAAATATACATGTATTTGAAAACATTAGTCTTCATTTTAATCAAGAGTATTCTCTTAGGAGATATAATTAACTATAGAAGCTTTCCCTTATAGGAAGTTTATAACCCAATATTAAAATAAACCATACATTTATTCCTTTCTAAGATTCGGGAAAATTTTGGGCACACAAACTTAGCTTTAAACATTCGTTTAGCTTCATAGTCAAAATAATTAGTGAATATTTCTTTTATCAATTGGGATGAGTCAAATATTCCTTATAGTATTTGATTATGGAAAAAATACATTGATTTAATTGCATAACTAAAAAAATAAGTGAATATTATTTTTTATCCTTTAGGGTGAATTAAATATTCCTTATGTCGTGATTGATTATAAAAATAAATTTTGTTTCCATTTTTAAAATGATAGTGAAGCATTAGTCTATCCTTTGGGATGGTACAATATTAATCTATGTAGATTTGACTAAAGAGACATTTAAAGTAAATTGGACAGCAACCGAACGTAAAATTTGTCCACATGCTAGAAAAGAATTAAACTAAAATCTTAATGATGTTGAGAAGAAAGGTTAATAAAGTTGAATGAGTTAGAGAAATTTATAAATGATGTTTATGAAAATGTTAAGTTTTATAAGGAGAAAATTAAAAAAAAGGCATGATCGTTTACGCATTAGGAAGGAATTTTGGTATGGATAGGAAGTGCTTTTGTATAATTCATAATTGAAATTATTTCTAGGGAAGTTAAATTCTAAGTATTAATGACTATTTACTATTGCTAAGGTGTATTCTTATGGATCTACATACATTAGGAATAGTAAGACCACTCAAATATTCAAAGTTAATGGCCAGAGATTGAAGCCATACATAATAGGGGAAATAGATAAGCTTAGTAGTTTATTATAATTGGCATCTCCTAAATAAAAGATTGACCTAAACTAACTAAAGGCTAAAACTTAGGGCTCACTAAGAGGCAACCCAAATCTATAGTGTAATGTTTAGAATGTGTATTAAGGGTATAATTAGAATATGCTTGGGTCATATTTGAATATGTGCATATTGATTTCGAAAGTGTATATCATTATGTGTGAATTAAGATTTACTTAAGCGAGTTTGATTGTATATATTATTGATGTTAATTTTTATAATTTATATGGTTATATATGATGTGTGCTCATAAGCTGTTATTAAAAGTTGTAACATATATTTCCATGTCTTTTAAACATGTATTAAAAAATCAACCCGAGAACTACATTATTGAGTTCCTGAGTGCCACAGAGCTCTCTGTATTTTAGAGAAATTAGGTTTAATAAAGTACTATAGTGACAATGGAACCCAACATTGCAACATAATTTTTGTCCAATAGTGCTAAGTGCAAACCTTATAGTGTTTTGGTATTATGCTCTTAGGGTTTTTCCCAATTTAATTTAGCACCACAAAACCATGAGAACATAAAACCACAAAGCTAGATCAGTCCCATAGCACTATAAAGCCAGACATGCAAAATTAGACTAATGAGCTCTTGAGTTTTTTTAGAACTTAATAAAGCATCATAGCATTGTCATGCATGCCACATTACCCTATCAAACTAAATTATAGGGGTAATTTAACTGCTATCTTATTGTCCTTTTTTAGTAATGTTGCAGTCGCACGTATCAAACTCTATAGTAATGGGATGATCAAAAGCTTTTATTTTTATTTTCAAAGTGTACCACCATGGTGTCTTATAACTCCATGCTATAGGGCTCATACCATTTTTAACCAATCTGATTAACTGAATGCTATAATATTCTAACACCTAGCATCATGGTGATAGTAATTTTGTATAGGCAAGATGGACTACTTCTCCATTTCACTATATTATGTTCCATTTTAGTGTGTGTGCTCAAGTATGCAATGTTATCCAACTTGTGTAAATTGCTCCAAAATTTTCTATTGAATCAGATAAACCATCTTCCACGTCCTCCAATGATAGGAAATTATTCATGCATGTAGCTACTTAAGACAATTTTAATAACTCTATGGTGTTCAAATAATTTATAGCTAAGATAAGATTTAGGAGACTTGGGGGAGGGGACTGTATAACAAATAATTTTTAATAGGAATTGTGATACTTTTTGTTCTAAGTCTGTTGGTTGTATAGCCTCTATTATTTGAGAGTTCCTTGCAAATGCAATTGAGGTATAAAAAATAAGGCCTTTCTGAGGGGTAAGTAGGTATGTTTTGTTATTCTAACCTTCAATAGTGTCTTTGGTACCCCAAATTTTGAGTTTGATCAATGCTCTAACTTTATTAATTCCCTCATTGGTTCTAATGCGATACTAAGAATATTGATTATTTAGATGTCCAGAGTCCAATGGAAAGTTAGGAAGGACAAGATAATTTACATTCTCACCTTTGTACTCACCCAAGAGTCAAAAGCTTGGCATTACATGATCTCTATATGATTAATCCCAAGCACAAACATAAAATGTTTACTAATGATAGGTCATTTATAAATTATGTAATTCAAATATCAGTTATTATTAATATTGTGAAGGTTATTTATCAGCCACTTATATATATCATTAGGGGCACCACATTTATAAGATTTAGACATCCATCAATTATTTATTCTCTTTTTATACATAATTGGGTCTTAGGGAAACCTTAGAATGAGCAGCTATTCCCTATTTTTATCATTACAAAAAATAAAGTTTTATCCATTAAGACTACCACTAGGGGTGTTAAGGAGGTGAGTAGTCAGCCTGGTCAGCCATGTCAGCCTTGCTAGTTAAAGCCTATAGCCGCCATGATATTGGAAGATTAGATGTTCAATCTCAACGAGCAGATAGCTAGTATACATAACTATATTTAGGAAAGTAGGTAGTGGCTACAGGGTATTAGCCATAAAGTAGATTATATGATGGACATGCAATAATGACATTATCAATATGCTTTAGTGTTCAATGAAGCATTAGTTGGGATGTTGAGAAACTATAAGTTATTTCAGAGTCCTTCCCATTGAGTGTTCCCTGCAACCGATGCCTATTAATCCTACAGGTGTTCTGATTCATTAGCAACAACATCAGTATAGGAGGAAGAGGAGGAGTAGGATGAGGAGTAAAAGATAATTGTTTCTTCTTCTTTTTTTTATAGTTGAATTTTAATTTTATAAATTTTTTATTTTTTATTTTTTATCTTTTTAAATGTATATGGTGAAAATATATCATTGTAATGAGTAAAAGTAATTCTTTTATGTAAACTTAAAGCTTATTATTTGTCTTACATAAAATTTTAAAATGCACTTGGTGATATTGCGAATAGAATCTTATAATTGCTATAATTATAATATTGGAATTAATTAAAAATAAGAAAAATACGAAAGTAAAGGTGATTAATTGAATATAAGATGAAAAAAATAAGAATTAAGCAATCTTAACAACAACTAATGAAAATCATCATGATTAATAATTCCTAATAAAAAGAACTCATAAAATCGGTTAAGCCCTCAACTACATAATAGATAAATTAAATTAAGGATTAGTGTAAATTAATTATTTTGAATGATTCTAATTCATCTATTAAGTGAGTAATTAGGGAATTATAAAACTCTTAATGAACCTCAGATTGAACAAAAATTGGAGTCAGGAGACACGTATTCAAAATCATTATGAAGTATTAAGCAATTAAAAAGTTAATGTAAAAAAAGAACTAAAAAGCTAAGTACTAAGTTATTAAAACTTTCTACATACAATGCTTATCCTCACTTAATAAAGAGTGGAGGAAAAAGATCGATATTCAAAATCATTATAAGATATTTATCCAATTTAAAAGAATGCGAGAAAAGAAAAAAGTGAAAGTGAAAAAGATAAATACTAGATAATTAAAAATTGATACCTAAAATGTCTAGCCTCGCTTATGTGCGACTCGAGCACAGAAATTTATGTTTTTGATGATTACAAACATTATGGCTCACATCTTTATATCTCCTACTATTTTCATTCTATACTTATTTTTTTGTATACTAACATTTTAGGTTCTATGCCGCATCGGGGGAGGTGGAAGAGATTTTTTAAGGGCTTCTTCGCCTAGCTGTTGGGGCTAAAGGAGAGTCACTAAATCTTTGGTGCAATACCTAGAACGGGAGGTTATGGGGAGTGGATGTAGGTCAGGTTGGACCGAACCACTATAAATCTGGTGTGTTATTTCGAATTATTTTCCATACTTTATTTTTACTGCGATTAACTTCTTGAGTGAAATATCTGATTTATCTTTTTATTATTGATTTAATTTAGTTTTGCTGCAAGATGGGAAAAAAATTTCTTTTTGATAAAAAGTTTTTAAATATCCAATTCACCCCCCTCTTGGTTAGCCTCGGGACAAGTTCTATAGGGTTTAACACCCCTCACAAACTTTCAAGTGGTATTAGAGCGGGATTCATAAATTACATTTTATAAAACTTTTGAAAAAAGATCAATGGCTAATTCTAGAAATTATAATATTGTGGAAGGATATTTAATCACCCGACCACCTTTATTTGAAAATATTTCTTTTGATTTTTGAAAAATTTGTATGTCTACTTTCTTGAAATCAATAGATTATCGCATGTGGATGTTAATTTAGGAAGGATACTCTGCACCTTTTCATTTTGTAAATGACATCAAAACTGATATTCTTTTTCCTGAGTGGAGTAGAGAAGAAAAATTTATGCTCAATTGAATGTTAAATCTTCGAATTATTTTTTCTATGCTTTGACTTTTGAAGATTATATTATTGTTTTTACCTGTATCACAAGAAAAGAAGTTTGAGATAAATTATGCACTACATATGAAGGTACTAGTAAAGTTAAGCAATCTAAATTGAACATCTTAATGCATGATTATGAAATATTTAGCATGAAATCTTATGAGGCGATCTTAGACATGTATATTAGGTTTACTCAAATTGTGACATAATTACATGCTTTAGGTAAAGAATTTTCAAACTTTGAAAAGGTCAATAAAATTCTATGTAGTCTACTTGATAAGTTTGATGCTAAAGTTGTTGCTATTTGTGAATCAAAAAATTTGAATGAATATTCTATTGATAATCGGATTGGCACACTCATTGCCTACGAGGAAGGTTTGGGTCAAAAGCTCTTGGATGTAGGTGAAACTATAATACTAAAACCTGAAGACATGGATGAAAGTGGCTTTGTATATGATGAAAGTTAAGAGTTAGCATCAATAATAAATAAATTGAAAAGTATACTAAAGCTTAAGGAAAAGCATCAATAAAAGTGGAACAAAGGTAAAAATAATAAGAATGGTAACATTTTTTCTAAACTTATTAGCTTTGGATGTAAGAAACCTAGACATATAAAAAATTAGTGCCCTACTTTGAAAACTTTTCCTGGTAAGGAAAAGGGTAAAGCTAAGCAAATTATAAAAAGGGCAAATAATGAAAAGCAAAAAATCTCCTCGGCAGACCTAGCTTTTGAATCATGAGATTAGAAGCAAGATGATGTTTAAAGCCTTATTTGTGTGTTTATTTGTTTTGTGTTTGCATGTATGTTTTTTATTTATTGCATTTATGTTTATTTTCTGTGTTTTCTTTGTGTTTTATTTTTATTTCTTCTTCTTAGTATTTTTTTGTTGTTTCTTAAAAATTTTAAATTAGTCTTTACATTTTTTGTAAAGTTTCTCTTATCAACAAACACATATCTCCTTTTTTTGTTTAGTGTACGCTTTAGAAAATCAAATCACTTTTTAAAAAATCATTATTTCTAAAATTGAAAAATTTACCTCCTATTTTCCTTAAAATTTTATGTAAGTTATGGTTGACTTCTTTAAAATTAGTCAGAGGAAGGAAACTCATGATTTTGTCTCTCTATCTCATTTCTTAATGAGGCAATTTTACTTTTGATTCAAAATCCTCATCAAATTATTAATTGGATTTTGAAAATGAGCTTTTTTCATCTCCTTACATTTTTTCTATCTCATAGAGATTTTTACAAGTTGTTGAATCCACTTTATTATTTTCTTAATCAAGCAGTTCATTTTTGTCACTAGAATGGGTTTGCTTTAGTCTTTAAAATTGTAGAAAGGAAGCATATTTATTAAAAAGAAAAGAGGCATAAAATGAGCCCAAAGCTTAAAAAATGCACAATGACGCCAAAAATGGAAAGATACACAAAGTGTATCAAAAATAAAAACATATGCAAAGTGCACAAAAAATTAATGACGGGGTAAAAAATGAGCCCACAATAAGTTAGCTTACGTTTCTTGTATTTGTTAAATCATATGAAAACCCTTATAACTATTGATATTTTTAATACTTGAGATTGAAAATCATGATTCTTGATTAACCAAGTTTTCCATTAATCTTCTGTTAGATATATTTCAAGAAAGGAGTTTTGGAAGGATTAATTTTTCCTTCTCTAATCTATTCCTTGATTTGAATGTTGGCTTAAAACATTTTTGAGCCTTTAAAGCAACTTGAACTTGGATTAACAATCTTTGAATATCTAACATTTTTGGGTTATGCATTGTCAAAACATGCCTTAGTAAGTTTTGAATAAAATTAAGAGGTAACTTTCTCATTACAAGAAAATTTGAAATTTCAAACTGATTCTTCTAAAAACTTCTTCTTCACTAGATCAGGGATCGTTTGGTTTTTTATAAGTCAGTTATTACTATTTTGGTTTTCTGTGCTCCTCTTCTTTTTGATAATGTCGAAGGGGGAGACTGTAGTGTTGTATTTATGTTGTATTTAAACATACTGTTATTTTTGTGTTGTATTTATTTAATTTATCTTTTTATCTAGTTATTTATTTTATTTTATTTATTTTATTTTTTAAAAAGAAAGAAAATTTTGTTTTCCTCTATTTTTAAAAATTTTATCTTAATGAGGGGACGATTAGGAGAAAATACTTTAGTTTGCAAATTCACCAGTAATGTTTGCTATTATCAAAAAGAGGGAGATTATTGTGACTCCAGCTCATGAGCTTATGCTTTTGAGGATAACAAGCATTATGGCTCACATATTTATATCTCCTAGTACTTTTATTCTATACTTATTTGTGTGTATACTAACATTTCAGGAATACCATGCACTATCAAACGAAGAACCAGAGCTCAAGATTGGGTAGAATAGGTCATGTTGTAAAGAGTCTGTAATATTCATTAATGTAATATTTGATTTCTTGAGCCAAGTCATGTAAAGGTGTTTGCTAGCTAGGTGACTATGCACACACACACTCAGAGGAGTATGATTGAGCCAAAACTAGAAGTTCAATTTTTGAACTCATCAACCTGGATGATTTATATCATCTTGACGATCCAATACAATCTCAAAACCCTAGCTGCCATAATAATTTTGTCAAGATTTAACGTTTTTATTTTTGGTCTAATCATCCAGGAAAATCCATATTGTACTGGATGATCTATGACAATATTACCTAAATTAATCTTATAATTAGTTAATCAAATCTACTTAATTTGATATTCTGATTGTATTGGATGATCTGTATATTGTACTGGATGATTTGTTCAAAATTTGTACTGATGTGTCCTGGACTATCTTGAGATCGTCCAGGATAATCAGCTTAAATTCTACACGTCATCCGAGATGATCATGAGATCGTATTGGATGATTCTTGGCTACATAATTGAGTTTTTAGAATTTTTTGAAGCCGACTATTTAAGCACATCATCCTAGATGATCCTATGATCATCCTGGACGATCTTTGCCGCTAAAATTGAGTTTCTAGGGTTTTTGAAGCCCTCTATTTAAGCTTTCTTAAGGCACTTGGTAAGTGTCTTTAGCAGCCATTGAGGCATTGTTTTTCTAGAGAAAACTTGAAGAGAGAGCCTTGAAAGGGAGAGAGGAAAGGGTGGAGTTTAAGAGAGGGAGAAGATCCTTGGAGGGGATTTGAAGGGAGTGTGGAGGGGGGTTTCACACGGTTACTCCGGTAAGCTTGCACCTTAGTAACATCAAATTCGAGGTTTATGTTGAGGGATGTTTTGGGAAGAAGAAGATCTCTTTTGTGTCAAAGGATAAGGTTCTCTGCCTTCACCAAGTGGGTGAAAAAGGATTCCAGGTTCTCTGCCTCACAAGGAGGGTGAAAAGGATTTCAGGTTCTCTACCGCACAAGGGGAGGTGGAAGAGATTTTGTAAGGGCTTCGCCACCTAGCTGTGGGGGCTAAATGAGAGTCACTAAATGTTTAGTGCAATACCTAGAACGGGAGGTTCTGAGGAGTGGACAAAGGTTAGGTTGGATCAAACCACCATAAATCTGGTGTTTTCTTTCTGATTATTTTCTGCACTTTATTTTTACTGCGACTAACTGCTTGGATGAAATCTCTAATTTATCATTTTATCATTGATTTAGTTCATTTTCATTTCAAGATAGAAAAATATTGTTCCTTTTGTTAAAAAAGTTTTTAAATATCCAATTAACCCCCCTCTTGGTTAGCCTCAGGACTAATTATATAGGGTTTAACACCCCTCACGAACTTTCAGCTTATACACCTGTACTAAGAATTATCAAAATAATAATACTTAAAGAAAGCTTATAACCTGATTAAAGAATTAACTAAATTTGTAAATTCCTTTAGTACTCATGATTATCAACCCTAAGTAAGTTAGTCAGAACTTTCACTTTCGTATTTAGGAGCTGAATTTAATAAGAACACTTGTTGAAATGAATTGTTAAGTTGCTTGTTAATGTTTATTAACATTAAACCTATTAACCTTCAAATATTATAGTAAACATCATTATATGTGTATTTCCTAAATTTTTAAAAATTTTAGAGTTATAGTTTAGCAAAAGTAACATCACTAATTAGAAAGTGCATAAAGATTGCTTTAGAAAAAGTAATGGTTTAACTTTGGGGGAATTTATTAGTTGAATTATTATCCTCTTTACAATGAGAAGATCTCACTTGATTATTTTGTGTTGGTTAAATGTATTAAAAAGACATAAAAATTAGAAAATTGCAGAGCAATGCTTCACTTGATTTCACAGCACTACAACTATCAAACCTAAATTTATAAAAAAAACTTAGAGAGTGTTGAACCACAGTGGTGGAAAGCTAGCACTGTAGTGCTTCCAAGCACTATAACACCACCTAGGCACCATAATGCTAGTCCACATCAAATGTTACAGTGCTGATCAAGGCGCCACAACACAAAATCACTAGAGCATAATGGCATAATAGTTTCTTCGATTACCACACGAAAATGACACATTGATTTAATCAAAGCAATGTAGTGGAGGACTTCATGAGTGGCAGAATGTTAGTTAAATTCAGTAGTACTGTAGCACCATCACTATAATTATATGCATCAATGCTCTATTATTTTTAAATCCTTCATACTTAATTTAGTTATGAAGAGGCATTATATGAACTTAAAATTGTATGTGATCACATCTTTGACAGAAGAGTAGCGGAAAAAATGGGGATTTATAACTAAATTATGACATGATTAGACATATGGCGACTAGAGTTCTACGATCATAAGGAGATATAGTCACTTTAGTTAGTTTCCAACTTAGCTAAACCCAAATAAGCTCAATAGATATATGGAATATTAATGCTCTGAATCATAGCCACTTAATAAAAGATCAAACTTATTCATTCATGAGTTTATGATTATCATATATTTAGAGTCCCTTAAACATAGAAGTTTCATTTGGAAAACTTAGCTAATAACATTCATTACCTCATCATTTAATTTTAACATCAACATAAATTAAGTAATAATTAGGAGTAGTACAAGATTAATCTAAAGGAATTCCCTATCCTCATAGGAATGATACTTTACTTACTACTTTATATCTTATCATTTTTTTTGGGGAAACCTAGAGAGGGGCCTATGCGTTAATCCAAAATAAAGGTTACAAGGTCCTTAATGGAGACTTTCAGCTCACTAATGCTTGATTTTGCTATAGGAAAATTCAAAATAAAAAGTAAGAGCCGATGGTCCCCAATACTAAAAAATACAAAAAAGCCTAAGAACATGCTAAGAAAATAGCACCCAAAATAGAAAGATCCAAAAATGGACATTCAGCACAGACGTCCTGCAAAAGGTACTCAACTCGTCCCAAAAAAATTCAGTCCAGAGAGCCTGCAATAAATAAGAACTGCAAAATAGAACACAACAATGTTGAATATAGAAATACCAAAAAAGTTTATCAAAATGCAAGAATTGGGAGCTGTAAGAATATTATAAATGAAAGGAATTTTGAGTTACCACAAAGAAGGATAATAACTCCCAAGAAAATAGTAATCGACATTACAAAACTTGCAATCAATACTTATCCGAAGATTGTAGCCAAGAGGACACCGAGAGCAAGAAACTTTAAATATTATCCAACTGTAACAACTGTTCATAAACTGAACCATATAGGGAGAACAGTTATCAACGTTAGTAAAGTGTAACAGATCACTATATATAAAAGAAGAAAGCAAAACATCACCCATAATGAGAAATATAATCCTGCCAGACTAGCAATCTTGGCTATGGTAAATGATACAGCAACACAAGTTAGCAACAATCATATAGCAGCGAACTAGCATAATAGCCAACATCGAACAATAGGTATTAACACCCCCTTTAATAACAAAAATCATGAACTACAACCTCCCCATTATATTGGTGATGTAGAGATCTTTCGACAACGAACCAAACCCATGTAATAGAAAGTGGAAAACACTTTAAAAGTTGTGAACATGAATAGTGCATAAAGGGTAACAGCAAAATCCATTCCTGTAATCGAACATAGCCCCCAATAAATTAGGGAATTTCTTGCCAGAATTAACCATGGAATTATAGGTAAAATGATAACAATCAGGCTAGCACCAAACTAGAAAAGAACCCCACAAATTAGGCTTTAGACGATTACATCAAAGCCACAAAATACCCGTAGCAACATAAGAGATCTAATTACAAAGGGTTCAGGAAAAAAGGTGAAGCTAGCTTAGGTGTGTAGTATCAATGAAATCGTGAATGTCAGTATCCAACTGCTACTCGAATCCAATCTAACAATCTCCCAGCATATGGATTAAATCTGAAAAAATAGGGATAAAGCCAATCAAATAGTATGTTTCTTATCATGACACGTACATGTACATAGATCTAGGGTTTACACACAAATATTATCTCAATATTCCATTAAATGGCAAGTCAATGCAACAAGATTGCCAACTTTTGTGCTTATTTTGCTTTGACATGAAATTTTGTGTGGAAAAGAAATTATAATGACAATCAACATTCTTCTTTTTGTCTTTAATTTTTTAAAGTAAGATATTGAAAGATTTGTACATAGTTATAACATTGTCCTTTTAGAAATAAAAATGCAACTTTTTGAGAATAACACACTAGTGAAAATGATATATCTAGTTGCTTTAATTTTTAATCATCTCGAGTCTTGAACCTTAGTAGTGAACTTCCCCATCATAAGGCATTGGTTGTATAGATCCACCCAAGTCACCTAATGCTCAACTTTAATTTACATTACCTTATGTTTCTTAATGATGGGTTATTAACACTTTTATGTCTTGTTATCCATTAGGTTACCTAACTTTGATAGCACATTGGCCTCTTAATTTTGCTCCCAAATAATTTATATTATTTTGAAGAATCTAAAGTTATTGATGCCTAACTTTATTTTGAAAGATATTTTTCTTGTAACTCATCGTGCACTTTATACTCACTATTTATTTAGCTTACTAAAATCTAGGAGTTTGAGTAAATGATTAGATACTTAGTGCCCATTCAGTAATGAACATTAACCCTACAAAGAGAGCCATATAGTAGGATTGGTTAATTGCGACATTAAATTTAACATGGTTGGCTTTTGTTAAAATAATTAATATTTATCATTTCAATACCATGCTTGTTTTTTCATCGTAGTCGTTTTCCCCATTTAGATGCAATACCCAAGCTTTATCCTAATCATTGTATGCCTCTTTATTATCATCTAAGAAATTTACATATTTAACTAGTTTGAAGTGTGATTGAGTCTTCATTCTTATTGAAGGTATGTACGAGATATTTACCTCACTTAATTCCATAAATTATTTGAGTAGCTTCCATAAGTGATATAGCTTAGTGCGTATTGTTTTGAGATGTGGTTAAAGGTTACTTTGATTTAGTGGAATTTAAAATAAGGTTAGAGCCACTAGTTAAAGTTACAACCACCATTTATAGCTTTTCCATCATGGGGTTTTATAGCTCAATGCACCTTGGTGTATTGCTTATGTAGTAGAAAGGCTATTACTTTATTCATTCTTCTTGGAGTTGAACTAAACTAATGGTATCCTTATCAACTATAAGATAGAGTAGTAAATCTTCTCTTGGCATTGTGAATTGAAATAGTAGTTATAAAGAGAAAGAAAATTTTAGGATATTTTAGCTTTTGGGAGGCTGCCTCTAACTCATCACTCCATATGAAATTTTATGCACCTCTCAAGTCTTTGAAGAAGAGAGACATGATCGATGCGACAGGTATGAGAACATATGGTGTTGGGAATGCATGTATATTACATGCTTTGGGTTAAAATATGCTTAGATTTTCTTTGATATCAGTCAACAATTTAATATGCAAGTTCATGTGTCAATCAAGTAATAACGTGAAATGAAAGAGTGTCGATCCTACAAGGAAGTATTCTACTAACATACAAGAAAACTAGTACTACCTACTATAACTACAATATTTTTATTTCTTTTTGGGGAAACCCATGGAAGAGGCTTACGTGTTAATTAAAATAAAATTACAAGGTCCTTAAAAGAGATCTCGAGCTCAGTAGTGCTCCAAAGAGCTACAAAAAAGGCAAAAAAGATCCTACGAGCTTAAGGTCTCTACTAAGCACAAGTACAAAATAACCTAGGGACATTCTAAAGTGTGGCAAGTAGACCACACTCCAAAAAAGAGAAGAGATAAAGAGATAAACTTGAGGCACAATCCTTCTCCGAAAAAAGTACCTTTAGGCAAAATGTCAGCATTAAAATTGTCCTACAAAATTAAGAAAATAACAAGAAAAAAGATGCAATTGCAAGAAATAGCATTATCAATTACAATTAACTCATTAAAACAATAACCAGAAACCCAGATCCCAGGTTTATTATTAAACAATAAGGCATTCAAAAAGAGCAGTAAAGTAATAAGCCAAAAATTGCACCCAAACATAAGCATAATACCAAACAACCACACATTTCAACACCCAATAATCCCACCATCGAAATGATCCAAACATTCCAGGAAATAATTCTCCATAAATCCATCATAAAAAAATGCAAACAGATTTGAAAAAGGCCATAAGAGCTTAAGCATGTAGTATCAGTCAAGCTACCTTGAATAACACCCAAGAGCCACTCCAGTCTACTCCGAAATCCACCCAGGCACATGATAAGCCTGCACAGGAAAAAGCCACTAGAATAGAAGGAGAAACACTTGAATGAAAGCAACAATAGCTTGGCGGCATAAAGCTGCACCCGAAAACCCCTACATGCATTTAAGACCAACGGATCGAGAGCCTTAAACTTCACTAAGACAAAATAAAAGCGCTTAAATACATAATAGAAGGAAAAAAGAAAGATCACAGATGGACAAACCCAATAAAGATGCCAGACATAATAAATGTCAAATAGTCGAATATAATAACCCCAGGGAGTACACGAGCAGCACATAGGGTATAAATCAGCATAAATCAATCTCCAATCAGTGCTTAAAATAGACCAATTCAAATGATAGCTTCGAAATATAAATCCAAAACACTATTAGTTTGATTACCAAACCAGTGGTACAATAAAATTATCCAACTCATAAAACTACAAGCACATTCAGAATAAAATTATGTGGTTGAAAACACTTAAATATCGCAAGCTGAATACTCACCAGGTTAACATACTTAAGCCAAGCCATGATAAAGGAACCAAAAGATAAATTCAAATTATTTATAAGGATAAAATTCAAAACAAAAAACACCTTCTCCTCAAGACATAACCCAGTATCATAATCCATGGGAAGAAAACTCAAGACATCATTCTTAGAATTTGCAACCATGAAATAACCATGCAAACCAAACAAAATAACATAGTAACAAAAATACCTAATAATAACCCAGCAAAACCAAAAACTAAAATCTAACCTAAGGAAAACCAAGTTTATCTAATCTAACGATGCCTTTAACAATGGGGGAAAGCTAGTTATATGTAAATTCAGTAAGAAATTAGAGGTTAGAACCATGGTTAGCTAACTAATTAGCACAAGCATTGCCTTCTTTACAAATTTGAGTCAACTTGACATTAAAAAAAATAAAAAGCTATTTAATTTCCCAAATAAGGTAGAATAATTCAAGGCTACAGATCTTCTCATCAATATCTTTGAAGCAGAACAACAAGTTTAATGCTGTAACTTCAATCCATATATTAACTAGACCTACAAAAAGAAAACATTTTATACCAAACAAGATAGTAGAAAGTTCAAAAAAGATAATAGAGCAAGTGGGAAGGGGACTAACAAATGTAATAACAAAATTACCATTATAATCTCTAGTAATATCACCACAGCCACATATGTGCCCTTTAACAAAACCATCACTATTGAACATGAATATGTTTTGAGGAGGTTTAATCTAATAAATCAGTCTGCACCCCTCATCAGTAACCTTATCTTGTTGGATAATACCAAACTCCTTAGCAACAAAGAAATAACCATTAAAATTCTTAGAAGTAAGAAGATTAGCATTAAACAACTAACAAACTTTATCTTTGACATTACTAATAATAAGATCATGATTCATACTGACATTGTTAAAAAGAGAGTTATTCCTCCCAATCCAAAGATACCATATAATAAGGGAATAAATAAGATCAGTAATATCACCTATAGAATTAGTAAACAACAGATGCAGGACTTCCTTAATAGAAATATTACCCTAAAAATAATTAAGTTTAAACAAATCCCCAAAATAAATCCAAACTTTAAAAGCAATCGGTGCAGAAATAAACACATGATGCATATTTTCAACATAATAATTACATTGGCACTTGGAAGCCAAAATAAAACCACGTTTAATTAAAATCTCATTTGTAGTGACATAATTATGCATGATTCTCCAAATGAAAGTAGCAAAAGAATCATGCATAATTATGTCACTACAAATGAGAATTTAGAAGAGGCATGTTGAGTTCTAAAAGTATTCCAGGCCTTCTTAATACTAAAAATGCCATTGCTAGCCATATTACACAAAAAACAATCCTCAACATCATAATTTAACAGAATTTGTAAGATCTGATTAATAATAAACATAGGAATAACTTGAAATAATTTTGGAATATCCCAATAATTGTTAGAAAGAAAATTATAAACCATAAAGTAAAGGTAGAGACTGATGGGAGCGTACAATTAATAAAAGTTTGATTCAACCACTTATCCTGCCAAAAGAAAATATTAGCGTAACCAATACACCAAAACATATAGGGTTTCGCTTCCCATTTGATGCTACAAAGTCTTTTCCGAACCCTGGAATCCCCCATTTTATAGGTACACCTATTCGGGTGTTTCCAACACAGTACTTCTGCATCATAAACTTAGATCAAAGACTATTTTTATCATGAAAGTTTATAGGGAAAAGCATGAGCTAAATTCACCATATTTTTGCACCCCAAACCACCTTCCTCCAAAGTGCCACAACACTTATTCCAGAAAACTTATTGATTAATTTTTCCAATCTATCAAAAACCACAGAAGTAGGCTAAATAGTTTGAAAGATATAAATATGAAAAGAGAAAAGACCACTTTTATTTAAAACCAGTCTACCACCAAAGCTAAGAAAATTAAATTCCAAAGAGTTAAGTTTATTTTGCACAACAGTAATAAGATCATTGGAAAGGAAAGATCTTTTACTACCTTTAAAAAGAGGAACACCTAGATATTTTAAAAGAAGGAAACCTTGCAAAAAACCTTGCAAAAAACCATTAGTATGCTTGATAGCCATAATGCAATTTTAAGGTTTCTTTTAAATAAGGAACACCTAGGTGATAAAAGAACATTTGTTTCTTTTAAGGTTTAAACCACTCAATAGCTCAAAATTATTCAAAAATCTAATAAGCATACTAACCTTATTCACTGAATCATTAGAAAAAATAATAACATCGTCAACAAAGCATAAATGGGAGATAGGAAAACCACCCAAAGTTTTAAAATATAGGTCAAGACGAGCTTCATAAAGAAGGGTAAGACCCTAAAAAGATAATCAGTCGCAATATTGAAAAGAGCCGGGGAAAAAGGATCACCTTGGCAAATACCATGAGATGATTTAAAAAAACCATATCTTTTACCACTGACAATAACAAAAAAATATGACCCCTTAATACTATTATTGATCAAACTAATGAAATTAAATTTGAAACCAAAAAGCTGTAAAATTTGATACAAAAATTTCCAGTTGATATTATTATATGCTTTAGCAATATCTAATTTAAAAATCATGTTACCACCTCTCACTTTGAGATTGAGGTCTTGAGCAATTTCTTGAGCAAAAAGAATGTTATAAGTAATGGCTCTACCTTTAAGAAAACCCATTTGATAAGGAGAAAGAATTTTAGAAGTCAACTTACAAAAGAAAGAACACAAACTAATTGGCCGAAATTCATCCCACTTTTTAGCAGCAACTTTCTTTGGAATAAGCCCAATAGAAGTACTAGAAAAAAACTTAGGAATTGAATTACAATTAAATAAATCCAAAGAAACATCATATAATTCCTCACAAATGATATACCAAGCTTTTCAAAAAAATTTAGTAGTAAAACCATCAGGACCAGCCACAAAATTGTCATTCATAACAAAAACAATTTTCTTGACTTCCTCCAAAAATGCAAATAAGTAAGAGCATTGTTATCCTCTCCATTAATGATGCTAGGGATAAACTCAGGGTAATCAATCGGATGAGGGTTGAAATTTTTATTAAATAACTTAGAGAAATGATCAACAATTGATTTAGTAATCTCATCTTCCTCCACAATATTGTTCCCATCATGAAGCTCAATTTTATGAATAAAATTTTTGGCTCTATTCTTTCTGACCAAAGAATGAAAGTACTTAGTACTCTTATCCCGTTCAATTAGATGTTTAGAATAAGATTTTTGTTTCCAATAATGTCCTCTTCCACTTGAAGCTTAAACAAGGAGATGTTAGCTTCTTTTAGATTCACTAAATTCACATCCGAGGATCGTCCTGACAATTAAACTCATTTGAATTAACTTTCTCTTTAGTAGAAATAATATTAGTGAAAAGGTTTTTGAAAACATTTCTATTCCACCAACTAAGTTTAAAGTTAAGCCTTTTCAGTTTCAACCACAGTCTATTCATCCAAACAATATCATTGTTTCGATGCAAAGGAGCCTACCAATTCTCTTTCACCAAACCCAAGCAATTTTCTGATAACCACATATTTTGAAATATGAAATTATGATAAGAAATAGACAGTCTATGTTCGATACCAATAAGGAGAAGAGAGTGATCAGAAAAAGTTTTACTTAAGTGCTCTATAAAGATGTTGCTACTAGAATTCATCCATAAATAATTAAAGAGAACATGGTCTAAACGTTGCAACATATTACCATGTCTCCAAGTAAAAGGATTACCAGTGAAGCCAACATAATTCTTGTTTTAACTAATGAATGCAAATTACTTAATTTTTCCTAATGTGACTCTCTTTTCTTATTGTGAATTTGAGCATATGTATCCATAGATCTCTATCAAGCTTGTAGCGATATAAAGGGTGGTTTATGGCCTTTCTATAGTGATTGCATTTCAATAGAACCTAAAAGGTAAAACATCCTATGTCTAATCATGCAAATGTTTCATTCCAATACTCTTATTTATTCCAGTATTCCTTTGTCAAGATAATATATCACTCTAGCTTATAAAGACACACATGGCTATTATACACATCAAATTATGATTGAGATATATTGAAAATTTCAATTTCTCATTCAAAGCACAAGTGTCTACAATAGTACTAATATTGGATTCACATCATTAGCCCAAAACTATGGAATTAGACAGACATGGAAAGCAAAGAAAATAAATCATATTTTATTGCTTACATAAAGAGAAAGTATAAGAGTAAAAATTATTTTATATGTCACCTGGATTGCACAAAAACACTCTCCGCACTCCTTTCTTCCTGCTTTATCTTAAAACTTTAAAAGATATAGGCTAACAATTCTTAAATATAGTATCATTTTTTTCTGTGGCCTCCCTTACACTTTACTATAGAGGGGTACTACAGTCTAGATTGAACTAGATAAAAATTATGTAAAAACTCATGATAAACTCATTATAAAGCTATTTATACTAAGTACAAAAATGGACTCAAGCACTATGGTGCTTGACATTGTGGTTTCATTTTGTTATAGAATTAATTAGCACCTTGGCACTACTACACATTCTCCACTATTGCGTTCCACTAACTCAGTGCGTCTATTGGTTGAACAGGACCATTGATTAGCTAGTTCAATATGGCTCCATCTTTTATCAACTTCAGCAACATGGTGCTGCAAAAGTTGAGCTCTACAAAACTTGAATATGTAATCTGACAGCACTCGTTAGTGAAGCTTAGTCTTCTAGTGCTCAAATTCTTTATACTTAGGTACTGCGATGCTAATTACTAGTGTTGCGATGCTATAAACTGCTATGGTACAGACCTTTGGTCAATTGGGGCAGTAAATTACTTGCCAGTTTTCCTGAGGCCCCGATGTTTTAATTTCATGATCTGACACTGAGGCGATGTGAATGTTGCAGTGTTAGTAGTTAAAGCATTATGGTACTGGTTTACCCCTTATAAAATTTTATACTTTTTCTGAGCATTTCCTGCATAAAATCAGCTAAAAATAACATTTTTACTAATATTTAAGATATGTAAATAGTACAAAATTTACACTTAACAAATCACCTTTCACATAATATTGATATGAAGTAGTTGAGGTAAATAATTCATTCAGTATGTAGTTGTATGTCACTTTTAATCTTGAACTACAACTTCTCAAAGATCATTTGTAATTAATAAGGTTGACATTGATGCCTTCATGGTGAGAAGAAATCCATAAATCTTTTAGAAATAACATAAAAGGTACACTTTAGTCAATTAAGCCACAAATTTTGCCTCTTTTAGTTTGGGAAAGGTATCTTTCAGATGTTGTACGTGTTTCATGAAATCTTTCTTTTCACCAAAAGGTCATCCACATGCACCTCAATATTTTGGCCTCTTTGGTCATTGAAGAGTTTGTCCATAACTTGTCGGAGGAAACCTTAGCATTTTTTAGGTTGAAGGGCATCCCATTATAGAGTTTATAAGCTTTCCACAATGTGGAGGTGTTCTTCTTCAAATTTTCCAAGGTGAATCTTTATTTTTATTTTTTTTTTGAAGAGTGCATTAACCAGATGCATTAAATAAAAGGAAACCTACTACAAACTAATAGCATCAAATTCCACCTTTAACAAATAAGAAAAGGAAGGAGGAATGTGCTCCAAACTAAAGTCATCCTAAATAAATTTACCACTAAGAGCAAAATAGCACAAATATCCACTAACTTATTGCAATCCCAATTCACACAATTGAAAATAACATGATTAAAATCTTTAATGAAAGAAAAAAATTCTAATCCAAATTTTGGAATATGCCTATCCATCCTGTTGAGATTGTTTTGAATGCTCTAAATCACATTTGCATTGTCTCCTTCAATTATGATACCTTTGTAATGTATCATCCATTCTTTAAGAACACTTTTTAAAGAGAAGATAGCCTCCATTTCTAACCAAGAGATGTCCCAATGAACACCATTGAAACCAAAAGCAAAAATAAAACTTCCTTTATGGTCCCGAAACACAGCTCCAATTCCAGCATTATAAGATGTTAACAAAGTAGCATCCACATTTACTTTTATCCAATCGGGTGGAGGAGGATGCTAAAACTTTTTAAACAACCGAACCAGTTGATTAGCATCCCATTGGCCCAAATTATTTCTATTTACCATAGAAATGGAAGCTACTCTAAGAGCATTAGCTGCAATCCTTAAGTTGTTATCTCCCTTGCCTTCATGAATAAGCTTGTTTCTGGATTTCCAACAAAGGAAGACCGAAGAACAATAAAAATTAGCAAGGAAAGTGTTTGTAGAAGCATTGCATTCCACTAATTCAGTATATTCACAATCTGAATCAGCTTAGAACATGTTGCCACCACATTTTCAATGTCTTCAATTTTCATACATCTAGTAGGACAAAAATCTCCTACCTTTAATCTTCTATATTCCAAGAATTGGAATGTAGGAATGGCCTTGTAATGTAGTCTCCACCAGAATACTTCAACTCTTGGATTGAGTTTGATTTTTTTTATCCAATGCCAATACAAATGCATATCTGAATTGCTCACCACATGATCAGAAGCAATAGCAGACAATGATCTCCTGGAAATTTGATACAGAAGCTCGGTTTGATCCTTGAAACAGTTCAAATCAATCTAAATTTTACATATAATTTTGATCAAATCCTCTCCAAATACCTGATGCAGCTTCTCAACATCACAAGCTCCATTATTAAAAAAAGTGATCCACGGTTAGACCATTGCTAATTGAATTTGAGATAAAAGTAGGCCACTTGTTTAAAGCTTTGTCCAAAATCCAAACATCTTCCACCACATTGACAGTTTGCCCATTAGAGATCCTTAATCTAATAATTAATTTAAGAGCCTTGGCACCACTCAAGATGATCTTCCAAGCATTTGCATGCTCTACTTCAATTCTAGATCCCAGCAAGAAATGCCATATTTTGGTTCCAAAGCTTTATACAATATTGAATCATTTTCATTAATAAACTTCCATGCAATCTTTTCCCTTAAAGCATCCACCTTCTTAACACAAGAATGAAGATCTCATCCCCCCAAATGATTTGGCTTGCACAAAGATTCCCAACATATATAATGTAATCCACTTCCACTTCCATTCTTGTGCCAAATAAAATCCCTACAAGCTTTGTCAATTTCCGTGAAAATGCCAACTGGAACCAAAGAATGAGTGCAGTGAAACACTGGGATAGAAAAAATGATCGATTTAGTAAGGATAAATCTTTCTACCCAAGAAATAAATTTATTTTCCTCAAGTATTCATCTTTCCAATAACTTTCTCCAACATGAAATTGAAATCAGAAGCCACAATTCTCCTCAAGTCAATCTTCACACCCAAGTAATTGAATTCTTTAATAGTTTTGAAACCCATAATCCGAGCAATACTCTTCCTTCTTCTTTTTTTCACCACTTTACCAAAAAGCATAGAAGATTTAGTAAAGTTAATCTTCTAAACTGACCAATTATAATAATCCCAAAGAATACTCCTAATCTTCTTTGCTAACCTAACATTAGCTTCAAAGAAAATCAAAATGTCATCTGCATAAAGCAGATGAGACATCCTAGGAGCATTCAGATGAACTTTAATCCCTATCTCATTCTCTCCTTGAATTAAGGCATTAGATAAAAGTTGGGAACATAGAACAAAGAGGAAAGGAGATAAGGGACAACCTTGACAAAATCCACTATGAGCAGAGATCCAATTTGAAGAATTTCCATTAATAAGAATAGAAAATTTGGGATTTTCCACACACTCCATAATTAGCTTAGAAAAGTGTAAAGGGAAGCCAAAATATTTCAAAATCTTTTCCAGAGTTCTCCAAGACATACTATCATATGCTTATTCCATATCTATCTTGAAAGAAACCAATCCTTTAGATGCTTTTGAATATCTAAATTTATGAAAAATTTCTTGAGCAATTAAGACATGATCAAATGGAGAGCGGCCCTTAATGAAAGCTGATTGATTTTCTGAAAAAAGTTTAGGAAGAATCGAAACAAATCTATTGAGAAGAATCTTAGCCAAAAGTTTATAGATGGTTTTACATAAACTTATTGGCCTGAAGTCTAAAGGAATAATTAGTTTTTCCATATTTGGAATGAGCATAATCAAAGTATCTTTTCAATCGGCCTCCATTATCCCCATAGAAAAGAAACTCTTTAAAGCATTCCAAATATCAATTTTAATAATGGACCAATAAGTTTTAACAAAAGAATTGGTAATACCATCAACAACTAGTTTAAAATACGTGCTCCCCCTGATTTGTTATTGCACCAAGTAAACTTTGGTCCAATAAACTCCACTTCATGATAATCATTGTTAGTTAAAAACAATTTCATTTCCTATGAACCTTGGGAAAAGACAAACCTGTTTCCACCCTTTATATCATCTTTGGACAATATGCAGTTAAAGTCACCACGAACCACCTATAGTAAATCTTTGGAAATAAAATCCTCCAAATGATTCCAAAGCTCCCTTCTTTTATAAATGTCTTTATTTCCATAGATTGTAGAATCCTCCAGACGATTTTTATCTGAATTTCTAGATCTCCAATCACACATTGATAAGAAGAATACAAGATAGTAAAGGAAGCAACCTTAGTATTCCAAAGCACATAAATTCCTCCTAACAATCCATCAGAAGGAAGATGAAAAAAGTTCCAATCCACTCCAATGAGTGAATTAATGTCCTTTCTTTCCATTCAAGACACTTTAGTTTCTAATAAACCAACAAACATAACACCATTCTCCTTCACAAACTCTTTAAGATATAGAGAAGCATGGATTTTATTGATTGGTAGGGGAGCTAACCCCAACAACCTTGCCTCTGTTTCCCACGTCTATCTTCCTACTCCTAGTCATAAGTTTAATTGGGCCAAGTCTTTTAAGCTCCTTACCCAGCTTTCTCTTGATAGAAGTAGTACCAATTTTATTAATGTCCTCAACATTTCCCATATCAATATGATTTGTTGTAATAAAATTACAATCACCATCCATCTCACCATCAATTCACGGATCCCACTGGTAACCTCCTCTTCTAAGTTATTATGAGCATTAAACATGTTCTTCTTCAAAATACCATGGAAAGGAATTGAAATACAAAATTTACTTGCAGTAGAGTCAACATCACCTGCAAGAACCTCAACAACATTTTCCAGCATATCTTCGATTAGTTTTCGCTCTTCAAAAACTGTACCAATAGCAGCATCCACCGAGACTACCTTGATTTCAATAGATTCTTTATTAAATTCAACAATAGAACCTCCAGAGTCTACCATAGACCCATCATTCTCAACTGGAACCAAATTCTGAATGCCTGTATCATTTGTTACAGCAACTTTACAATCTTGCACAGAATCAGCCACTTTCTAAACTTGAATTGAATCAGCAACAGGATTAGGAACCACCTTTCCTTTAAGCTTGGGTACAAACTAATCTCTTTTCCCAGCATAACTCCTTCTTTTTTAATAATTGACATGAACCCAAGGTCCATATCCATTTTCAGCTATCTCCTCTTGACCCACAATAGCATCAGCCACCTTCCCCATAGCAGCAACATCCGTTGCTGAAGGCTTAATAGGAGCCTTCACTTCTTCATCCTGCACCATTTTATTTCTTGGGCAATTGTTAATAAGGTGACCAATTTTGCCACACTTAAAGCAAATCTTAAAGACTTTCTCATATTAAATCTTTTGATAGAATCTACTAGATTCTCCCTCAACCAAAACACCTAATGGAAGTTGCTTATCCAGCGTAATATGAACACAAACTCTAGCAAATTCCCTCCTATTCCATTGGTGTAATGATTTGTGTAAATCAGTTCGTTCAAGTGAATTTTGATACAAGTTATTTTTGATGATTACAAAAGCTTATTGTTTGTCTTATGCTTTCTCCTAACAAATATTGGAGTTTTTGTTTTGTGTGTACTAACATGTTTTTCAGGAAATTCACACTCCAGACTGTTGAAGACTTCAAGTTTATTTGTTAGATTTTATTATAAGTGAAGTCTATAATTTTTACTTTTCTTGAGTCTGAGTGAGTGTGAATGTAATTGGATAACTATGCACGCACACATTGGGGGAGTGAGGTAAATTTTTTTAAGCTCATTGTATAGTATGATGTATTTTCGTACTGGATGATCTATGTTATTTGCCCTCTACAACGAACCTGCCTGGCTAAAAATTTCTCAGAATAGTTTGTATAGTATGAAATTAACTTCATACAGAAGGCTGTAAGGTACGAAAGACTTTGTTTTAAGTTCGTACTGGATCGTACGGGTTGAACCGTTCAATTTTTGAACTATTCATCAGTACGAAATTAACTTTGTATAGAAGGCCGTGAGGTACGAACGGCTCAATTTTAAGTTCGTACTGGATCGTACGGGATGAACCATTTAGGTTTTGAATTATTCATATAGTACAAAATTAACTTCATACAGAAGGCTGTGAGGTACAAGCAGCACAGTTTTAGGTTCATACTGGATCGTACGGGATGAACTGTTCAATTTTTGAAATGTTCGTATAGTATGAAATTAACTTCGTATAGAAGGCTGTGAGGTACAAACGGCTCCATTTTAGGATTACCCTGGATCGTACCAGAAGAAAATTTCATACTTTTTAAACTATTCATATAGTACGATAAGTGATCATACGGGACAATCAGATTGCATAAAACTTGAAATTTTTAGTTTTTGGATGGTTTTTCTTGTCCTTAGTACTTAAGGGTCCTAAAAACTGACTTGTATGACTACTTCTATGAAATTTCTTCTTGAGAGTGAATGGGAGAGTGATTGGGAGAGTATTCGCTGTGAATTTTATAAGATCTTTTAAGAGGGAATTGTGAAGGGATTCGCAAGGTTATCCAAGTGTGAGGATCTCATTGTTTATACTTCAAGGTTCTTCCCATTCTCCTTGGAGGCTCTTGCAAGAAGATTATTCAAGAAGACTCCGGTTCTCTGCCATCACCAGGAGGGTGGAAAAGGATGATTGGTTCTCTGTCAACACCTAGAGGGTGTGAAACGATGAGTTGGTTCTCTGCCTTCACCAGGGGGGTGAAAAAGGATGATGATTCTCTATTGCACCAGGATTTGGTGGAAGAGAGTTTTGTAAAGGCTTCTCCACCTTGCTGTGGGGCCTAAAGGAGAGTCACTTTGGTTTAGTGCAATACCTAGAGAAGGAGTCTCTAGGAAGTGGATGTAGGACATGTTTGATCGAACTACTATAAATCTGGTGTTCTCTGTTCTTTTCTTTTTATTTTTTTGCATTATTATTTTTATGCACTTTATTTTTCTATGGTTAAAAAAGTACATAATTCATAACTGTTCGTACTGTACAAATTGAAATCGTACAGTATGATTTGCTGAAAGTTTTTGATTAAAAATCTTCCAAAATTCCAAGAGAATTTTTAAAAGCACCAATTCACCCCCCCCCCCCCCCCTGCCTCTCGGGTAGCATAGGGACGTAATCAATAGGTCTAAGAACTTATTCTCACTTTCAAGTGGTATCAAAGCATGTTTCAAAAATCATTATTTAGATTACTTTTTGAAATTCGATCATGGCTAATTTTGGAAACCGGAACAGTTTAGAAGGTTACTCGATCACTAGACCACCTTTGTTTAACAACATTCTGTTTAATTTTTGGAAAACTTGAATGTCTATTTTCTGCAATCTCTTAACTATCGCATGTGGATGTTAGTTCAGGATGGTCATACTGCACCTACTAGACTTGTAGATGGCATAAGAGTTGAAACACCATTTTCTGATTGGACTTTAGAAGAAAGGGAATTAGCACAACTAAATGCAAAATGCTTGAATAGATTTTTCTGTGCTCTTAAATCTGAAGACTATATATGTGTTTCTACTTGTAAATCTGGAAAGAAAATATGGGATAGGCTTTATATTACATATGAAGGTACAAATGAGGTGAAGCAAACTAGATTGAACATTCTTTTGCACGATTATAAACTTTTTCACACGAAACCGAATGAATCAATCTCAAACATGTATACACGATTTACACATATATCCACTTCATTGCATGCCCTAGGTAGGGAATTAACAAATGCAGAAAAAGTAAATAAAATACTTCATTGCTTATCAACTACTTATGATGTAAAAATAACTGCCCTAACTGAATTGAAAGATTTAAATGTCTATTCCATTGACCATCTTCTTGGATCACTAATTGCTTATGAGCAATCTGTGACTCAAAGATAGATTGATATAGGTGGCAAGCAGAAGGAGAAGAACATAGCTTTAAAGGTGGATAATTTAGATAGAGATCAGTCACTACCTGAGGATGAGGAAGACATTGCCTTGATGACAAGGAAATTTAGAAGTTTCCTAAGGAAGAAGCAGAAGAGATGTCAATAGTGAAACAAAGGTAAGTTCCATAAAAATGCTAAGGCTCCTAATTAAATAATTTGTTATAAATGCAGGAAGCCTGGACACATCAAGACTGATTGCCCTAATCTTAAAGCCAATCCTAATAAGGAGAAAGATGAGGAGAAATTAAAGGATAGAAGGGGCAATAAGAGACTTCAACGAGCATTTTGGGTGGACTCAGCTTCAGATTCCTCAAAAATAGCACCTAAAAGTGGAAGTCACAATTTTTTTCTTGATGGCTGACAATCTTGATCATTCAGATCAAGAGGAGGTATGTGACTTGAGTTATGATGAATTGTTTGAAGTTTATGAACACATTCATTCTGTATATAGGAAACTAAAGAAACTGCATGCTAAGTAAAATTTGGATCATTTAGAGCTGCAAAATGAATTTGAAATCCTTAGGAAAGACTTTGCATTAATTGATAGCAACTACATGAGTTTAATGGATGAGTTTGATGATTTAAATAAATAGCATGAACATTTAAAATCATCTTATACTGAACTTGAAAATGATTTCAAAACTTTATGGTTGAATTAGATAGAAGAGAGCATAGCTTGAAGATTGAAAATTCAATTCTAGAGAGTGCTAATGTATATCTTGAGGTTAAGTTAAAAGCACTTGAGGAAAATAGGATACCACCTAAACTTGAAGATTTTCACAAAATCTATCACAAGTCAATTAATTCAAAATCTAAAAGAAGATCTTATAGTACACATAGATTGGTGAATCTTTTCCCTGGAGTAAAGTGTTTCTCTTGTGGTATTTTTGGACATATTTCTCACACTTATACTATTCATCATAGAACACATTTAGCGTGCAGACCTAAGATGCATAAAATATAACATATGATACATGCATCTATTTTAAAATTGCCAAGAGGAGAACCCAAAATTGTTTGGGTTTCCAAGTCTAACGTTTGATAATTTTATAGGGTCGTTCTCATATAAGACCTTGTGAGAGTATTTGGTACTTGGATAGCGGCTGCTTAAAGTATATGACTGGAGAAGCAAATCAATTTATATCACTGGAAGCCAGGAATGGAGGCAAGGTTACACTTGGAGACAATACCACCAAGAAAATGGTAGGTTCAGGTATGATTGGAAATTCAAAAAACTTTGTGATTGAAAATGTTCTGTTAGTAGAAGGGTTAAAACACAATCTGTTGAGCATAAGTCAACTGTGTGATAAAGGTTATCATATAAATTTTTGCCTACTAGTTGTATCATTAGTCAAAATAGAACTGTTGTGTTGAATGGTGATAGAGTAAATAATATTTACATGCTAGATTTAAATTCTGTAAAATCTTTTACTACTTTTTATTTGAAAATTCTATATGATGAGTCATGGTTATGGCATAGAAGAACTTGTCATTATAGCATGAGAAATCTTAGGGAAATCACTCAAAAAGAGTTAGTTAGAGGTATACCCAAATTAGACTTTATAAAAGATCACTTATGTGATTCATGTCAACTAAGAAAATAGGTCAAATCCTCTTTCAATTCAATTAAGGAAATTAGAACTAGCAAGCCTTTAGAAATTCTTCACATGTATCTCTTTGGACCTGTTAGTACCATAAGTCTAGGAGGAAAAAGATTTAGGTATGTAATTATGGATGACTATTCTAGATTCACCTGGATTAGATTTTTGAGTTATAAGAGTGAATCATTTAAGGAGTTTAGAGATTTGCCACTTGGATTCAGAGAAAATTTGGTTTTGAAATTGTAACTATCCAAAGTGATCATGGGGGAGAATTTGAAAAAGAATTATTTGATAATTTTTTTAAATATCAAGGTTTTAAACATAACTTGTCAGCTTCTAGGACACCTTAACAGAATGGAGTAGTTGAGAGAAAGAATAGAACATTAATTGAAACTGCTAGAGCCATGTTGGAAGAGTATTTACTTCCAAAATATTTTTGGGCTGAAGTAGTTAATACAATGTGCTATGTATTGAATAGGGTGTACATTAGATCAAAATTAAATAAGACACCCTATGAACTTCTTAAAAGTAGAATTCCCAACCTCTCACACCTACATGTTTTTGGATGTAAAGTGTTCATACACAATAATGGAAAAAATCTCTTAGGAAATTTTAATCCTAAATATGATGAAGGAATTTTCTAAGTTATTCAAATATTGGAAAATCCTATAGAGTTTTTAATAAAAGAACATTAGTAGTTGAGGAGACCACTCATGTTGTTTTTTATGAATCTTATAATAGTGAAGGGTCTAAGTTGGATAAAGATGAGGTTGAGGATATAACTCAAAAACTTAAAAATGAAAAAAGTTGAAGAAAGGGTTGAAAATGAAGAAGAAAACTAATTTCTTAAGGAATTGAAATTTATTAGAAGTCATCCTAAAGAGTTGATCTTAGAAGACCTAAGTGAAGGAGTTAGGACCGGCATGGTTTGAGGAAAGAAGTAAATTATTCAGCTTTTATTTTTATGATTGAACCCACTAATATAGATCAAGCACTTTTGGATGAGTTTTGGATTTTGGCTTGGCAAGAAGAAGAGAATCAATTTAAATGAAATGATGTTTAGGAGTTAATTGAAAGGCCAAAGGATCAAAGAGTAGTTGGGACTAAGTGGCTGTTCAAAAAATAAAATGAATGATTCAGGAGTTGTGATTAGAAATAAGATAGATTAATAGCTAAGGGGTATAATCAAATGGAAGGGATTGATTTTGAGGAGACATTTGCCCCTATAGCAAGACTTGAAGCAATTAGGGTTTTATTAGCCTTTTCCTATTTTAAAGATTTTAAATTATATCAAATGGATGTTAAAAGTGCCTTTTTGAATGGGGTAATCGAAGAGGATGTTTATGTTGAGCAACCTCTAGGTTTTGAAAATACTAACATCCCTAATCATGTTTTTAAATTGAAAAGGCATTGTATGGACTAAATCAGGCATTTAGGGCTTGGTATGAAAGGTTAAGCACTTTTCTATTAAAAGGATCATTTGTTAAAGGAAGTGTGGACACCACTCTATTTTTAAAAAGAATAGATAGTGAAAAACTCATTATTCAAATATATGTGGATGACATTATTTTCGGATCAACTGATAAAACTTTATGTGATGAATTTTCAAAAATAATGAGTAGTGAATTTGAGATACGTTTGATCAGAGACTTGAGTTATTTTATTGGTTTTAGCATAAAGAAAAATGAGGAAGAAACTTTTCTGTCAGTCTAAGTATGTTACAATATCCTCAAAAAGTATGAAATAGATAATGCTAAACTAGTAACTATACCTATGAGTTCCTTAGTATAATTAGATAAGGATCCTAAGGGAAAGTCTGTTAATCAAAAGAAGTTTAGAGGAATAATTGGATCATTGCTTTACTTGACAGCTAGTAGACCAGACATTATGTTTAGTGTTTCTTATGTGCTAGATTTCAATTTAATCTAAAGGAGTCACATTTGACAGCTATAAAAAGAATATTTAGATATCTTTTGGGAACTCAAAATTTAGGGATTTGGTATCCTAAGCATAGCTCTTCATTTGAAATAATTGGATACTCAGATTCAGATTTTGTAAGCTGTAGGGTTGATCAAAAAAGTACTTCCAGGGCTTATCAATTCATTGGAAATTCTTTAGTATCTTGGTCCAGTAGGAAATAAAATTCAATAGCACTTTCTACAGTTGAAGTAAAATATATTGCCTTAGGTAGTTGTGGTACAAGTGCTTTGGTTGAAACAATAATTGGTTGACTTAGGATTTTCTATCGACATAATACCAATCTTTTATTATAACACTAGTGCCATATGCTTCTCAAAGAATCCTATTCAACACTCTAGAACCAAGCATATTGATGTAAAGCATCATTTTATAAGAGATCATGTAGCCAAAGGCATAATTGAACTACATCATGTCGCTACTAAAGATCAACTCGTAGATATTTTCACAAAACCACTAGCTTTTGACACTTTTAGCATATTAAGGACAAGGCTAGGTGTGATTGATCTTAATGCATGATTGAAAATTCTGTAAATTTGTTTTGTATATGATTGTGAGTCTGTTTATGTCAAGTGTGAGTTTGTTAGTTTCTATTTTATTGTGTCTTTGATTATCATTTGTGTCTTTTAAAAATAAAATGAAAAACATTTTTTATTTAAAATTTTTTGTGAGTTCTTCTTTTTAGTGTTATTTTAGTGTCATATTCATACTGTACAAAATTATTTCATACAATACAAATTCTGTAGCCCATGCATGAAAGTCTGTAGGGTTGAAGAGATGAAACTGTGTTTTTATCGTTTGTTTGTACAGTATAATAACATCATCGTACCGTATGATATATCCATTATTGTCTATATAAATGGGGATATGTTACAGTTAGTGTCAGTTTTTATTGATGATCGTACATACGAACACATCATTCATCTGTACGATCCATATGTCGATTTGGATAAGGACGAACCTAACCATCGCCTGAATGATCTTTAATTTTTTGATCATCCAGGATGAATACGTGGTCATCTATACGAAAGGATGCCTCAGGAAGGGTAGTTTACGAAAAGCCGTTTCATTTTTTGACCGTTTTAGTTCGTGCCATACGAAATTATTTTCATCCTGTACGAAATTTATTTCTTCCCGTAAGAAATATTTTTATAGAGCTTGATTGATCATTTTTCTTTATAAAGAAGGGTCATTTTTCATTCTTTTCACTTCCAATTTTAAACTCTTCTGAGCATATAGTAGAAATGTCAGGCAGTGGAAAGAGAGTGCGATAGTCTAGGGGTTCGTCATCTAGGCAAGACTGGGACGACAATTTGGTGAGCACACAAAATGAAGAGGCTTACTATCGAGTTGTTGTATCTAAAATTACTCCTTCTCGTATCCTACTACGGGAAAATATTTATTTTGCAGTAATGCCTCTTTTCGATTCGACTCAATTTTTATTCCTACTCACCCTCATTCATGCCTACCACAAAGACCTCTTTCATATTTTCCCAGCCAATATGAAAATCAATCAGGAACATACTAGGATCACTTCTTACATCCTCAAACAAAGAGTAGAAATAACTTAGGAGGACCTTGGATTAATTCTTCATCTTAAAACTCAAGGTATTCAGGCTCATACTCTTACTTCTAGAGCAGGCTATGATTGGTCTGAAGTTAATCAAGTTCTGAGGGGTATAAACCAACCAAGTCACTTTCCTAGAGTTGACACTTTGAACCAAAATGCAAGAATTATCCAACATGTTCTTAGGACCTCCATCATTCCCAAAGCTGGAGATCGAGTAAACATGACCCCTCTTCCTTCAACTATTACCTATTTGATAATGACTGGTCAACCAATAGATGAAGCCCAATTGATCTTAGACAATCTTTATACTCTTACCGATATTGGCTAGTCTAGTGTCAAAAGAAAAAAAAAATATTGCTCTGGGGCATATGATTTCCTACATTTTAGAAAAGAAATTTAGTTTGGTCCACCCTAACGGACCTTTTGAAATGCCTATCTATATTTCTGATGTATCTTTTCGAGGACTCTTTGGGAGAGAAGGATTTGGGGATAGCTCTGAAGAAGAACCTGCACCTCCACCTGCACTTGCACCGGATCAAAATTTTTACCAAGAAATGGTCTAACGGTTTGATAGACTAGAAACTCATTTTAATCAACATTTTCATCAAATTGAGAACAAAATTAACCAGCAGGATGCACGCTATGCAAAAGACAAGGGGTAGATAAGAGACTAGTTTGAGTTAGTGAACACTAACATTACGACCATCAATAGCTATTTTGCTATATTCTCTGTTCCTTCACCTCCTCCAGATGAGGGACCTTCAGATTTCTGACTTTTCTTTGTTGTTATGGAAGTTTGAGTTGGTTGTTGTTCATGAGTGTTAGTGTTGGCTATTATTAGTTTGTGTTTGAGTGTTGATGTAGATCTCTTAGGCTTGGGTATTGTTCTTGGTGTTAGTTATGGTTGTTATTGGATGATATGTTTTTGTTGATGAGTGTACGGACAAGCTTTGATATTTTATGTGTGGTTCATTAGATATGTAAGCTTGTTTTATGATATGTTGAATGAAATGAAAGGAATGTTGCTATGCATATTGTTATTTGTTTGTGGTGATGACTTGAAATTTTTATTTAAATTTTGTCTCTCAAAAATAGTTAATTTAATTTATGAAATGTTGACTGAATTTGGATTAGAATAGAAGTTTCTGTGCACAATTTAATTTCTCAAAATATTTAGATTACATTATGATTTGGAGTAGATTGGAAGATCTTACTTTATATTATTTTTAGACATGTATTACTTAGCCTTAATTATTGCATTATTGATGTCTTAATATTACTCTTGATTTCTATATCGAAGTGTTCATTATTGTACTTGTGATCAAGGGATAGTGTTGTTAGAAAGAATTTTATTTAATAATAACAAAAAAGAGCAAAATTTAAAAAGATGCACAAAGTGTGCCATACAATAAAAAGGTGTGCAATGTCGCTAAAATTATAAAGAGGCACAAAATTAGCCCGAACATTGATTAGGTGCACAAAATGTGCCCTTTCATTCGAAACGATGCACAATGTCACCAATTATTCTTTCCTTTAACATTTTCTCAAATTTCACTAATCAATGATAGTTACTTTTGACTTAAAAATTTGGTAATTTTATTTCATCATTTGTGCAATAGTTGTGGTTACTTTATCCGTCTATTACGTTACTGACATAGATCAGCTTCTCTTCTCCTTATTATAGTATGTGATCTAAACCATTTTGGGTCCTTACTTTTTGCATCTAATTTTAATATTATAGTTAATCTTCTATTAACATTCCTTAAATCACCAACTACTTTGAGTGTCTTCCCTTTTTATTGTTGTCAAAAGGGGGAGTTTTGTATTGTTTGATTTGTTGATTTGTCTGTTATGTGTTTTATGGGATTTTTTTTTGAATCGTATGCTATATGTTTCTTTGCATATGTATATAATTGTATGTGCATGTATGTGTTTTTTCTTCTCTGTTCTTGTCTAGTCTCCTCTTACCTGCTTTTACCCTTTGTTTCGAATAGATCATTTCTTTAGGGGGAGCTTATCATTTCTTTAGGGGGAGCTTCCATTGTGGGGGAGCTTAGGAGATCATTTCTTTAAGGGGAGCTTATATTTAGTGGGAGCTTAGGTGAAACATTGGGTTTACTTATTAACACAAATAATAAATATTTTGCCATCATCAAAAAGGGGGAGATTGTTATGATTTGTGCAAATCAGTTCATTCAAGTGAATTTTGATACAAGCTATTTTTGATGATTACAAAAGCTTATTGTTTATTTTATGCTTTCTCCTAACAAATATTGGAGTTTTTGTTTTGTCTGTACTTACATATTTTTCAAGAAATTGACACTCCAGACTGTTGAAGACTTCAAGTTTATTTATTAGATTTTATTGTAAGTGTAGTTTATAATTTTTACTTTTCTTGAGTCTGAGTGAGTGTGAATGTAAGTTGGATAACTGTGCACATTGGGGGAGTAAGGTAAATTTTTTTAAGCTCATCATATAATATGATGTATTTTCATACTGGAAGATCTGTGTTATTTTCCCTCTATACCGAACCTACCTAACTGAAAATTTCTCAGAACTAGCCATACAGTATGAAATTAACTTCATACAGAAGGCTATAAGGTACGAATGGCTCAGTTTTAAGTTCATACTTGATCGTACAGGATGAAACATTTATTTTTTTAAACTGTTCGTCTGTACGAAATTAACTTCGTACAAAAGCCTTTGAGGTACAAACGGCTCGATTTTAAGTTCGTAATGGATCATACGAGATAAACTGTTTAATTTTTGAACTATTCGTATAGTACAGAATTAACTTCATACAGAAGGCTGTGAGGTACGAATGGCTCAGTTTTAGGTTTGTACTGGATCATACGAGATGAACCATTCAATTTTTGAACTGTTCGTACAATACAAAATTAACTTCGTATAGAAGGCTGTGAGGTACGAATGACTCGATTTTAGGTTCATACTGGATCGTACCAGACAAAAATTTCATACTTTTTAAACTATTCATACAGTAAGATAAGTGATCGTACGGGACGATTGGATTGCATAAAACTTGAAATTTTTAGTTTTTTTATGGTTTTTCTTGTCCTTAGTACTTAAGGGTCCTTAAAACTGACTTGTATGACTTCTTCTGCAAAATTTCTTCTTGAGAGTGAAAGGGAGAGTGTTTGGGAGTGAGTTTTGTTAGATCTTCAAAGAGGGAATTGTGAAGGGATTCATAAGGTTATCCAAGTGTGAGGATCTCATTGTTTGTACTTCAAGGTTCTTCCCAATCTCCTCGGAGGCTCTTGTAAGAAGATTATTCAAGAAGACTCTGGTTCTCTGTCGTCACCAGGAGGGTGAAAAAGGATGATTGATTCTCTGCCGACACCTGGAGGGTGTGAAAGGATGAGTGGGTTCTCTGCCTTCGCCAGGGGGGTGAAAAAGAATGACAGTTCTCTACCGCATCGAGAGTTGGTGGAAGAGAGTTTTATAAAGGCTTCTCCGCCTTACTGTGGTGGCTAAAGGAGAGTCACTTTGGTTTAGTACAATACCTAGATAAGGAGTCTCTAGGGAGTGGATGTAGGTCGTGTTTGACCGAACCACTATAAATATGGTGTTCTCAATTCTTTTCTTTTTTTTTTTTTGCATTGTTATTTTTACGCACTTTATTTTTTTGTGGTTGAAAAAGTATGGAATTCATAACTGTTCATACTATATAAACTAAAATCATACAGTACGATTTGCTAAAAGTTTTTGATAAAAAACTTCCAAAATTCCAAGAGAATTTTTAAAAGCACCAATTCACCCCCCCCCCCCCCCCCCCCCCTCTTGTTTAGCCCAAGGACGTAATCAATAGGTCTAACAACCTATTCGTACTTTCAATTGGAACATGTTTCCATCCAATAAAAAGGTCTTTCCAACTTGAGAAGAAATCCTGCATATGTTGATATTATCCCAGCATTACAAAGGTATATTAGGCAATCTAATCCACACTGGTGCTGATAGACCCTTCAAAGAATCTAGAGAAAAAGTTGGTGCCCACTTATTAATCCATACTATATGACCTTTAACAAACCAAGGTCCCTCTGTTAATATTGATTCCATAATCGTGGCATCATCACATGAACAAAGAACCCAATCCAATCCCAACATAGTTAGTTAGAATTTCCCAAAATAGCTCTATTGTCTACTCAACTCCAGATTGATAACATAAAAAGGTATGTTATCACCAAAGACTTTGATGACTAAAGCATTCTTCAATCTTTTAGTGTTTTCCAACACATTCCCCATATGTAATTTAACAGATTTTCCATCCTCCAATAGAAAGGATCCATGGTCCAAATTATCAACTTTCAAATTAGTTTTTCTAGTCCAGGCATTGGGCAGAGACTTTCCCTTATTATTAACTATTTCAAGTGCTGAAACCTGGTTACACACTTTCTTTTCACAATTCAAAACTTCTGAGATACAATGGCGAACCTTCTCCAAGTCATTGGATATAATAACAGTGTTATCAAATGCTCTTTGAGAACCTGGAACATGAATGTTGTCTGCATTAACCTTTGCCACAGTAGCAGTACCATCACCATTAACAGCTTTTAAGATCTATTTTCTAGGACTAGAAGGATTCGAATTGTAGAATCTCCTCACATTGATCTTGAAATTTGAAGAAGATGAAGCCTGGAAATTCGAACTAACCAAATTACGATTCAAATTTTTTGAGTATTTGGGACTTTTCATACCCTCCTCAACTAGAACTTCTTTACCTTTCCCAATCAGTGCGACCTCCTTTTTTGAAATCAATAAAGCACCTTCATTAATAATCAAAGGTTTCTCTTTACCCGCAGGATTACAAAAACTAGCGAACGACGAACTATCCGAAAAAACTTTAGCAGAAGTTTTACTAGCAGTCTTCAATGTAGAAGGAATAGTTCTCCAGGAACCACTATATGGACTATGAGCATCATCCATGGATGCCAGCAAATGATGGGAAGACAACCACCGCCGGGGTGAGGCGGCACGAAAATGAAGGAAATAAAAATTTGAAATGAACTTTCTCTCACTAGAAAATGAGTGTTTCTCTCACTAGGAAACTGAGTTGCTCTAGTTCAGTTGAATCTTTATTTGGTGATAATAAAACAAAACAACACTGATCATACTATATGAAAACTGACCATTGATTCAACTAGTGAGTTAGTCTTGAGGAGAAATTACTCATCCTTTGGGCACACGAAGTTTATATTTGTGATGTAAATTCACATTCTCCACCTTTTGCTTGTTTTTAAAACAATCACTACATTGTAAATCCAATAAGAGTACTACTCTCTAATGGTATTAGCATCTAGGATTTTTTAAACTTATAACTTAATAGGCTTGGAATGGATGGTTTTGGTCCTCCTTATGAAGCTTCCATCTTGATATTAGGTCTATAGGCAGTGACATAAATGTCTATTCCCTCATTTCTATTACTATCCAAGCAAAATATTATTTTAATAGAGTAGACTAAAAGTTAAACTTATTCATAGTGACCTCCTTAAGTAACCCTCTATTACTAGGACATCCACCACTTCCTTTGTTATCTTAAATATGCATCTCCTTTATTTTGATTTGTTGTACCTCCTTTAATTAAATCACCATCTTCCCTACAACATTATAGTAAGCCTATGATTGTGTGAGGTTGCCACTCATTTGGATTTATTGGCCTCTAGTGGAGAACTTGGCCACCATGTTCTATGCTGAGATGACAACATCATTCTTTAAAATTTCAAGGATAGTGAATCAAAATTTATTTGTGAATGATACACTACCTAAAAATAGGTCATTGCTTGCTTAGAGACAAAGAACTAAATGTGTGAAGTTGGTAAGTATACAGAGTAAATAGAAAGATCTAATATTTCTATAAGTAATGCAAAATCATGAAATTTAAAATAAGCCTCTTTACTCATATTTATAATAATAAGAGTGTTAGGAAAAAGGTTACATCTAGAAAAAAATAGAAAAAAATACTTAATATACACAACATAGATTAACATAGACATATAGACTAGCTATAAAATATACACATGAATCCTTATCTCTAACGCCACTCCCTCCTATCAGTAAGTGCCATGGGTGAGCCATCGAGGAAGAGTGCCTTGGGTGAGTCATTGGGACTCGCAAGTAGGGTGATTATGTGATGTTGTGTCACCAAAAATGAGAGATGAGTCCATAGGAATGCAAGATGACTACCTAAAAATGAGGGGTGTGCCCTTAGTCTAGAAGAAGTTATACATCATGGACGAGTTTATTCAGTGATGTTGTGCTCATAGACTTTATTGGTATGTGGTTCATCATCCTTTATTTGGGATTTTTTTTTATAAGCATGAAGCCTTCATTGTATATAATTATTACAGTAGAGAAAATTATATTTTGTTACATGTCCCTTAAAGCAATGATTGGTCAAAGAGAGTCCTTTAGAGGAGTCATTGAGATTGATTGCACCCTTCATCCAATTTTTATTGATGTGTAAGTATACTAAGATTTGGATTGGGAGAGCCATTAGCATACCCATAAGCTCGTGTCTGCAATTTCTTTATAAGGCATTTCTTCCTTCCTTTGGGAGAATATAACTTTAACTGCATGGTCCACCTAGCTAAGGTTATTGATAAGAACCCAATTCAAATTTATAAGCTACCTATTTGAACATTGATGGCGGCTATGGAGCGAACATTTAAATTGCATAAAAATCTAGAGCTCTATCACCCCTAAGTAATGCTAAGGTTTTCATTAATATACATAATAACAAACCCCATTTAATATACATAATTATATGTGCCAAATAAAGTGATAGAGTAGAGTGTCAAACCCACGAGGAAATAAGCTTACTTGCAAGAAAATACACTTTTTACTCTAATATAATAATTATCCTACTGAAATAAAAAAAATATTTTTGGCAATTCTATTACTGAAATAATATAGTAAATATTTAATATAATATTTAACTAAAGTGTCTTTGATTGATGAGTATAAATTACCTATCTTTCAAGATGAGACTCTTTAAGGTAATGTGATTTAGAGCATATGAATCCCTAGATCTCTCTCAATCTTGTAGGGGTGAAAATGATATCTTATGATCTCCTAAGGTTATAATATCTCTTTAAGAGCCTAAAACATTTTACATCCTATATCTAGGCTTATAAACTTCCTATCTCAATACTTCTAGTTGTTCTTGCCTTTCTCGGTTGAGGTTATACATAACATTATATTTTAACTACATGTATAACAACTATATGCATTAAATAAAGAGCAGGATAATATTAAAAATATCTTTTAACATTTGCATAGCAAATCTTCATTAGTACTTTAACATATACTTTATATCATCAATCGATAATAAGAGAATTAGCCATATATAGAATGAATAACTTGTAAACTCAATTTCATTAAAAGTATAGAAGAATAAAAAATATAAGAAAGTGATATCATAAGAAAAGATAAAAGTATCTCTTCTACACTCCTTCTCCCTTTAACTCATAGAGTTGCTTTAAGAAATATACACTAAACATGACAAATAATTGTACCCTGTACTTGCTTCGCCTCCCTTAGATTTTACTCTAAGAGGGAACTAGAGATGTACTATAAAAGTACTTAATTTATATGAGTGAATAAACTCCCATATAGACATAACATCATAATAATTTTTAAGAAAACATAAAAAGGCATCTAGCACTATGTCACTTGAAAGAATGGCGACGTGGTGACCCTTAAGCGAAATAGCACCTCATATTGAAACTTTTGCACTGTTGTAGTGCTTACTGATGTGGACCAATTACTAGGTAAAAAATCATGTTTCTTCATTAATAGATTGTGGTCGTCAGAAGTTACAACTGTAATGCTGTGACATTATTGTCATTGGAGCACTATAGTGCCCAAGTGCAAAAATTGAACCAAGGGGTAAAAAGTTATGGCACCGTGGCATTTGAAAATACAAAATCCAATACTAACAAGCTAACTTCATAACTTTGTGATGTTGATAATATTGTGGCTCTGCTTGTGTTACCATTGCAGCTTTTACTAATAGAGAACTTGGTGCCATAATGTCAAAACTGGGGTGCCTCAGTAGAATTAAATGGAGCCCTATGGCATTGTTGGAAATACCAGTAAGTTAAATTTGCAAAATATTTTTTTTTTGGTGATAATATAATTCCAAATTACAAACTATCTTCAGCATACCATTGAGATTAGAGTATTTTACTTGCACAAATTTTTCATAATTTTTGGGTGCCGATGAAAAGCCTTTAAAAAATAGAACTTGTTGGTACAAGTGAGGATTTTGGGATCGTCAGGTTTCCATTTGACAAACCATTTTCATAAATATTTTTTAAATAAATTGATTTATTTTATGGATATTTTTTTATGATTTTTGAAGTCCAAAAAAGATTTATTTGAATTTTATACTAAAAGAAATTGATTAAATTAATAATATAATATTAAATTATTATTTTAATAAAAATATCCTTAGTCACTAAAAGTCTAAAATGTCTTTAAAATCCTATCCTATTCATTTCAGCAATAGAGGTTTGTAAGAGTGATTTTGAGGAAAATTTGAGGAGAGAGAAAGAGAAAGTTAAGATTTGGAGGTCATGGAGCACTTTTTGTTAGTTAGCCCGGTTGAGAGATTTGCTCATCTCGTTGTAGGGAAACATTATCCTATTTCTGATTTCAAAGATTTTATGTTTTTGTATTTTTTTGATCAAATTTGAATTTTCATTACATAAAGTTGATGATAATTTTGTATTGGTAAAACTTTTGTCGAGTAATTTTTTTTATGTTATAGAGATTGAGATTATAAATATTTTGAGTATTCTTTTGAGATTTTTTTGCTAGGTGATAGCTCCTTTTGCATACTCAATAATTTATTTTAACATCTAAAAATAATTATTTTGTTCAACTACAGCTTCAGAATGTTATTTTATGCAATATTTGGTAATTTAGTGAAGTTCTAAAAAAGTGATTTATTGCTCAATATGATTTTTGTTGTCTACCGTTAGGACATTTTAGCATTTTTTGAATCAAGGTCAATTATATTTTATATGCTGCAATGCATTGAAAATGAATGTGGATAAGTGATTGAGATTAATGTTATAGTATTGTGATAATAATGTGTGTGTAAAAGACAAGTATAGACTAGTTGGCACATTAGTTTGAGACTTATTAACCTTTATAGGATGGTGGCCGATAGGCTTTGCTTTAAATATTATGGTTTAGTGTTATACTTTACTAATCCATGTGATATAATGATTGGGAGTTATAAAGAAATGATTATTGTTTGACGGGTAAAGAATGACGACTCTAATTACTAAGCCAACGGTTCACTGATACTGATATAATATTGAAAAACTCTATGATAGTCAGGACTTCTTACTTATTTAGTGTGACTATTAAAATGCATATTCTTGAGGCATTATTCTTATTATTATACAGATTTATTATTACTGCACAGATTTACCATTATTATATTATTTTACTACTCCTTCCACTAATTTATTATTAATATAAATACTGATACTATTTGTACTATTGATTCACTATATAATTAGCATGTGACATACTAAACATGTAATATACTAATTTGATACTGATATAAAATAGCATGCGTACATTCTTATAAGATTTTACTACATTGATTTAATTTTAATAGTCTTTATTAATATTTTAATTCGATATTTTATCTTATTTTAGTATTGATTGGTATTAAGAACATGATAATTTCTTTATTGATTTGATACTCATACTGATTTACTACTTTACTAGCTTTTGTACCATTTTATTTTATTATTTATAGATTCTACTACTACTTCATGTAAATTTTACTATTTTTATATTAATTAATTGATCATATGAATGCTACTATTATGATTTGATTGTTGACATGCATATTTCTCCGTTACCGTGCTTTGAATTCAGTTATAGGTTTTGGTGATCTGCTAGGCTTTTTAGCTCAATATGTATGATTAAATAATTCTTGGTCAAGGAAGAGGATCAGCAGTGTGAGGCTAGTAAGGATTCTTTCAGACCCAGGTTCTTTTTATTTTGGCTATTCGTTTATACTTAGGATAGGATATATAGGTGATAACCATATAGATTTTGAGTATTGTATATGATTTTAGGAACGAATACAGATGTGTATATGGATATATTAAACTATTTTGTTGTTTATTACTGATATATATATTAGATAGCTCTGGTTGTTATTTATTAAAATATAAATAAATATATTTAGGAATTGATTGTGTCAGGTAGAATGGGTAGCTTAAGTTGCATTATAATTTGTATCAGAGCAGTTAATGGAAGAATTGATTGTTACCAGAGTTATAGGAATTGATTGTGTGTCGGGTAGAACGGGTAGCTTAAGGTGCATTATTTTGTATGAATAATTGATTGCATAATTTAATGACATGTGATAGAATGAACTGTATGATTGTATAATTTTTTATAAGTTTTGATTTGATTTAATTTTTGATTATATGGATTTGATTTATATCAGTTTTATGCTCGAATTCTTAAGAAGAATGATGAAAATGATTTTTTCTTAAGGTGGATAGATTGTAATAACCCGTAAGTTGACTCTACCAAATAATTTTTTTTTCTTTTAAAATAACTCAAAATTGTAAACCTTCTTCACCATAGTGTTGTGATTATAGTATTTTACAGGCATAAATTTTTTTTACAATTGTTGGGTGCTAGCAAAAATCCTTAAAGAATGGGCACTTATCGGTACAAATGAGGATTTTTTAATCGTCATGTATCTATTTGGTAAACCAAATTTACCAATATTTTCTAAATAAAATGAATAATTTTATGGATATTTTTCTGTAATTTTTGAAATCAAAAAATGATTTATTTGAATTTTCTACTAAAAGAAATTAATTAAATTAATAATATAATATTAAATTATTATTTTAATGAAAATATCCTATGTCACTAAAAGTCTAAAAAGTTTTTAAATACCTATCCCATTCATTTCGTCAATAAAGGTTTATAAGAGTAATTTAGAGAAAAATTTGTGGATAGAGAAAGAAAATGTTAAGATTTGGAGGTCAGAGAGCAATTTTTGTCAGTCGACCGTGTTGAGAAATTTTCTCATCTCGCTGTAAGGAACCTTTACCCTCTTTCTAATTTCAAGGCTTTTGTGTTTTGATATTTTTTTTATCAAATTTATATTTCCATTTCTTAAAAATGACAATAATTTAATATTAGTAAAACTTTCACAATGTAACTTTTTATATGTTATAGAGATTGAGATTATGAATATTTTGAGTATTTATTTAAGATTTTTTCACCGAGTGATTTTAAAAATATAACATTTTTTGCCTACTTAGAAATATAGAAATTTTTGCCTACTTAAAAATTTATTTTGATATCGAAAAATAGTTATTTAATTCGACTAAAGCTTTAGAATGTTATTTTATGCAATATTTGGTAATTTAGTTAAATCTTGAAAATATGAATTTTTGCTCCGTATGATTTTTATTATCTACCGTTAGGATCTTTTGGCATTTTCTACATCAAGCTGAATTATATTTTATTTGTTGCAATGCATTAAAAGTTAATGTGGATATATGATTGAGATTAATTTTACAGTACTATGATAATAATATGTGTGTAAAAGATAAGTAAAGATTAGTTGACCCATTTGTTGGAAACTGATTGATATGTACAGGATAGTGGGCAGGCAGGCTTTCCTTTAAGTATTATTGTTAAGTGTTACCCTCTATTGATTCACGTGATACATTAATTAGGAGTTATAAAAAAATAATTACTATGTCAAATTGCAAAGAGTGACGACTTTGTTTATTGAGCTAATAGTATACTGATACATATACAATTCTAAAGAATATCGTGATAGCCAAGACTTCTTACTTGTTTAGTGTGACTATTGAAATGCATATTCTTGAGGCATTATTCTTATTATTATAAGAATTTATTATTACTACATGAATTTATTGTTATTGTACTATTTTACTACTCTTGGCATTGAACTGTTACTGAACTATTTGATACTATTGATTCACTGTATGATAAGCATGTGATATATAGAACACATAATATACTAATTTGATGCTAACATAGAATAGTTAAATAGCATATGTACACTCCTATAAGATTTTATAATATTAATTTGATTTCAACAGTCTTTACTGATGTTTTAATTCGATGCTTTATCTAATTTTAGAACTGATTGGTATTACGGACACGATAATTTCTTTATCGACTTGATACTCGTCATGATTTGTTGATTTATTGTCTTTGGTACCATAGTGTTTTATCATTTATAAATTCTACTTCTACTGTATATAAATTTTACTTTTTCTACATTAATTCAATGATCATATGAATACTACGGTTATTATTTGATTGTTAACATGCATATTACTCTTTTTTCTTGCATTGAATTTAGTTATAATTTTTGGTGACTTGTTAGGATTTGTAACTCATTATATATGGTTAAATGATTTCAGGTCAAGGCAGAGGATCAGGACTGTGAGGCTGGTCAGGATTCCTTCAGGTTCAAGTTTTTTTAGTTTAGCTATTCTTTTGTACTTAGGACATGATAGATAGGTGATGATTATATAGATTCTAAGTATTATATATGATTTTTGGAATGGACACAGACGTGTACATGGGATGTTTTGAATTATAAAATCTATTTTTCTTTTTATTACTTATAGATGATATTTAATAGCTTGGGTTATTGTTTATTAAAAGATAATTGAATAATTCTTCCAAATTAGATTTTAGGGCATCACATTTGTTTTGTCGAATGCTACGATAATGTAGGTTTCTTAGAATTTCTACCATTTTTGTGTTTTTCCTGCACAAAATTAATTACAATAACATAATTTCATTAATAATAAAATACAAAAAAATAATATATAATTTACACCTATCAAATAAATAAATCTATAATTCTTGTTAATCAATAACGAAAATAAAATTGATAATTTAAAATTACTAAAATATAGGATAATATATCACGGTCTTGAAGTAGTTGAAGGAATAAAGTTATAATTCTAGTTTGAAAAATACTAATAATTATCCTAACTAGTCATCCTTCTTGTTGCTTAATTTGAATTCACATGTTATAAATATAATCACTGACTTTAGAATTCTGAATTGAATAATGAAGCTTAAGCATTAGATGTGTTTGTACATAAAGTTTAAATTTTATAAGTTCACTAATATTTTTACTAATTCACCTGTTCATCCTTTAGGAATTTAAGTATAAGATTGTAATTATACTCTAAGGTTTTATCTCATACCAATTTTTCTACTCCCTTTTTCTTCTTCTTTTTTTTTTTCTTTTCTTTTTAAAACTCTTTTCTCTTTTATTTTTATAGAGTATATAGTTAATAATTCTTAATATTCATTTTGCTTAAAATCTTCTTACAATCTTAATGAGTTTAATGTAAGGATAAAATAGGAATGCTGATAGTAAATTCAGGTTGAATATGATTTTCAATTCTAACCTATTCTTTAACCTTAATTATTCATCTTTAATTAAAAGGTCAATGTATAAATTTATAACCTATAAATTTAAGTTAAGTTAATAATTTGATTGATCTATGTTAGTAAAGTATTAACTTTTCTAGTCTATGAGTTATAAAGTAATACTCATTTGAACTATGATATATGATTTTAATATTAAACTAATTTTATATAATTTTTAATTATCATTTGTATAAGGGTTAATTAAATAATTAGAATCAAATATATTAATTGCAGATAATATAAAAATTTAAGCATAAGGGAAATTTAATCAAATGTAAATAATAACACATATAAATATTAAAAAATAACACATATTTTCATATGAATGATAAATAAGTACAAAAGATGTGATATATATAACAAACTATAACAAAAGGTACAATATAATTAGTTTATAAAGCACCACTCTAACCATCAGAAAATAGTTTGAAGCATGGAGCCAAGGTCCCGTCGGCTGCTACTATAGCATATAACATTTGGTCATTTTCAATTCATCCTCAATTTTTTTTCCAATTTAATAGAACAAGGATATTAACTGGCATTATGTGTTGTCTAATATTTGGTATCCCCCTCCTACATATTGGATAAAGTTAAATGTTGATGCCACTTTGTTGCAGAACTATTCGGCTGGTATTGCAGGTGTTCTTCATGACCACAAGGGTAGATTCTTACTAGCTTATGGTAAGAAACTATACCATTAGGATATTTCTCTTCTGGAGCTTATTTTACTACTTGATTTCAAACATTGTATACAAGATTGGATGATTGTCAAGAAAGGAATCATCATTGAAGGAGATAATCTTAACATGATTAATTGCTTGCAGAAATCGGTATTCAAGACTAATGAGCTGATTGTGGGAGCCAAGAAGATGGACTTCTCTTTTCTAGATGTTTTTAAAGTAGTTAATTTTCATTTTATTTCAAGATCTAGTAATAGAGTGACTAATTTTTATTCTCATCAAGCACTTTTAGGTGATTTCTCTTGGGATGTTTTTGTTGAGAATATCCTTCCTCCTAACTTTGTTGATTTAAAAAGGAAGGAATGTAATTGGTGGATTATCACTTAGTAGGTTGTATCTTTTCTTATTCTGTTTAATGATACTTGCAAGTCTTCAAAAAAAACATCATAATGTAACTCAAAGCCAAAACTCCAGTCATTACATCACTCAATCCTTCACAGATAAAAGACTAAAAAAAGTAAAATTCACACACATATAAAAATGCACAGAAAATGAAAATTTTAAATATGAACATTTACCATTTTTCTTAGTCTTAATTATTCTCATCCACAAGATTTCAATCTATGATCATTAAACTTAAAAATACGAATACTTATGGCACCATTAGAATAAGTTCTAATGATAGTAAATGGGCTACTCCATCAAGATTTATATTTACTATGGTAGTATTTCTTCCTTTTATAAAATTGTAAGAAATCCTGACTAGGAGAAAACTGATGACCTAAAACTTGACATACATGCAATTTCTTCATCTTTATGTTATAGATTTTTGTATTTTTATAAACTTCATTTTTGAATTCATGAAGTTTATCAACCATTGTAAAACTCTAGATGTTTAGAATCAAGAAGGAATCTTCAAACTTTAAGCATACTTCACTTCTTTCTAAGGAAGAATACTTTTATTTTTATCCACCTATTACTTAAAAAAAATCTAGAAATGAAAGGAAGACACTACAAAATACTACACCTCAAAAGGATTGATTAGGATAAAAAATAATTTGTTCAAGTTACCCTTTTTATAAAATTCATAGGCACAAAATTTGAATTTTAATCCGCTACGACATGATTAAGCGTAGCAGTGCTATAAGAAGCGCTGTGGCACTCCCTTCACTCTCTCAGTTTTTTTAAACTACCACAACTAAATCTAATTTATTATGAACACAAAAAATTAAAAGTTGGGTTGCCTCCCATACAATGCTAAGTTTATAGTCTTCAATCAGGCTTGCCTAGATTTATCAATTTGGCTAGGGTACATTGCTACCAATCCTCAAATGATTATCACTCGGAACTTTTTCTTTTTCCTTTCGGTTAACTTCAATATTCTTGGCAATGATCTAAGAGGTCTACTACTACTTAAATTACATGCTGATTTAATTTGGTTTCTAAAATTTTATTAGAAGTAGCTAAATTTTGTAATTGAGTTCAGAACTGCATAACTATATTTTCTACTTCCAAACTAATTACTTTGATTGAATCTTTGATTATATGTTGGTCTAGAATTAATAATAGGTTGCTAAGGATTGTTTTAATTCTATCCTTGATCATTTTGATGAGAATTTTATTGATTTTTTCTAGCAATATTATTTGACTAATTACAATTTGGATGGTTTCTCCAACCGAGATTATATATATTATAGTAGGGATTATTTTGTATTTCAATCAAATTAATATTTTCAATCCATGGTATATTATTATTTTCAATTAACTTGTGATCCTCCAAATGCATAGATAGTTTAATTTTAAATTCTATATTTTTCTCTATTATGCTCAACTTCTTAGAAATAGTTACAGCTTGTACAGTCAAAATTATCAATGCATCATATTCATACACTCAGCTACTCTCTTATGATTTACCATATTAGTAGGCCTCTCAAAATTATTAGTAACTTTTTCCTCTATTAATTCATATGCTTTCTCAAATGTCTTAGACATTAAAGATCCTCCAGTTGCAGCATCTATGATTACTCTAAGAGATCCTACTAATCGATTATAAAATGTTTCAATAACTAACCAATCAAGTAAACTATGGTGAGGGATTTTTCTAAGCATTTCCTTATATTTCTCCTTACTCTCATAAATCGATTATTCTTCAAACTAGGTAAAAGAAGTGATATCATTTCTAAGTTTATCAGTCTTTGAAAGTGGAAAATACTTAGCAAGAAACTTATGAGCTAACTCATACATAGTTTTTATAGATTATAGGGGTAAAGAATTCAACCATATCTTAGCTTCATCTCTTAAGGAAAATGGGAATAATCTAAGCCTAATAGCATCATCACTAACACCATTTTACTTAAATATTACATAAATTTCTAAAAAATTGGCAAAGTATAAATTGGGATCTTCAACAGGAGTTCCACTAAATTAGAAATTTTAAATCATTTAAATTATAACAGGTTGTAATTCAAATTTTTAGCTTGGATTGTAGGTCTATCAAAGACCTGATAAGTTCTATCTACTAAAGGGTTAGCATAATCCCTAAGATGTCTAGATTAATCTTGATCTAATACAGGTTCATTCATTTTCATTAACTTTGAGGTTTTTTGAATTTTTTGAAGGGTTCTTTCTATTTTAGCATCAAACAAAAAAAGTTCCTTTCTATGTCTATAAAAAAAGAAACCATGAATATGCAATTAGTAAATAAAATAAAATAAATAAAATATAAGATAGAAGTTGGTCAAACAATGTAATTAATTTAACAATATAATTAAAATTATCAAAAAGAAAAATATTTCCCTAACAATGATGTCAAAAACTTGATGGGGCTGGGGAGTGAACTATTAAATTATTTGAAAATCTAGCTCTCTATCACACACAAATAATTCTTAGAGTTTTTTTGATATAAATAATAACAAACCCCACTTAATATATGCAAGTATATGTGCCGAATCAAGTAATAAAGTGATAGAGTAGAGTGTCGAACCCATATAAAAGTATGCTTGCTTGCAATAAAATACCACTGTTTACTCTAATTACAAAAATTATCCTAATGAAATAAAAATGATACTTTTGGGGATTCTATCACTGAATAAATAGTAAAATATTTGATACAATATTTAATTAAAGTGTTTTGCATATCTTTCCTAACGAGACTATTCAAGGTAATGTGATTAAGAGCATATACATCCCAATATCTCTGTCAATCATATTGGGGTGAAAAGGACATCTGTTGACTTCCTATAGTTATAATATCTCTTTAACAATATTAAACAAGTTACATCCTATGTCTAGGTGTGCAAGCATCCTATCTCAATATTCTAGTTATTCTTACATTCATTCGTCGAGGCTATACCTTACGCTATGTTTTAACTACACCTATGAATACCTTATACATTAAATAAAGTGCAGGATAATATTGAAAACATCTTTTAACAGTTATAGAACAAGTGTCTTCATTAGTACTTAACAAACATTTTATATCATTAATCCAAAATAAGAGAATTAGTCAAACACAGAATAAATAGTTAGAAAACTTATTTTTATTGAATTCATGGAAGAATGAAAAATATCAGAGAGTGATATCATTAGGAATGATCAAAGTATCTCCTCTACACTCCTTTATTTAACTTATAGAGTTCCATTAAGAAATATTGGCCAAACACTCTAAATGATTTAATCATGTATTTCCATAGCCTCCCTTAGATTTTTCTCTAAGAAGGAACTAGAGAAATATTCTAAAAAGTATTGAATTTACACAAGTGACTGAACACCCTTTTAAACATAATATCATAAGTATTTATAATAAAAAATAATAGGCAATTGGCACTGTGTCATTTAAAAGAATGGCCCTACGATTCCCCTAAAGTGAACAAGCACCTTGGTGCTTAAAATTTTGCACCATCGTGAAGCTTGCTAACATGGATTGGTTATATGGTGAACAATCACATCTCTTACTGATACAATATTGCCCTTGAAGTTTCAACTATAATTTCACGACATTATGGACATTTGAGGGATGCGATGCCCAAGTTCTAAAATGTTGCCAAGGCATGAAAAGTTGTGGCTCCGTGACATTTGAAAATGAAGAATCTGGTGCTGCCGAGCTAATTTTTTGACATCGAGACAATAATAATGTTGTGGCACTATTTATGTTATCACTGCAGATCTTGTAAATAGAGAACTCAGTACCGCAATGTCATAGTTGGGGAACATCAATAATATTAAAAGTAGCACTACGACTTTGTTTCTTATGATGCCCCAGCACTGTAGTCTCCTTAGAATTTCTACCATTTTTGAGTTTTTCCTACATAAAAATAACTAAAACAACAAATTTTAACTAAAAATTAGATACAAAAAATCATAGGTAATTTTATTTATTTATTTTTTTGAAGGAATGCCAAGAGCAATTTTATTAATAACTCAAAAACAAATCTAAGAGAAAGTACTATTGTCACATTAGTCCTTTAACAAAGAAACAAAGAGAGGAGGAATGTTAGTACAGCTAATGTTATCCCAAATGAAACTAGAAGAACAAGCAAAGTTAGCACAACAATTAGCTAACTTATTACAATTTCTATTCACAAATTGAAAAATAACTTGATTAAAATCTCTAAGAAATGAAATATCTTGAAGCTTGAAGAAGGCACCCTCCACTTTTCCATTATTCATAATACTTTGGTTATACTTCATCACATTGTAATTATCACCCTATAATTATTCCTTTCACCTCAAACATCCACTGTTGGAGAACTTCCTTCAAGGCAAGAATCAACTTTAGCTCCAGAATCGAAGGATCCCAGTGCAAACAAGAAAAGCCAAAAGCATACAAAAACCTTCCTTTAGAATCTCTAATCACTCCTCCAATTCTAGCTTGTTGTGAATCTGGTTTCAAGGACTATGATTTTGATGATAGCAAATATTTCTTTTTCTGGTTGCCTGTTTAATCTTTCAGGTCCACAGGATCAATTGCAAGTTTAAGCTAGCCCAAGAACGAGTCAGTTTATTTTGTAATTCAAGTCCAATGTACTCTTTTCATCTTTATTGAGTTAAATGTAATGTAAAGGATCCCCTAGCTAAGTAACCTTACACACACACACACTCAGTGAGAGTTTTTGAGTGATTTAGTGTTTCTCTTAAAGAAATCATACTATATGATTTTTCCATCATACTATATGATTTTTCCATCATACTATATGATTTTTCCATCATACTGTACGATAGGTCATTAATAAACAGGCTTACGGCTAATTATAAATGATTAGTTTTGAGAACTAATCATAATGTACGATCTCTATTGTACTGTACAATTTGAATTTTGAGTTTTTGAAAAACCCTAGCCGGTAGGACTATTTTGGTAAGATTTACATTTTGAGTTTTTGAATTAATCATACTGTATGATGTCAATCATACTGTACGATCATCTAAAATATTACCAAAATTATCCCCCATAATCAGGAAATTAAATCTTGGTTTCATAATTATATTTGATCGTATTATATGATGTCAATCATACGGTATGATGGACAGAGATGATTTTGGATCGTCCTGTAGATCGTACCAGATGAAACCATAATTTTTGAACTAATCATCCCGGACAATTTTTATATTGTACCAGACAATGGACTGAAATGAACTAATCATATGGTATGAATTGTATAGTACGGAATGATGGATAGAGATGAATTTTATTCATCCCATAGATCATCCCGTACGAACAGTTGAGAATAAGTTGATCGTACTATACGATTTATGTATCGTACTATATAATGTTCGTAAAATTTGTGAACTGTTTATTTGTATTTATACTGGAGGATCCTATTTTTGAACTTATTGTACTGTATGATATTGGATTGTACTGTACGACCGGCATCATCAAATTGAATTTTAGGGCACTTTTTGAGCCCTCCTTAAGATCTCTTTTGTTCAATCGTTGAGATCTTTTTCCACTTTCCTTTCCAGAGAAAACCTTGAGAGAGAGACAGAGCTTGGGAGAGAGTGACAGGATCTTGTGAGGGGGAGTTTGTGAGGGATTCACAAAGGTTACTCCAAGCAAGGATCTGAGTCATTTTCCCTATTCATCGTCTCTTATCTTGTCAGTGTCTCTATGGGAGGATCGTTCACAAGAAGATCCGGGTTCTCTTTCGGCTTTAGGTGGAAGCGAAAGGAGTCCAGGTTCTTTGCCTGCTTCAGGAGGAAGAGAAAGGAGTCTAGGTTCTCTGCCTACTTCAGGTGGAAGTGAAAGGAGTTTAGGTTCTCTACCTCACCGGGTTGGTGGAAAGGAGTTTTTATACAGGCTTCTCCACCTTACTGTGGGAGCAGAAGGAGAGTCACTTAGTATTAGTGCAATACCTGTAGGGGAGGCTCTAGGGAGTTAACGTAGGTCAAGCTAACCGAACCACTATAAAAATTTGGTATGTTCTTTCTGATTATTTACAGCATTTACTTTTCTGTTTATGATTATGTGATTGTGATTATAATTCTGTTATCGTTGAATATCTGCACATCATCGCATAACTGTAAAAGTTTTCAAACATTCAAAAATATTTTCTAAATTATTATTTTCCTCTCGAATTTTTAAAACTACCAATTCACCCCCCCCCCCTCCTCTTGGTTAGTCTCTGGACTAGTTCATAAAGGCTTAACATCCTTATCGAACTTTCATGTGGTATTAGAGAGGGATGCAAAAATTAAGTTTTAAAACTTTTGAATTTTAATCCATGGCTAACTTTGGTAATCGTAATACTGCTGAAGGTTATTCCCTTACATGACCACCATTATTTGATAACATACCTTTTGATTTTTGAAAAAGTTGAATGTCCACCTTTTTATAATCAATTGGTTATCGCATGTGGATGCTTGTTAAGGATGGCTATGAAGCACTTTTTAGAATGGTTAATAATGTTAAAACTAAGCTGTCTTTCACTGAATGGACTCTTAATGATTGAGACTTAGCCAAACTGAATGCCAAATGTTTGAACTATTTTTTTTGTGCACTAAAATCTGAAGATTACATGAGTGTTTCTACTTGCTCTACTGGTAAAGAAATCTAGGATAGATTATGCATAACATATGAAGGTACATCTAAGGTTAAGAAATATAGATTAAACATCTTACTTCACGAATATGAACTCTTTAGCATGTAACCTAGTGAATCGATTTCTGAAATGTATATTAGGTTCACTCAAATTATCACTTCTTTACATGCTTTAGGAAGAGAACTTACCAACTATGAAAAAGTGAACAAAATTCTGAGATGTTTGCCTTCTTCTTTTGATGCCAAGATAACTGTAATTACTGAATCCAAAGATTTGAACACTTATTCTATTGATAACTTACTTGGGTCACTCATTGCTTACGAGCAAGGGGTGAACTAAAGACAGCTTAATGCAGGTGAGAAGAAGAAGGAGAAAAATGTGGCACTGAAGGCCAACGAGACTGATACTGATACTTCCGAGTCTGATAGCGATGATGTTGCCTTAATCACTAGGCAATTCAAAAGCATTCTAAGGAAGAAACATTAGAACTTTCACAAATGGAACAAAGGTAAGAGTAGCAAAAATTTTAAAGGTTCATCTGATACTGTTTGCTTTGAATGCAGGAAGCCTGGACATATAAAGGCTGATTTTCCTACACTTAAGGCTCACCCAAGTAAATAGAAGGGTGAGGAGAAACCCAAGTTCAAGAAGAATAATAAGCGGATTCAGAAGGTGTTCTGGGCAGATTCTGCATCTAACTCCTTTAATACTGAAGTTGAGGAGGAGACTACAAGTTTATGTCTGATGGCTGATGATCATCCTAGTCAGTTTGATTAAGAAGAGGTATGTGAGCAAACCTATGATCAATTGCTAGATATTTCTGAGAAAATTCATTCATCGTATAGGAAACTTAAGAAAACACATGCCAGCCTAAAATTGGATTTCCTGAATTTGCAAAAAGAGCATGATGTTATATTTAAGGACCATTCTACACTTGATAGCAATTACATGTCCTTACCTGATGAATCTGATGAATTGAACAAAAAGCATTCTGAACTAATTATTGAGCATGAGTCACTGAAAATATTGCATGTTGATTTAGAAAAAGCTTATAAAGAACTGGACACCATGGCATGTAACTTATCTAGTGATGATCATTATTTGAAGTTTGAAATTGCAAGTCTCATGAAGGAAACTGAATTTCTAAGACTAAAAATTTGTGCTTTTGAGAAAAATGAAACACCTCCTATTTTTGCATAATTTTATGAACCTCCACCTTTTGAAGAATCTATTTCAAAATCATTAAAGCATGTTTCATATACACTTAGAAAGAGGCACTATCACCCACGTAGATTAGTTAATCCTTTTCCTGGTGTTAGATATTTTTCTTGTGGCATGCTAGGACATATCTCACACACCTGCATGGTTCACCATAGTACACATTGGGTGTGGAGACCCAAATTGTATGCTTCACAGCACAGCACACATGCATTGCAATCTTCTTTTCATAAGAGTTTGGGTTCCTAAATCTGACATTTGATGATTTTGTAGGTGTGCTCTCACAAAAGGCCTCGTGAGAGCATGCGGCACTTGGACAGTGGATGTTCAAGACATATGACAGGAGATCCAAAATAGTTCATTTCATTGGAGACCAGAGCTTGAGGCAAGGTTACACTTGGAGACAACAACACCAGGAAGGTGGTAGGAGCAGGTATAATTGGTGATTCACAAAATTTCATTATTGATAATATTTTACTTATAGATGGATTGAAACATAACTTGCTGAACATCAGTCAACTCAGTGATAAAGGATACAACATAAAGTTTCTTCCCACTTGCTATATTATAAGCTTAAATGACAAAATTGTTTTGTAGGGACAAAGGATCAACAATGCCTACATGCTGGATGTATGCTGTTTTAAAATTGATCTTTCAATTTGCTTAAAAATTGCTGCTGATGAGTCTTGGTTGTGGCATAGGAGATTATTTCATACTAGTATGAAAACCCATAAAAGAGTCACCCAAAAGGACTTAATTAGAGGTGTCCCTAAGCTTAAGTTCACCAAGGACCACCTGTGTGATGCCTGTCAATTAGGGAAGCAAGTCCACTCCTCTTTCAACTCAATTAAGGATATTCACACCTCTAGACCTTTAGAAGTCCTTCACATGGATTTGTTTGGACCCATTAGCACTGCCAGCTTAGGGGGGAAAGTCTATGGATTTGTGATTGTTGATGATTACCCGAGGTTCACTTGGATTAAATTTCTGTCACATAAATCTGAGTCATTTGATGAATTTAAATCTTTCTCCACTTGGATTCAGAGGAAGTTAGGTTGTGAGATCTTGACTATTCATAGTGATCATGGTGGAGAGTTTGAAAAAGTGAGATTTGGAACATTTTATGAGGAGCAAGGGATTAGCCATGACTTGTCAGCTCCTAGGACCCCTCAGCAGAATGGGGCAGCTAAAAGAAAGAAGAGGACCTTAGTAGAAGCCGCTAAAGCCATGCTTGCAGAGTATTCACTTCCAAAATACTTTTGGGCTAAAGCTGTGAACACTGCCTGTTATGTGCTGAATAGGGTGAATGTTAGATCAAATCTGAATAGGACACCTTATGAGCTCATTAAGGGTAGAACTCTAGACCTATCCCACCTCTATGTCTTTGGCTGTAAGGTTTTCATTCTGAACAATGGAAAATCATCCTTAGGAAAATTTAATCCCAAATTTGATGAAGGGGTATTCTTAGGCTATTCTAGTGAGGGAAAATCCTTTAGGGTATTTAAAAAGAGGAATTATGTGGTGGAGGAGATAACTCATGTGGTGTTTGATGAATCTGATCCTAAAGAGACTTGAGTTGAGGAAGAAGAAGATGTAGGAGAGATTACCCAAGGAGTTGAAAATGTAAATATGGAGGAAAGCGTAGAACCTGAAAATACTTTGCCTAGAGATTGGAGATATGCTTCGAGTCATCCTAAAGAACTGGTCTTAGGAGACCCTTCTGAAGGTGTTAGAACTAGGCATGGACTTAGGAAGGAAGTAAACCATTCTTCCTTTATCTCAATGACTGAACCCACCAAAATCAATCAAGCCCTTTCAAATGAGTTTTAGATCTTAGCTATGCAAGAGGAATTGAATCAATTTGTAAGAAACGATGTTTGGGAGTTTGTAGAAAGACCTAAGAATTAAAGTATAGTGGGAACTATGTGGGTCTTTAAGAATAAGATGAATAATTTTGGTGTGGTGGTTAGGAATAAGGCAAGATTGGTAGCTAAGGGGTACAATCAAATTTAAGGGATTGATTTTGAGGAGACCTTTGCCCCTGTAGCTAGATTGGAAGCCATTAGGGTGCTACTAGCCTTTGCCTATTATAAGGGATTTAAGCTATTTCAAATGGATGTCAAGAGTACCTTTTTAAATGGGGTAATAAAAGAGGATGTCTTTGTAAAGCAACCCCAAGGTTTTGAGAGTTTCTAATATCCAAATCATGTTTACAAATTAAAAAAGGCCTTATATGGATTGAAAGTGGCACCCAGAGCTTGGTATGATAGGCTTAGCACATTCCTACTAGAAAGAGAGTTTGCTAAGGGAGCGTAGATACCGTCCTTTTCCTTAGGAAAGTAGGAGATGATCTACGCATTATCCAAATTTATGTTGACGATATACTTTTTGGATCTTCTGATAAAAATTTATGTGATGATTTTTCTAAGACAACGAGTAAGGAGTCTGAGATGAGTATGATGGGAGAATTGTCCTATTTTCTAGGGTTTAGCATTAGGCAAATGATTACTAAAACCTTTCTGAATCAATTAAAATACACTAAGGACATCTTGAAGAAATATGAAATGGATAAAGCCAAGCTAATCATACACCCATGAGTTCCACTATTTAGTTAGATAAGGATTCAAATGGAAAATTTATTGATCAGAAGAAGTTTAGGGGAATAATTGGATCACTGCTTTACCTGACTGCTAGCTGACATGAAATAATGTTTAGTGTTTATCTTTGTGCTAGGTTTCAAACTGATCCTAAAGAGTCTCACCTGACTGATGTTAAGAGAATTCTTAGATATCTTTTAGGGACCCCAAACCTAGGAATCTGGTATCCTAGGCACAGCACTTCTTTTGAGATTATTGGATATTCTGATTCTGATTTTGTAGGGTGTAGGGTGGATAGCAAAAACACTTCAGGAACTTGCCAATTTATAGGACAATCTTTAGTCTCCTGGTCCAGTAGAAATTACAACTCAGTTGCACTTTCCACTGCTGAAGCTGAGTACATTGCCTTAGGAAGTTGTATGGCCCGAGTCCTTTGGTTAAAGCAATAAGTTTTGGATTTAAGATTACCTGTTAGCACAATTTTAGTTTTATGTGATAACACCAGTGTCATCTATATTTCTAAGAATCCTATCCAATATTCTAGAACCAAACACATTGATATAAGGCATCACTTCATTAGTGACCATGTTACAAAAGGGGACATTGAGCTACATAATGTATCAACTAAAAATCAACTGGCTGACAACTTTACTAAACCACTGGCCTTTGACTCATTGAGCATTTTGAGGACCAGATTGGGTGTGATTGACATAAATGTATGAATCTGATGATTACTGTCTTCTGATGTTTTTCTATTTTCTTCATTTTGCTTTTAGTTTTTTTATTTATTTTGATTGTCCGTTTTACTTTAGAATTTTTCTTTTCTTGTTGATTTTAATTATTTAATTTGCTTATATGATTTGATTATTTTTTACTGATTTTCATTTGCTGGTTTTCATTTACTGATTTTTACATGTCCATTTTTCTTCTTTTTTTTGTTTACTGGTTACTCACTTCAAAATCAGATCACTTCTCACTACTGCTGATAAACTAGATTTCTGATTGAGAGTTTTGCCTTATTTTTGTTTGAAATCTTGTAAGCAGTGATTGATTCCTCTAGATCTATTAAAGGGAAGAAACATTGATGATTATTTCTCTTCCTCTAACTCCTTTAAAGGTGTATTATTTCTTTTGGATAAAAATCTTCTTCAAAATTAAAAAGTTGATTTTTGAAATAAAGATCTATTTTATCTTCCTATAGTAATCCACCTCACATGAATAGTATTTTCAAAGCTTTGAATCATTATTATGTTTTTCTTAATCAAGTGATTGTACTTATCATATGATGTATGGTTTTTGTTTTATGAATTACTCTTCCTTGCTGTAGAGAGTGAGTTTTGTCATCTCTTATGTCTGGAAGGTAATTTCACAGCTGAGATTCTTTAACGATTATGAAAGGAAGCAAGCTTACAAAAGATGCGCAGTACACCAAACAAATTGTAAAAGAGGCACAAAATGAGCCCGAAGCTGAAAAGATGCAAAATGTCGCCAAACTGAAAGATACACAAAGTGTATAAAAAATTAAAAGATGCGCAAAGTGCCAAACAAATTGAAAAAGAGGCACAAAATGATCCCACAAAGAAATAAGCTTTCTTCCCTTTCAAGTCTTTAAATGTCTTAGAAAAATCCATGCACCACTTAATACTTTCAAAAGCTTGAGATGAAAAGTCATGATTTTTTATTCCTTACTTTGTAACACTATTATATCAGATATTTTTCTAGAACGAGGCTTGAAAGGATCTCTTTTCGAATCTAATTTCTTTTCTTCTGAATTAGACTTTGTTTGAAAGGAATTTGAACCTGTAAGGTGTACGAGGTAGCAGTTACAACAGTCAATTTTCCAACTTTTATGGACTTCAGCGTTGTCGATTTTCTTCTTGTTGGCTTTTGAATTGAAAATCAAGGAAAATTCTATTTTACTGGAGGTGATCTCAAAAAAAAAATACTTTTTGATTTCATCCTTTTGATGTTCCCTTATCTTTGACTTGTACTGGTTTTAAATGTTTATGTATATTGTTTTCCCTTTTTGAGATGTCAAAAGGAGGAGTAGTAATTCTTACCGTTGTTCAATTACTATTTTTGAAATTATTAACAAATGTTTTCCATCATCAAAAAAGGGTAGATTATTGTGAATCTGGTTTCAAGGACTATGATTTTAATAATAGCAAATATTTCTATTTCTGGTTGCCTGTTTAATCTTTCAGGTCTGCAGGATCAATTGCAAGTTCAAGCCAGCCCAAGATTGAGTCAGTCTGTTTTGTAATTCAAATCCAATGTACTCTTCTCAACATTATTGAGTCAAATGTAATGTAAAGGATCCCCTAGCTAAGTAACCTTACACACACACACACTCAAGCGGCATTTTTGAGTGATTTAGTGTTTCTCTTAAAGAAAAGCATACTATATGATTTTTCTATCATAATGTACGATAGGACATTAATAAACTGGCTTACGGTTAATTTAATCATATTGTACGATCCCAATCGTATTGTACGATTTGAATTTTGAGTTTTTGAAAAACCCTAGCCGCCAGGACTGTTTTAATAAGATTTGAATTTTGAGTTTTTAACTAATTATACTATACGATGTCTATCATACTATACGATCATCTGAAATCTTACCAAAATTATCCCCCATAATCAGATAATTAAATCTTGGTTTCTTAATTATATTTAATCATACTATATAATGTCAATCATACGGTACGATGGGAAGAGATGATTTTGGATCATCCCGTAGATCGTACCAGACGAAACCATGATTTTTATACTAATCATCCCTGATAATTTTTATATCGTATTGGACGATGGACTGAAATGAACTAATCATACTGTACGAATCATACAGTACAGGACAATGGAAAGAGATGAATTTCATTCGTCTCATAGATTGTCCCGTATGAAAAGTTAAGAATAAGTTGATCATACAGTACGATCTATGGATTTGTACTGGACGACACTATTTTTGAACTAATCGTACTATACGATATTGGATTATACTGTACGATCGGCATCATCAAATTAAATTTTATGGCACTTTTTGAGCCCTCCATCTTAAGATCTCTTTTGTTCAATCGTTCAGAACTTTTGCCACTTTCCTTTACAAAGAAAATCTTAAGAGAGAGAGAGAGAGAGCTTGGGAGAGAGAGAGAGAGGATCTTATAAGGGGGAGTTTGTGAGGGATTCACAAAGGTTGCTCCAAGCAAGGATCTGAGTAATCTTCCCCATTTGTTGTCTCTTGTCTTATTGGTGCATCTGTGGGAGGATCGTTCGCTAGAAGATCCGGGTTCTCTACCCGCTTCAGGAGGAAGTGAAAGGAGTCCAGGTTCCTTACCTACTTCATAGGAAGCAAAAGGAGTCTAGGTTCTCTGCCAGCTTCAGGAGGAAGTGAAAGGAGTTCAGGTTCTCTGCCTCACCGGGTTAGTGGAAAGGAGTTTTTGTACAGGCTTCTTCGCCTTGCTGTGGGAGTAGAAGGAGAGTCACTTAGTGTTAGTGCAATACCCGGAGGGGAGGCTCTGGGGAGTGGACGTAGGTCAAGTTGACCGAACCACTATAAAATCTAGTGTGTTCTTTCTGATTATTTACCGCATTTACTTTTCTATTGATGATTGTGTGATTGTGATTATTATTTTGTTATCATTGAATATCTGCACATCATCGCATACCTGTAAAAGTTTTAAAACATTCAAAAAGATTATCTAAATCATTGTTTCACTTTCAAATTTTTAAAACTACCAATTCACCCCCCCCCCCCCCCCCCCCCCCCCTTGGTTAGCCTCAGGACTAGTTCATAAGGGCTTAACATCCCTATCAAACTTTTACAGCTTTATAAGAGCTTAGAAGTGATCCACATTAAGCTTGATCCACTCGGGGGGAGGAGGATACCAAATAGTAGGAGACAGTTCCGTCAGCTGGTTGGCATCCCAGTATTCTGAGAGAGATGTCAGGTGAAATTAGGCTGCAGCTAAGCAGACAGCATTGGTGGCTGTAACAGTGATGATGTCTTCCCTTTCCCCATGCTTAAGTTTGTTCCAATTTTTCCAAGAGAGATAGACAACTGAGAAATATAGATTTCCAGTGAATGGGTTGTAATTTGCTAATAAAGAGAACTTATGATAGCAAACCTCCAGATCCAGAAAAGGCGGGATCTTAAAACCCCACTTATTACACATGTTAATCACTTTAGAAAGATATATACAACTGACTGTAATGTGAACATCATCTTCTTTCTCCTTGCAACCTTTCGGGCATCCAATGAAGACCTGCAACCTCCTGTACACCAGGAATTCATTAGTAGGAATAGCCTTACGAGAAAGCCTCCACCAGAATAGTTCTACACTTGGCCGTAACTTCAGCTTCTTCTTCCAACCCCTACTCAGATCTTCTGTCTTATTATTAATCAACTTGTCAGTTATCATGGCTGCTATAGTTTTACTGAACATTTATACAACAACTCCAATTGGTCACCTTCTAAAACTTAGAGAATTGGAATAGAGCAAATTAACCCCACCAAATCAGGACCAAAGAATTGCTTCAACTTTGGAATTACCCATTCACCTTCCTGGATGAAACACTTAAGTCTTAAACATTCTTGATCTTGCTCAGCAACAAACGTCGGCCAACATTCGATGCTCTTATCAAAAATCCAAACATCCTTGAACGTATTAATTTTGCCGCCATCAGAGATCTTCCATCTCACCACTTCTTGAAGGAATTTGGTTCCATAAGTAAATATCTTCCAAGTAGGAGAGACACCACTCCTAATTTGAGAATGCCAAATGTCATCCCCATATTTTGCCCTCAAGCTCCTGTTGAGTAGAGATGAAGGCTTAGAAATAAAATTCCAAGCAAACTTGGCTCTCAACGGCCCAACCTTAGCTAAAGCTAAAAAAATTCCTTGACCGCCCAATTTTCTGGGAATACATAAAGTGTCCCAAGCCACATAATGAAGTCCCTTACTTCTATTCCCTTTTTATCATAGAAAGTCCCTACACATCCTATCCAAGTCGTTCAAAACCCCCATAGGGACCAATGTATGCGTAGATAAAAAAATAGGAAGGGAAAGAAATGAGGACTTGATAAGAGTAAGTTTCCCTGCAAGAGAGATGAACCGATTCCTCCAAGTATTCAACCTGTTAAATGCCTTTTCCAGCAAATTTTGGAAGTCTGAGAGAATAAGTCTTCTTAATGCCAGCTTGATTCCAAGATAGTTAAGTTCATTCGCAACCTTAAAACCCAGCAATCTAGCCAGATTAGCCGATCTTCTTCTGCCAACAGCTTTTCTAAAATAACTACAGATTGCTAGACATTAATTTTCTTCCCTGTCCCTTTCCTGTAATCTTTTAGAATTTTCATAATCTTCTTCACATAGTTCTGCTTTGCTTCCGAGAAAACAATAAGGTCATCTGTATATTGAAGATGAGAAATCTTATCAGCTTTAGCAGCAATCTTGATACCTATTTTGCACCATCTTTGTGAGAAAGCATCAGAAAGTAATTGGGAACATTGAATGAATAGATAAGGAGACAAGGGGCATCCGTGCCTAAAACTACTTTTACCATCTATCCAATCGGAGTTGCCGCCATTAATCAAAAATGAAAATTTAGGATCCATCACACATTCTAAAAAAAGATTGGAGAATTTCCTAGGAAACCCATAATGATCCAATGTTTGCTTCAAGGTGGACCATCCCATACTATCATAAGGTTGCTCCATGTCCACTTTTATTACCATCAAACCTTTCTTGGCTATGGAGTATCTGAACTTGTGGAATAATTCTTGAGTAAGCAAGATATGTTCAGATAAAGATCGTTCTCTAACAAAGGCCGCTTGCTCTTCAGAAAAAATCTTAGGAATGAACCAAATTAACCTATTCAACAATATTTTGGCCACAATTTTATAAATAGATAAACATAGGCTTATAGGCTGATAATTAGAAGGATAAATGGGGGTCTTCACTTTAGGAATTAAAACCACTAAGAATTCTTTCCTTTCATTACACATTACACCAATATTAAGAAAAGAATCAATTGCCTTCCACGCATCCTCCTTTATAATATGCCAATAAAATTTAATGAAAGAGTAAGTGATACCGTGCAAACCGGGGGAAACATTTGCCTCAAGTTGCCAAACAACACCTTCAAGCTCCTCCTTAGTAAAATTAGCCAGTAGCATTCTTTTATCCTCCTTATTCAAAACAAAGGAAGGTGTATGCCAATTTGAAAGCACACACTTCCCTTCTCTCCACTTCTCCTTGTAGAACTGAAGAAAACCTGCTCAATTAGCTTATGTTCTTCAACCAGGTTGCCGTGAACATCCCTGATTTGATGAATTTGATTCCAGTTTGTCCTCGCTGAAGCAACTGCATGAAAGTACATTGAATTGGTGTCTCCATCCTCTAACCACTTGACCTTCGCATGTTGCCTCCACCAGGAATGAAGTCTCCCTAGAGTAGAATTAAGCTCCAAGACTTTAGACTTAAGCAAACGGATATTGACCTCAGGTAGCACTCCTCATTCGGCTTCTTCTTTTTACAACTCAATGATTTCTTCGTTAAGACGTTCCTTTAGTTTTTTCAGATCAATAAGTTTGGATCTGCTCCAAAAGTATAATGCCTTCAAAGACCTTTTAAATTTGATGCTTAGAGATTGAGCTGCATCACCCTTCACAGGTTTTTCCCAAGCTTTTGACACAATCCCATAGGAGGCTGGATAAGAGGTCCAAATTTCTTCAAATTTCTGAAATCGGCTTCTTTAAAATCTTGAAGAATCAAATTTAATAAGGATAGGGCAATGGTCAGAAGCTACCCTAGCAAGGTGTCGGATCACAGCTGGTTGGATAACTTTCATCGCCAAGGAGTTAAGGAGAATACGGTCCAACCTTTCTAGGATCCTAGCACCACCAATCTTATTTTTGCACCAAGTGTACTTCGGTCCAACAACCCCGATGTTACGTAAATCACAATTGTTCATGAAAGAATTCATGTCCTGGGGACCTTGAGAGAACACAAATTTCTTCCCACCCCTCTTCTCCTCTTGAGACAAGATGCAATTGAAATCTCCCCCTACTAAAAAGGGAAGATTTCTACTCGAAAACTCTTCCAGTTTGCTCCACAATATCCTCCTCTTATGGATTTCTCTTCTGCCATAAAAAGTAGCTACTAACCACCTACCTTTGTTAAGGCTACAAAGTTCTCCCACAACTACTTGAGAAGAGGCCTCCTTGATAGAAAAGGATGCCATATCAGCCCGCCAACATAACATCATCCCACCAGATAAACCATCAACAGGAAGAAGAAAGAAGTCCCAGCTAGGACCAAACCATTTATTGAATTCCAGTTTATTGACTGAGGAAATTTTAGTCTTAATCAAACCTACAAATAAAACATCAAAATCTCTCACCCATTCCTTCAAATAACTGGAAGCTTCCTATTTTCTGGCTCCCCTACAGTTCCAAAATGCTAATGATGCCATTAAAGGATTGATTTGGGATTGCTCACATCCTTCTTTCCCTTCACCACACCACCTTTCCTTCTTTGAGGAATGATATTTGATTTACCCAAGGATCTCAATTCTTTTTGCAATCTGAACTTACTTCCTCCAGAGTCATCACCAGTAACTTTATTTTTAAGGCCCACATGCTCCACATTTCCTGTCTGTAGTTCTACTTCTTCTGGATCTCTAGCCAATGGATTAAGGGACTCAGAAATGCCATCACCCATCCGGTCCAAAACTTTAAACTTGTTAGAATCTGTAATATTAGAAGGAGTGGAGGACATAATGATTGCAGCCAAATCAACATTATGATCATCAAGTATTTTCGAAACTAAAGTTTCCTAATCCAATTTCTCTGGAGCAGCAGCCGTAGAATCAATTTCTTCACCAGAAGCAATCACCTTTTTTTGAGAATTTATTTCCACATTTATGATCTCTTTCTCCCCAGCTTTATCCTCCAAATGAGCCTTTTTGACCAGTTGAAATGTCTTCACCATGATAGGAGCAGGAATTGGCCTTTTACTTTTATCAAATTGCTTGCCACCTACAATCTTCCTTCTTCTATTTTTTACATGAACCCAGGGACCATAAGCTGGTTCAGAAATTACCTCATCACATAAGGACTTGTCAACTATGCAGCCTCCAGCTCCAACACCCTTGGAACCTTCTATCAAGTTAAAAATACCATTGGTGTTACAATCATTAACTAGGTGCCCTACCTTCCCATAGCTGAAACAAAAAGAAAATATCTTTTTATATTCTGCTTTTTGAAAAAAAATGACCATAAGATCCTTCAACCCAAACTCCCATGTGAAACTGCTTGTCAAGGGACATTCGTACACAAACTCTAGCATACTCTCGTTTACTCCATTGCAACATATTTCCATCAATCCAAAGAGGAGTCCCGATCATGGAAGCAATTCTCACCACATTCTCTTCATCCCAACACAGCAAAGGAAGATGTGGCATCCAGACCAAAATCGGAGAAGATAATCCTTTAAGCGATGAAGGGGAAAATTTAGGAGTCCACTTCTCCATACCGACAATATGTCCATTAACATACAATGGACCTCCCTCTAGAACCTTTTCTACATCCTCCAAGGAGCCAAAAGAGCAAAGAATCCATCCTAAAAAAAGAATGGTTAAACGGAACTTCCCAATATGCAACCATTATCGACGTAATTCTGCTTCTATCAACTGATTAGGGACTTCTTTCCCAAATACCTTGATCACCATAGAGAATTAGAGCTTATCACTATTCAATTTCATATTTCCCTCATTTAGCTTAATTACTTTTCTATCATACGAAAGATACAAATTATTCATTGAAAAATTGACTTTGATGTTAGGACGCCTTGTCCACGGGTTGTTGACGTTTTGAATAGGCAAAGATTCCTGTACCACTTGCGCTTCCAAATTCTTAGGACTGATCCCCTCATTAGCATTACCCCGAACATCTGACGGCTGAACCTTATTACCGAAGCAGGAGTCATCCTTCTCCACCGACTGTGGCTTAGCGATGTTGCTATTAAATCTACTCACAAATAACTTCATACCCAACGATGAAGATGCCTCAAAGTTCTTCTGACCTTTAACAAGAGACAATCCACCAGAAGATCTAAAAGATTTGCTGATAGGGACGTCTACGATACCTTTCCCCTTGCCCGGAATGGGTGGAGACAAAGATTTCGACAAAGCTGAAGGTTCCGAAATCTTCAATGGACGAGAGTTTGGAAGATTTCTAGAAACCATAGGATGTCCGAGCGAAGTGCTGTTGGAGGTGGAGATCTGGCGATCATCAGAAGACATCACCACCTCTCCCGCCATGAGCGAAGAGTCCACCAAAATGGCAGAATGGTTCAATTTTTTGAAAAAAAGAAAAATCTCTCTCTAACTTACCCAGAGCTTCTCTCTCTAACTTACCCATCAATCATAGGTAATTTTAACTTATCAAACATGCATAAGTTTATTCTGAAGAAAATGTAATGGTATTAAAGAAACATAAATTGGCATATAATAGTAGTAACCTTAGCTAATCTTGGTAAAATATTTGAAAACTAAATATTGTACATTTTAGCTAATTATTTTATTATAATTGCTTCTAAAAAACGATAGTTTGGATAAAATTTTATGTTATTGTTGGATGGCTAGAATCCAAGAAAAACATTGAAAGTTAAAATTGAATGTAGATATAAGAAATTATTGGTAAAGAATTATGAAATGAAAAATAGATATAAATAGAAGCGTTGAGAAGAAACAATAATGTAGTGTAATAGAAATTTTATAGATAGCTGCCAACGGACTTAGATATGAGAAGTTAAATGATGATGTGATTTAATTAAACAAAAAATAAATATGTAAGACAAGAAAATATCATTGACCATTTGATATAGTAAATTATGCAAACTAGATGTTGAAGATAGCTACTGATAACTTTTGATATAGGATATGAGAAGTTCATTAATGATGTGATTTGAACAAATAAAATATCTGCTATATTAGACGATCAATAAATGTGAAGAGTTAATTAAATATCTAAATATTGAAAACTTTTTGTGCATAATTTTGATAAATTTGTACGAATAAAAATAATTATTCATTTAATTTTATAAAGAACATAATTAATATAAAACAAATATAACAAAGAATATTCTTTTTATGGTTATTCTTTATTTTATTATTATAAGGGCCTCTAGTCCTTTACATTAGTCCACATTCATAGCACCTCAAAAGATTTTGAATTTAATTTTGTCTGTGAGTTTTCAAAATTACTTTAAGATTAGCTCTAAGAAAAATTAGAGAGAGAGATAGAGAGCGATAAGTGAGAAGATTTATCATTGCTTCATTGTTAAAAAAATAGAGACCATGAGAAAATCAATTGTGCGCTAAGGCTTGCCTTGTGATCCCTTATTTACATGAAAGTATAGGGGTAGTGCGACATAGAAATGTTATATTAAAGGAAAATAAATTAATAATAAATTATGACCGAAACACTTATTCCCATAAAATAAATATATTCTAGTTATATTTAATTAATTGTATTCGATACAAATCAAGAGTTTCCACATAAGCAGATCTACATCAAGTCACTAGTAAGCGTTGCATGTCTTGGCAAAGTTCCAACTACTAGTCATGCTGGACGCTTTGAACGAGTGTGCCTGCTGAGCTTATGGGATCTAGTCTAGTGGCAACTTCTCTTGATTATTTCATGATGTTGCAATCCTATATCGTTGTCAAGTGCTTGCTGGTATGGTCAACCTCTTTTGAAGCTAATCTAAATTCTAATGTGGCTTAGTTGCTAATTTGATTCAATATAATTGACATATGAGATAAATCTCTTTTAGAAAGTCAAATTGACTCAAGCTCATCCTAAGTTATTTTATGTGCACATTGTTTATTCCTACAAATACATAGTTGATGTGATTTTTAACATATTTTATTATTGATATATGGATTCCTCTTCGTACTTTTTTATTACCAAGTTTAGTGTAGCTTAAACATCTTATGTGTGTTATGAAAAATTATCATTTGGTTGTTTTCTATAAATATATTTATATATTATGTGTGTGATTTAGTAATACAAATTAGAATTGCATTTTAATCGTATGGTTTTTTATAATCATTGCTACTTACAGTTGGTACAAATTTAATAAAATGAAAAAAAAGAGTATGATCTTTGCTTGTATCTGATACTTGTTGATATAAAAAAATTCATATTTAGTGTTATACTATTTCTAAGGAAATTTTCAATCCTTATTCTAATTTTCAAATTTTGGCAAACAAAAAAATTTGTGGTAACCTTAAACTTGTAAAACCATGTACATACTTTATAGGTATTAAATAAGTTCTCACTAGGGCACTTTCCCTTAACAACATTGATTCTAGCAGCAAGAGAGTTATTTCTTAGCTTTCATAAATATCTTTTATATACTTGGGAAATTGAAGACAAATTATATAGATAAAAGGCAATAAGATTCTTTATATGAAAATTGTTAGAGATGGAAAAACGATTTGGCCTTATCCTTTAGTTTTGATCCAAATGCCTTGCTTTGAAGTTATAATTGTTCCATTTTCTCTATAACTGAAGCTAAAGTTATAACACCCTTTTGGGGAACATAGAGCTCAAGTTTTTTAAACTAAACCTAATAATATTTCAATTCCCCAAATCATTCCTCAAGTTTACCTTTTAAAAAGTTGGGTAACATACACGGAGAAATTTTGATCCAATATCCTTAAATATGCAGTTAGTATTGATTAATGTTAGTAATTAGAAGACAGACACATCATGAGGAGTAGCACAACCTGAGACCATTAACAAACATATAGAGCTCCATCCACCTCACTCACCATAACTTGATGGAGATGGAAAAAACACTCACTAGAATATTCAAGATGCACCTAGAGGATTGTTGATAAATGTTCTAAGAGAAATCAAATCAGAAGAACCCTCTCACTTTATATTTTATTTTTCAAAGAAAAAATTAAGGGTGCTGAACTTAATGCCTAATATCAATCCCACTCAAAGTTTGAATAATTACACACTGTATGATCCCCCTCCAAGGTGATTTCAGCAAAGAGAATTCAAACATAATAATGAATTCTCTAGAGATAGCTAAGGCCTAGCCTCGAAAGCTCAAATTTCATAATCTAGAATCTTATTATGGAGAACTAACTCTACTAACCATGTCATATTTCTTGAGTATATTAGATCACTACTTGATTTAGATAATGCCTAGAATGTCTGCTGTTCTCAATGACATTTAAGTAGTTAAGCCTTCAGTAGTTCAGGTGCCTTCCATTAGACCCAATCACCTAATTCATCGAGTTCAAATGAATATTTTTAACTTAGTTTACTAATTAATAAGTGTAAATAATGTTACAATTTATTTGTTAATTTGTCAATGAAAATATATTATTTTAGCTGTATTTGTGCATGAAAGTACAAGAAATGGGTAAAATTTTCAAGTATGGCATAGCATCGTGGCATCAGACATAATATTTTTACGGTGCCACCATTAACACTGCTGGAGAACCTAAATATGTACATGGCGGTGCCCAACCTTTTTTTGATAGCACTGTAGCATTGGAGGATTCAGTGCCACAAAGCCCAGCCAACTATCCCAATGCCACAGCATCAGACGAGTTAGCGCCAAAAATCCCATTCTCTATCTGTATAGCACCACGATGCAAAATTCTACCACTGCTAAGTCAAGGAAGTACCATGTGGCCATCACTTCACTCAACCATAAGCAACTTTGTGGTGCTACATTTATAATTATTTAGGCCACGATCTATCAGTGAAGCAATGAGTCGATTCATTAAATAATGGGTCCATCTCAGTAAGTGTCGCAGCAGAGAAAACCTTCAACACTGTGATGTTAGTTCATTTAATGGGTTCCACGCATAGGTGCTTCAAGCATTATAGTGTAAGAATCTTTTTTTATATTTTTTTATAAATAGTCTGTCGGTAATGTTAATAGAGGAGTTTAGTCACTTGTTTAATTTCATTCTATATAGTGTTTCTCTGATTTTTCTATAGGGGTGACAACTAAGGGAAGTCATAGAAGTAATACATACATTCTATTAGTGTTTGGTTATGTTTGTGAAAGCAATTCTGTAAGTTCAAGGAGGTGTATAGAGGAGATTATTGAACCACCTAATGATATCTTTTCTTCTATACTTTCTTTCTTTTATATAATTACTGAAAATACATATGCTCCAATTATTCTTTATGTCTGACTAAATTCTCTAGTTTTTGATTGATGGTATAAATAAAATATAGAGAACTAATGAGTTCTCATTATTAATAATATCATAAAATTTTTAATATACCAGGTCTTTATTTAATTTACATAATGGTCATATATGTAGTTAATAGCAGGTGTAATGTTAAGCCTAGGAATAGGAAAGTAGCATAACTAGGTCTGTTGGATTATTGTGATGTAAGCATAGGAATAGTTCTTGTCATGTATCAAATTTATAGAGGAAAATTGTCATAAGCGGGTTTTAATAGTACAAGCTTTACTTACTATTCTAGGAATTTTATAGGGTGACAGATTATGGGAGTTTAGAGTGATATTGATGTTGAAAAAGTTTAATATATCCTTTGTCTCTTCATGCTTGACTGAGTGGTCAATTATGCATACGTTCTTAATAGCATCAATATAAAAGAGAATTATTAGGAAATATAATATATATATATTCCATCAATCCAAAATAATTTATCACAATAATGTTTCATTTAAATCATTTTTAATTTTAAATTATGTGATTAAATATTCACCAAAATTTATTTTTATTGAATAGGATAATTATTGTAGTTGAAGTAGACAATACTAGTATTTGCATGTAAACATTCTTTCTCGTGGGATCGATACTCTACTATATCACTATATTAGTTGATTTGGCATGTATACTTGCGTATATTAAGTTGGGTTTTTATAATTTTATATCAAAAATAACCAAAACTTTTTTTCGGGATTGATAGAGCCTAAATCATTTTCATAATTCTTTAGGTTAGTCTACTGCCCCCACCAAGTTTTTAGCACCGTTGCTGGGGAAGAATTTATTTTATTTATAAATTTATTATCTTATTAAATTAATTATAGAATTAGACCTTTTCATACTTTATTAATAATATATCTATATTACATTTTGTGTTGTTGTTATTCACCTTACATTACATTTTACATTAATAGTTTACTCATTAGTTATGCTTGCATTATGTCATTTAAGAATCGTAGGGCCAAGGATCACAGCACCGCAAAGCTTGCCATGATTTTAGTACGGCTCCATAAATTAAAATTTAATAGCTTTAATAATTATATAAGCTAGTGCTGCAGTGCTTATCTTTGAAGCACCATAGCGCTAGTGTAACTTAGTTATTAAGCGCTATTAAGTCGTTAGTTAAAATGAATCATACGATTAAAAGTCATAATATTTGTTTTTTGTAAGATTATAGTGCTATAACTAATGCTACGGTGCCAAATTTTTTTCATCACTATAGCACTGGTACCACGACAATGATCACCTAACATGATCGATGTTGCACTGACACATGGAAACACAGCAGCAGTGGCCCATTTATGAGAACTTATTTTGATTTCCTAGAACATGTGTTATTGTACCTTATGGACTGAACCACTACATTGTTTGAATCTAACCATTTTATTATTTAGTGTATGTATTAAAAATTGTACTGCCATGCCCTTCAACACTACAGTGCTTTGATGTTTATAAATTGGCATATCATTTTCATTTCATTTAACCTTGCACTCAATCTATTTCTCTTCTCTACTTTAAGTTTCTCTCTATAGCAAATGCTACAAAAACCTCATAATTATGGAAGAAGGGAGCTACCTCCTATGATAGAACTAAAATAGTTTCTGAGGTAGCCAAGGCTAGGTATACAAATTAGGTAATTACTATACCTTTGATCCTTGAGCGTGGTTTCCTTAACCCAACCAAACTAATGCTACAAACCATTTCTACTAGAGGTTGGGTTCATTTTTGTGAGGAATCATTTGTGGCCATTATCAATATTGTGCATGAATTTTTTGCTAATGGAAAAGAGGCTTCTGATTTAAAATGTTACGTGAGAGGGAGATGGGTTAAAATATGCGAGGGTTGTTCAACCCTAATGAACTAGCCCGAGGCTAACCAAGAGGAGAGCAAATTGGTTATTTGAAAATTCTTTACAAAATGAAAAATTAACACCCCTTGATGCAGAAGTAGATCACTACGATGATAATAAAACTTAGAGATTTCAAACACAGAAAAATATAAAAATTAAATGCGGAATAATAATTAGAAAGAACACACCAGATTTATAGTGGTTTGTTTAACTTGACCTACATCCACTCCCCAAAAACCTTCTTTCCAGGTATTACACTAAAAATAGTGTCTCTCCTTTTGCCCCCATAGAAACGCGGAGAATCCCTTACAAAATAATTCCCACGACCTAGTGAGGCAGAGTACCTTTAAACCTTTTACTCCCTCCTAGAGTAGGCAGAGAACCTGGAAAACCTTTTACTCCATCCCAGAGAAGCTAGAGAATCTTGGAATCCTTTTACTCCCTCCTAGAATAGGCAAAGAACTTTGGATTCCTTTTTCACCCTCCTCGTGAAGGTAGAGAACAAGGATCTAATGTGGATGAAAGTCTCACCAAGAGCCACCAAGGAACAAGACAACCAGCTTGAAGAAGATGATGGAAACCTTGCTTGGAGCAACATTTTTGAATCCCTCACCACTCCCCCTAATAAGAATCTCTCTCTCTCCCAAGCTCTCTCTCTTCCTTCTCTAAGCTCTCTCTTAGATCTACTTAGTAGCAAAAGATTTATGTCAAGACCAAATGAGAGCTTAAATAGAAAACCTCCAAAAGAAGCCCTAATTTTTAATTTCTAGTCAAAGATCATATAGTATGATCGTGATATCATCTTGTACGATTAGTATAAAATAGCACATTATGCCTGTACGAACTGTAATGGTCTATACGATCAATTGAAGTATTTGTATGGATCATCCCATATGATTTTTTTATCATCCTGGATGATTAGTTCACGAGTCTGTATTGATCATCCAGTATGATAGTCGATACTTAAATATTGTCCGATGCAGTAATCGATTAATCCAGTACGAAGGAGGGGTATTGTCCAAGATGATTAGTTGATATATTATGGTTTTCATCCTATACAATGGGTGATGAATAAATATCATACATTGATGGGATCTGATCGTATAATATGATCATCTTCGATCATCTTATATGTTATGATTGATCAATTTAACCATAATTAGTCCCCTAATCATAGAATGAATTTATGAATAATTGTTATAAATTATCCAGTATGATAGAGATCGTACTATACGATTAGAGTATAATTTGTATATTAAGTAATTACCAAAAAAATGATTAGTGACTATTTTTTATTTCTATAACTTATCATCATATATGATCTAAATCATCTAGAACAATTAGTTAATTAGTCTCACTTAATAATGGGTTCACTAATTAGGGTTTTCTGCATAACTGATTATCCCGTATGATATATATCATACTATATATTTAGCTCAAAAATAATTTTTTTTTAATTCACTAACTCACCCCCTTGAGTATATATGTGTAAGGTTACTTAGCTTGGGGTCCATCAGATACATGACTTTACTCAAGAAAGGTAAAAGTACATTAGAATTGAAATTACAGATAGACTCAACCTTAGTCTACCCGGTCTTGAGCTATTGGCATTACGAGTGAACTTGTGGACCTGAAATGTTAGTGAGAAGGGCAAATAAAATAGATATGTAATAATAGCCATACTAAAGAAACAAAAATGTTTGTTATTATCAAAATCATAGGTCTTGGGCCAAGATTTGTAATAATCTCCACCTTTTTTATGATGGCAAATATTTTTATTAAAATTTTTAAAGCCCTTTGACATTCTCTGAAACTCCCCCTTAGAAGATGAAATTCTGGAAGTAAGGGGAGTTTATATTTTTTATTATTATTATTTTTAAAATTTTTATTTTTCTTTAAAAAATACAGAACAATAAAAAGGAAGCAATCTTCATTAAAATAGAATATGGAAGTAACTAACAACAAACTACTACTCCACCTTTTGACATCATAAAAAGGAGGAGATAACGAAAAAGCAAATGATATATAGAAAGACATAACAAAGTATAAAACTAAAGAATAGCATAAATATATAAATAATTAAAATAAATTAAAATAAAAAAATAGACTAGAAAAATATAGGATCTAAATTAGGTGGTTATGGTGGTGGTGATGGCTGAAAGAAGCGGTGAATGGAAGCAAACTGCTCCCCAAACTAGGTCATATCTTAGTCATGCTGTTGCTACTGTTATTTTACATAGCTATCAAATCTAGCCTCTCACTGATCAAATCTAGCCTCCCACTAATCAAATCTTTGAACTAGTGCATCAAACCGAGTCTGTTGCTTTATCAGTGTGGGTGCTGGTATTGGTCCTGGATCTCCTTCTTATTCTTCTGGCTCATGGTCATGATAGCGAGCATGGTGATGAGTGGCAATTTAAAGAATATGGAAAGACCTATTGGAATTGAAAATTGGAAGATAATCTGGTAGAGCAGGGTATTGAAAATTGTACTTTGATTCTAGGACAATGGAAATAAGATATCCTAAGGCTATATTGGTCTCTCTTATTGTGGGGATTTCTAATGACTGTCAGATTTTCAAGATAGTGAATAATAAGGTTAGCAGCAATAAAATCAATGTGAGCCATAATAAAGTAGGATGCAAGAGAAAGAGCTGGAGTAATGTTTATCCTATCACCCGCTTTAGGAATGATAGAGTTTCTAAGTATGTGCTAGATGATTCAGGCATCCAAAACTAAGGTGTTGACATGGGGTATGGGTTAGTAAATGTTGGATTCCTTAAGGATAGTATTAATTAAACCTTTAAATATTTAATTAATATTTAATTTAAATTTAAATAATTAAAAAAAACTTTAAGAAAATATTTTAAATAATTTTAAAATTCCAGAAACACATAAGATTTAATTTTACTTAATTTAAGAAATGTTTTAAATATTAAATATTTTAAATTTATTTTAAATATATTTAATTATTTTAAAACTTTAAAAGTTTAAATAAAAGTTAATTTAAATCAAAAAATATAAATAATATCTTAAAATTTTTAGAAAATTAAGTATTTTAATTTGAAATTAATTTCAAAGATTAAAACTTAAATTATTATAATTAATTCTAATTACTTAGTTACTTTAAACATGTAATTAATATTTAATTACATATTATATTAAATATATTCAAAATTAAAAATTTATTTTCAAATTATTTTAAATAAATCAGAGGCTCTCTCAAAATATCTTAAAGTATTTTGATGATATTTTTTTAATTTTTTATTTTAAAACTTTTATTTTTGTGTATAAGTTTATATATATATATATATATATATATATATATATATATTAAGTTTATTTTAAAGTTATATGTTTTTAAATCTTTATGTGTTGTGAGATCCTATGGAATTTTAAACATGGATTGAGCATATGTGGATGGAAATCATAGGAAAGGATTAATAGATAGTTGTGTGCCAACTATCCAAAATCAATTCGTTAATTATGTTAATTATTTTCAAACCTTCCATGCTTAGGTTGCACATACATACACCTAGTCTTAGGGCTCTCCTAGATTTAGGAATTGATTATGAATGTTGTATGTGCATCTATATGTTTGTCCATGGGTTAATGGAATGTTGATTTAAACGCACTTAACTTAGTGACATCATTAATGACAATAATTAAGGACCCATGTTTAAAATACTTAGAAAAATTTTAGAAATTAGGATATACCACTTATTGACATGGAACTTAAACCATCTAAACTTAGTGACATATACAGTTCATAGGAAAATTTTCACTGATTTTAAAATCATTAAAATATTTAATGAATTAATCCCTTAATTAAGCCTTAAAAACTTCCAAAAATTCTAATAAATCAAATTTAAACCCAAAAATCACATATAATACATCAAATTAACCAAAATTTAGATCTTAACTTAAGAAAATTAAAACCTCTTTGACTTGACAATAGATTTAAGTTTAATTTATTTTAAGAGAAAATTAATATTTAATTAATTTAATTAATTTAAAATATTTAAAAACTCTAAAAAATTCCTAAACCTTGGGAATCTCTCCTTAGGTCATTCTTGGCCTTTGGAGTTAATTTCAAGGAGTTAGGAGTTAAATTGATTAGTAAATATAATGAAATCATCCCATTTTCTAGAGAGAACCTCCCATTTTCTAGATAGAGAATCCACTTTTTTTTCAAAATTTTCTTCTCGCTTTCATTGGCGAATCATCTGCTTATGGCGGGGGATCCATCGGTAGTCTATTTTGATCACCGAAATACTTTTAATTAGAGTCTTAAGGGTCTGCGGTTGGTTGATTTGCATTCGAATCATTTAATGACTGTAAAGAATGGTGCTCTAATGATTAAAGAACCTATTTCTAGTGGTGCAAAGACATTTTCTCCAATTAAGGGAAAAGGGAAACAAGTGGTTGAAAGTATGACATTAAAAACGCCCAGTGTTACTGGTAATATCTCTGTGTCAAATAGACAAAATGAATTCGAAGCATCTTCATCTTCAGGTATGAAGCTGATTGTCAGTAGATTTGGTATTGATAACAATAAGGAATGTTCTCTTCTTTGAATGTAGTGGATAATTTGTCTGATGTTCGTGAAAATGCTCAAGTTAATTTTTGTGAAGGAAAAACATTACTGCAAGATAATAATCATGACACATTGTAATCCTTAGGTTAGACGTCCTAACATTAGAGTTAATTTTACCAAAGATGATTCAATTTTAATAGAGGATGGTGTGGCAGTTAAATTTCATGAACCAAGTGTGAAAGGCAATTCTGAAATATCATAGTTCTCTGTAGTGGTGAAGGCATTTGGAATGAATATTCAAGTTCATGTCATTGCAGAGGAGCTATGAAGGCAATGGATGCAATTTGGGAAATTCCACCTAACTATTTTGGGGTTAGGTTGGGTTTTATGTTCGTTATTTTCTTCCGAATCTATGGATAATGTATTATCACGTGGCCCATGGTTTGTGAGTGGACATATTGTGGGCATAGATAAGTGGACTCTAGATTTTTCAATAGCTTCTTTAAAAGGATTGACTTCTCCTATAAGTGTGAGATTGCCGCATTTACCTCTTCACTGTTGGGATGAGATAAATGTAGCAAGAATTGCTTCTTTAGTTGGAATACCTCTATTGATAGATGACAATATGTTCAAGTGGGGAAGAAGAAAGTTTGCAAGGGTTTGTGTACGTGTGGCAATAGACAAAAAAACTTCATTTGGGTGTTTGGGTGGAAGGAAGGGATGGACAGTTTTTCAAAAATTGGAGTATGAGAAGATTTTAACATTTTGTTTCAAGTGTGGAAAAATTGGCCATATGATCAGTGAGTGTATTTTGGAGAAAAGTTTAGATTTTAATGAAAATTTAGTGAATCCAAATTCTGGATATCTTAATGTTGAGAAGTCTGAGCCGATGGAAGGAATAAAAGGATCTCTGTATGGTCCCTAGATACATGTCAACCATGGAAGAAAAAGTAAATTTTTTGGAAATTTCAGAGTTGTTCACAAGAAAGTTGCTTCTGTGTATTTCAAGAAAGTCCAGCAAACTATTAAGAGTAAAACATGGTTAGAAATGAAATATAGCACTGTGGAATGTTCTGATGCCTTGCCTGTGATTAACGAGGAAGAATAGTCTATTGTAGAACAGTCAAATGAAGATGATGTTAAAAATAATTGTGTTGATTTAGTTTGGGAGAAGTTAGAAGATCGTTTGATGGAGAATCTTAACCAAGCTGTCATTAGTAAAGATTTATTTACTCTGAATCAGGTTATTCCTGTTGATGGTAATATGTTTAAGCTTCTAGACTCACATGAGGATGATGAATGTATGAAGACTAAGGTGGATCCTATTGATTCCACTTTGAATGAAAGAGAATATGGGGAATTAGTTGGTGAAGAGGGAGGATGTGCTGAACCACCTGATAACGTGGAGGGGGTCACTTCGAATGTGGCTAAGTTTAAACTTCAAAAAGAACTTAGATCATTGGGTAAAGTCAACTTGATGTCTCGTAGTAGAAAGAATGACTTGATGAAAAAAAATTAGTGGGACTAATTTCACTTTCAATCTTAAATGACATCTATTATTTTTTGGAATTTTAGGGTGGCTAGAAAAATGGAAGCCTCTTAATACTTGAAGGAGATTGTGAAGGATTGTGATGCTCTTTTTGTTGGACTAGTTGAAACAAAAATTTCTTCCATAGATTCTTTTGAATTCAAGAGGTTTATAAGAGATAAGTGGGGATTTTTTCCTTTTTCCTGCAAGTGGATTATCTGGTGGCATTATGGTTTGTTGGAGGTCAAATATTGCTTCCTTTTCACTTATTGAAGCATCTTCTCAAGTAGTTATGGGTGAACTTAATATTGCTAATAGAGGTGTGTGGTTGGTATCAACAGTTTATGGGAATAATGATAGTTGCAAGAGAAGAAGCTTGTGGAGCTTCTTGGAGTCACTCTTAGGAAGAAATATTCCAACTGTGATAGGAGGTAACTTTAATTGTATTTTGTCCCAAAATGAGAAGAAAGGAGGTAAGAAGTTTGTTCTTACTCAAGGGCCTCAATATATGTACTCCTTTATGAGAAATTGTGATTTTTATGAGGTAGGAATTGTTGGTCCTAAATACACTTGGTGTAACAATAAGTGTGGTGGAGCAGGAACTTTAGAAAGACTAGATCATTGTATCCTCAATTGTGCTGCATTAAATTATTTAAAGTTGCTGGTTGTGAGACATTTGGATAGAGTGGCCTAGGACCATTGCCCTATTATGCTCAAAATATTCTCTTCTGGGTTTCAGAGGAGGAGAATATTGATGTTTGAAGATGTTTGGGTAACATATCCTGCTTCTCATTCAATTGTTTTTCATTCTTGGAAGAAACCGGTTCATGGTGATGCTGCAAAAATTTTAAATAATAAGTTTAGTAGATCATTGAAGGAATTATTTTGGTGTAAAGAGAAGCAAAAAAACTTCTATGAGCTGAAGGTGAATCTTAAGAAAGAAATTCTAGAGTTACAAGAAGAAGAAGCTAGTGATGGAGGACTATTTGACCAGAGGCTGTTCTTATTGAGATCCAAAGTCAATGAACTCAATTCTACCCTTGGCCAGTTGATTACCTAGTGGAAGCAAAGAGCTAAAGTGCAATGGATAGAGGATGGTAACTCTAATTCAAAGTACTTTCATGCTTACACTATGACTAGAAGAAATGGAAATTGGAACAATCAAGTGTGATATAGTAGTGGTTTGTTGATGAAAGACCAAGGTAGTATGGAAGAAATCTTCTTAGATTTCTTTAAAAACGAATGAGGGAACGTAAATGCATTTTGAGAGGATGGCCATCTTCTTTGATGAGGCTTGATGATGGTGATATAATGATGTTAGAGAAAGAATTCTCAAAGGATGAACTGGAGATCGTTATTAAACAGCTGGAGGCCAATAAATCACCAAGTAATGATGGGATTACTTATTCCTTTATTAAATGTTATTGGTCTTTTATTGAAGATGATGTTTGGATGGCTATTAGTTATTTCTTCAGTTTTGGTATTTTGTGTCCTGTGTGGCAGGAGACTAATGTGGTATTGATTCTGAAGGTGAAGAATCCTTTGTTGCCTTCTAATTATCATCCTATAAGCCTTTGAAAATTTATTTATAAGATTGTGGCAAGAATGTTATTAAATAGGATGAGTTATTTATTCCCAATATGCAATTGTGAAAGGTCGGTCTACGTCAGATCAAATTTTGCTAACCCAAGAATTATTTCATAAATTTAGATATTCTAAATCAAAAAAGGGGTTGATGGTAATTAAAATTGATATGGAGCAAGCGTATGATAGTATGGGATGGTCTACTCTTAATTAAGTGCTTGATTAGTTTAGTTTTTTAAGGAAATTTTTGAATCTCATAATGAAGTGTGTGGTGAAGCCTAAATTCTCCATTTTGATCAATGGTATTAATTCTGAATGGATTTAGGCAAGAAGTGGGTTTAAACAAGGTTGTCCTTTATCCCCTAACCTTTTTATCATGTGCTCGCAATTGTTAACTAAAACATTTGCTCAAAGAGGTAGGATTGTTGGTATGAAGGTGTCTGCAAATGCTCCTATGATCTCACACTTATTGTATGCTGATGATATAGTTATTTTCTCTGAGGCGAATGACAAGAGCATGAAGAAAGTAAAATGCATTCTTACCAATTATTGTTGATGGACTGGACAAAAGATCAATATGTTGAAATCCTCAATTCTCTTTGGTAAATCGGTTAGAAGGAGGAAAGTGAGAACTCTTTCTAGGATGATGGGTTTGAAGGTGGCAAGTGAAATGGAGTATTTGGGAGTTAAAATTATGTTAAGAAGACTGGTTTACTCAGATTTTCAAAATCTGATAGAGAAAGCTGCTAGTAGACTTAATGTGTGGGGAAATAAGTTTATTTCTCTTTCTGAAAAACTACTTCTTCTTAATTCATCTTTTCTGTCACTTCCCATCTTTTTATCAACTCATTCATTAGTTCCTTTGGGGGTTTTGAATGACTTTAATAAAATGTTTTTATGGAAAAAGAATGATGGAAGTTTTAGCCTTCATTATGTTGCATGGGATGTTTTTTGTAAGCCAAAGAATAAAGGTGGTCGAGGTGTGCAGTCGGTTGTGGAGAAGGTAGGCCCTTTGAGGGCCAAATTTTCTTAGAATTTCATTTCAAATCCTAACTCTCTTCTCAACAGAACATTGGTATCTAAATATGGGTATGAAGTGTGGAATGCTTAAATTAAGAGTTATTCTTCATCTACATAGAAGATTATTGTGAATGGAGTGAAGTTTCTTCAACTAATTGTTAGAAGGAAAGTATCTACTAGTGCAAAAGTGAATACTATCAAAGACACATGGATTTTGGATAAAAGTATAGGGAAATGGCCTACCTTTGTAGTAGATTTATCTCAAGAAGCATAATTTCTTTCTACTTTTATCATAGATGGAGAGTGGAATGTGTGTAAGCTAAAGCAATTTTTTGGATAGCATTTGGTGGAAACTATTTTTTCTATACTTATTCACTCAAATGTTAAAAAGGATCAGTTAGAGTTATTATTCAAGTGTTCGGGTAAACCAATTTTTGTGTTAGCCTTTGAGAGAGTGTATGAAGACAACAGGGAAGATGATTATTGGAGCTGGATAAAGAAATAGAAACTAAGGCCTCGTATTGAATTATTTTGGTGGCGTTTAAATATGAATGCTATTCTGTCAAACTTTTTCTTTCATAACATGAGATTAGTTGAGTTTCATGGAGGCTCGAGAGGATGTGAAGTTGTTGAAGATTCAGAACTTGTTGCAGTTAAATGTGCTAAGCTCTATCAAGTATTTAAACAGCTTGCTACATAGGGATTTTTTATTCCTGCTATTAGTTCTCTTCAAAAAAAAAAAGGAGTTGAGAGTTCATTTGGAGCAAAATCTTCAAAACACCCTTAATTAAATAATTTTAAAAATTCCAATAAATACCCAAAACTTCTAAAAATCATAATTCATTATAGAAAATTCAAAATTAAACAAACTCAAAGCCATTGGACTCCATTAGCGGTCTAATATTTATTAAAAATATCAAACCACCAAAAATAGTTTAAATTTAAAAAATCAACAATCTGGTCAACCCTTAATAAAAATTTAAACCAAAACTTCAAAAATTCATAACACATTGTAGAAAACTCTAAATCCAACAAACTCAAATCCTAATTACTTATTAAAAGGTCAAATATTTAACTAAAATATCAAAATTCTAGAAATCTAATTAAATCCAAAACCTAATTTTCACCCTTTAATTAAGACATTAAAATAATCCCAAAAATTTCAAAATTTAAAAATCAATCTTAAATTCTAGAAATTATCAAATCAACACTAAAATTATTCAACCAACCCTTTAATACATAACAACCACTCCAAATATGATGTTTTTAGGATGGACTAGTTCAGGCTGCGGGGCTAAGTGTCCTAAGGAGGTCTGGTTCCTCGAGCCTGGTGGCACAATACCACAAATGAATTAAATGGAGTGTAAAACCTTAAATAAAATCATTAAACAAATTAAAATCCTTAATCAAATTATATCAACTAGGTTTTTAGGATAGACTACTTTTACCGGCAAGGCTATGTGTCCTAAGGAGGCTTTATTCCTCGAGCCTTGTGGCACAATGCCACGAAATAGTTGATAACAAACTTAAATTAATTCAAACCTTTAAAATCACCAACTAACAAAATTTATTTCAAATTCAATAACTTTAAAACCTTAATCAATCAAATCCACTTAATTATATTAGTTATCACTGGGTAACCAAGGCCTACGAGGCTATTAAGTTAGCCCCAAAGAAGGTGAAATAGTCTTTATTGCCTTGGTGAACACCAAAAGTGGTAACCATTTAACTTTAAAATAATATAGTTTAAAATAAATTTTAAATCATTACTACATAAATTTTAGTTAAAATTCTTCCTTAAGAATTTTAACCAACTAGAACATCAAACAACTTTAACTAATTGCCCTGCATAAGACATATCCAACCCACACAGCCTGCCTCACACACTTTAGATGGTTTGCTAGGACAACCAACTCTAGGCTTAGGTTATTCTGATATTTTACTTTCCTACTATTATGTGCCAGATTTTTTGAGCATACATTGCATGTTGGTTGCTAGTGATAGAATTGATTGATGTATTTATTTATTTAATTTATGTAATCTATGATGTGATTAATTATGTGTTAGGGATAATTTATACTAATTCAATCTTATGCAGGTGGCTATGCTCATACAAGACATTAAAATTAAAGGGGGCAGAAAAATGAATAAAGCTTTAATTAACGATGTTTTCTATAGGTGCTTTAGAAATGCTTAAGTCCCCATTTAAAGATTAAAAGAGCATGGCCAAGCGTGGCTGTGATTTGAGTATTTTAATTCCAAATATTAACTGCTTGAGATGTTAATTTGATTATTTATAATTTAGGATAACCATGCAGGTTATTTGGGTCCAGATTTTAAATTTTCATTCAATATACTCTGAGTTGTAATTGAGTTCTAAATTACTAAGTTCTTTTAGAATTGGATTTGACATCCAACTTGGAATCCAAAGAGGAAGGGACATCCCTTAGGGGAGAGTCCCTCTCCATTTGGAGATCCAAACTAGGATGATCTAAAAATATCCAAAGAGAAAAAATAACACCCCTTTTGAGGGGGAGTTTTTTTTCATTTGGATATCCCGACCCGATGATCCAGGGAGCCTATAGAAGGATAAAGAAATGAAGAATGAGAAGACCCATTCTCAAAGCCATTTGAGCCTTGGGAGTAGATTCTGGGTTATTGTTAGTGGTACCCAGCCACTTTACTATTCCTGCAGAACCTGGGTTGTAATATTAAGTGGCACTTCCCATATGGACTCTTTTATTTGTTTAATTAATTTCATTTGATGCATTGCTTATTTCAATTATGATTAGGATTACTTGCTTTTCAAAGTTTCTTTAGCACTTGCATGTTAATTTTAATTTAGCTTGAAACCCGATCGGAGGCTGGCAAGGGATCACTAATTTTTTTTACTTTAATTAAATTTAAAATATTTAAGATAATATAGAAATCTAATATTTTAAGAAGTAATCCCGAGATCGTCAAGATTTCTTATATGTATTTTTATTGCATCTTTTTTCCATTGTTAGGCACCTCTCCGCCTGCAGGTTTTAGCAAACCACCTGGCCTATGAGGGTGCAGATCTATCAAGGTGAATCTGTGCAATCCCTAGGATAAAATTTTTTTAAGCTTTTTTAAAACTACTTCATTCAAATTTTTAGCATTTTTTGAGTCAATTTCCATGCATTGACTTATAAATTAATTAAAAGGGTCTAAATCTTTAATTACATTCAATTTAAGTTTCATACTACCCATCATAAGTCTAGGGGCCATTTAAGGACATTCTCTATATGTTAGCACTATTCTCAAAAACTTATCCAAAATAACATCCCTGTATTCTTACATAAAAGATCGGATACATGGTTTTAAAGTATTTAGATGGTTTAGCTGGCTCCCCAATCAAGGCCGGGGTAAGTCCAGATCCTGCATTGCATTAGCTAGGTTCGGGTCACTAATTCTAAGTACCTACGTTAGACTTAGGTTCTGAGGTAGGCTTAAGATATAAGACCTCAACCTTCATGAATTGAATCTAAACATTCTAATAAAATCAACCATGCAAACATAAATCTCTTCCAATCAAATTCAAGCCCAATACTTAGGATAAGCTGGGATGCTTCTGAAATCTTTTAGAATCCCAAAGCACTTCCTACATTTTCTCTTTTGACCTTCAGCAATAAGTGCTCAACTTTGATTTATTCCCTGTTGAATTTCCAATCCTCACCTCCCTTGATATAAAACTTTGAATTCTTAAATAAAATTTCTACTGCTATTTTAATTGAGAGTATTCATAGAAAACTTTGGTTCCCCTATGATGTAATTAACTACAAGGGCTTATGCTCGTAGAGGATTTAGAAACCCAGATAAATTTTTAAATTCAAGTTTTCAAAAGTATAATTAATTATCTTTGGGGAAAATTAAATATAACGATCATTATCATCACTTTCAAATGATTGATGGCAAATGATATCTTCTTTGTCGAGGAAGATGTATCGTATTGTTATTATTATTTTGATTATGAAATTAATGATCCCTTTTATCAAGATTGACATAGTCAAACACTCAATCAAATTTCATTTTGACCCTCCGAGGTCATATGTGATTCTTCCTTGAGTTTGACTACAAAAATAAGAATAAATTCAAAGTTTTATAATCGAAACCCATTAGGGAATAATTTATTCGTCTCCCGAGGTGATATATCATTCATAATGATGTGTTCGATTTCAAAACTAAAAATTTTTGAAATTTTATTTTTTTCCCAAAGATAATTAAACATTTTCAAAACTAAAATACTTTTCAATCAAACAGTTTCTACTTGCAAAATTGGAAAAGAAATTTGGGATAGACTTTGTATAACTTTTGAAGAAATAAATTAGGTAAGACAATTTAGGCTGAATATTTTACTACATGACTTTGAACTATTTCATATGAAACTAAATGAGTCAATTTCTAATATATATACATGGTTCACTCGGATAGTTACCTTATTGCATTCTTTTGGTAGAGAACTTACAAATTCAAAAAAAGTTAATAAAATTTTATGTTGTTTACCTACTGCTTATGATGCTAAGATAATTGTTATAATTGAACCTAAAGATCTAAATGTATATACCTAATTTACAATCTTCTTGGATCACTTTTTACTTACGATCAAGGAGTAAATCAAAGACAGATTGATGCAGGTGATAAAAGATAAGAGATAAATATAGCTTTGAAAGTAAATGATTCAGAGAGTATTTAATCAATGCTAGAGGATGAAGAAGATATTCTGCTTATGACTAGGTAATTCAATAGTTTTCTTAAGAGAAATAATAATGATGTCAGCATTGGAATAAAGGTATGTTCAATAAGAATGAAAATGTTTCTAATGAAGTTTTTTGTTATGAATGTAGAAAGCATGGACATATAAAGATTGAGTGCCCAAATCTCAAAGTTAATCCTAACAAGGAGAAAGTTTGGGAGAAAACTAACATTAGGAAGGGCAAGAAAAGAATATAAGAGCTTTCTAGGTAGACTCAACTTCAGACTCTTCAAAAATAGAATCAGAAGAGGAGGTCATAATTTTGTGCTTAATTGCAGATAAACTTGATCATTCAGAGCAAGAGGAGGTATGTGACCTATCCTACGATGAATTATTTTAAGTTTTTGAGAAAATTCATGATGCATATAGGAAACTTAAACAATTGCATGCTAATCTTAATATCGAGTATTTAAATTTACAAAAAGAGCATGAAAATCTGAGGAATGATCTTGCATATATAGATACCAATCATATGGCTTTGCTAAATGAGTTTGATGATTTGAATAAGAAGTATGAACTATTGAAAACATCTTATAGTGAGCTTGAAAATGATTTTAAAGTTTTTATGGGTGAATCTGTTCAAAGGGAACATGTTTTGAAGATTGAAAATGCGATTTTGGAAAATTTAAATTCATATCTTTAAATAAAATTAAAAGCTTTTAAGGAAAATAAGTTAGCTCCCACTTGAATAATTTCACAATCTTAACCAAAAGCATAAAGTTGAAAACCTAGGAAAAGATAATTTAACTTACATAGATTAGTAAATCATTTTCCTGGTGTTAAATGCTTTTCATGTGGCATGTTGGGGCATATTTCACACACTTATACTATTCATATTAGAACACATTTAGTGTGGAGACCTAAGATGCATCAATCACAGCATATCAAACATGCATCTCGATTATCTTTGCCAAGATGTGAACCGAAATTTATTTGTGTTCCCAAGTCTAATATTTAATAATTTTGTAGAGATGTTCTCATACAAGCCCTCATGAGAGAATTTGGTACCTGGACAACCGATGTTCAAGATATATGACTGAAGATGTAAACCAATTTATATTGTTGGAGGCCAGGATTGGAGGCAAAGTGACACATTGAGATAACACCACTAGGAGAGTGGTTGGATCATGTATAATTAGTAACAAAAAGAATTTTTTGATTGAAAATGTCTTATTGGTACAAGGCTTAAAACATATAAATTCTTAAATATATTTATATTCAATGGAAGTGGTGAACCCATAGGCACTAGCACCATACGTTATTTGATTGATATGGATATGATAGCCACCATATTGTATGACTGGCTTAACTATATGAAGTTGAGCCATTTATCAAGTAAGTATGAGTTAGCTTGTTCATATATTTGTTACTTATAAATAATAATTATTTTAAATTTACAAGAGTTTTATTAATGGTTTGAGTACATCGGTATCAAAAGAAGTCCAAAAGATAGTTGAAATAAAATTCCTAATTTAGTATAAAAATATGGTCTATATTTTGACTATTCATTTTTACTAATTTATCTTAATTAGCTAACACAGTAGTCAATAAAGATATACTAATATACCAACATTTGATCGACCAATTAGGTGCACACTCAAGGTAGTGAATTATAGTATTAGGAACTAGTGGAACTACTTGGGGACCAAAAAGATTAGTGAAATGTTGGTCAATTTTTTTTTGTTAATGGCTATAAATTTCAAACTAAATTTGGTGTAATGGTAGGAAGATAGATAATTCTGGTGTTTGTGTAAGAGGGAATACCCATAAATGTGATGATTCTGAGTACTACGGGTTATTACAATAAATATTACAATTGGAATATCAAGGTGACGATAAAAATGTGTATCTATTCAATTATGATTTATTTGATCCAATGTAAAATAGAGGTATAAGAGTACATCCACTTTACAGTATAGTAGAAGTAAATTAGGGTAGGAGATATGCGAAGTTTGAACTATTCGTTATTATTTGCCAAGAAAGCCAAGTCTATTTTACTAACTATCTAAGTAGATTACAAGACAAACAAGAATGGCTCATAGTTATGAAGACCAAACCTAGGGGAGTCATTGAGAAAAACACATCAAGAAGAGCTTATGTCAAATTTAAAAGATCTTGCTAACAAAGTGGACAGTAAAATTGCAACTAATGAGAGTGAGTTGCGGTTAGAGGAAAGTCATGAGGAATTTGATAGTGGTGAAGATCTTTCATTATATAGAAGTGAATAAACAAATGATGAGTAAACATATGGTAAATGTATTTAATGATTTTTTAAAATCAATTATGAATCAACAATTTATATTAACAATGTGTGTTTTTTAACAACATAGTAATAATTGCTTAATTTATTTTATTATTGCTCTACTTTAATTATTTAATTGGTGCTCTATTTTATATTAAATATTTATTTTAATTTATGTTGCTAATATTTCTTAAATTTTTTTTACAGATGGCTTTAGGTGATGAGCCTTATTGAGGATTGATCAAAAATATTTTTGGTAGGCACAAGAAGGTGACTGGTGGCCTAGCCAATAGGTCTATACTCACTGAGGGGACCTTTTCTTCTCAGCCTATCACTCAGAGTCAAGCTTGCCCACCTTTACCTACTCCTCCAGCCAGTAAACTGTAGTTTTACTCACCAAACCCCTGCTTTCTTTCACCAGATGCCACACGCAGTACTCCCTTCTACCTTTACTACCCTATCCTCCAGCTTCTTATGGAGGCCCCCCTACTTATCCATATCCACAATATGTCTTGCCATTCTATCCCCTACCACTCCCTCTACGCCATGCAGGTGGACCTTACACCCTAGGTATTAGTAACATAGATGTCAGAGGAGTGCATGTTGATTGCACTTGAGGGAGACACGTACATACTTACTTTATTCTTAACATGCTACTAAATTTTGATCAATGTTTTTTCACCTAACATATTTTATGTAGGTTTTATCCATCAAAGAAGCTGACACTTAAAATAAGGGACATCATATAGAGCAAGTATGATGCTCCTTATATTTCTTGGAAGAAAGTTCCAAAAGAAGTGCACGATATGTGGTTCAGAGAGTTTGAGGTTAGTTATCATAAAAATGTATTTTATATTATATTTTTTTTAATTAAACTAAAAAAAATATTCCATGTTGTATGTTTTTTATTGCAAAAAGATTTTTATTGGTTTCCCCAGTATAATGATAAAATCAAAAAGAACATTGAGTAGCGCGGGTCAACTGGTATACAAGACATATTTATAGACTTAAAAAGTCAGGAAAGCGACTACTCTGGATTTGTGAGAGTGTATGAGGTGACCTGATCAGTGCTCTGGCTAGCCCAGATTATACCAGGAGGAGGGGCCAAAATAGGCAAAATTGAGCTTCTGATGTTGGGGGCATGGGTAGTTCCCTCCATATTAGAGAATATTTTTTTTTCTTTTTGTGAGAGCTTTAATGGGGAATAATTATTCTTCATTATGTTCCTCCCTAACACCCACTACCACACACAAAGTATATATAAGAGAACGTTGCCCTAACACAATAGATGTGTTACCCTTAACGATGTACATAAGAGATGAAAATATATGTTTTCCTAAATAAAAAAAAAACTCCATTTGAATTGAATAATTCAAAAGGACACGATCACAGGTGACTTCACGAATATTATGAATAGGTAATAAATGAGAATAAATGAAATAATGCCAAGCTTTAGAAGTTTGAGTCATATAAGAGGTATGGAAATTGATGATTCTATTTTCTTTCATTTTCCACAAAGCTCCACTATTAGGTCCACATAAAAAATTTAGGATGTCATCAAGATTTATAGGTTAATTAATAAAGGTATTGTACTCATCAAATTAAAAGTTTCTAAGTTCATAAACTTTATTAATGGATATTGAATCAATTGGGACCCACTTATCTCGAACATAACTTTTATTATCCACTGCCTCTTTTCCATTTGCAAAAAATCCTTGGACAACATTAATAATAGTAGCATAAGGCTCTTCATAGAAACTTTTCCAGCCTCTACTCAATATGATTTAAATAATGGGTGGAGTAGGAATCTGAAAACCACGTTCAAGAATCAGTTGCTTGTTTATAACTTAGTTAGCAAATATTGATTCAGCATCAGCAGGGATGAATCTACTCTTTTCAAAAGAAGATGAAGCACTCTTCTTGCCAAACATCTTAAGAGCCACTATTCTAGAGAGGATTTCAAAAAAAAAAAGAAAGCTTGAAGAAAATGGAATATATGAATGAAATTAAAATGGATTCTTTACTTATAACATGATAGAGCACTATGGCACTATGAGACATGGCGGTGCGGAGCTCAATATAGGAATAAAATGACAGAATGGTCAACCGACAAGCATTGTAACTGCTCAGGCCACATGGTGCAATAGCCCTAGTATTTTTAAATATGAGCATCTCTTTAGAATGGGCCACTACCGTGGTATTTAGCACGTGCCGATTCTATCGTGCCAATGTTAGGGAACTGCTACAGTGTTATAACAGAAATAATTATTATTCTTAATAATGTTGTGGCGCTTGTTAGTTATGCTGCGGTGCTTACCTAATTTTAAAAATTAAGTTATAACCGTATAATGTACATTCAACTTTTGGCAGAGGCATATTTTTTGGCTTAAATGACTAAGCATTGTGGTGTTATATAATATATATAATTAAATGCACAAAATTTTAAATTATAACTTTAATAATAATCATAAAATAGAATGCAAAACTAATCAAGATAGCAACTAATGTAACAATGAATATACAATCACAAACAACACACATAATGTAAAGGATATAAGTATAATTATGCAATTAATTCAATAATATAGTTAAAATTTACTAAGAGTAAAATACATCCGTAGCAACGGTGACAAAAAATTAATGGAGGCTGTGGAGTGCACTTCTGAATTATGAAAAATATTTAATGCTCTATCGCTCCTAAATAATGCTTAGGTTTTTTATATATATAAAAATAACAAACACCACTTAATATACACAAGTATACGTACGAAATTAAGCAATAAAGTGATAGCGTAGAGTGTCAAAATCATGAGGAAGAATGCTTTCTACAATCAACTACTATTATTTACTCTAATAATAAAATAATCTTACTAAAATAAAAATGTTGGTTATGGAGACTCAGTCACCAAATAAAAATAGTAAAATAATGTATATAATATTTAAATAAAGTGTTTTGAATTGATGAATATAAATTGCATATCTTTCCTAATGAAAGTTTTATTTGTAATGTGATTAAGAGCATGCGTATCTCTAGATCTCTTATATACACAAGTCCACCTCCTATAATTATATCTTCTCCTTAAGAACCTAGCATATTTTACATTCTATATCTTGGTATGCAAACTTATTATTTCAACTTTCCTAGTTATCTTGAATTCCTACATCGAAGCTATACATCAAATTAGGTTTTGACTATACATATGACTACTATGTGCAATAAATAAAGAGCAGGATAATATTCAAAATATCATTTAACTTTATATCCCAAGAATCTTTATTAGTACTTAATATGTTCTTTATATCATCAATCAAAAACTAGAGAATTTGTTAGACATGAAAGAAAAGATAAGCAAACTCATTTTTATTGAATTCATAGAAGAATAAAAATATAAGAGAATGATATCACCGAGAAGGGTCAATTTTATCCTCTACACTCCTTCCTTCTTAATGTACAGAGTTGCTCCAACAAAACACTAACTAAAATACTCTAATAATTATATCCAGTACTTCACTAGTATCTCTTAGAATTAACTCTAAGAGAGATCTAAAGAAGTCCTTTAAAATGTACTGAAATTATATAAGTGATTGAACTCTCTTACAAATATAACTAAATAATTATTTATAGGAAAAAACAAATTGGGCAACTAGCTCTGTGGCACTTGAAAGATTGGTGCCGCAATGCCCTTAAAATGAACTAACGTCATTGCGCTGATAATTTTGCTCCACTGTGGTGCTTGCTAATGTGGATTAGCTACTTAGTGAACAGTCACATTGCTTGGTTAGTATATCATGTCCTCTAGAAGTTACAATTGCTACACCATGACACTACAGACTTTCAAACATTGCTGCACCCGAGTGGCAATTTTGGTGCCAAGGTGTGATAAGTTGTGATGCCGTCATGCTTGAAGATAGTGAATATGGTGCAGCCAAGCTGACCATTTTGACACCGTCACATTGTCAAACAGTGAAGTCTACACTGCCATATCAACATTGTGGCACTCTAATTGTGTCCTTGATTGTGCTGCGGCGTTGATTTATCCACTGTGCTGGATGATTCTTAGAAACTTTGTGCCCTTTTTGTACTTTTCCTGCACAACATAGCTAAAATAATATATTTTTACTAAAATTATAACACATAAAATATTATAATATTTACATGTATCATCCACCAAATTTAACTTCTTTTGTTAAGTGTACAAGATGATGAATCATAATCATGAAGAATGAGGGAAAGAATGATTTCTCCATCTAGCATAAAGTCATTATGATATTATTTTGTTACATATCTAATTCATTTGGAATAATAACCTTTGAATAAATTGATTTAAAGAAAAATTATATCTCTACAAGAATGTGCATAGCCTCATTTGATAGTGCACATGATCTAAGAGCAATGGATAGAAGCTCTTCAAGGAGCACAAGATAATCATGACTTCTAAGGCACATGACTTTACATTCAGCTATGTTGACACATTTGGAGAAGTTTGATGCATATCCTTTAGGCATTTTCAAATTTTACAAGATTTCATAAAATTATTTTTTGTATTTCTTTAAAATAATGAAAGTCGTTGGAAACAAAAATATAGCTGACATCTCAAGAATTTGTGGATGAAGTTTCTTCTTTATTCTGATTTCAACTAAATCTTTATGTGCTTCCAAGTTGTCTTTAGAATTATCTAGGTGAACAATGAAATTGTCACAAATATTTTTCTCAGTATGCATAGCATCCAGATTATATGGTAATAGGTTATACTGTCAATAAGGAAAGTCAAAGAAAGTAGATATCTTCTTCCATCCCTCGAGCACCTGGACATTACAACCTCTTTTAAAACCCGATTTAATAAATCTACCAATAGGGAACTGCATATTTAGTAACTTTGCTAGAATCATAATACCACTTTTCTTTTAAGGCTCCTTTTGAACTTCTTCTGTGTTATCAAAATGTTGGTTTTTGATGTGAAAAGAATGTTTATCTAATAGCCAACGTCGATGACCCATATAAGAAAATTTCTTGCCCTTATATAACCATAGAGATTTTGTATCTTGTGCACAACAAGGAAAAGAAAATCTCCCTTTAGTGCTCCAACCAGATATCATGCCATATGTAGGAAAATTGTTTATAGCCCACATTAATGCAGCACGCATATTAAAAGTTTGTTTAGTTGCAACGTCATAGCATTCAACTCCATTCCACAATTCAAGTAACTCTTGAATTAGTGCTTGAAGATAAGCTTCAATAGCATTTCCTAGATTTTTCTCTCTTGCTATAATAGTTGATATAATGAAAGAATTTTGATTCACTCCCATCCAAGGTGGCAAGTTATATGGAACTAGAAGTACATGCCAAATATTGTATGTACTACTCATAATCTTGAGAGGATTAAAACCATTCGTTGATAAAGAAAGTCGAAACATTACATGGATCATCTGCAAAATAACGGTATCACACATAAAAAACTTTTCATGCTTCTCCATTAGCAAGATGGCATAGTAAGCCATTTTTGTTTATGTGTGTTTCATGACAAATCATCTCCTCAGCAGATTTCTTTGCTTTAAAGCCTTTGAAGTCTAGGAATTAATGAAAAATATAAGATAATTTCAGTTCAATTCATATGATTTTTCATACCTACAATACTTCTCTTCTTAGAATTTGACTATCTTTATGCTCCATGAATGTCACAAACATCTTGATTAGATTTGCCTTACCAATACAACATATAATTATTAGGGCATGCTTCAATCTTTGTATATCCAAGGTAAAAATCTCTCATTATCTTTTTCACTTCATATGTATTATTAGGCAACAACACTCATTTTGGAAAAGCATCGATCAATAACTCTAATAATACATCGAAAGATCTTGAAGTCCAAGAATGTAAACAATTCAAACTAAATAACTACATAATGAAAGATTGCTTTGAGAATGCCATACACCCAGGGTATAACTTTTCCTCAGCATCCAATATTAATTTTTCAAAATTTTAACTATTATCATTTTGTTGATTTGCATTTACCTCAATCTGCTCATCTAGTATGTGTAGACAAAAAGTGTGCCTTAATAATCCTTCTATATCATCTATATTTACATACTCATTATGATGTATTTCAATAACTAGATTGGATGCAATAAGAATTGTGCCATTCATTGCAACGTCCCGTAAATTGTAATATTTTTTCCCATGTCGATTCCATGCAACATATCCGCAGAAAATCCTTTACAAATTAGGTGATCTTTGACATCTTTCAGTGAATAGAAGTATCTATTAATACATGATTTGCATGGACATAAAATCTTTCTATATGAATTTCATCTTGGACTTGCAAACTCAAGAAACTTATTAACACCAGAAATGTAATAACGACTTCATTTAGCTTTTGTAATCTAGCTCTTGTCCATATCTAGTGGAAAATTGATTTTATAATTACTTGTTAAAATTAAAAGTTTTTGGCATATCAATGGAGTATAATTTCTATCAAACAAAGAAGTAGAATGAATTAATAAGAGTTTGTAATTAGCATAAAATACGTGCCACTTTAAGGTGTATTTTGAAACTTCTTGCTAGGAAAACTTATGCACAAACTTACATGTTTGACTTTATATGCTCAAGAGAATTTCATTCATTTGTGGGGGGGCATATTATGTATATCAGCGCATAAACTTGTAATTTTTTATAAAACTAGATATAGTAGTTCTCACGTATATACTAGTTTCACTTTTTATCTCCAAGATTTTTATCTAGAATTATTTAAAAATTGTTGCGAATCTGAATTCAAGGACTATGATTTTGATGATAGCAAACCTTTTTATTTCTGGTTGGGTGTCTAACCTTTCAGGTTCACAGGATCAATTGCAATTCAAGCCAGCTCAAGATCGAGCCAGTCTATTTATGTTTCAGGTTTAATGTACATTTTCATTTTTCTTGAGTCAAGTGTAATGTAACAGATCTCCAAGCTAAGTAACTTTATACACACACACAGGGGGAGAGCTAAAATGTTTTTTTTACTTACTTAAATTAATTTTTTTATAAAATCGTACTGTACGATTTTCAATCGTACTGTATGATCTACCATTTAAACCCTGGGTTAACGACTAATTCAGGATGATTAGGTTTATAAACTAATCATACTGTACGATTTGTTTCAACATGAAAACCCTAATCGCCAGGACAATTTTGGTAAGTTTTGAATTATGATTTTTTGAACTAATCATACTATACGATTACGATTGTACTGTATGAACATATTAAATCTTGCTAAAATTATCCCCCATAATTAGGCAATTAAATTATGGCTTCCTAATTACACTTGATCGTATTGTATGATATAAATCATACTGTATGATGAACAGATATGATTTTATTCGTCCCATATATCGTACAAGATGAAACCATAATTTTTGTTACTGATCGTCCCGTATGATATTTATATCATACAGGATGATGTTCTAAAAATGAACTAATCGTACTATATAAAGAGTACAGTACGGGACAATAAATAGAGACAATTTTGTTCGTCCCATCGGTCATCCTATATAAATAGTTGAAAATAAAAGTATCATATAGTACGATCTACGAATCGTACGGTATGATGTTCGTAAAATTTGTGAACTGTTCATTTGCATTCGTACTAGATAAAACTATTTTTGAACTGATCATACTGTACGATATTGGATTGTACTGTATGAATAGTATCATCAAGTTATATTTTAGGGCATTTTTTTAGCCCTCCTATTTAAGATCTCTTTTATTTAATTGTTGAGATCTTTTGCCACTTTCCTTGCCAGAGAGAACCTTGAGAGAGAGAGAGAGAGAGCTTGGGAGAGAGAGAGAGAGGATCTTGTGAGGGTGAGTTAATGAGGTGTTCACAAAGGTTGCTTCAAGTAAGGATCTGAGTCATCTTCTCCGGTCGTCATCTCTTATCTTCTTGGTGTCTCTATGGTAGGATCGTCTACAAGAAGATCCAAGTTCTCTGCCTGCTTCAGGAGGAAGCGAAAGGAGTCTAGGTTCTCTGCCTGCTTCAGGAGGAAGCGAAAGGAGTCCAGATTCTCTGCCTGCTTTAGGAGGAAGCGAAAGGAGTCCATGTTCTCTGCCTCACTGGGTTAGTGGAAAGGAGTTTTGTACAGGTTTCTTTGCCTTGCTGTGGGAGCAGAAGGAGAGTCACTTAGTCTTAGTGTAATACCAGGAGGGGAGGCTCTGGAGAGTGTACGTAGGTCAAGTTAACCGAACCACTATAAAATCTGGTGTGTTCTTTCTGATTTTCTTCTGCATTTATTTTTCTGTTGATGATCATGTGATTGTGATTATTATTTTGATATTATTGAACTTCTGCACCTCATCGCGAAAATGTAATTATTTTTAAAACATCCAAAAGATTTTTTTTAAATCATTTTTGCTCATAGATTTTTTAAAGTAACCAATTCACCCCTCCTCTTGGTTAGCCTTGAGACTAGTTCACAAGGGCTTAACATCCCTAATAAACTTTCAAGTGGTATCAGAGCGTGATTCATAAAATCTAGTTTTGAAAAACTTTTGAATTTGATGAATGGCTAACTTTGGCAACAAAAATACTGCTGAAGGTTATTCCGTTACTCGTCCACCTTTGATTGATAATATACCTTTTAATTTTTGGAAAACTCACATGTCCACCTTTTTATAATCTATAAATTATAGCATGTGGATACTTGTTAAACATGGTTATGAAGCACCGTTTAGACTTGTTAATAGCATTAAAACTGAACTTCCTTTTACTGAATGGACATTTGATGATCATGATTTAGCATAACTGAGTGCAAAATGCTTGAACTATTTTTTTGTGCTTTAAAATCTAAAGATTACATACGTGTCTCTACTTGCACTACTGGTAAAGAAATCTAGGATAGACTATGCATTACTTATGAAGGTACATCTGAAGTTAAGCAATCTAGATTGAACATCTTGTTTCACGACTACGAACTCTTTCGTATGAAACCTAATGAATCAATTTTTGAAATGTATACTAGGTTTACTCAAATTATCACCTCTCTATATGCTTTAGGAAGAGAACTCACTAACTATGAAAAAGTGAATAAAATTCTGAGATATTTGCCCTCTTCTTATGATGTCAAGATAACTGCAATTACTAAATCCAAAGATTTGAATACTTATTCTATTGATAACTTACTTGGGTCACTCATTGCTTAGGAGCAAGGAGTGAACCAATAATAAATTGATGCAGGTGATAAGAAGAAGGAGAAAACTGTGGCACTGAAGGCCAATGATACTGACACTGATTCTTCCTGGTCTGATAGCGATGATGTTGCCTTAATCACTAGGCAATTCAAAAGCTTTTTAAGAAAGAAACATAAGAATTTTTAGAAGTGGAACAAAAGTAAGAGTAGCAGAAATTTTAAAGGTTCTTCTGATACGGTTTATTTTGAATGCAGGAAGCTTGGACATATAATGGCTTATTGTCCTACACTTAAGGCTCACCCAAGCAAGGAGAAGGGTGAGGAGAAACCCAAGTCCATAAAGGATAAGAAGAAGATTCCAAAGCTTTCTGGGTGGATTCAGCATCAGACTCCTCTGAGACTGAAGCTAAAGAGGAGACTACAAACTTGTGATTGATGGTGGATGATCATCCTGGTTAGTCCGACCAAGATGAGGTATGTGAGCTAACCTACGATCAATTACTTAAAATTTTTGAAAAAAATATTCATCATATAGGAAACTTAAGAAAACACATGCTAGCCTAAAATTAGAATTCCTAAACTTGAGAAAAAGAGCATGAAGTTTTAATTAAGGATCATTCTTCACTTGATAGTAATCACATGTTATTACTTGATGAATTTGATGAGTTGAATAAAAAGCATTCTGATTTGATTATTGAGCATAATTCATTAAAAGCATCACATATTGAATTGGAAGCTATATTTAAGAAATTAGAATCACATGCATCTGATTTAGATAGAGATGAGCATTATTTGAAATTTGAAATTGCAAGTCTCAAAAAAGAAAATGAATTTCTAAGTGTAAAAATTAGTGCATTTGAGAAAAATAAAACACCACCTACTTTTGCACAATTTTATAAACCTCCACCATTTGAAGAATCTCATCAAAATCATCAAAGTATATTTCATTCAAACCTAGGAAGAGGCACTATCACCCCCATAGATTAGTTAATCCTTTTCTTGGTATTAGATGTTTCGTATGTGGCATGTTAGAACATATCTCTCACACTTTCCCTATTCATCGTAGTACACATTGGGTGTGGAGGCCCAAATTACATGCTTCATAGCACAGCACACATACATTGCATTCTTCTTTTCATAGGAAGGAGCTCAAACTTATTTGGGTTCCTAAATCTATCATTTGATGATTTTATAGGTGTGCTCTCACACAAGATCTCGTGAGAGCTTATTTTACCTGGACAGCAGATGCTCAAGACATATGAATGGAGATATAATTCAATTCATTTCCCTGGAGGCCAGGGCTGGAGATAAGGTCACTCTTGGAGATAATACCAGCAGGAAAGTGGTAGGTGCAAGTATAATTAAAAACTCTAAGAACCTTTTGATTGAAAATGTTTTACTTGTATATTGATTGAAATACAACCTACTCAGCATTAGCCGGTTGCAAATCTGGTTTTGATGATGACAAACATGTTTGTATTGTATTTTGCTTGGCTAACCCGTTTCAGGCACAAAAGATCATGAGCAACTCAAGCCAATTCAAGATTGGGTCCAAGTGTGTTTAAGTGTACTATTTTCCTTTTCTTGAGTGAATTGTAATATTACTGATCCCCTAGCTAAGTAACCTTACACACACACACTTAGGGGGAGAGCTTGAGTGAATTAGAGTTTCTATTCATATTTTTGTTCAGATCATCCTGGACGATAGTCACATCATCCTAGACGATCAAGTAAAAATAGAAAACCTAATTAGGGTGACCAAGTTAAGGGTGTCTGATTACGTAGATCATCCTAGATGATCATTACATCGTACGGGACAATATGCTCAAATTAGAAATTCTCAGTCGCTAGATCAAGTTAGGCAAGTTTTTATTTTAAGATATTTGTCTGATCATCCTGGATGATACGTGTATCATTCTGGATGATCCAGTACAATTAATCCTAAATTAGTCTGGTAATTAAGGAAAGTAATTAATACTTGATTGATACGATCATATCGTCTTGGACGATCAAAGGATCATCCTTGACGAACATGTTCATCTAGTGTGTTTCAGTTGGACATCCAGAGCGGTGCTTAGGACGATTTGGGCACATTTTGAACTAACCGTACAGGACGATATCCTGATCGTCCTGGGCGATCAAGTCATTTTTGGGTCGTCCAGCACAAGTTTCTCTGGATGACCCAAGTGGTCTTCTGGACGAAATTCCTCAATTTACACTAATCATCCCGGACGATCGCAGAATCATACGGGATGATATGAACAACTTTTTCTACTGATCGTCCAGAAGAGTCAGCTCGTCCAGGCTGAAGCAGCTGATTTTGAACTGATCGTACAGGACGATCTAGGCCGACCAGTTGAGATTTAGGGCAATTTTAGAGCCCTCCTTTAAAAGAAATTTTTCTTTGAACAAGAAAAATCTTTTATCACTTTCCTTTCCAGAGAAACCCTAGAGAGAGAGAGTTTGGGAGAGAGAGATAGGATGTTGTAAGGGGGAGTTCATGAGGGGTTCATGAATGTTGTTCCAAGTAAGGATCAGAGTCACCTTCTCGTTTGTCATCTTTTGTCGTGTTGGTGTTATTTGTGAGATGATCGTTTGCAAGAAGGTCCCGGGTTCTCTGCCCGCTTCAGGAGGAAGTGAAAGGAGTCCGAGGCTCTCTGCCTACTTCAGGAGGAAGCAAAAGGAGGTTGGGTTCTCTGCCTCACCGTGTCGGTGGGAAGGAGGTTTTTGTACAGGCTTCTCTGCCTTACTATGGGAGCAAAAGGAGAGACACTTTTAGTTAGTGCAATACCCGGAGGGGAGGCTCCGAGGAGTGGACGTATGTCAAGTTGACCGAACCACTATAAAATTCTGGTGTGTTCTCTTTGATTACTTTTTGCACTTTAATTTTTCTGTGATTATCTTCTTGGGTGAAATTTGTGTTTAATCTTTTCGTTTGAGTATTTACTTATTTCCGCTGTATATCATAGAAAAGATTTTTGCTATTGCTCTCAAATTTTTAAATAACCAATTCACCCCCCCTCTTCGTTAGCCTCGGGACTAGTTCATCTGGGCTTAACATCCCTATCGAACTTTCAAGTGGTATCAGAGCGGGATTCAAAATTTAAGTTTAAAAACTTTTGAATTTGATCCATAGCTAACTTTGGTAATCGTAATATTGCTGAAGGTTATTCAATTACAGGACCTCCATTGTTTGATAACATACCTTTTAATTTTTGGAAAATTCACATGTCCACTTTTCTACAATGAATTGATTATCGCATGTAGATGCTAGTTAAGGATGGATACGAACCATCTTTTAGGATGGTTAATAATATTAAAACTGAACTGCCCTTTACTGATTGGACTTTTAATGATCATGATTTAGCACAATTGAATGCCAAATATTTGAATTATTTTTTCTGTGTTTTAAAATCTGAGGATGACATGCGTGTCTCTACGTGTACAACTGGTAAGGAAATCTGGGATAGATTGTGCATCACGTATGAAGGTACAACTAAAGTCAAACAGTCTAGGTTAAATATTTTGCTTCATGACTATAAACTGTTTCACATGAAACCTACTGAAACCATTTCTGAAATGTATATGAGATTCACTCAAATCGTCACTTCTTTATATGCCTTAGGTAGAGAACTTACATACTACGAAAGAGTGAACAAAATACTTAGATATTTTCCTTCTTCATATGATGCTAAGCTAACTGTAATCACTGAATCTGAAAATTTGAATACTTACTCTATTGATAGCTTACTTGGATCACTATTGCTTACGAGCAAGGGGTTAACCAAAGACTTCTTGATGCAGGTGAGAAGAAGAAGGAGAAAACAGTGGCACTGAAGGCCAACGAGAGTGATACTAGTGCTTCCGGGTCTGATAGCGATGACGTTGCCTTGATCACTAGGAAATTCAAAAGCTTTCTAAGGAAGAAACACAAGAACTTTCAGAAGTGGAATAAGGGTAAGTCCAATAAAAATTCTAAGGGTTCATATGACACTGTCTATTTTGAATGCAAGAATCCTTGATACATTAAGGCTGATTATCCTACACTTAAAACTCACCCAAGCAAGGTGAAGGGTGAGGAGAAACACAAGTTCAGGAAGGACAAGAAGCGGATTCAGAAGGCATTCTAGGTAGATTTTGCATCCTACTCTTCTGAGACTGAAGCTGAAGAAGAGGAAATAAATCTGTGTCTGATGGCTGATGATCATCCCGGTCAGTCTAACCAGGAAGAGGTATGTGAGCTTACTTACGGTCAATTACTTGAAATATCTAAAAAAATTCATGCATCGTATAGGAAGCTTAAGAAAACCCATGCTAGCTTGAAATTGGATTATTTGGCTTTGCAAAAAGAGCATGATATTTTGATTAAGGATCATTCCACTATTGATTGCAATCACATGTCTTTACTTGATGAGTTTGATGAATTGAACAAAAAATATTCTGATTTAGTTACTAAGCATGATTCATTGAAAACCACTCATGTCGATTTAGAAAGAGCTTTTAAGGAATTAGATAACATGGCATGTGAAGTGGAGAGTAGCAGTGGTGCTTTGAAATTTGAAATTGCGAGTTTAAATAAAGAAAATGAATTTTTGAAAGTTAAAATCAGTGCTTTTGAGAAAAACCAAACACCTCCTACTTTTGTATAGTTTTATGCACCTCCACCTTTTGTAGAATCCGATTCAAAATCATCAAAGCATGTTTCATATAAACCTAGGAAGAGGCACTATCACCAATGTAGATTAGTTAACCCTTTTCCTGGTGTTAAATGTTTTTTCTGTGGCATGTTAGGGCACATTTCCCACACCTGCACTGTTCACCGTAGTATATATTGGCTGTGGAGGCCCAAATTGCCTGTTTCACAGCACAGCACACATACATTGCATTCTTCTTTTCATAAGAAGGAACCCAAACCTGTTTGGCTTCCTAAAACTGATGTTTGATGATTTTATAGGTGTGCTCTCACACAAGACCTCGTGAGAGTATGTGGTACCTGGATAGCGGATGTTCTAGACACATGACTGGAGTTGCAAATCAGTTTATTTCATTAGAGGCCAGGGCTGGAGGCAAGGCTACACTTAGAGATAACACCCCCAGGAGGGTGGTAGGTTCAGGTATAATTGGTGATTCAAAGAGTTTTATGATTGACAATATTTTGCTTGTAGATGGACTGAAATATAACTTGATGAGCATCAGTCAACTCTGTGACAAAGGATACAGCATCAAATTCCTACCTACTTGCTGCATTTTAAGCTTAAATGACAAAATTGTTTTGCAGAGACAAAGGATCAACAATGTCTACAAGCTGGATGTAAGTTGCATTAAGGCTGAAAATTCAATTAGCTTAAAAACTGCTGTTGATGAATCTTGGTTGTGGCATAGGAGATTGTGTCATGCTAGTATGAAAACCTTAGGAGAGTCACCCAAAAGGACTTAGTTAGAGGTGTGCCTAAGCTTAAGTTCACTAAGGACCACCTGTGTGATGCTTGTCAGTTAGGCAAGTAAGTTCAGTCTTCCTTTCACTCTGTTAAGGGCATTACCACCTCTAGACCTTTAGAAGTCCTTCACATGGATCTCTTTGGACCCATTAGCACTGCCAGCTTAGGGGGAAAGTCTATGGGTTTGTGATGGTAGATGACTACTCGAGGTTCACTTGGATTAAATTTCTGTCACACAAATCTGAGTCATTTGATGCGTTTAAGTCCTTCTCCACTTGGATTCAGAGAAAGTTAGGTTGTGAGATCTTAACTATTCATAGTGATCATGATGAAGAGTTTGAAAATGTAAAGTTTGGAAGTTTCTGTGAGGAGCAAGGGATTCGTCACAATTTTTCAGCTCCTAAGACCCCTCAGCAGAACGGGGTTGCTGAAAGGAAGAACAGGGCCTTAGTGGAAGCCACTAGAGCCATGCTTGCTGAGTATTCACTTCCAAAATACTTTTGGGCTGAAGCGGTGAACACTGCCTGTTATGTGCTGAATAGGGTGAATGTGAGATCAAATCTGAATAATACACCTTATGAGATTATTAAGGGTAGAACTCCAAACCTGTCCCACCTCCATGTCTTTGGATGTAAGATTTTCATTCTGAACAACGGGAAATCACCCTTAGGAAAATTTGACCCCAAATCTGATGGAGTGTTCTTAGGCTATTTTAGTGTGGGGAAATCCTTTAGGGTGTTCAATAAAAGAACTTTGGTGGTGGAAGAGACAACTCATGTGGGGTTTGATGAATTTGATCCTAAGGTGACTAGAGTTGAGGAAGAAGAAGAGGTAGAGGAGATTACCCAAGGGGTTGGAAATGCAAATCTGGAGGAGAGGGTAGAACCTCAAACCACATTGCCTAGAGATTAGAGATATTCTTCGAGTTATCCTAAAGAACTGATCTTTGGAGACCCTTCTGAAGGTGTCAGGACTAGGCATGGACTTAGGAAGGAAGTAAACCTCTGTGCCTTTATCTCAATGACTGAACCCACCAACATCAATCAAGCCCTTTCAGATGAGTTTTGGATCTTAACTATGCAGGAAGAATTGAATTAATTTGTAAGGAATGAAGTTTGGGAGTTAGTAGAAAGACCTAGAAATCAAAGTATAGTGGGAACCAAGTGGGTCTTTAAGAATAAGATGATTGATTCTGGTGTGGTGGTTAGGAATAAGGCAAGATTGGTGGCTAAGGGGTATAATCAGATTGAAGGGATTGATTTTGAGGACACATTTTCCCCTGTAGCTAGATTGGAAGCCATTAGAGTGTTACTAGCCTTTTCCTATTATAAGGGATTTAAGCTGTTTCAAATGGATGTCAAGAGTGCCTTTTTAAATGGGGTAATAAAAGAGGATGTTTTTGTAGAACAACCCCCAGGTTTTGAGAGTTTCCAATATCCAAATCATATTTACAATTAAAAAAGGCCTTATATGGATTGAAATAGGCACCCAGAGCTTGGTATGAGAGGCTTAGTACATTCCTATTAGAAAGAGAGTTTGTTAAGGGGAGCATAGACACCACCCTTTTTCTGAGGAGAATAGGGGATGACTTACTCATTGTCCAGATCTATATTAATGATATAATTTTTGAATCTTCTGATAAATATTTATGCGATGAGATTTCTAAAATAATGAGTAAGGAGTTTGAGATGAGTATGATGGGAGAATTGTCCTACTTTTTGGGATTTAGCATAAGGCAAATAGATAATGGAACCTTTCTCAATCAATCTAAATACACTAAAGATTTTTTGAAGAAATATAAAATGGACAAAGCCAAGCCAATCAACACTCCCATGAGCTCCTATGTTCAGTTAGATAAGGATTCAAGTGGAAAATCAGTTGATCAGAAGAAGTATAGAGGAATAATTGGATCACTGCTTTACCTGACTGCTAGCTGGCCTGATATCATGTTTAGTGTCTATCTTTGTGCTAGGTTTCAGGCTGATCCCAAAGATTCCCACCTGAGTGCTGTTAAAAGAATTCTTAGATATCTTTTAGGGACCCCAAACCTAGGAATCTGATACCCTAGGCACAGCACCTCTTTTGAGATTATTGGATATTCTGATTCTGACTTTGTAGGGTATAGGGTGGATAGAAAGAGCACTTCTACAACTTATCAATTCATAGGATAGTCGTTAGTCTCTTGGTCCAGTAGAAAAAAGAACTCAGTTGCACTTTTCACTGTTGAAGATGGGACATTACCTTAGGGAATTGTGTGGCCCAAGTTCTTTGGTTGAAGCAATAAGTCTTAGATTTAAGATTACCTGTGGGCATAATTTTTATTCTGTGTGATAATACTAGTGCCATCTGTATCTCTAAGAATCCAATCCAACATTCTAGAACCAAACACATTGATATAAGGCATCACTTCATTAGGGACCATATTACGAAAGGGGACATTGAGCTACATCATGTAGCAACTGAAAATCAGCTGGCTGACATATTCAATAAACCATTAGCTTTTGACTCATTCAGCATTTTGAGGACAAGATTAGGAGTGATTGATATAAATGCTTGATTCTGATGATTGCTAATTTCTGATTTATCTAATTTTTATTCTGCTTCTGTTAGTTAACTATTTGATTTGATTATTTACTTTCTATTATTTTTTGTTTGTATTCTGTTGATTTCTGTGTTAGCCTTGGTGTTAGGTTGATTTGAGTATTTATGTTGATATAATTTTCTACCTATTTTTATTTACTGGTTCATCTCTTTTATCTACTGTTTTATACTTTTTAAAATCCGATGACTGCTCGTTACTTCTGATAAACTGGATTTCTGACTGAGAGTTTTACCTTATTTTTATTTGAAAGCTGATAAGCAGTGATTGATTCCACTGGATCTGTTAAAGGGAAGAAACATTGATGATTATTTCTCTTCCTCTAACTCCTTTGTTGGTGTATTATTTCTTTTGGATAAATATCCCCTTCAAAATTAAAATATTAGTTTTTGAAATAGAGATTTATATTATCTTCCTAGAGTAATCTACCTCATATAAATAGTATTTTCAAAGTCTTGAGTCATTATTATGCTTTTCTAAACCAAGTGATTGCACTTATCATATGATGTATGATTTTTGTTTTGTGAATTACTCTTCCTTATTGTGGAGAGCGTCTCCTATGTCTGGAAGATAACTTTACAGTTGAGATGCTTTAATGATTTTGAGGGGGAGAAAGCTTACAAAAGATGCGCAGTGCGCCAAATAAATTGAAAGAGAGGCACAAAATGTGCCCAAAGATGAAAAGATGCAAAATGTCGACAAACTAAAAGATACACAAAGTGTATCAGAAATTAAAAGATGCGCAAAGCACCAAAACAAATTGAAAAAGAGGCACAAAATGAGCCCAAACCAAGCTTTCTTCCCTTTCAGATCGTTAAATGTATTAGAAAAATCCGTGCGCCATTTAATATTTTCAAAAGATTGAGTTTGAAAATCCTGATTTCTAATTTTTTACTTTGTAACACTATTATATCAGATATTTTTCTGGAATGAGGCTTGAAAAGATCTCTTTTCGAATCTAATTTCTTTTCTTCTGAATTGGATTTTTGTTTTGAAAGAGATTTGCATCTATAAGGTGCCCAAGGTCGGAGTTACGAAAGTTAATTTTTCTAACTTTTTATAAATTTCAGCACTGTCAATCGTCTTCTTATTGGTTTTTGGATCTAAAATCAAGCAAAAATTCTGATTTATTGGAGCAGCTTGATCAAAAAAAAAAACTGTTTCTTTTGTGTTCTCGTTTCACATTTTATTTACTTTGGTTTTGTTTTTCTTTTTAATGGTTGTGTTTTGGGATCTTGATCGTTCATCTCCATCCTCCATCTTTTTCCTGTTTTCTTCACATCATCCTGGATGATCCACATATCATCCTGGATGATCCACATATCATCCTAGATGATATTCTTCATCCTGGACGATCCAAACATCGTCCTGGATGATCAATTCAAAATCATCCCCAATCTGATCTTACGGCTAAGGAACACCAATTATTGGTGATCGTCCTGGATGATCCTTACATCGTCTTGGACGATATGATCCATATCTTCTTTATCTGATCAGATGGCTGAGCATGTGCCAATTATTTGTCATCGTCCTGGACGATTCACTGCATCATCCTGGATGATCCACATGTTAGCAGCCAGACGATTCGAATTCATCTCGTCCGACACACTTATTGCACATCATCCTGGATGATCCACCTAATCATCCGGGATGATACTTTTCATCAACGGTTGTTCAGCCTGACTCCTCGGGACGATCACCTGTGTCTAATCATCCTGGACGAACTTTGATCATCCTGGACGATTGGACTGCCTTTTTAACCAATCATCCTGGACGTCATAAATGCACATATCATCCTAAATGATCTCGCGATCGTACGGGACGATCAGGCCAAGTTCTATTTAAATAATTGATTTCTTCAGGTTTTTCCACACTTCTCCTTCCACTCTCCCTCACTTGTGCTTTCTCATGGCTGACGGGAATCATTCAAGGTAAAAGGGTGCGAGTTCCTCGAGGGGAATGTTGATCCCCGCTTTCCCAATGTAGCCGATATGGCTGCCTTTGAGCGCTATTGTGAGGTGGGGATCACGCAGTCAAAAATAATAAACCCCCTCACCCTTAGTTATCCTGTTCATGATCTTTTCGCACACACCTCCCTCACTTTCATCCTTACACTAGCCTTTCCATTCATCCTTGAACTTCTTCAAGTTTTCTTCGCTAATCTGCGTATTTCTGCTGACTATTCCACTCTCCGATCCTATGTCAATCAACATCCCGTGGAACTCACTGCACAAGACTTTCACAACATCCTTCAACTTTCTGTGATTGGCGATAAAATCCACACTCTGATTACTAACCTTGACTATGATTGGAGTGTCGCCAATCACTTTCTTCTAAATACGAATGCACTCTACCATGACAATACTTCCACTTCCCTCCTTAAGGATGCACGGATCATTCAGCACATCCTTCATTCCTCCGTCATCCCAAAGGCTGGGGATCGGATTCACATCACCCCCCAATTATCTCTGACCACATATTATATCTTGGCCCACTGGGACTTTAATGCCACTGACCATCTTATCCGATACATCGAGCACCTCACCACTATTAGGGATCCGGGTCATAGACGTCATCCAAATCTAGCTTTAGGTCATATCATTGCATATGCCTTAGAAACTAAGTATGACCTGCAGTATCCAGTCCCTCCTAATGTCCCTCCTTCCTTCTTCACAAACAATTCATTCCATGTCCTACACAACACCCGATTATATTTGGAGGCCGCCCCGGATGTTGAGGAGGAAGAGGAAGAGGCTATTCCCATTCCTGCTACACCAGATGCACCTGCTCCCCTTCGTATTGCTTCTCCTTTTGACCATCTGGTGTAGCGCTTTGATCAGTGGGAGGCCAGATTCGACTCCTATATTGCTGCCTAGGAGCAACTGCACGCTGAGGACCTGCAGCGCTTTACTGACTATGTTGCTCAGCAGCAACAGCAGCATGACTAGGACATTGCCTGGATTGGAGCCCACTTTACAGCCATTCACAGTTACTTCAACCCAACACAGCCACCTCCTCCTTCTGATCAGGATCCGCCTCCATTTTAATGTTATGCTTTGTAGCTGTTGGTTCTCTATTTTGTTTGCACTATTTTGTTTGTACTGTTAGTTCTGTTTGCTCTTCTCCTTTTTGTGATGTCAAAAGGGGGAGTCAGTTGTAGTAGTTTTTGTTCTTGTTATGTTTTGTACTTGTGTTTCCTGTACTGCTCTAGTTGTTCAATAAAAATTGGAAAAAATTTATTTTTCGATCTCCTAGTTCTTTTATTTAAACTACTACACATATGTTTTCCATCATCAAAAAGGGAGAGATTATTGCAAATCTAATTTTGATGATGACAAACATGTTTCTATTATGTTTTGCTTGGCTAACCCGTTTCAGGCACAAAAGATCACGAGCAAATCAAGCCAATTCAAGATCGGGTCCAAGTGTGTCTAAGTATACTATTTTCCTTTTCTTGAGTCAATTGTAATGTAACTGATCCCCTAGCTAAGTAACCTTACACACACACACTCAGAGGGAGAGCTTGAGTGAATTAGAGTTTCTGTTCAAGTTTTTATTCAGATCATCCTGGACGATAGTCACATCATCCTAGACGATCAAGTAAAAATAGAAACCCTAATTAGAGCGACCAAGTTAAGTCTGTCTGATTAAGCAGATCATCCTGGATGATCATTGCATCGTACGGGACGATATGCTCAAATCAGAAATTCTCAGCCACCAGATCAAGTTAGGCAAGTTTTTATTTTAAGATATTTGGTCTGATCGTCCTGGATGATACGTGTATCATCCTGGATGATACAGTACAATCATGCCTAAATTAATCTAGTAATTAAGGAAAGCAATTAATACATGATTGATACGATCATATCATCCTGGACGATCGCAGGATCGTCCTGAACAAACATGATCGTCTAGTATGTTTCAGCTGGACGTCCAGAGCGGTGCTCAGTACGATTTGGGCACATTTTGAACTAATCATATAGGATGATATCCTTATCGTCCTAGATGATCAAGCCATTTTTGGGTCATCCAGCACATGTTTCTCTAGACGACCCGAGCGGTCTTCTGGACAAAATTCCTCAATTTACACTAATCGTCCCGGACGATCGCAGAATCGTACGGGATGATATGAACAACTTTTTCTACTGATCATCCAAAAGAGCCAGATCGTCCAGGCTAAAGCAGCTAATTTTGAACTGATTGTACAGGACGATCTATCGATCGTCCTAGACGGTCTAGGCTGACCAGTTTAGATTTAGGGTAATTTTAGATCCCTCCTTTAAAAGAAAATTTTCTTTGAACAAGAAAAATCTTTTTCCACTTTCCTTTCCAGAGAAACCCTAGAGAGAGAGAGTTTGGGAGAGAGAGAGGATCTTGTGAGGGGGAGTTCTTGAGGGGTTCACGAAGGTTGCTCCAAGCAAGGATCAGAGTTACCTTCTCTGCTCGTCGTCTTTCGTCGGGTTGGTGTTCTTTCTGAGAGGATCGTTCGCAAGAAGGTTCGGGGTTCTCTGCCCGCTTCAGGAGGAAGGAAAAGGAGTCTGAGGTTCTCTACCTACTTCAGGAGGAAGCAAAAGGAGGCTGGGTTCTCTGCCTCTCTGTGTCGGTGGAAAGGAGATTTTTGTACAGGCTTCTCCGCCTTGCTGTGGGAGCAAAAGGAGAGGCACTTTGAGTTAGTGCAATACCCGGAGGGGAGGCTCCGGGGAGTGGACGTAGGTCAAGTTGACTGAACCACTATAAAATTCTGGTGTGTTCTTTCTGATTACTTTTTGCAGTTTAATTTTTCTGTAATTATCTGCTTGGGTGAAATTTGTGTTTAATCTTTTCGTTTGAGTATTTACTTATTTCTGCTGCATATCATAGAAAAGATTTTTGCTATTACTCTCGAATTTTTAAATAACCAATTCACCCCCCCTCTTGGTTAGCCTTGAGACTAGTTCATCAGGGCTTAACATCCCTATCGAACTTTCATAATCAACTTTATAATAAAGGGTTCATCATCAAATTCTTGGCAAGCACTTGCATTATAAAAAATAATAATATTATTTTGCAGGACAAGAGGATCAATAATGTCTACATGGTTGATTTAAATAACATTGAATGTGCTGCTTTATTTTGCTTAAAAACTGCTGTTGATGAGTCTTGGTTGCGCCACAGGAGATTCTATCATGCCAGTATGAAAACCCTTAGAAGAGTTACCTAAAAGGACTTAGTTAGAGGTGACCCCAAGCTTAAGTTCACTAAAGACCACCTGTGTAATGCCTGGTAGCTAGGGAAGCATGTCCAATCCTCTTTCCACACCATTAAGGACATCAGCACCTCCAGACCTTTAGAAGTCCTTCACATGGATCTCTTTGGACCCATTAGCAATGCCAGGATAGGGGAAAATGTCTATGGATTTGTGATTATTGATGATTATTTGAGGTTCAGTTGGATTAGATTTCTGTCATATTAATCTGACCCATTTGATAATTTTAAATCTTTCTCCACTTAGATTCAGAAGAAGTTAGGATTTGAGATTTTGACCATCCATAGTGATCATGTAGGGAGTTTAAAAATGAGAAATTTGGAACCTTCTGTGAGGGTCAAGAGATTAGCCATAACTTTTTAGCTCCTAAGACCCCTCAGCAGAACGGGGTAGCTGAAAGAAAGAATAGGATCCTGGTGGAAGCCGCTAGAGACATTCTTTCTGAGTATTCACTTCCAAAATATCTTTGGGTAGAAGAGATGAACACAACCTATTATGTGTTTAATAGGGTAAATGTTAGATCCAACCTAAATAAGACACCCTATGAGATCATTAAGGGTAAAACTCCAAACTTATTCCACCTCCATATCTTTGGCTATAAGATTTTCATTATAAACAATGGGAAATCATCCTTAAGAAAATTTTACCCCAAATCTGATGAAGGAGTGTTCTTAGGCTCTTCTAGTGTGAGGAAATCCTTTAGGATGTTTAATAAGAGGACTTTGGTGGTGGAGGAGACTACTCATGTGGTGTTTGATGAATTTGATCCCAAGGAGACTAGAGTTGAGGAAGAAGAGGAAGTAGGAGAGATTACCCAAGGAGTTGAAAATGCAAATCTAGAGGAAAGGGTAGAACCTCAAAACACTTTGCCTAGAGATTGAAGATATTCTTTGAGTCATCCTAAAGAACTGCTCTTAGCAAACCCTTCTAAACGTGTTAGAACTAGGCATGGACTTAGGAAGGAAGTAAACCATTCAGCATTTATCTCAATGACTAAACCCACCAACATCAATCAAGTCCTTTCTGATGAATTTTGGAACTTAGCTATGCAAGAGAAATTGAACAAATTTATAAGGAATGATGCTTGGGAGTTAGTAAAAAGACCTAAGAATCAAAGTATAGTGGGAACCAAATGGGTGTTTAAGAATAAGATGAATGATTCTGGTGTGGTGGTTAGGAATAAGGCAAGATTGGTGGCTAAGGGGTAAAACCAAATAGAAGGGAGTGAATTTGAGGTAACCTTTTCCCCTGTAGCTAGATTGGAAGGCATTAGAGTGCTACTAGCCTTTGGCTGTTATAAGGGATTTAAGCTTTTTCAAATGGATGTCAAGAGTGCCTTTTTGAATGGGATAATAAAGGAGGATGCCTTTGTAGAGAAACCCCTAGGTTTTGAGAGTTCCTAATATCCTAATCATGTTTACAAATTAAAAAAGGCCTTATATGGATTGAAATAGGAACCCAGAGCTTGGTATGAGAGGCTTAGCATATTTCTGTTAGAAAGAGAGTTTGTTAAGGGGAGCGTAGACACCACCCTTTTTCTGAGGAAAGTAAGAGATGATTTACCCATTATCCAAATCTATGTTGATGATATACTTTTTGGATCTTCTGATAAAAACTTATGTGATGATTTTACTAAAATAATGAGTAAGGAGTTTGAGATGAGTATGATGGGAGAATTGTTCTACTTTTTGGGGATTAGCATAAGGCAAATAGATGATGGAACCTTTTTGAATCAATCAAAATACACTAAGGATATCTTGAAGAAATATGAGATGGACAAAGCTAAGCCAATCAACACTCCCATGAGTTCCACTATTCAGCTAGATAATGATTCAAATGAAAAATCTGTTGATCAAAAGAAGTTTAAAGGAATAATTGGATCACTGCTTTACCTGACTGTTAGCCAACCTTATATTATGTTTAGTGTTTGTCATTGTGCTAGATTTCAAGCTGATCCTAAGGAATCCCACCTGACTACAGTTAAGAGAATCCTTAGATATCTCTTTGGGATCCCAAGCCTAGGAATCTGATATCCTAGGCACATCACTTCTTTTGAGATTATTGGATATTCTGATTCTAATTTTATAGGATGTAGGGTGGATAAAAAGAGCACTTCTGGAAATTGCCAACTCATAGGATAGTCTTTAGTCTCCTGGTCTAGTAAAAAATAGAACTCAGTTACACTTTCCACTACTGAAGCTGAGTACATTGCCTTAGAAAGTTGTGTGGCCCAAGTCCTATGGCTGAAGCAATAAGTTTTGGATTTAGGATTATCTGTTAGCATAATTTTAGTTCTATGTGATAACACTAGTGCTATTTATATCTCTAAGAATCTTATCAAACATTCAAGAACCAAACACATTGACATATAGCATCACTTCATTAGGGACCATACTATAAAAAGGGACATTGAGCTACACCATGTAGCAACTGAAAATCAACTAGCTAACATCTTTACTAAACCACTGGCCTTTGACTCATTCAGTACTTTAAGGACCAGACTGGGTGTAATTGACATAAATGCTTGAACCTGATGGTTGTTGAGTTTTGAATTTTCTATTTTTCATTTTTATTTAGTTTTTATTTGCTTTGATTATCTATTTCCCTTTTGTTTTTATTCTCTGCTGATTTATTTTTTATTGTTGTTGTTTTCCTAATTTGAGTATTTATTTTAATGCGATTTTCTACTTGTTCTTAATTTATTACTTTTCTTCTGAATTAGACCACTACTCACTACTGCTGATAAACTGGATTTCTGACTGAGAGTTTTGCCTTGTTTTTATTTAGAAGCTTGTAAGAGTGATTGACTCCTCTGAATCTGTTAAAGGGAAAAAATATTGATGATTATTTCTCTTCCTCAAACTCCTTTAATAGTGTATTATTTCTTTGGATAAAAATCTTCTTCAAAATAAAAAATTTGTTTTTGAAATAGAGACATTTTATCTTCCTACAGTAATCTATCTCATATGAATAATATTTTTGAAGCTTTGAATCATTGTTATGCTTTTCTTAATCAGTTGATTGCACTTATCATATGAAGTATGGTTTTGTTCTATGAATTATCCCTCCTTAATGAAGAGAGTGAGTTTCCCTTCACTTATGAAGGGAAGGTAATTCCTCAACTGAGATTATTTAGAGATTATGAAAGGAAGCAAGCTTGAAAAAAAGGGGGCACAAAAATAAGCCCAAAGCTGAAAAGATGCACAATGTCGCCAAATTGAAAAGATACACAAAATATATCAAAAATCAAAAGATGCACAAAGAGCGCCAAATAAATTGAAAAAGAGGCACAAAATGAGCCCACAAAGAAATAAGCTTTTTTCCCTTTCAGATCTTTAAATGTCTTAGAAAAATCCATACGCCACTTAATATTTTCAAAAGCTTGAGATTGAAAATTATGATTTTTGATTCCTTACTTTGTAATAATATTTAATCATATATTTTTCTGGAACGAGGCTTAAAAGTGTCTGTTTTCAAATCTAAGTTCATCTCTTCTGAATTAGACTTTTATTTGAAAGGAATTTGAACCCGTAAGGTGTCCGAGGTAGGAGTTACGAAGGTTGATTTTTTAACTTTTTTCTGAATTTCAGCGTAGTCGATTTTTCCTCTTATCGCCATTTGAATTGAAAATTAAGGAAAATTTTGATTTACTGGAGCAGATTGATTCAAAATAATAATAATAAATAAATAAATATTTTTTCGTTTCAATTTTTTTCTTTGTATTTGATTTGATTTTGCTTTTTCTTTTATGTTTTGGGATCTCTGATCTTTCCTCTCCATTCTTCACTATTTTTTCTTCTTCCTTTTTTTATTGTTGGTCACATCATCCTGGGTGATTCCCCTTTTTACTAGTATGTTTGATTTTGCTCATATTTTGTGTTATTTTTGTACTATTTTTCTTCTTCTGTGTTTAGGTTATATATATTTTTTTTTGATATGTCGAAAGGGGGAGTAGTTTATGTTGTTAGTCATTTCAGTATTTTGAATCATAAATGTTCACCATATTTATTTATTGAATTTGGAATTACTAATAAATGTTTATCATCATAAAAAAGGGGGAGATTATTGCAAATCTGGATTCAAGGACTATGATTTTGATGATAGCAAACCTTTTTGTTTCTGGTTGAGTGTCTAATCTTTCAAGTTCATAGGATCAAGTAATCTTACACACACACACATAGGGGGAGAGCTAAAAAATTTTATTTACTTACTTCAATTAAATTTTTTTACAAAATCGTGCTTTACGATTTTCAATCATGCGGTACGATTTTCAATCGTACTATACGATCTTCCATTTAAACCCAGGGTTAATGGCTAATTCAGGATGATTAGGTTTATAAACTAATCGTACTGTATGATCAATATCGTACAATATGATTTATTTCAACATGAAAACCCTAGCCGCCAGGACTATTTTGGTAAGTTTTAAATTTTGATTTTTTGAACTAATCGTACTATATAATTATGATCGTACTGTACGAACATTTTAAATATTTCCAAAATTATCCCCCGTAATCAGGCAATTAAATTATGATTTTCTAATTACACTTGATCGTACTGTACGATGTAAATCATATTATACGATGAACATAGATGATTTTGTTCGTCCCATGTATCGTACCAGATGAAACCATAATTTTTTGTACTAATCATTTCATATGATATTTATATCATACAGGACGATATTCTAAAAATAAACTAATCGTACTGTACAAAGAGTACAGTGCGGGATGATGAACAGAGATGATGTTGTTCGTCCCATGGGTCGTCCCGTACGAATAGTTGAAAATAAAAGGATTATCTAGTATGATCTATGGATCGTACGGTATGATGTTCGTAAAATTTGTGAACTGTTCGTTTGCATTCGTATTGGATGAAACTATTTTTGAACTGATCGTACTATACGATATTGGATCGTACTGTACGAATAGTATCATCAAGTTGTATTTTAGGGTAATTTTTGAGCCCTCCTATTTAAGATCTCTTTTGTTCAATTGTTGAGATCTTTTGCCACTTTTCTTGCCAGAGAGAACCTGGAGAGAGAGAGAGAGAGAGAGAGAGAGAGAGCTTGGGAGAGAGAGAGAGAGGATCTTGTGAGGGGGAGTTTGTGAGGTGTTCTCAAAGGTTGCTTCAAGCAAAGATCTGAGTCGTCTTCTCCAGTTATCGTGTCTTATCTTGTTGGTATCTCTATGGTATGATTGTCCGCAAGAAGATCCAGGTTCTTTGCCTTCTTCAGGAGAAAGCGAAAGGAGTCCAGGTTCTCTGTCTGCTTCAGGAGGAAGCGAAAGGAGTTCAGGTTCTCTGCCTGCTTCAGGAGGAAGCGAAAGGAGTCCAGGTTCTCTGCCTCACCGGGTTGGTGGAAAGGAGTTTTGTATAGGCTTCTCCGCCTTGCTGTGGGAGCAGAAGGAGAGTCACATAGTGTTAGTGAAATACCCGGAGGGGAGGCTCCGGGGAGTGGACGTTGTTGCAAATCTGGTTTTGATGATGACAAACATGTTTCCAGTGTGTTTTGCTTGGCTAATCTGTTTCAAGCATAAAAGACCGCGAGCCACTCAAGCCAACTCAAGATCGGGTCCAAGTGTGTCAAATGTATGATTTTTCTTTTTATTGAGGCAATTGTAATGTAACTGATTCCCTAGCTAAGTAACCTTACACACACACACTCAGGGAGAGAGATTGAGTGAATTAGAGTTTCTGTTAAAAATTTGTTCAGATCATCCTGGACGATATCCACATCGTCCTGGACGATCCAGTTAAAACAGAAACCCTAATTAGGGCGACTAAGTTAAGAGGGTCTGATTGAGCCGATCATCCTGGACGATCTACGGATCGTACGGGACGATATTCCCAAATCAGAAATTCTCAGCCGCCAGATCAAGTTAGGCAAGTTCTTATTTTTAGATACTTGGTCTGATCGTCCCGGACGATACGTGTATCGTCCCGGACGATCCAGTACAATCATGCCTAATTTAATCTGGTAATTAAGGAAAGCAATTAATTTTTGGTTGATACGATCATATCGTCCTGGACGATCGCAGGATCGTCCTGGACGATCGCAGGATCGTCCCGGACGATCTTGATCGTCTAGTGCATTTAAGCTGTACGTCCATAACTATGTACAGGACGATTTGGGGCCTTTTTGAACTAATCGTACCGGACGATGACCCTATCGTCCGGGACGATCAAGTCATTTTTTGGTCGTCCAGCACAGATTTCTCTGGACGACCCGAACTATCTTCTGGACGATTTCCCACAATTTGAACTAATCGTCCTAGACGATCGAAGGATCGTACGGGACGATATGAACAACTTTTTCTACTGATCGTCCAGAAGAGCTAGATCGTCCAGGCTAAAACAGCTGAATTTGAACTGATCGTACAGGACGATCTACCGATCGTCCTGGACGATCTTGGCCAACCAGTTGAGATTTAGGGCAAATTTTAAGCCCTCCTTTAAAAGAACTTTTTCCAATTTTTGGAAAAATCTTTTGCTGCCTTCCTTCCCTGAGAAACCCTAGAGAGAGAGAGAGTTGGGAGAGAGAGAGAAGATCTTGTGAGGGGGAGTTAGTGAGGGATTCACTAAGGTTGCTCCGAGCACGGATCAGAGTCGTCTTCTCCGCTTGTCGTCTTTCGTCTAGTCAGTGTTCGTCGTGGGAGGATCGTTCACAAGAAGATCTGGGGTTCTCTGCCAGCTTCAGGTGGAAGCAAAAGGAGTTCGTAGGTTCTCTGCCTGCTTCAGGAGGAAGCGAAAGGAGTTCGAAGGTTCTCTGCCTGCTTCAGGAGGAAGCGAAAGGAGGTCGGGTTCTCTGCCTCACCATGTGGTGAAAAGGAGATTTTTGTACAGGCTTCTCCGCTTTGCTGTGGGAGCAAAAGGAGAGACACTTCTGTTTAGTGCAATACCCAGAGGGGAGGCTCCGGGGAGTGGACGTAGGTCAAGTTGACCGAACCACTATAAAATTTGGTTTGCTTTTCTGATTCAATTCTGCACTTTAATTTTTTCTGATATTAACTGCTTGGGTGAATATCTGTGGTTGATCTTTTTATCGTTATTTTAATTTGTTTCCGCTGCACGTTATAAAAATATTTTCATAGTTATCATGAAATTTTTAAATAACCAATTCACCCCCCCCCCTCTTGGTTAGCCTCGGGACTAGTTCACTAGGGCTTAACATCCCTATCGAACTTTCAAGTGGTATAAGAGAGGGATTCAAAATTTAAGTTTAAAAACTTTTGAATTGTTCCATGGCTAACTGTAATAATCGTAATACTGCTGAAGGATATTCTATTACAAGACCACCGTTGTTTGACAATATTCCTTTTGATTTTTAGAAAACACACATGTCTACTTTTCTACAGTCTATTGATTATCGCATGTGGATGTTAGTTAAGGATGGATACGAACCACCTTTTAGACTGATTAACAATGTGAAAACTGAACTGCCTTTTACTGATTGGACGTTTGATGATCGCGATTTAGCACAGTTAAATGCAAAATGCTTGAACTGTTTCTTTTGTGCTTTAAAATCCGAAGACTATATGCGTGTTTCTACTTATACAACGGAAAAGGAAATCTGGGATAGATTATGCATAACATACGAAGGTACAACTGAAGTCAAACAGTCTAGGTTAAATATCTTGCTACATGATTACGAACTTTTTCGCATGAAACCTAGTGAGACTATTTCAGAAATGTACACAAGGTTCACTCAGATTGTTACCTCTTTGCATGTTCTAGGTAGAGAACTTACTAACTACGAAAGAGTGAACAAAATTCTAAGATGTTTGCCTGCTTCTTATGATGCTAAGATTACTGCTATTACTGAATCTAAAGATTTAAACACTTACTCTATTGACAGCTTACTTGGATCACTTATTGCTTACGAGCAAGGGGTGAACCAAAGGCAACTTGATGCAGGTGAACGCAAGAAAGAGAAGACAGTGGCACTAAAGGCCAAGGATTCAGATGCTAGCTCTTCCGGGTCTGATAGCGATGATGTTGCCTTAATCACAAGGCAATTCAAAAGCTTTCTAAGGAAGAAACATAAGAACTATCAGAAGTGGAACAAGGGTAAGTCCAATAAAAATTTTAAGAGTTCATCTGAATCTGTTTATTTTGAATGCAGGAAGCCTGGACACATAAAGGCTGATTGTCCAACACTTAAAGCTCACCCAAGCAAGGAGAAGGGTGAAGAGAAACCAAAGTTCAGAAAGGACAATTAGCGGATTCAGAAGGCATTCTGGGCAGACTCTGCATCCGACTCTTCTGAGACTGAAGCTGAAGAGGAGGAAACAAACTTGTGTCTTATGGCTGATGATCACCCTGGTCAGTCGGATCAGGAAGAGGTATGTGAGCTTACCTACGATCAATTATTTGAAGTTTCTGAAAGAATTCATACATCGTATAGGAAGCTTAAGAAAACTCATGCTAGTTTGAAATTAGATTACTTAACATTACAAAAAGAGCATGATTTTGTAGTTAAAGATCATTCCACACTTGATTCAAATCACATGTCTTTGCTTGATGAATTCGATGAGTTGAATAAAAAATATTATGATTTAGTTTCTGAGCATGATTCATTGAAAACTACGCATGTGGACTTAGAAAGAGCTTTTAAAGAATTAGATACAATGGCATGTGAAGTAGAAAGTAGCAAGGGAACCTTGAAATTTGAAATTGCAAGTTTAAAGAAAGAAAATGAGTTTTTGAAAGTAAAGATCAGTGCTTTTGAAAAGAACAAAACACCGCCTACTTTTGAACAGTTTTAGGCACCGCCACTTTTTGAAAAATCTGTTGCAAGTTCTTCAAAGCATGTTTCATATACATCTAGGAAGAGGCATTATCATCCACGTAGATTAGTTAACCCTTTTCCTGGTGTTAGATGTTTTTCATGTGGCATGTTAGGACATATTTCTCACACCTGCACTGTTCACCGTAGTACACATTGGGTGTGGAAACCCAAACTGCCTGTTTCACAGCACAGCACACATGCATTGCATTCTTCTTTTCATAAGAAGGAACCCAAACTTGTTTGGGTTCCTAAGACTGACGTTTGATACTTTTGTAGGTGTGCTCTCACACAAGACCTCGTGAGAGTATGTGGTACCTGGACAGCGGATGTTCTAGACATATGACTGGAGATGCAAATCAGTTCATTTCGTTGGAGGCCAGAGCTGGAGGCAAGGTTACACTTGGAGATAACACCACCAGGAAGGTGGTAGACACAGGTATAATTGGTGATTCAAAAAACTTTATGATTGATAATGTTTTACTTGTAGATGGACTGAAACACAACCTGCTGAGCATCAGTCAACTCTGTGACAAGGGATACAGCATCAAATTCCTGCCCACTGGCTGCATTTTAAGCTTAAATGATGAAGTTGTTTTGCAGGGGCAAAGGATCAACAACGTCTACAAGCTGGATGTAAGTAGCATTAAATCTGATAATTCAATTTGCTTAAAAACTGCTGCTGATGAGTCTTAGTTATGGCATAGGAGATTGTGTCATGCTAGTATGAAAACCCTTAGGAGAGTCACCCAAACGGACTTAGTTAGAGGTGTGCCCAAGCTTAAGTTCACTAAGGATCACCTGTGTGATGCCTGTAAGTTGAGGAAGCAATTCCAGTCCTCTTTTCACTCTGTTAAGGACATTAGCACCTCTAGACCTTTAGAAGTTCTTCACATGGACCTCTTTGGACCCATTAGCACTGCCAGCTTAGGGGGGAGAGTTTATGGTTTTGTGATTGTAGATGATTATTTGAGGTTCACTTGGGTTAAGTTTTTGTCACATAAATCTGAGTCATTTGATGAGTTTAGATCCTTTTCTACTTGGATTCAGAAGAAGTTAGGATGTGAGATTATTACCATCCATAGTGATCACGGAGGGGAGTTTGAAAATGAAAGATTTGGAAATTTTTGTGAGGATCATGGGATTAGTCACAATTTTTCAGCTCCTAGGACCCCTCAGCAGAACGGGGTAGCTGAAAGGAAGAACAGGACCTTAGTGGAAGCCGCTAGAGCCATGCTTGCCGAGTATTCACTTCCAAAATACTTTTGGGCTGAAGCGGTGAACACTGCCTGTTATGTACTGAATAGGGTGAATGTGAGAGTCAAACTGAGCAAGACACCTTATGAGATCATTAAGGGTAGAACTCCAAATCTGTCCCACCTCCATGTCTTTGGCTGTAAGGTTTTCATTCTGAACAACGGGAAGTCACCCTTAGGAAAATTTGACCCCAAATCTGATGAAGGAGTGTTCTTAGGATATTCAAGTGTGGGGAAATCCTTTAGGGTGTTCAATAGGAGGACTTTGGTGGTGGAAGAAACAACCCATGTAGTGTTTGATGAATCTGAACCTAAGGAGTCTAGATCTAAAGTAGAAGATGAAGAGATTATTGAGGTTACCCAAGGAGTTGGAAATACAAATTTGGAGGAAAGGGTAGAACCTCAAATAGAGTTGCCTAGAGATTGGAGATATTCTTTGAGTCATCCTAAAGAACTGATCTTAGGAGACCCTTCTGAAGGTGTTAGGACTAGGCATGGACTTAGGAAGGAAGTAAACCATTCTGCCTTTATCTCAATGACTGAACCCACCAACATCAATCAAGCCCTGTCGGATGAATTTTGGATTTTAGCTATGCAGGAAGAATTGAATCAATTTGTAAGGAATGATGTTTGGGAGTTAGTAGAAAGACCTAAAAATCAAAGTATTGTGGGAACCAAGTGGGTCTTTAAGAATAAGATGAATGATTCTGGTGTGGTGGTGAGAAATAAGGCAAGATTGGTGGATAAGGGGTATAATCAGATAGAAGGGATTGATTTTGAGGAGACTTTTGCCCCTGTAGCTAGATTGGAAGCCATTAGAGTGCTACTAGCCTTTGCCTATTATAAGGGATTTAAGTTGTTTCAAATGGATGTTAAGAGTGCCTTTTTAAATGGGGTAATTAAAGAAGATATTTTCGTAGAACAATCCCCAGGTTTTGAGAGTTCCCAATATCCAAATCATGTCTATAAATTAAAAAAGGCCTCATAAGGATTAAAACAGGCACCCAGAGCTTGGTATGAGAGGCTTAGCACATTCCTATTAGAAAGAGAGTTTGTTAAGGGGAGCGTAGACACCACCCTTTTTCTGAGGAGATTAGGAGATGACTTACTCATTGTCCAGATCTATGTTGATGATATAATTTTTGGATCTTCTGATAAATACTTATGTGAAGAGTTTTCTAAAATAATGAGTAAAGAGTTTGAGATGAGTATGATGGGAGAATTGTCCTACTTTTTGGGGTTTAGCATAAGGCAAATGGATGATGGAACCTTTCTCAATCAATCAAAATACACTAAGGATATTTTGAAGAAATATGAAATGGACAAAGCCAAGCCAATCAATACTCCCATGCCCTCCTCAGTTCAGTTAGATAAGGATTCAAATGGAAAATCTGTTGATCAGAAGAAGTATAGAGGGATAATAGGTTCACTACTTTACCTGACTGCTAGCCGACCTGATATCATATTTAGTGTCTGTCTTTGTGCTAGGTTTCAGGCTGATCCTAAAGAGTCCCACCTGACTGCTGTTAAGAGAATTCTTAGATATCTTTTAGGAACCCCAAACCTAGGAATTTGGTACCTTAGGCACAACACCTCTTTTGAGATCATTGGATATTCTGATTCTGATTTTGCGGGGTGTAGGGTGGATAGGAAGAGTACTTCTGGTACTTGTCAGTTCATATGACAGTCGTTAGTCTCCTGGTCCAGTAGAAAATAGAACTCAGTTGCATTTTCCACTGCTGAAGCTGAGTACATTGCCTTAGGGAGTTGTGTGGCCCAAGTTCTTTGGTTGAAGCAGCAAGTCTTGGATTTAGGAGTACCTGTTGGCACAATTTCTATTCTGTGTGATAATACTAGTGCCATCTGTATCTCTAAGAATCCAATCCAACATTCTAGGACCAAACACATTGACATTAGGCATCACTTCATTAGGGACCATGTTACAAAAGGGGACATTGAGCTACACCACGTAGCAACTGAAAATCAGCTGGCTGACATATTCACTAAACCACTGGCCTTTGACTCATTCAGCATTTTGAGAACCAGATTAGGAGTGATTGATATAAATGCTTGATTCGGATGACTGCTGATTTATGATTGTTATGATTGGTATTCTGATTTCTGTTAGTTAGTTTTTTGTATTCTATTTTCTGATTTCTGTTAGTTAGTTTTTGTATTCTGATTTCTGATTTCTGTTAGTTAGTTTTGGTTTGATTATTTGCTTTCAGTTGATTTTATTTCTTCTGCTGATTTCTGTGTTACCCTTTTTGTTAGTTTGATTTGAGTATTTACTTTGCTATGAATTTCTACCTGTTTTTATTTATTTACGGGTTCATATCTTACACTTACTGTTTTATGCTTTTCAAGATCTGATCACCGCTCACTACTTCTGGTGATCTGAATTTTTGACTGGGAGTTTTTACCTTGTTTTAGTTTGGAAGCTGATAAGCAGTGATTGACTTCGCTGAATCTGTTAAAGGGAAGAAACATTGATAATTGTTTCTCTTCCTCTAACTCCTTTACTGGTGTGTAGTTTCTTTTGAATAAAAATCCTTTTCAAAATTAAAATGTTAGTTTTTGAAATAGAGATTATTTTATCTTCCTACAGTAATCTGCCTCATATCAATAGTGTTTTTCAAAGTCTTGAGTCATTAGTTTGATTTTCTAAACCAAGTGATTACATTTATCATATGTTGTATGGATTTTATTTTGTTAATCGTTCTTCCTTACTGCGGAGAGTCATCTCCTATATCTGGATGATAATCTCACAGCTGAGACTCTTTAATGATTATGAAAAGGAGAAAGCTTATAAAAGATACGCAGTGTGCCAGATAATTTGAAAAAGAGGCATAAAATGAGCCCAAAATTGAAAAGATGCGAAATTGCCAAATTGGATACACAAAGTGTATCAAAAATCAAAAGATGCGCAAAGCGCCAACCAATTTGAAAAAGAGGCACAAAATGAGCCCGAAATAAACTTTCTTTCCTTTCAGATTGTTAAATGTCTTAGAGGAATCTGTGCGCCACTTAATATTTTCAAAAGCTTGAGTTTTGAAAATCATGATTTCTGATTTTTTTACTTTGTAACTCTATTATATCAGATATTTTTCTGGAACGAGGCTTGAAAGGATTTCTTTTCAAATCTAATATCTTTTATTCTGAATCGGATTTTTGTTTTGAAAGAGGTTTGCATCGATAAGGTGCCCGGGGTCGGAGTTACAAAAGTTGATTATTTCCAACCTTTTCTGGATTTCAGCGCTGTCAATTGTCCTGTCATTGGTTTTTGAATCTAAAATCAAGGAAAAATTCTGATTTTCCTGTTGTGTAGTTGTTCTATTTATGTTTTATTTCCATGTTCTGTTTTTTCTCCTCCTTTTTGTGATGTCAAAAGGGGGAGTCAGTTGTAGTCGTGTCTGTTTCTGTTTTCTGAGTCATGCTTCATGTATTGTTTTAGCTGTTAAATAAAAATTTAAAAAATATTTGTTTGTTGGATCTCCTAGTTTACTTTTATTTTCAGACTACTTTACAAATGTTTGCCATCATCAAAAAGGGGGAGATTGTTGCAAATCTGGTTTTGATGATGATAAACATGTTTCCAGTCTGTTTTGCTTGGCTAATCTGTTTCAGGCACAAAAGACCACGAGCCACTCAAGCCAACTCAAGATCGGGTCCAAGTGTGTCAAATGTATGATTTTTCTTTTTATTGAGTCAATTGTAATGTAACTGATTCCCTAGCTAAGTAACCTTGCACACACACACTCAGGGAGAGAGATTGAATGAATTAGAGTTTCTGTTAAAAATTTGTTCAGATCGTCCTGGACGATATCCACATCGTCCTGGATGATCCAGTTAAAACAGAAACCCTAATTAGGGCGACTAAGTTAAGAGGGTCTGATTGAGCCGATCGTCCTGGACGATCTACGGATCGTACGGGATGATATTCCCAAATCAGAAATTCTCAGCCGCCAGATCAAGTTAGGCAAGTTCTTATTTTTAGATACTTGGTCTGATCATCCCGGACGATACGTGTATCGTCCCGGACGATCCAGTACAATCATGCCTAATTTAATCTGGTAATTAAGGAAAGCAATTAATTTTTGGTTGATACGATCATATCGTCCTGGACGATCGCAGGATCGTCCCGGACGATCTTGATCGTCTAGTGCATTTAAGCTGTACGTCCATAACTATGTACAGGACGATTTGGGGCCTTTTTGAACTAATCGTACCGGACGATGACCCTATCGTCCGGGACGATCAAGTCATTTTTTGGTCGTCCAGCACAGATTTCTCTGGACGACCCGAACTGTCTTCTGGATGATTTCCCTCAATTTGAACTAATCGTCCCGGACGATCGAAGGATCGTACGGGACGATATGAACAACTTTTTCTACTGATCGTCCAGAAGAGCCAGATCGTCCAGGCTAAAACAGCTGAATTTGAACTGATCGTACAGGACGATCTACCGATCGTCCTGGACGATCTTTGCCGACCAGTTGAGATTTAGGGCAAATTTTAAGCCCTCTTTTAAAAGAACTTTTTCCAATTTTTGGAAAAATCTTTTGCTATCTTCCTTCCCTGAGAAACCCTAGAGAGAGAGAGAGTTGGGAGAGAGAGAGAAGATCTTGTGAGGGGGAGTTGGTGAGGGATTCACTAAGGTTGCTCCGAGCACGGATCAGAGTCGTCTTCTCCGCTCGTCGTCTTTCGTCTAGTCAGTGTTCGTCATGGGAGGATCATTCGCAAGAAGATCCGGGGTTCTCTGCCCACTTCAGGTGGAAGCAAAAGGAGTTCGTAGGTTCTCTGCCTGCTTCAGGAGGAAGCGAAAGGAGTTCGAAGGTTCTCTGCCTGCTTCAGGAGGAAGCGAAAGGAGGTCGGGTTCTCTGCCTCACTGTGTGGTGAAAAGGAGATTTTTGTACAGGCTTCTCCGCCTTGCTGTGGGAGCAAAAGGAGAGACACATCTGTTTAGTGCAATACCCGGAGGGGAGGCTCCGGGGAGTGGACGTAGGTCAAGTTGACTGAACCACTATAAAATCTGGTTTGCTTTTCTGATTCAATTCTGCACTTTAATTTTTTCTGATATTAACTGCTTGGGTGAATATCTGTGGTTGATCTTTTTATCGTTGTTTTAATTTGTTTCCGCTGCACGTTATAAAAAGATTTTCATAGTTATCGTGAAATTTTTAAATAACCAATTCACCCCCCCCCCCCCCCCCCCCCCCCTCCCCCTCTTGGTTAGCCTTGGGACTAGTTCACTAGGGCTTAACATCCCTATCGAACTTTCAGACGTAGGTCAAGTTGACCAAACCACTATAAAATCTGGTGTGTTTTTCTGATTATCTTTCGCATTTATTTTTCTGTTGATGATCTTGTGGTTGTGATTATTATTCTGATATTTTTGAACATCTGCACATCAACGTGAAATTGTAATTATTTTTAAAACATTCAAAAGATTTTTCTAAATCATTTTTGCTCACGAATTTTTTAAAATAACAACCCCCCCCCTGGTTAGCCTCGGGACTAGTTCACAAGGGCTTAACATCCCTAACGAACTTTTTCAAATTTCCATCTTTGAGTTTAGAATTTATTAAGTTCAAAAATAACAAGTTCTGGATAACTTACTAGATATTAATAAAGCAAAAGAATATAGTTTTTTACTTATAAATAGACAAGAAAGTAATATATCTAATCCTTTTGATTTAGTGAATAGTTAACACTCATCATAAATTATGCTAATCTAATTCTTTTTTTCCTACAGATCAAGAGTAAGGGAGAAAATATAACTATATACTTTTTATTACAAAAAATCATGTTTAAAAAATAGTAACAAAACACTTCTCTCTCAATTAACTCATCTTGTTCAGCCTAACACTTTCTCATTTCATACCTCTCTACCCGCACTTCACTCTTTCTGAATGGCCAACCAATAGCAAATCAAGGCCAACGAAATAATCAAAATTAACCTTTTGTGTTGCCTTGAGAAAAGGATTTTGCACTTGAGAAAACTATTGAATCTCTAAATGAACATATATCACTACTTAAATTGGTACAATCATCTTCTCCTTGATTGATAAATTAGGAGATGGATTAATTTCTGACAAATTTATTGGAGTGGATCGAAGTGAAGCTAGGGCAATGGATGACCTCCACGAGATTAGATGCGACAGCTGCGGTGGATTGACTAGGCGTCGGGACGAGCGGTTGTACTCACGGTGCTCACCGAACAAGACCTCTAGCGGAAGACTCACCAATCACCGAATGGATTGGAGCACGGGCAGAAGGAGATCACTGCATGCGCGATCGGAGCGAGGGCAAGGGATACGCACAACTTTCTTGTGGATTTTTATTATTACTTCGATTTGTAGCACCAATTAAAATCGGTGCCTAAAAAGCTCTACAGCTACGGTTTAGGAGCCACTGCTATAAATGGCTACCTTAAATCCATTTTTTTTGTAGTGGATCTTCTCACAAAAGGGGCATATCATGTTAATCTAAGTAGTCTCATGTGAACTCTTGATGATTCCCCTTTGGCGAGTCTAAATTGTCAAGGCCTATGGGGTTCAACTCCCGTATTTTTACCTGCAAGTACCTTTTAAACACTTGAGGAAATACATATAAATACACATAAGCCACACAATAAAATTCTAATGTCTAAATTTTACTTTTAATTTTAGTAATTTAATTGTTGGTCACTTAAATCTATGAGTTTATTACCTTAAAAAAATTTTTCATGGGTATAAGATGGGCGTTAACCTAGTTTTTTTTTTTAAATATCAAATAATTCACTCAATTAACAATTAACGAATCTGCCGCTCAGTTTATAAACTTCTCTAGGCGTCTATAAATATGTCTAAACCGCGGCTTCTGTCATCGCAACTGAAAGTTGCTCAAAGCCATCGCGCGCTCCTCTATTTCTCTTTCACTCTCTACGTTTGAAGGAAGCCGGCATTTGATAAAGGGTAAGATCTAGTAAGAGTCCAATACAAACCAGCGTCATCCATGACATCCTTCATCTTTTTCCGGCAAACGTTCTTTTCGCTGAATGGTTCTTTCGTTATGGGCATTTTATATTCTACGCTGTTTTCTTGGATTGATTAATTCGTATCGTTGTTCACAGCAATTCAATTGAAAGCTCAGATTTTGTGGTAATAAGGGGATTTCGCCGTATATAATGTTCGAGATTAGCCTATAATTTAATGAAACTTGATATGTAAGATGATTCATCAAACATATCTCACTTCCAACATAACCACTGATTTAGCCAAAGCTACGCGGATTGCTTGGGAAGTATGAGATTAGCTCCAAGTTATTCGACTAAAATTCTATGCCGATACAAGTCTAGTTATTGGCTGGTTGATCAAATATATCACAATTTCAAGTTTTGTTGAGATTGTGGGAAAAGAGTCAGTAAAAAATGACACATAAACAAGAGAGATGCTACGCTTGGCTTAGAGATTTTTTTGATATCGATTCCTTCGTGGAATAATTTACTATCTGACCACTGAAATATGCCTTTTTCTTTTACTCTTACTTTTCCCTTTGACTATTAGGTGGTTTTACCATGGTCTACTCAGCCATGATCAAGTGAATTGGTTAAGGCTAGCTTCGGTTGAATCTTGTCCTTTTCCTTACCCTTTAAACTCTTTGATCTACTCTGAAATTCATGGACCGGTTCTTAACATTTTTAACATTGCTCTTTTTTTCCCTCATTGCTCAATATCCAAACTTTTATTCATAGTTATTGACCTATGATGCATAGAAATAGACACCACAACACAGACACTGTCAATTATTAAAATCATAGCAGGTTTGAAATAAGACTATAATTTTATATTTTTGCTTCCATCAAGCATCAATGTCAAGACAACATAAGACTTCCAATACATATCCCAAGCGTGTCAGACACATGTCATGTCCAATACATGTTGGACATTGCATACCTTTTTGAGAACTCTCGGTGTATCATAGTTTTTGACATTTCTCATAAATTTGATAGTTTTCATTTGGTTTATTTTGGATTGCGGGGATAAATATTATTAAATCAATCTTAAGAGAACACAGATAACTTAAAAAATGATAGGTTCATCATAACAAAACTCCTTGTTTTATTAAATCTAAGAAAATGGTTATTTATGAATTGTTAATAAAAATAATTTAGACAAAATCACGTTATTAAGGTTTCTTCGTCAAGCTGAAAAATTACAGTTTCATTTCACTTTTGACTGACGTGACTAGGGATTATAGATTAATTGTATTTTGTTAATGAAATTGTTAGCCTAAAAGCTCCCATAATCAAGCATGTAGTTAATAATCTTCTTGAATTTGCTGCACATGTTCTATACTTTGGGGTAATAGCCCCTTCCTGATTGTAATGATCACGTCAAAGTAGTCAGTTGCTTTGTTTTCCATCTTTAGCCCATTTACCTGAACTAATTGTTAGATGGTCCTTTTTGTTGCCTAATAGTTTAGTTAAGGCAATTTACCTTCTTGATTACCTTGGCTTGCTTTATTGCTTTTGCAATTCATCGCCTTTATTCTATTATGAAAGGTCTTTTTATGTTTCAGTCTAATGTTTATATAAATTTCAACGAGGGTTTTTATTATTAGTAAGGGCTCTTTAATTGCCATTTCAAAAAATGATAAGTTTATCAGATTCCATTATTAAGTGGATTCAACTAAAATTAATATGTACTTTAAACTCAACAATCCCTTCAAAATTCTTTATAAGTGAGAATTCTTATTTTGAAAAATGATGAGTTCTTTAGATTCCATTATTTGAGTGGACACAACTAAAATTAATAAGGAGTTTAAACTCCACAAACCTTTTCAAAATTTCTCATAAGCGTGGATCTTAATTTCACAGTCAAACTGAGCAAAAGCAAGATCATCACTTTCTAAATTCTATTTTTCTTCTACAACCAACCAGGTGAGCCATCAGATGAATTTAATTTACAATATTCTGGACAAGTATAAGAAGCTACAATTTGTTCTTAGAGATAAACATTTCAGTTGATAGACATGGCCTACTTGAGATATAAAGTTGTTTTAAAAACCTCGTAATTTTATTAGAAAGGACCAATGTTTATATTTTACACTCAAACTGCTTTTTGAAATTTCTTGCGTTCTATTAACATAGCTCATATATAATTCATTACTATGCTAACACCTTGTTATAGCTTCTTTGAGGTGTGAAATTTGCACAATCATGACTGCTTCAACTGCTTTCTCAACCATCTTCTCAATCCTATCATCCTCACAACCAATTTCATCCTCTTGGACTGGTTCCTTTAATGTTTCATTTGCTTTTACCAGTGGAGTGAAAGCTAAATTTTCATGTTCTGCTAAGGCTTTTCAAATCAAAGGATATGTCAAAAAGGCCAATACTGCTACTTTTAGCGTTAAGAGTGAGTCAGCAGGAGTTGAGGAGGATGCACCTTCTGAATCAAAAAAGGATGTTCTCAACTTCCTCTGTTGGAATTGGCTCCTTGCGACTCTAATGAATATAAAAGTAGCAATAGAGAAACAAAGAAACATACTGGATTGGAAGCCTTGGAGGCCTGACCTGTTCGCTGATTCATTTAGTCATGAACAGATAATTGATAATATTTACATGCAGAGAAACTCTATCAAATTATATGAGATTGATGCAACTGGAAAAGCATCCCTTGAGACAATAATGAACCTTTTACAGGTCTAAAATTCCTATAGCCTAAAATTTTCATTAATTAATTTTAGTATCTTCGAGTTCTGACTCTACTTTGCCCTTGCAGGAAACAAGTGTTAACCATTTCAAATTTCTTGGGTTTTTGGATGATTCTGTTCGTTCATACCCAAAGATAGGTAGAGGAAACCTCACATTCGTCATACTTAAAATGCATGTTCATGTGGAACATTATCCTTCATGGTAAGTCCTTTCTATACTTTTTATGATTCTTATACTTTTGTAATTTCTTTTAAAGCTATTTTATTTGACATGTCATCTGTTTTGTTAAGCAAAATTTAATTCTAATTGGCCTATCGAAACAAACGAAAGCATTACCATTATGAATGCTCCTTAGAAATTGTCATTTTTTTGGGAATGAAATTCACCATGTAGGCTTTCATGTCTCTAAGAACTTATTCTAGATGTTTCTTTGTAAAGGTTATGATGTTGCTTTATGATAGATAACTTAACACATTAAAGTTGCTTCATAGAAAAAATTATTATTATTTTTTATTTTTTATTTTTTAATGCAGGGGTGATGCTCTTGAAGTAAATACATGGTTGAGAAATCATAAAAAAGTGAGTATGGCTCGTGATTGGCATCTACGCAATCTCAAAACAGGTCAAAGTATGATTCGAGCTACGAGGTTAGCCGTTCATGCGTGTCAGAACTTTCTCCTTCAAGCCAAATGAAATATATCGCTTGTTAAACTGATTATGCTACTTCTGATTTCTTCAGTATTTCTGCACTGATGGACAAAACCACCCGTAAACTTTCAAAGATACCTGATGAAATAAAAGTAAAATTAGAATCGCACTATAAAGATACTACTTTTATTTTGAATGAGGACAGCAGAAAGTTCCCTAAACCTAATGTTGAGACAGCAGATTACATCATAGATGGCTTAACTGTAAGTTCTAGATTGCCTAAATATGTTTGTTTTAATTTCTTATTTATTTATATATTTATCTCTAAACATTCTTTCTCCTATATTGTTTTATAACCTTCAATTTGTTTGACAGCCTCAGTGGGCTGATTTAGATTTTAATATGCACGTGAACAATGTCAAGTACATTCGGTGGATTTTCGAGGTAAAATAAATGATTAGCTTCGTTAACATTTGTTAACATTTTACCCCTCTTCTTGCTATTTTAGAAAAATAATAAATAAATAAACAAATATAAGGCAAGAAGAGTGATAATATGTAAGCAAATATTGAATCTAATTTATTTCTTATTAATGCCTATTCTTTAGTTGTTAGTTTGTTACCGTTCTGCTTGTTTCAATCTGTTGTTATGATTGTCTTCCCAATAAGGGCTCATAATTAGAGATATTTTCACATCATATCTTGTCATTTCAGAAAAGGTGTATCATGCTTTCTTGTCTTAATTTCGGCTTTATGAATTCTTATTAAACATTCATTTTTAATCTAAGTGGCCACATTAGACGTTAGTTCTATGCTTAACAAATATTTTTGCACAACATAGTTAATTATTGCTAATTTCTTGAATATATAAGAGGTGTAATAGAACTACCTTTGCACATTTGTAGTTCATGCCATAGCTTGCTCACATATGCAGCTGTCGGTGCAACTTTGCTCATTTGAATTGGTTAACAAGAAAATGGGAAGGCCTTACTATTTTCTTTCAACTTGGATTTTGCAGGGCATTCCAATGTCTATAATGGAGACTCATGAGATGTCCAGCATGGTCCTTGAGTTTAGGAAGGAGTGTAGGATGGGCGATGTATTGCAATCCCTCACTACTGTCTCCTCTGTAAGCTCCAATTCCTCATCTGAATTTAACATTGTGTGTAGACATCTGCTCCAGCTCAAAAGTGGACCTGCGCTTGTGCAAGGACTAACTACTTGGATACAGAAGGTTTGAAAACTAGATGATTACTTGAGCAACATCCCTAACTCCAAGATTAAGGCACTTGAAAGATAAATTTAATTTCCATAATAAAATAAAGACAACTAATTTCTTGTCCCTATTTAAAAGCTCAAATGATGGTCTTCGCCTCGGCCTCTAGCGAGCAATTACAATAAATTGGAGGTTTGGTATTCTTGTGGTATCCTTGTCTATAGTACTTCAATTAATATATTACAAGTTAGTAGTTGTTGCTTATCTTGAGAAATCATAAGCTTTGTATTCCCATGTAAATCTTTCCGTGAAATCTATCTCTTATGTTTGAGAAAAAACTTGGTTTACATTTGATTTAAGTCTATTAAACTCAATAACCTATATATTATAATATATTGGTTTTAGCATGAAATCTATCTCTTATGATGTTATTGATGTGGATTTTGTGTTTACTTGTCAGAAGGATATGGCAAAAAAAGAGGTGGATGAATTTATGTTTTTAAAATATTCAACCGTTAATAAAAGAAATTTCAAAATTGAAGGCATGGAACTAAATGGAATAAATGTATAAAAAAAAAACACAAATGTTTTTCACTTAATTCAACCTCAACTAGCCTACATCCTTGCCTATTTCTCTCCTAGAGTAGAATTTCGCTACCTCAAACTTAAAATTATTTGTCCAAATCTTCTTAGCTCCTCATGCCAATGGAGAAATCATAATAACCTAATACACACCTATAATAGGTGAGTGAAAACTATATCTATGAATACAAAGAAAACTACTTACAGGTCCTTCCAAAAACACAAAAAAAAAAAAAAAAAAAACGCATTTTTCCCAAAATGGATCTAACAAAAAGTGCAATGAAGTCCTGAAGTGGAAAGTGTTGCAGCCTTGCAAACTACTTGATTGATTATATAAGCTCTCAAATGACTTGCTAATGTTCTGAACTTGAATTTCTCATAAACAATATCAGGCCAAAGGAAGGTGGTCAGAATTTTGCTAGAAAGAGCTTTGGGGAATTGAGGAATTGGAGGAATTTTACCAAAGTCTCATAAGCTTTGGAAAACTTTAATATATACCATATTTTTATATCCTAAGAGTTACACAAGCTGTGTTATTTGCTTAGAATTGAAAACTATTCCTATTTCCCAAAAATCAGCTACTTAATGAATATAAATTATGACATCTGATATATGAACTTGCTTGTGAATAATGCATCGAATTTAATTAAATAAAATTAAGAATCTAATTTTGAATATCAAAATAATTCTTTATTTAGTCACAAATTAATCATAATTAAAATAAAATTAGCCAAAAAAAAAAATTTGATTTGAAATTTTTGTTCAAATTTGTTTAACTAATGAAGATATAAATGACCTCTCTTTCTTAATCGTAATTGAAGAGTGAATTGTTATGAAGTAGAAGAATTACACAACTTCAGAACATAATGAAGAAATGAAAGAAATTTTTTAGATCACATAGTCGGCCTCCTCCAATTACATGAAGTTATAATTAACTTCTTACAAAGCCAAATTTTAAATAAAATCAAATTATATTATTTTATTTTTACAATTTACATTTTTATGAGTATTAATTTTATTGGTTTATGTCAAATTAGATGTGTTGTAAATTCATAAAAAATGTTAACTTCAAATTCTTAACTTTTGCCCAAATCGAGCTTAAGTCATGTTGCCACCTCGTTGAAAATTGAATTACTTCATGTTTAGTTGACACCTAAAGTGGTTTCATCAAAATTTAAAAAAAACAACTAGATTTATTTAATAGATCAAAATCACTTGGATTCTAAGGTGATACAAAGCTTTAAGTAAGTTTTAGGGTTCTTTAATATATTGCTTAACAACACTTTCCTCTTTTTGTGATGTTTTCTATTTTCCAATGCTTATAATGTTTATATAGATATTTAATGTACTAATAAAAATATTTTAAGGAATTAAAATGAGGTTAAAGAAAGTTTATTAATTATTTAGTATTTTGTTAGTGACAATGCCTTGGTTCCTAATTAAATCTTACACATGTTCTTAAGTGAAACAATGAGTAGCAGAATAGAGGAACAATAAACAAATGGTAAAATAGTTGGTGTAATTGATGGTGGAGTTGTAAATGGAACTAATAGTTTGGAAAAGACTAAATTCCACTAGAGAGCCTAGTTATAATAATGGAATTTTAGAAAGGCTTGCCATTAGATGTTGGCCTCTTCATAATGAGAAATATAATGTCAGCACGAGAAACCACTTTTATGGCATTATTATATATCCATATCCTCTTCTTCTAGGGAGGCAATCTAGTAGATACATCATCAAATGTGGGGTTCCACATAAAAATCATAGTAGGAAAGTTGATGCGATCGAATGTGATCACACCCTTTTCAATATAAAAGACGGGAAAGGGTTAGGAGATAAGATCCCCCTAGTAGACCAGATGGAAATATTATTCTTGGTCACCATTTTCACTAAAAAGAGGACCTTATTACTAGAACATAAAAAGAGAATTTGATTCAACAAAAATATACAAAGACAAGCTCCAAATATGTGCAAAAATTGTTCTAGCTATAACACGAAAGGGCATAAAACTATGAAGACCTTGATTAGATAACTTCCAATTACTTGAACTAATTGTATAAAGCATCTATATCACTATATTGATCAAGTGTGATGTGGGGATTGATTGATTGAAATGGGGATGTTGGTGGGTGGCGACAATACGGACAAGTAAGATTAATAGGCTAAACTTGACAACACTAACTTAGATTTTATGGTTTAATGGTTGAAACTAGATACCTAAGATAGTAGAACATGGTAGAGGAGTGTTTACAAATTATTTCTAGAGTTTATGGTGGATTTTTAAGAGGCTTAAGTTCTTGTAGAAGTTTGTATAATGAGACAAGGTAGCATGAAAACCACCTTTGGCCGAGTGGTTCTAGCGAGATTTTGGATTATTTTTAGGCAATTAAAATGTGGGGAATTGCTCAAGAAGTTTAGTGGACTGATAATTGGATAAGGCTATAGTATTTTTTTAGTGGAATAAGTGCATGTAAAAATTAAACTACTCATCAAAGTAATAAGGATTGTGATTGCGATCATGAAAGCATTTTTTGGAATTCAGCCACCAAGCCTATTTCACCTGAGATAAAAACTTTAAATTTCTATTGAAATGATATCAATCCTTTCAAATTTCATCGAATAAGTATTTATAATAGTCTTATATCAATTTGAAACTCAAAGCAAAGAGAAAGAGATGTTGAAGGAGAAGGAGAAAGCAATTACTAATGTGTCATTACTGCTTTCATATATATAAACTTTGAAAATTAATGGTCCTTACTTTTTAATACGAAAAATTATTAAATTAATTATTTATTTATCAAATAATAATTTACTAAGGATTTTATATTACATTTACCATAGTAACTTTGAAAATTAAATTATAAATACCGAATTTTGAATTTTAAAAATTCAAAATTTTTATGTTTTTAAATGTACTAAACTTAATATTACAAACACTTATGTCTCCTACATCACTTGAACATGAAAAAACTGCACTCAAAAGCTAGTTAATTATGTGTGGTGGGAATCATCTTGCTTTAGCTCATTATGATTAGTCCATGTTTCATTATAGGGGCTTCTTGTGCTACATTAGTTCCCCTAGACATGAGAGAACTCTTCTCTAAATAGTTGAAGTCTAGGTAATCTTCCACACCATCAGGTACAATCTTCTCCAAATCAACCCTAGTAAGCCATGTGTCGTCACTAGGTGGCTTATCCTTGCACTTAATTATGGATATGTGGTCTCCAATGTTATTTGTTAATGCTTCATTCGTATGTATGCACTCCATTTCTAGGATGTGGTTGGATAGAATGTCCACATGTTTTTGGTTGCTTGTTATATCTACAAATTTCCTTGGAAAATTGCTATATCTTAAATATTAAACACAAGCTTATGTGCATGCCGTTTGATAATTCTTGAAAAAATATATATTCGTTTCAATTTTTTAAAGGTTTTTTAATGGGGCATAAGCCCTAGCATAGAGTTTAAGACTAATATGAATTAATATATATTTCAAAGTAGGTTGATGCTATTCTAAACTTATGGCTAACCAAAGAGAGGAGAGGGAGGGGGTGAATTGGTGTCTGTTAAATATTTCAACTTTGTACAAAACTCTTTACAATTAAAAATTCTGATATATTTTTTATTTTCAAAATAAATCACGCTAAAAATATTAAATAGAACAATTATTTTTTTATTTTGATAAGATCAAACTAATGAAATAATACTTTTCTTCTTTTTTTTGCTTTTGAAAATTTTTTTATTAAGATAACAAATGCAAAACATTAACACAAATTGAAATATTTTTTCTTTGATTTCAAAAATGATCTCTAACATTCATTTCACAATAGAGCATAAAACTAAATGAATTATAGGAAATAAATTCTAAAAAAATAAAAAATAAAGTAAGAATGACAAACTAAATTTATTGTTGTTTTGTCAACTTGGCTATGTAGTATTCCACTAACTCTCTCCTTCTACTCCCAAACAAGGGAGAGAAGCCTTTCTCCTTCTATATATGATTACTTAATAAAAACACTTAATGTTAACAAAATCTATGTTTGAATGAATGATCGTTACTGATGAATTTAAAAAATCTCATTGTATATGACTTACATCATTCTAGGAGTAGAATTTGAGTTATAACTAAAGCTTATAAATTAGGTTGTAATATTTTCACCATGCTCTTAAGAAAAAAATTCTTCAACTCATAACCAAAAAAAAAAAAAAAATTCTTAGGTAACATAGAAAGATAAATGACTAGAAGGATGTAAATGGCATCTGGCAAAGTCCATAACATATTGTCTTAACTCCTTATTTAGGCACCCCGCTTGCAGATTTGGATATACCACCAGATTTATTAAGGTGTAGCTCTATCTCTAGGGAGGTGTGCTCCTTAAAATAAAACCTATTTTCTAAACCTTTTAAAGAAAATTTAAAATCGAACTAAAATTTTCATATGATTAGCATTTCCTACACTAATAACAACAAAAAATAAAATATTAATTACATGAAGAGTTAGAAGCATTAAATACCCCTCATACATTTGGGACCATTTAGAATCTTTATATATTGATCTCAATTTTTTAATTAAATAATAGCCTCTCTAATCCTACATTTTCATAAGGCTGAACATCTTGGTTTTGAATTGATTAGGTGGATTTAGCTAGCATTTCATTCTAGGAAAGATAGAATTTCAAAGCTTTTTTTTTTTCTAAATAAAATTTTTTTTTGTTATTTTTAATTTTAATTTTATTTTATTTTCTTAAACCTGCAAAGGGGCCTATGCGTTAAATAAAAAAAGGGATTACAAGGTCCTTAATGAGAACCTTCAACTTGCTAATGCTCAAAAGAGCTACAAAAAAATTCAAAAGAAAGCCTGTGAGCTGATGATTCCCTATACTAAGAATTATAAAAAATCCTAATAACAATCTAGGGCAGCAAGAAGCCTGCACGCAAAAAAGGAAGAAAAAAAAAGGGCATTCAGCTCAATCTTCCTACAAAAGATAGTCAGCAAGCCTAGATGATATGAAATCCATGAGCCTGAAAGAGAAAAGGACTGCAAAAGCAAAGCATGCATAGGAAAATATGAAAATAGCAATAACTTTGAAAGATGTAAATAAATGGAACCAATAAGGATAATAAAACCTAGGGATAACGAAGTCCCAAATGAGAGTTATGAAAATTGTTCTGTTGGAAGCATTCTGGAAGCTTACATTGTAACCGATATCACATAGAAGTGTTGTAACTAGTACAAATATGAAGCACAAAGACTTGACACAAGAGAAAATAAACATAATCTGATCCATCTGTAATAAAGACAAAGAGTGAAAGCATCTGTGCCAAGTTATGACATAGCCCGTAAAGTAGATTTCATGGCCTGCCATATCCTGGAAAAGATAATAGCCATCCATAGCATTCCCTTTCCAACCATGCTTGCTATTAGAGTGAGCAGAAGTGTAGAGAAATAAGGGGGAAAGCCACCTTAAAAAGAAGAGTAAACAAATAATAGTAATAACAAGAAAAGACCCCACATGATTAATAAGAGCAATATCACAAGATAGGGCCACCCAGAAGTAAATATAAACCATCCAGCACATGTAAAGAGGATTAATAATATTAGAGAAGCATGGAATTAGATCGGGCCACCCGAGAGACAACCTCTAATAATAACCATAACAAAATAGTAAAAACAGGCAAAAATAGCCCCTAAGGAAAAAACAAAGCAACCAACCAATACAACTGATAAGTTTCACAATGATCAGACTTATAACCACATAAATCCAGCCATTGAACCTGCAGTAATTGCCCAGAAAATTATTTGCCAATACCCAAAAATTGTCAAACATTAATCCAAAGCTGGAAGGATCCCAATCAAAGATAAACCAAAAATTCTCAATAACAGCAAAAATCAACTAGAAAACCAAAAAACTGAAGTGATTTGGTGGAGCAAGGCTCAGGAGTGTAGTAAGAGTAATACCATCATGAGGTAAACCCAAATAACACTCAAATCTAATCCCCAACCCACCCGAGTATAAGCAACACATGAATTCAGTAAGGGAATAGATGGAGGAGTAAGGGGAAGAACAAATCATGATGAACAAACAATTAAAATCCCGATTCCAGCACCCCCAAGCCAGAAAGAACTCGAAATAGCACACACAAACTAACTCCGAGTTATTACCACAAATAGCAGACCCCACTAGAAAAAATAGGATCAGAGACAAGTGGTCCAAAAAATTCCACCATGGGAAAAGAGAGCAACACTTAGGGGTTAAATAAATGATGTAAACGTTCCAATCAGTGCCAAAATCCAACCAACCACTACAGTTAAAATACAATAGTAAAAAGTGAAGTTGATAATAGAACCAATACCAAAAGGAATCCCAATACAATAAGTGAGTCATATTAGTGCCAATCAACCAAATATCCTATCTCTTCAAAAGCATATGATAAAATTGTCTCTAGCACACAGTAAAATAACAAATCCCTAAATGGTCTGAGAAGAAAAAGTAGTAAGAATCATCAATTACAAAAGAAATTAAGATAGGCCCAGGCCAAACAACAAGCATTGGGAAAAATTAAAAAATAAAAAGGCGAAATGACTAGGGCAAGCGAACATAAGGGAGACCAGAATGATCCTGTCTAACTAAACCTTTAATCTCCTTTGGTAAAGAATATTTCATAAATTCCATGAAGCCATTAAAGTACACCCCACTTTAGCAAGGGAATCAACAATATCATTCCCTTCAAGCAAAATATGAGACAGAGAAAGTGATAAAAGAGTGCCAGTGATTAATATCTCTTAACATGTAAAAATTAACAGGATTAAAAATAGAATTCGCATTAATAAAATGAATCAAAGGCATAGCATCCACTTCAATCAAAACATTAGTGATACCTAATGAAATGCATAATTAAAGGCCATAAAGAAGACCCTCAATTTCAACTTTAAGAGCAGTATTAACCGAGCAAGGACCCGCAAAAGCAGCAATAATAAACCCATTGAAGTCTCCAACAATGCCACCACGACCAGCATGTAAATTATTCATAGAATGATCAGTATTAAGCACAAAGTAACCCTTTAAAGGCTTATTCCAAATAATAATTCTATCTATAACAACAAAGGAAGAGGATTGGAAAGCCACACCAAACTCATTAGCAATATGATAACAACCTTTAAAAGAGTCAAATTTAAGTAATTAGCCAAAAAAAGATGAAAAATTTTCTCCTTAACTTTAGAAATAATACTAGTAACATTCATCTTAACATTCTCATGTTTAGACTCATTTCTGCTTCTCTATAAAACCAACAAAAAATAACAGGTAAGATGTTCCTAATATGACCTTTAGTTGGAACAAACCAATCATTAAGATGATTAGAGATAGAGTTATAACAAAAAGAGGATATCCCATTAAACATGTTGTCAAAATAAAGCCACACTTTCATACCAATGGGGCTATGAATAAAAACATGTTTCATGTTTTCAATATGATAACAACATTGGCACTTGGAGACTTTGTAAAAGCCTTTTTTAATTAAAATAGAATCAAGTAGCAAAAAATTATGCAAAATTCCCCATAACAGAAATGAATAAGACATAAAAATACTAGCATGCCAAATAGCCAAATAAAGAGAGTCTTTAGGGTAAGCTTGCCAAAAAAAATTCCAAACCTGCTTAGTAGCAAACTTACCATCATTAGAAAGATTAAACAAAATACAGTCATCCATATGTAAATGAATAGGAATCTTGAGAATAATATTGATAATAAAATCCGGCACATAATCATTAAGCAAATCAATATCCCAGTTATCGTTAATAATAAAATCTTTTACTTTGCAAGCATAAGTAAAATGAGCGTTAAGAAGGATATCAATAGAAAAATTGCCCAACCATTTATTCTGCCAAAATAATATTGCTAGCTCCCAAGCCCCATTGGATAACCTCTTTAGGCTCCCATTTTATAGAATATGATCTTTTTTAGATAACATAATCACCTTCTTTTAAAAAATAATTGAGAGGATTTTACCAACATAGTACTTAGCAGCATAAAATTTGGCCCACAAGCTAGTCTTTTCTCTATAAGCATAGCTTTGACAAATCTTTTTTTCTCTAAAGAAATGATATTAGGTAAAATTAGGGTTAATCTACCCATAATGATTTTAGCAATAAGTTTATTGAAAAAGGTACATAAGTTGATAGGCCGATAATCATTCCGATAGTTAATAACATTAGACTTTAGAATTAAAGCAATGGAAGTAGAAGTAAAAAAAATTAGGGATCTGATTGCCAAAAAGGAAATCAGTAACAGCATTAAGAAGGTCTTTTTTAATAATAGTCCACAAGCCCTGAAAGAACTTGGTGGTGAAACAATCTGTACCAGCCATAGAATCAGAATTCATACCTTTTATAGTTTGTCAAACTTTCTCTTTAAGGGACCTTAGAAAATAAGAAGTTTTCCTCCTTAGTAATAACTGAGGGAATAAAAGAGGTGTTAATTTTTAAATCAAGATAGAAAGCTTTATTGAAGACATTTTCAAAATACTCAATACCAAAAGCAATAACCAAATTAGGATTGTTCATAACAACACCATTAGGAGTAGTGATCTTATGAATATGCGTAATCACTTTATTATGGTTAGCAATATTATGAAAAAAAGAAGTATTATGATCACCCTCAATAATAATTTTAGAAGAAGCTTTCTTTCTCCAATAAGCCTCTTCTTTCCTGAAGTATGAATAAATTAGCCTTAGCTTCATTGAGACCAGACAAATTCTCAAAAGAGCATTCTTGCATGTAAATCATATCAGCATTGTCCACATCCTTTTTAGCAAGCAAGATACTAGAGAAGATATTCTTAAATATGCATTTATTCCACCAGGATAACATTTGTTTAAGTCTCTTAAGTTTAAACCACAACCTAGTTATACCCGAAACATTATCAAAAGGAAATAAGGGAGCATGCCATCTACTTTGCACTACATTTAAAAAGTTATCATGAAGGAGCCACAAGTTTTCAAATCTAAAAGGTTGAAATATGTTCTGACTGTTCATAGAAATACCTAATAATAAAAGGGAATGATCTGATGAAGTTCTAGCTAAATGTTTAATATGGGTCATTTGATAAGTAGAAATCTAGTAGTCATTAAAAATAAAACAATCTAATCTTTGCCACATAGTACCCTTATTCCTAGTAAAACCCTGACCAGAAAAACCAATATCATGAAAATTATAATTCACAATCGTATCATTAAAGTCTTCCATAGCTTGATAGTTAGGAGCATTACCTCCTAATCTTTCAGATGCATTAGTAACATAGTTAAAATCCCCACCAACTAACCAAGGGGCTTTAATAGAAGAAGATAAATAAATGAGTTGGTTCCAAAGAGTTATCCTGCCTAATCAACAACAAGAAGTATAAATAAAAGAAGCATAACAAGAGAATTAATTAAAAGTGATGTTATTATGAATCATTTGAGGCAAATCCATAACAATATCTAAACAAATAAAATGCTTCCAAAAAACCCAAATTTTATTGGAGCAATTGCCAAAAGCCACATCAAAACCCAACTTCTTACGAACAAAATCCAACTTACCAATGGAAATTAATGGCTTAATTAAAACAAGAAGGTGAATATCATGAATCCTGCATAAATTCTTAACTCTATCCTTAGAGAAAGAATCCCCAATGCCCCTAATATTCCACACAAGCACTTTAACCATTGATAGAAGGGTTAGAAGCTTTAATGACCCTTGAGGTGTTGCCAGACTTATTTTTATTGCTCTTACCCATCTTTTTGGAAGTAATAGTATAACCTTCCACATTAATTTCAGTTTTGCCATTCGACGATGACATAGAATTAGCAATAATACCCTTAAGATCACCCTTAGGAGAGAATTTATCTTGATATTTAATTTCCCCTTCCTCCATATCATCAATCTTATCCCCACTAGCCAAGTGAATATGTTTATTAGATCCATTTTCACACTTCTCCCCATTGACTTGATTTAAAATACAAACATTCTGATCATTTTCAATACAATGTGAAAGGTCATCCTCTTCTAAATTATTTTCTACATTTTCTTGATCAGCTAAAGAGGTAGTGGTTATCAGATTTTGTTCATCATCAATTCTCTCCCCTAAACTAATGTCACACGGTTCGACTGGAGCATTCTCCTCCACAGAAATAGTTTTAACTTCCACATTTTGGTTATCATTGTTTCCCTTATCTGATATTTCTTCACTCCCAATGGGATTATCTAAAGGGTTATTTTCTATGTTGTCCCCATAAACTTTTGGTTCATCGAAAATAAATTTTGAGTCTTCTCAATATTAATAATATGATTTCCAAACTAGAAGGTTCACCATGAATTGATCCAACCATATGTTTGGAGGTCATATTATTCTTTCCAAAATGAGGATGAGCAATCAAATAGTTTTTAATGGAATGTCCAAGAACTTTACAATGAATACAAAAATCTGACACATTTTTAAGATCAACTTTCTGTAAGTAACCAGTAGTCTCTGAACCAAGCCAAATATCTTTAGGATGCTTCTTAGTAATGTCCAATTCCATAATAGCCATCGAAGGCATTGATCTTGCGGCGGTGGCATGATTTGTTTGTAGTGGCCTATAAAGAAGAGACCCTAAAGTATGAAGAACATGGGAGTTAAAAAATGCAACCATAGATTAGGAAAAGAGATCCAAATTGGGACAATAGATGATTCTTCTTTAATATCAAAGAAAGATGTCCACTTGAGAAGTCTCATTTGACAATTTAAAATATAGTAAGTTCTTCTAGAAAAAACCCTACTGTAATCAAGATCATTGGATAATGTAGTCCCAACATGTCTAGCATCAAGTAAATCGATAAAAAAATACTGGAAAGTTTCAACTTCCCAAAAAACCTACGAATCACATCTAAATTAGGTCTACGGACCAAAAATTTCCCCACAAGAGCGAATTGAAAAGGGCTTACAAGTTTAAGTCTATCCTTATTAGACATTAAAAGAGCAGGATAGCCTTTAACTGATGATTTAGTAAAGGAAAAACTTGGATATTTCGAAGAAGCAGGCCTGGCTAAAACATCATGAAATGATTGAGTTTTATTATCATGAAATGGAGATTTTGCCTTTATGTTTTGCTGATAATTTCATTATGTTTATGAATGCCTCGAAGAATAGGATTGATAGACTTGTGTGTTTCTTTAACCATTTTGAATTGATTAGTGGTTTGGCTCTTAATAAGCATAAGTGTTATTTTATTGCTACTAAGAAATTCCCTTCTGATCGTGTTGTGGCTATCAAGAATCTTACTGGTTTTAAACAAGGTCTTTTGCCTTTAAAGTATCTAGGTGTGCCTCTTTATAAGGGTAGAAAGAAGTCCTTTCTCTTTGATGATTTAATTACTGTGGTGCAGAACATACTTTCTTCCTGGGATTCTAATTTCTTAAGTTTTGGCGGTCGGCTTATTCTTATTAAGAGTATTCTTTGTTCTATTCCGATTTATAGTTTTCAAACTTATCTTCCTACTAAGACTGTGTGTAATAGGATTGATAGAATCTTCAATAAATTTTTTTGGAAAGGTACGGGGAGTAGTTCAAAAATTCATTGGTCTTCCTGGGATAAATGTTGTGGGACTTTACAAGAAGGGGCTTTAGGGTGTAAGTCTATGTATGATTTGGCCTATACTTTTTCTTTCAAGTTATGGTACAATCTTCGGGCCAATGTGAGTCTTTGGGCTAATTTTATGGTGGCCAAGTATTCTGGGGGAAGGCATCCCTTTATGGGTTACTTTAGTACTAGCAATTCTAAAGTCTGGAAGCATCTTTTCTCTTTCAAATGGGCTGTTGAGCCTTCTATCATGTGTGGCCTTGGTAATGGTAATATTTTCTTTTGACAAGATCGTTGGTTTAGTGGCCAGTCGATTGACTCTTTAACTAATTCTATTTCCAATGCTACTGTGAAGGTTAATTATTTTTTTTTCTAATAATGGTTGAGATTTGGAGAAACTTTCTAGTGTTATTCTTGATTTCATTAATTAGCATATTTTAAAGAACCCTCTAAACATTAATTCAAATGATGTGTTGCTTTGTGCTTTGACTAAAGATGGTTGTTTTGGAGTTAAAGATGCATGACATTCCTTTAGAGCTAAGCAGGATACTTCCAAGCTTTTTCATATGATATGGCATAAAAGCATTCCTTCTATAGTTTCTATTTTAATATGGAGAATTTTAAATAAGCTCATTCCTATGGATGAGAATTTGAGGAAAAGAGGTTTTATCCTCCCTTCTAAATGCCAATGCTATTACCATGTGGATAATATGCATCATATTTTCATTTCTGGCCTCTTAACTATTAAAGTTTGGACTTATTTTGAGGACATCTTTCATTTTAATTATTTTACTGCTAGGTGTTCTATTAATTCTATGCTTAACTATTGGTTTGTTAATTCCAAAGGCCATGTCAGAAATGTGATTCCCTCTCTTATCCTTTGGTTCTTATGGTTGGAGAGGAATAATTCTCATTTCAATGGGGTGGTTATGAACTATCAGAGAATTATCCATAATATTAAGGATAAAGTTGTGGCTCTTTACTCTGTTAATTTACTTTCTACCAAGAATTTTAAGAACTATTCCTTTACGGTGGCTTCTTTTGGCATTAACTTGGAGATTGATATTTTTTATAAGGTTCCTAGGTGTACTTCTTGGATGAAGCCTCTTCCCAATTTTCTTAAGTTGAATGTGGCTAGTGCGAAAATGGATTCTATTGTTGGCTATGGTGGTGTGATTAGAGATCATAATGGTAACTACATGTCGGGTTTTGCTGGTCCTGCTGCTAATGGTGATGATAATTTTGCTATTACTTATGTTGTGCTTCATGGTTTATGTCTTTGTTCCATTCTTAATTACATGAATGTTGTGGTGGAGGTTGGCTCTTACTTTGACTATCATTCTCTTAACTCTAAGGAGGATATTATTTGTTCCTCTGCTTTGTTTTATATTAGGAGGGACATTAGGAGTTTATTGAATATTTTAAACTGCTCTTTCTCTGTCATTTTGGAGGAGGGGAATGCTTGTGCTCAGTTGATTGCTAAATGGGGTTTAAATTCTATGACTGACCTTTTGATTTCTATTCTGCATTTTCTGATTAAATGCCTCTTAAGATTGGATTAAGTTGGTTTATATTATATAACATCTTAGTGTTGGGAGCTATTTAGATTTTATTTTGGTTTTGTGGTTCAATTTTCTTTTCTAGCTGGCTACCTGGATTGGTGGTGGTTTGTGCTGGAGGTGCCTCTATTCCTTGTGGGGGCCTTTTTTACTCTGGTATATATTGTGGTTGATTCTTACTATTAATCAGATTATGTTATTAGATGTGATGGACTTCCTCTGCTTTATTGTTTTGGATTTTTTGAACTCCTGTTGGCATTCTCATATGGCCTTGCATTTTCTTGCTGAGATTTTTGAGGTTTTGGGCTTGAGCTGTGATTGCATTGGTTCTGCTTTTGAAGGGTTTCCTACTTGTTTCTCTCCTAACTCCAGGTGCTGTTCTAAATCCTGGCATTGCCTGATTGTTTTGGTGGTATTTGTGCTCTTTCCATGAATATGAATCGATGGAGGCTGTTCTTTCAGAAGGCCCATGGTTTGTAAATGATCACATAATAGGCTTGGATAAATGGAGTCCTGAGTTTTCTACTTTGTCTATGAAGGGTTTAACATCTCCTATTTGGATCAGGATGTCTCACCTTCCCCTTCAGTGCTGGGATGAGCAGAACATTGCTAGGATTGCATCCAGGGTTGGCATTCCCCTGTTGTTGGATGGGAATTTGTTTCAATGGGGGAGGAGAGAATTTGCTAGAGTCTGTGTGAGGGTGAAGATTGACCAAAGGCTTCCGGTTGGGGTTTGGGTTGAAGCATTTCGGGAAGATTTTTTCAATGAATTGAATACTGTTGCAAATCTGGTTTTGATGATGACAAACATGTTTCCAGTGTGTTTTTCTTGGCTAATCAGTTTCAGGCACAAAAGACCGCAAGCTACTCAAGCCAACTCAAGATCGGGTCCAAGTGTGTCAAATGTATGTTTTTTTCTTTTATTGAGTCAATTGTAATGTAACTGATTCCCTAGCTAAGTAACCTTGCACACACACACTCAGGGAGAGAGATTGAGTGAATTAGAGTTTCTGTTAAAATTTTGTTCAGATCGTCCTGGACGATAGTATCATCGTCCTGGACGATCCAGTTAAAACAGAAACCCTAATTAGGGCGACTAAGTTAAGAAGGACTGATTGAGCCGATCGTCCTGGACGATCTATGGATCGTACGGGACGATATGCCCAAATCAGAAATTCTCAGCCGCCAGATTAAGTTAGGCAAGTTTTATTTTAAGTATTTTGGTCTGATCGTCCCGGACGATACGTGTATCGTCCTGGACGATTTACTACAATCATGCCTAAATTAGTCTGGTAATTAAGGAAAGCAATTAATGTTTAATTGATACGATCACATCGTCCTGGACGATCGCAGGATCGTCCCGGACGATCGTGATCGTCTTGTGCATTTCAGCTGTACGTCCAGAACTATGAACAGGACGATTTGGGGCCTTTTTGAACTAATCGTACCGAACGATTACCGTATCGTACGGGACGATCAAGTCATTTTTTGGTCGTCCAGCACAGATTTCTCTGGACGACCCGAACTGTCTTCTGGACGATTTCCTTCAATTTGAACTAATCGTCCTGGACGATCGCAGGATCGTACGGGACGATATGAACAACTTTTTCTACTGATCGTCCAGAAGAGCCAGATCGTCCAGGCTGAAACAGCTGAATTTGAACTGATCGTACAGGACGATCTACCGATCGTCCTGGACGATCTTGGCCGTCAAGTTGAGATTTAGGGCAAGTTTTAAGCCCTCCTTTAAAAGAACTTTTTCCTAGATTTGGAAAAATCTTTTGCTGCCTTCCTTCCCTGAGAAATCCTAGAGAGAGAGAGAGTTGGGAGAGAGAGAAGAGATCTTGTGAGGGGGAGTTAGTGAGGGATTCACTAAGGTTGCTCCAAGCACGGATCAGAGTCATCTTCTCCGCTCGTCGTCTGTCGTCTAGTCGGTGTTCTTCGTGGGAGGATCGTTCGCAAGAAGATCCGGGTTCTCTGCCCGCTTCAGGAGGAAGCGAAAGGAGTTCGTGGGTTCTCTGCCCGCTTCAGGAGGAAGCGAAAGGAGTTCGTGGGTTCTCTGCCCGCTTCAGGAGGAAGCGAAAGGAGGTCGGGTTCTCTGCCTCACCGTGTGGTGAAAAGGAGGTGTTTTGTACAGGCTTCTCCGCCTTGCTGTGGGAGCAAAAGGAGAGTCACTTTCGTTTAGTGCAATACCCGGAGGGGAGGCTCCGGGGAGTGGACGTAGGTCAAGTTGACCGAACCACTATAAAATCTGGTTTGCTTTTCTGATTCAGTTTTGCATTTTACTTTTCAATATAAACTGCTTGGGTGAATATCGTTGGTTGATCTTTTCGTTATTGTTTACTTGTTTCCGCTGCTAAGTATCGAAAAGATTTTTGTAGTTATCGTGAAATTTTTAAATAACCAATTCACCCCCCCTCTTGGTTAGCCTCGGGACTAGTTCAGTAGGGCTTAACATCCCTTTTGAACTTTCAAGTGGTATCAGAGTGGGATTCAAAATTTCTATTTAAAAACTTTTGAATTTGATCCAATGGCTAACTGTAACAATCGTAATACTGCTGAAGGTTATTCTATAACTAGACCACCGTTGTTTAATAACATTCCATTTGATTTTTGGAAAACACGCATGTCTACTTTTCTTCAGTCTATCGATTATCGCATGTGGATGTTAGTTAAGGACGGATACGAACCACCTTTTCGAATGGTTAACAATGTGAAAACTGAATTGCCATTTGCTGATTGGACGTTTGATGATCGTGATTTAGCACAGTTAAATGCCAAATGTTTGAACTGTTTCTTTTGTGCTTTAAAATCTGAGGACTATATGCGTGTTTCTACTTGTACAACGGGAAAAGAGATTTGGGATAGATTATGTATAACATATGAAGGTACAACTGAAGTCAAACAATCTAGGTTAAACATCTTGTTACATGATTACGAACTTTTTCGCATGAAACCTAGTGAGACTATTTCAGAAATGTACACAAGGTTCACTCAGATTGTTACCTCTTTGCATGCTTTAGGTAGAGAACTTACCAACTACGAAAGAGTGAACAAGATTCTTAGATGTTTGCCTGCTTCTTATGATGCTAAGATTACTGCTATTACTGAATCCAAAGATTTAAATACTTACTCTATTGACAGCTTACTTGGATCACTCATTGCTTACGAGCAAGGGGTGAACCAAAGGCAACTTGATGCAGGTGAACGCAAGAAAGAGAAGACAGTGGCACTAAAGGCCAAAGATTCAGATGCTAGCACTTCCGGGTCTGATAGCGATGATGTTGCCTTAATCACAAGGCAATTCAAAAGCTTTCTAAGGAAGAAACATAAGAACCATCAGAAGTGGAACAAGGGTAAGTTCAATAAAAACTTTAAGGGTTCATCTGAATCGGTTTGTTTTGAATGCAGGAAGCCCGGACACATTAAGGCTGATTGTCCAACACTTAAAGCTCACCCAAGCAAGGAGAAGGGTGAGGAGAAACCAAAGTACAGAAAGGACAAGAAGCGGATTCAGAAGGCGTTCTGGGCAGACTCTGCATCCGACTCTTCTGAGACTGAAGCTGAAGAGGAGGAAACAAACTTGTGTTTGATGGCTGATGATCACCCTGGTCAGTCCGACCAGGAAGAGGTATGTGAGCTTACTTACGATCAGTTATTTGAAGTTTCTGAAAAGATTCATACATCATATAGGAAGCTTAAGAAAACTCATGCTAGTTTGAAACTAGATTATCTGACTTTACAAAAAGAGCATGAAGTGTTGATTAAGGATCATTCCACCATTGATAGCAATCACATGTCTTTACTAGATGAGTTTGATGAACTGAATAAAAAGCATTCTGATTTAATTGTTGAGCATAACTTGTTAAAAATAGCGCATGTTGAATTAGAACTTGCTTTTAAGAAAGTGAATGATTTGGCATCTGAGTTAGAAAGTACTGAAAGTGCAAAAACGTTTGAAATTGGAAGTTTAAACAAACACATTGAGTTTTTGAAAGTGAAAATCAGTTCTTTTGAAAATAACAAAACACCGCCTACTTTTGAACAATTTTATGCACCGCCACCTTTTAAAAATTCTGTTGCAAGTTCTTCAAAGCATGTTTCATACACTACTAGGAAGAGGCACTATCACTCACGACGTTTAGTTAATCCTTTTCCTGGTGTTAGATGTTTTTCATGTGGCATGTTAGGACATATATCACACACTTGTACTGTTCACCGTAGTACACATTGGGTGTGGAGACCCAAACTACCTGTTGCACAGCACAGCACACATGCATCGCATTCTTCTTTTCATAAGATGGAACCCAAACCTGTTTGGGTTCCTAAGACTGACATTTGATGATTTTGTAGGTGTGCTCTCACACAAGACCTCGTGAGAGCATGTGGTACCTGGACAGCGGATGTTCTAGACATATGACTGGAGATGCAAATCAGTTCATTTCGCTGGAGGCCAGAGCTGGAGGCAAGGTTACACTTGGAGATAACACCACTAGGAAGGTGGTAGGCACAGGTATGATTGGTGATTCAAAGAATTTTGTGATTGATAATGTTTTGCTTGTAGATGGACTGAAACACAACCTGCTGAGCATCAGTCAACTCTGCGACAAGGGATACAGCATCAAATTCCTGCCCAATGGCTGCATTTTAAGCTTAAATGATGAAGTTGTTTTGCAGGGGCAAAGGATCAACAACGTCTACAAGCTGGATGTAAGTAGCATTAAATCTGATAATTCAATTTGCTTAAAAACTGCTGCTGATGAGTCTTGGTTATGGCATAGGAGATTGTGTCATGCCAGTATGAAAACCCTTAGGAGAGTCACCCAAAAGGACTTAGTTAGAGGTGTGCCCAAGCTTAAGTTCACTAAGGATCACCTGTGTGATGCCTGTCAGTTGGGGAAGCAAGTCCAGTCCTCTTTTCACTCTGTTAAGGACATTAGCACCTCTAGACCTTTAGAAATTCTTCACATGGACCTCTTTGGACCCATTAGCACTGCCAGCTTAGGGGGGAGAGTCTATGGTTTTGTGATTGTTGATGATTATTCAAGGTTCACTTGGGTTAAGTTTTTGTCACACAAATCTGAGTCATTTGATGAGTTTAGATCTTTCTCTACTTGGATTCAGAAGAAGTTAGGATGTGAGATTATTACCATCCATAGTGATCACGGAGGGGAGTTTGAAAATGAAAGATTTGGAAGTTTTTGTGAGAATCATGGGATTAGTCACAATTTTTCAGCTCCTAGGACCCCTCAGCAGAACGGGGTAGCTGAAAGGAAGAACAGGACCTTGGTGGAAGCCGCTAGAGCCATGCTTGCCGAGTATTCACTTCCTAAATACTTTTGGGCTGAAGCGGTGAACACTGCCTGTTATGTGCTGAATAGGGTAAATGTGAGAGTCAAGCTGAACAAGACACCTTATGAGATCATTAAGGGTAGAACTCCAAATCTGTCCCACCTCCATGTCTTTGGCTGTAAGGTTTTCATTCTAAACAACGGGAAGTCACCCTTAGGAAAATTTGATCCCAAATCTGATAAAGGAGTGTTCTTAGGATATTCAAGTGTGGGGAAATCCTTTAGGGTGTTCAATAGGAGGACTTTGGTGGTGGAAGAAACAACCCATGTAGTGTTTGATGAATCTGATCCTAAGGAGTCTAGATCTGAAGTAGAAGATGAAGAGATTGTTGAGGTTACCCAAGGAGTTGGAAATACAAATTTGGAGGAAAGGGTAGAACCTCAAACCACTTTGCCTAGAGATTGGAGATATTCTTCGAGTCATCCTAAAGAACTGATCTTAGGAGACCCTTCTGAAGGTGTTAGGACTAGGCATGGACTTAGGAAGGAAGTAAACCATTCTGCCTTTATCTCAATGACTGAACCCACCAACATCAATCAAGCCCTGTCGGATGAATTTTGGATTTTAGCTATGCAGGAAGAATTGAATCAATTTGTAAGGAATGATGTTTGGGAGTTAGTAGAAAGACCTAAAAATCAAAGTATTGTGGGAACCAAGTGGGTCTTTAAGAATAAGATGAATGATTCTGGTGTGGTGGTGAGAAATAAGGCAAGATTGGTGGCTAAGGGGTATAATCAGATAGAAGGGATAGATTTTGAGGAATCTTTTGCCCCTGTAGCTCGATTGGAAGCCATTAGAGTGCTACTAGCCTTTGCCTGTTATAAGGGATTTAAGCTGTTTCAAATGGATGTCAAGAGTGCCTTTTTAAATGGGGTAATTAAAGAAGATGTTTTTGTAGAACAACCCCCAGGTTTTGAGAGTTCCCAATATCCAAGTCATGTCTATAAATTAAAAAAGGCCTTATATGGATTGAAACAGGCACCAAGAGCTTGGTATGAGAGGCTTATCACATTCCTGTTAGAAAGAGAGTTTGTTAAGGGGAGCGTAGACACCACCCTTTTTCTGAGGAGAATAGGAGATGACTTACTCATTGTCCAGATTTATGTTGATGATATAATTTTTGGATCTTCTGATAAATATTTATGTGATGAGTTTTCCAAAACAATGAGTAAGGAGTTTGAGATGAGTATGATGGGAGAATTGTCCTACTTTTTGGGGTTTAGCATAAGGCAAACAGATGATGGAACTTTTCTCAATCAATCAAAATACACTAAGGACATTTTGAAGAAATATGAAATGGACAAAGCCAAGCCAATCAATACTCCCATGCCCTCCTCAGTTCAGTTAGATAAGGATTCAAATGGAAAATCTGTTGATCAGAAGAAGTATAGAGGGATAATAGGTTCACTGCTTTACCTGACTGCTAGCCGACCCGATATCATGTTTAGTGTCTGTCTTTGTGCTAGGTTTCAGGCTGATCCTAAAGAGTCCCACCTGACTGCTGTTAAGAGAATTCTTAGATATCTTTTGGGGACCCCAAACCTAGGAATTTGGTACCCTAGGCACAGCACCTCTTTTGAGATCATTGGATATTCTGACTCTGACTTTGCGGGGTGTAGGGTGGATAGGAAGAGTACCTCTGGGACTTGTCAATTCATAGGACAGTCGTTAGTCTCCTGGTCCAGTAGAAAACAGAACTCAGTTGCACTTTCCACTGCTGAAGCTGAGTACATTGCCTTAGGAAGTTGTGTGGCCCAAGTTCTTTGGTTGAAACAACAAGTCTTGGATTTAGGAGTACCCGTTGGCACAATTTCTGTTCTGTGTGATAATACCAGTGCCATCTGTATCTCTAAGAATCCAATCCAACATTCTAGGACCAAACACATTGACATTACGCATTACTTCATTAGGGACCATGTTACAAAAGGGGACATTGAGCTACATCATGTAGCAACTGAAAATCAGCTGGCTGACATATTCACTAAACCACTGGCCTTTGACTCATTCAGCATTTTGAGAACCAGATTAGGAGTGATTGATATAAATGCTTGATTATGATGACTGCTGATTTATGATTGTTATGATTGGTATTCTGATTTCTGCTAGTTAGTTTTTTGTATTCTGTTTTCTGATTTCTGTTTGTTAGTTTTTGTAGTGTGATTTCTGATTTCTGTTAGTTAGTTTTTGCCTTGATTATTTTATTTTCAGTTGATTTTATTTCTTCTGCTGATTTCTGTTTTAGCCTTATTGTTAGTTTGATTTGAGTATTTACTTTGCTATGATTTTCTACCTGTTTTTTATATTTTTCAAAATCTGATCACCGCTCACTACTTCTGATAATCTGAATTTCTGACTGGGAGTTTTTACCTTGTTTTGATTTGGAAGCTGGTAAGCAGTGATTGATTCCACTGAACCTGTTAAAGGGAAGAAACATTGATGATTGTTTCTCTTCCTCTAAACTCCTTTACTGGTGTATGGTTTCTTTTGGATAAAAATCTTCTTCAAAATTAAAATGTTAGTTTTTTGAAATAGAGATTATTTTATCTTCCTACAGTAATCTGCCTCATATCAATAGTGTTTTTCAAAGTCTTGAGTCATTAGTTTGATTTTCTAAGACCAAGTGATTGCATTTATCATATGATGTGTGTTTTTTTTGTTTTGTGAATCATTCTTCCCTACTGTGGAGAGACATCTCCTATGTCTGGAAGATAGATTCACAGCTGAGACTCTTTAATGATTATGAAAAGGAGAAAACTTACAAAAGATGCGCAGTGCGCCAACCAAATTGAAAAAGAGGCATAAAATGAGCCCAAAACTGAAAAGATGCGAAAATGCCAAATACACAAAGTGTATCAAAAAATCAAAAGATGCGCAGTGCGCCAAATAAATTGAAAAAAAAGAGGCACAAAATGAGCCCAACCTAAGCTTTTTTCTCTTTCAGATCTTTAAATGTCTTAGAAAAAAAACTCGTGTGTCACTTAATATTTTCAAAAGCTTGAGTTTTGAAAATCCCGATTTCTGATTTTTTACTTTGTAACACTATTATATCAGATATTTTTCTGGAACGAGGCTTGAAAGGATTTCTTTTCAAATCTAATGTCTTTTATTCTGAATCGGATTTTTGTTTTGAAAGAGGTTTGCATCGATAAGGTGCCCGGGGTCAGAGTTACGAAAGTTGATTGTTTCCAACCTTTTTGGATTTCAGCGCTGTCAATCGTCCTCTCATTGGTTTTTGAATCTAAAATCAAGGAAAAATTCTGATTTTCCTGTTTTGTTGTTGTTCTGTGTATGTTTTATTTTATATTTTATTTCTGTGTTATGTTTTTTCCCTCCTCCTTTTTGTGATGTCAAAAGGGGGAGTCAGTTGTAGTTGTGTCTGCTTCTATTTTCTGAGTCATGTTTTCTGTATTGTTGAAAATTAAAAAAAAATGTGTGTTTTGTTTGATTTCTTAGTTTCATTTTATTTTCATCTTAGTTTCATTTTATTTTCAGACTACTTTACAAATGTTTGCCATCATCAAAAAGGGGGAGATTGTTGCAAATCTGGTTTTGATGATGACAAACATGTTTCCAGTGTGTTTTTCTTGGCTAATCAGTTTCAGGCACAAAAGACCGCAAGCTACTCAAGCCAACTCAAGATCGGGTCCAAGTGTGTCAAATGTATGTTTTTTTCTTTTATTGAGTCAATTGTAATGTAACTGATTCCCTAGCTAAGTAACCTTGCACACACACACTCAGGGAGAGAGATTGAGTGAATTAGAGTTTCTGTTAAAATTTTGTTCAGATCGTCCTGGACGATAGTATCATCGTCCTGGACGATCCAGTTAAAACAGAAACCCTAATTAGGGCGACTAAGTTAAGAAGGACTGATTGAGCCGATCGTCCTGGACGATCTATGGATCGTACGGGACGATATGCCCAAATCAGAAATTCTCAGCCGCCAGATTAAGTTAGGCAAGTTTTATTTTAAGTATTTTGGTCTGATCGTCCCGGACGATACGTGTATCATCCTGGACGATTTACTACAATCATGCCTAAATTAGTCTGGTAATTAAGGAAAGCAATTAATGTTTAATTGATACGATCACATCGTCCTGGACGATCGCAGGATCGTCCCGGACGATCGTGATCGTCTTGTGCATTTCAGCTGTACGTCCAGAACTATGAACAGGACGATTTGGGGCCTTTTTGAACTAATCGTACCGGACGATTACCGTATCGTACGGGACGATCAAGTCATTTTTTGGTCGTCCAGCACAGATTTCTCTGGACGACCCGAACTGTCTTCTGGACGATTTCCTTCAATTTGAACTAATCGTCCTGGACGATCGCAGGATCGTACGGGACGATATGAACAACTTTTTCTACTGATCGTCCAGAAGAGCCAGATCGTCCAGGCTGAAACAGCTGAATTTGAACTGATCGTACAGGACGATCTACCGATCGTCCTGGACGATCTTGGCCGTCAAGTTGAGATTTAGGGCAAGTTTTAAGCCCTCCTTTAAAAGAACTTTTTCCTAGATTTAGAAAAATCTTTTGCTGCCTTCCTTCCCTGAGAAATCCTAGAGAGAGAGAGAGTTGGGAGAGAGAGAAGAGATCTTGTGAGGGGGAGTTAGTGAGGGATTCACTAAGGTTGCTCCAAGCACGGATCAGAGTCGTCTTCTCCGCTCGTCGTCTGTCGTCTAGTCGGTGTTCTTCGTGGGAGGATCGTTCGCAAGAAGATCCGGGTTCTCTGCCCGCTTCAGGAGGAAGCGAAAGGAGTTCGTGGGTTCTCTGCCCGCTTCAGGAGGAAGCGAAAGGAGTTCGTGGGTTCTCTGCCCGCTTCAGGAGGAAGCGAAAGGAGGTCGGGTTCTCTGCCTCACCGTGTGGTGAAAAGGAGGTGTTTTGTACAGGCTTCTCCGCCTTGCTGTGGGAGCAAAAGGAGAGTCACTTTCGTTTAGTGCAATACCCGGAGGGGAGGCTCCGGGGAGTGGACGTAGGTCAAGTTGACCGAACCACTATAAAATCTGGTTTGCTTTTCTGATTCAGTTTTGCATTTTACTTTTCAATATAAACTGCTTGGGTGAATATCGTTGGTTGATCTTTTCGTTATTGTTTACTTGTTTCCGCTGCTAAGTATCGAAAAGATTTTTGTAGTTATCGTGAAATTTTTAAATAACCAATTCACCCCCCCTCTTGGTTAGCCTCGGGACTAGTTCAGTAGGGCTTAACATCCCTTTCGAACTTTCAAATACGAATAAATTTCTTCTTTTTGCTTCCACTGTCGGAAGATTGGTCATGAGAAACAAGATTGTAATAAGGATAACTTGGGGCTTTTGGAGGAAAAAGAAGCTTGCAAGGAAGATGAGGTGAATAATGGAATGGGTATGAAGTCTGATGCATTGAATTCTACTTCTTATGGTCCTTGGACACTTGTTAATCGGAAGAAGGCAAAAAATAAAGTTTCAAAAAGAGGTTTTATTAATACTCTTAATGTGAACTCTGCAAGTAATAGAAGTTCCCTTAATCAGTCGCTACGACCAGTTCAAGTGGTGGCTGTCTCGGAAATGGAGCAGGTTGTTCAGGACAAAGTAGAGTTTAAGATACCAACTGATGTTATAGGTATGGCTGCTATTAATATGGTGGAATCTACTGTGAATAATTCTCACAAGAATAGTTTGGAGAATTTAAACAATAAGAAATCAATAGAAACATCTTCGGTGGCGATCGAAGGTAAAAATAAGGAGGTTAATTATGGAAATGGTGTTATTGATGCTAGCTGTGATGTGGCTGATCACCAGTGGATATCAAATGAATATGCTTATACAGGGTGCTTGCGAACTCAAGCAAATCAAAGCGGATTGCTTGCGAACTCAGGTATTCCCTATTCTAACTCAATTAGTTTACAGACCAAAAATGATAGTCCTGTTGAGAAGGTTAATATGGGAGTTAAAGGAGTATTATAAATAAACTTGCCTGAGGAAGGGGAAATTCCTGACAAGGAGGTGGAAGGTAAAGGCCATTCGGCTGTTCATACTCGTGAAGATCCTGGATATTCTGGCGGTAAAAAAATAAAGTTATTAAAGGAGCTTAAATCCCTTGGCCCCTCTAACATCATTGATCAAAATAGGAAGTGTGAAGGTGGTAAGTCTAAGAAGAATGGGGGGGCCACCCTTAATCTTAAAAAATGACCTCTTTGGCTTTTTGGAATTGTAGAGGGGCCAAAAAAGGTGAGGCCGCTCTATATCTCAAGGAGGTAGTGAAGGATAACAATGCTATGTTTGTGGGTTTGCTAGAAACAAAGGAGAGTACAATGGAGAACACTCTCCTTTTAAAATTGCTGGGAAATAATTGGGATTCATATATGGTCCCTTCTGAAGCCCTCTCTAGAGGATTGATGGCGTTATGGAGGAAGGACCTAGGTAATTTCACGGTGATTGAACATTCTTCTGAAATGATTGTTGGGAGTTTGGAGATCTTTAATAGGGGATGTTGGAGAGTGGCATCGATTTATGCTAGTCCTAATGCTGCTATTAGGAAAGGTTTATGGGATTGCTTGGAAAGACACTATTCTGTTGATGGGCTTATGGTGGTAGGGGGAGACTATAATTGTGTGCTATCTCAGGAGGAAAAGAGAGGGGGGAAAAAATTCACTATGTCTCAAGGATCTTTGGATATGAAGAATTTCATGATCCATAACGATCTCCATGAGGTAGGGTCTATGGGTCCCAAATTCACTTGGTGCAACAATAAATCAGGAGGTGCTCGAATTTTAGAGAAGTTGGATAGATGTCTGATTAATTCCTCTGCTTTGAATTACATGCATCATGTGCGGGTTAAACACCTTTCAAGGATTGCATCGGAACATTGTCCAATTCTTTTGGAAATCTTCAAAACTGTGGAGAGAATGGATAGAGGGATAAGATATGAAGATGTGTAGTCATCTTACCACGGGGCTGCTGCATTGGTGGAGAAAACGTGGAAGAAGAACAATGGGAATGACCCGACATTATCTCTAAATCGAAAATTTAATAGAACTCTAAGAGCTCTTTTCTATTGGAGTAGAGCTAAGTTCAGAAACCTGAACTTGATAAGGGATAAATTGAAGGAAGAAATTTGGGAGATTCAGATGAAAGAAGCCGAAGGAGAGTTATCTATAAAAAATATGCAGCTTCTTAGAGGTAAAGTTAATGAGGTCAATGTTACATTGGCTCTGCTCAATTCTTGGTGGAGGCAACGAGCTAAAGCAAAATGGATGGAATATGGAGACCCCAACTCTTCATTCTTTCATGCCTTTGCTAATGCTAGGAGAAATTAGAACTGGATTAGCCATATCAAAACACAAGATGGAGCGGTAGTTGAGGATATAAATGATATTCAGAAAGCTTTTACAGACTTATTCAATCATAAATGGAAGGAAAGGGAGTGCTTACTGGAGGGATGGCCGTATCCAGCTAGTGTGATTGGGGATGAGGACCGAAGCATGTTGGATGCAGAATTTACCTTTGAAGAAATGCATGAGGTGGTGTTCAAGGCCGGAGCTAACATCTCTCCAGGGTTGGATGGGATTACTTTCTCATTTGTCAAAGATTTTTGGAAGATTGTTAAGAAGGATATTTGGCTCGCTGTTAATAACTTTCAACATTCGGGATTGATGCATCACTCTTGGAAGGAAACATTGATTATTCTGGTTCCTAAAATCAAAAATCCTCAGATGGTATCCAATTTCAGGCCAATTAGTCTTTGTATGACTATTTACAAAATCATTGTTAAAATGTTATTGAGCAGGACGGAGAAGACTGTCCACAAGATCATTTCGCCTGATCAAGTAGCGTTTATCAGAGGGAGATCTCTAGCTGAGCATGTGCTTCTAGCTCAAGAAGTCTTCAACAAGTTCTGGTTCTCTAAGGCTAAGAAAGGGCACTTGGCTATCAAATTGGACATGGAACAAGCGTATGGTAGCATGGGGTGGCAAGCTCTAAGGCAAGTACTCAACCACTTTAATATTCCTTCAAAATTTAGGGATCTTGTAATGCAATGCATTTGTGACCCGAAATATTGCATCTTGATTAATGGCAAGAAAACGGATTGGATCATAGGTAAATGTGGAATTAGACAAGGGTGTCCCTTATCACCATATTTATTTATACTTTGCTCCCAGATTTTTTCAGATGCTTTAAACATGAAGGAAAACTATTTTGGGATCTCCATTGCTCCTGGTGCTCCTAAAGTAGCACAACTTCTTTATGCGGATGATATTTTAATGTTCTCGGAGGCTAATGTTAGAAAAAAATAGGATTTGATGAGAATTATCTCTCAATATTGCAAGTGGACAGGACAATGTGTCAATCAATCCAAATCTATGATGGTGTTCGGTAAGCATACCAGAATATGTTTGAAGAAGAAAATTGAAAGGATACTCAAGTACAAAGTGGTAAGTGAAATTACTTATCTTTGTGTGAAGCTAGCATTAAGGAGGAAGGTTGCTTCAGACTATCAAACATTACTGGATGTGGCTATAACAAACTTAATACTTGGGGGAAGCAAAGTATCTCTTTGGAAGGGAAACTTGTCCTTGTTAAATCGGCATTTCTATCTCGCCCAATGTTTCTATCTTCACTTACGATGGTTCATGTGAGCATTCTTAAGGAATTTGATAAATTGTGTAGAGGATTCTTGTGGAATAAGAAGAAAGGAAGTACTGGGCTTCATTATGCTTCCTGGGATCTGCTCTGCAAACCAAAAAGTGAAGGAGGAAGGGGCCTATTTTCTGCGGTCTCTAAGATGGGACCTCTTCGAGCAAAATTTGCTTGGGATTTCGTCATGAAGACTGATTCATTGCTCTATAATGTTCTAAGATACAAATACGGAGAGGATATTTGGAATGAAGCGGGGAGGAAGGCCAGCTCTCCTACGTGGAAGGTTATTACCATGGGAGCTAAGTATTTGAGGAACATAGTAAGATGGAAGGTAGCTGATGGCAAGTCCATTAATTGGATGCTTGACTCATGGGTTCTTGATAGAAGCTTCTCTAAGTGGCCTACCTTTGTGAACAACATCGAGTATTCCAATTTTAACTTAAGCAAGTTTATCTTGGATGGTGGTTGGAATATAAAGCTGCTGCAGGAGTTTTTTTGAGTTTAACTGGTGGATCTCATCACCCAAATACCGATTGATGCCAAAAAGGAGAGAGATCAAATGGAACTCCAAACAAAGTTTTCTAGAAAATCTATTGCAGTGTTGTCTTATGAATCCATATTAGATCGTAATACTGCTACTAACCACTGGTCTTGGATGAAGAAATTAAAATTAAGACCAAGAGTTGAAATGTTTTGGTGGAGGCTTTATAATGATGCTATCCCTTCAATTTCATTTTTGGTAAAAAGAAGATTGAGTTTGGTTGCTGCTTGCCCGAGAGGTGGCCATGAGGAGGAGGATTGCAGTCATATAGTGGGAAGATGTACTAAGCTTCAGAACGTCATCACTCTGCTCAATGGTTGGGGTTTTCAAATTTTTCTTTTTAAAGATTTTAAAAACTGCTTGGAGGCTCTAAGGGAGTATGCAGGTTGCCGCTCCTTTATTGCGAATCTTTACTGTACTTCTGTATTCCTTGTTTGGAAAAGTAGATGTAAACTGGTGCATGAAAGATTAGAGGATTCGGATGTCACCATAGCAGTTAACTCGGTTTCTATGACGACGTTTAGCAACTTGATTAATCTTCACTCGGACAACTGGGATGTCAACCAACGCAAGCTGTCTTGTTCTTGGCAACCTCCTCCACCCGGGTGGATAAAGATTAATGTAGATGCTGTTTTGAAGAGTAATAATATGGCTGGAATTGGTGGAGTCATTAGGGATGAGAAAGGGCTATTTTTGCTAGCTTTTGGTGTGCAGTACATGCATTGGGACATTGCTCAAGTGGAGTTGATGGCTGTGTATAGCTTGAAGAATTTTATGCAAGACTGGATGTGGGAATCTCAAGGGGTGATGATAGAAGGTGATAACATTAATGTTATTAAAATTCTTCAAGGTGCTCAAAAGAATTGGAAGAACAAGGGGAGAATAGATCAAAACTTGTCTTTCCTACAAGAATAGATCAAAACTATTTTCTTTTTGTAATAGAGGTTGCAACAAATTAGCAGATATTTGTGATAATTTGGGTGTGAATTATTCTTTTACTTGGTCGGATATTAATGATGTAGAGATTCCTCCTTCTTTCTTGTCTTGCTTGAAGGAGTAATGTGATGCTTTAGGTTCTTTTTGAGTTGGTTGTAATTAGCTCTTCTTTTTAATGCAATTGGGCATTTTTCTCAAAAAAAATGAACAATAATGATTATGTTCATGATGTTAGTTCTAATTCTATATCGAATGAATACTAAATTGGGGAGCATAACTTGGAAGAAAGAGAACTTGCACAAGATGAAAAAGAGGAATACTCTATTAATCATGCTATTAATTTGGGAAAGGGTTATAAGGACTCTCAAATTTTACCTCAAAATAATGTATCTATCAATGCTCATGAACATTTTGATGATGTCACTAAAGGTGTGGTTTATGAGGATAGTGGCTTTACTCAAGTACAATCTAAAATGAATAAGAAAAATAAAAAATATTATGTTACAATCCTTTAGAAACACCCGATCTCAAACTTCTCAACTAAACTCTAATGTTTCAGTCTATTATTTGGAATGTTAGGGGTATTGGTTGTTCTTCCACTAGAATTAGTGTTAAAAATTTCTGTCTTGTTCATAATATCTCTTTGCTTATTTTGATTGAGCATTTTATATCTCATGTCAAATTGAGTAATACTACTAGGTTTTTGGGTTTTAATCATGTTGTGGCTAATACATCTAACAAGATTTGGGTTCTTCAGACGGATCCTGTTGTTATTGAAATTGCTGCTTATTTTATTCAGGTGATTCATTGTAGTATTGCTTTTATGCATTATGAATGCTTTGCATCCTTTATTTATGCAGCTTCTTCTCATATTATTAGATGGACTTTATGGGAGAAGCTTATTCACTTTCTTAGTTTTTTTAATTCTCCTTGGTTGGTTGGTGGTGACTTTAACACTATTTCTAACAAAGCCGAATGGCTTGGGGGGTCTAACCCTATTTTTTAATCTATGGAGGATTTTAATAACATGATCTTGGATTGTAACCTCATCAACATTGGTTATACTAGTAGCAATTTTACATAGAATCATGGTAATCTTTGGCAATGTTTGGATCTTGTGCTTCTCAATGATAGTTGGATTAATTCCTTTTGTTCTACCCATGTTGAACAACTTAGTAGAATGTTTTATGATCATTCCCCTATGCTTATTACCATTAGGTTGATACATGACATTTCTACTTCTAACTTTAGATTTCAAAATATGTGGCTTCTTACTCATTCTTTTGTTAATATGGTTCAAGAGAATCGGCAAGCTCCCCTTCACCCGGATAACTTTATTTTTGGTATGAATAGGTTGTGGCTTAAGCTGATAAGATTAAAGAATAAAATTAATTGGTGGAATCATAATATTTTTAAAAATGTTTTCACTAACATTGTGGTTGTTGTGGAGAAAGTTAACTCTTTGGAGTATAATTATCAACAATATCCATCTAATGATCATTTTACTCTTCTTCAACATGCTAAAAATTACCTTTTTAACTTACAAGCTCAGGAGGAAGTTTTTTGGAAACAAAAGGTGGATTCTAAGCATCTTATTAAAGGGGACAATAATAATAAGTACTTTCATGCTTTAGTTAAAAGTAATAGAGCTAGAAATTGGATTTATAAATTTGCTCGTTCTGATGGTTTCTTAATTGAGGATGTTGGGGAAATTACTTCTTATGGGGTGGATTTCTGTAAAAGTTTGTTTAATAAAAATTTCTCTCCTACCTAGTTTGATAATCCTAATATTATTCCTCACCTTATTAACTATGTTGATAATATGGTTCTTACTAGATCTCGTACTTTGGAGGAAATTGAGGAGTCAATTTTTGATATAAATTTTGATTCTGTTGCTAGCCCAGATGGTTACACGACTAAGTTTTTTTAAAAAGCTTGCCATGTTGTTTGCCCTGACCTTTTCAATGCTGTCTTAGATTTCTTTGCGAGTAATAACATGCCTAAGTTATTCTCTTCCACCTCCATTGTGCTTATTCCTAAAAATAATGTGGCATATAATTGGAATGAATTTAGGCCAATTAGTCTCTGTACCTTTTTAAGTAAATTGATTTCTAAAATACTTATGAACCGCCTTTCTCCTTTACTTCCTAGAATCACTACTCCTAATCAAACAGGCTTTTTAAAAGGTAGATCTATTTTGGATAACATTTTACTTGCTTAAGAAATCCTGCATGATTTGGATGCTAGGGTGTCTTGGGGAACATTATCTTTAAATTGGATATAGCCAAAGCATATGATAACATTAAATTGGGATTTTCTCTATCACATATTACATATGTTTGGCTTTTATTTTGCTTTCATTAAACTTATTAAATTGATCATTGAAGGTTTTTTTTCTATTATTATTAATGGCAAAAGCAATGGTTTCCTTAAATCCTCTAATCGGTTGAGACAAGGTTATCCTTAGTATTTGGCTAAAGGCATTATCAATCTTTATGAAAATTATCCTAACAGCTTCTATAAAACTTTGGGTGGTTTTCATGTTTCTCATTTATGCTTTACTGAGGATGCTATTGTATTTTGTAATTGCTCTTTAAACATGGTTAATAGATTAATGAGGTTTTAAAATTCTTTTGAATCTTGTAGTGGTCTTTTTATTAATAAAAGTAAGAGCTGCTTTATTGTGTCTAACAAAGTTTCTAAAGATCGCATGCTTTATATTAAAAATAGTACTTGTTATTTATAAGGCTCTTGACCTATTAAGTATTTAGGGGTTCCTCTTTATAAAGGTAGCAAGAAAATGTTTCTATTTTATGAGCTTCTTACTTCAGTGTAAAAAAGGCTTAATTCTTTAGATTCAAACTTTCTTAATTATGGGGGTAGATTAATCCTTATCAAAAAGTATTTTGTGTTACTTACCTATTTATATCTTTCAAACTTTACAACCTACTCGTGCTATTGTAATAGGATTGAGAAATTATTTGATAAGTTCTTTTGGAGAGGTTCCAATATGAATTCTAAAATTATTTAGTCCTCCTGGACTAACTGTTGTGGGGTTCCTGAGGAAGAGGCATTGGGTTGTAAAAATATGTATGATTTATCTTATGAAATTTCATTTAAACTCTGGTTCAATTTTTGCTCTAAACTTAGTCTTTGGGCCAAGTTTATGACTACTAAGTACTATGTTGGTAAGTACCTTACTATTTGCTACTATAATAATGGTAATTCTAGGGTTTGGAAAAGGCTTTGCATTATCAAGTGTAGTGCTGAAGCTCATGTTAAATGGGGTCTTCGTAGTGCTAACCTCTTCTTTTGGCAAGACCATCGGCTTGGAGGTCAATCCATTGACTCTATTCTTAATTCTTTCTCCACTGTTGCTACTAAAGTGGACTCTTTTATCACTAACAACACTTGGGATTACAAGAAAGTTGTTGACATTCTTCTTGAGTCTGTTATTTCTAAAATCTTAAATCTGCCAATTAATATTAACTCTGACAATTTGTTATTATGTGATCTGTCTCATAATGGTATGTTTAGTTTAAAGGTTGCTTGGCATGAGTTTAGGGATAAGAATTATGTTAAGAAAGTTTTTTTTATGATTTGGCATAAAAGTATTCCTAAGACCATTTTTGTTTTTGTTTGGAGAATCATGCACAAATATATTCCTACTGATGAGAATTTGAGAAAAAGAGGTTTTATTTTAACTTCTATGTGTCAATGTTGTTATCTTATGGAAAATAGCAACATGTGTTTATTTCTTGTCCTATTACTATTAAAACTTGGGCTTACTTTAATGATACTTTTAGATTGAATCTGTTTGTACTCATATGTATACCAACACTTTGCTTGATTCTTGGTTCATTAATTCTAAAGCGCATATAAAAAATGTCATTCCCTCACTGATTATGTGTTGTTTTGGTGTTGATGAAAAGAGGTTTTGAAGAGTTAATTTTTTTCGGGAAGTTTTATTTTAGAATTTCAGTCTCAAAGTTGAACATATCATTATGAATGATATATTTGCCTGGGAGGAAAAGATATGATTTCCTAATGGGTTTAGATAATGAAACTAAAAATTTCACCCCAATTATAATAGCCAAATCCAAGGAAGAACTACATATGGCCATGAAGGGGCAAAATGACATTCTTTCTGAATTTAACTATTACAACCTGGATGAAGCATCATTATTTTCATATTCAAAATCACTTTGATAATTGATATATCTCCTTGAGGGAAGAAGATATCACCTATTATCGATCATTTGAACATGACGATAATGATCGTTGTTGAGTTAATTTTCCCAAAGAAGACTAATTTGGTTTTAGAAATTAATTTTTGAAAAGTAGATGTGGGTTCTAAATTTCCTATAAGCATAAGCCCTCCTAGTTAATTACATCTTAGGGAGGTTAAAATTCCCAATGAATTCTCTCAATTAGAATAACGGTAGAAATTTTATTTTGGAGATTTCCAAAGAGTGATGTCAAGGGAAGTGAATTTAGAACTTCAATTAGGATTGGATCAAGTTTGAGCACTTATTTCTAGAAATTGAAGGAGGTAGAGTTGGAAGTATTTTGAGATTCTAAAATAATTCAAAGGTGCCCTAACCTATTCTATGTGTTAGGCTTTAAGTTATAGGAGAAGCTTTAGTTTGAGTTGATCATTTTAATTGAAATTTGGGATTATATTCCTGAACATTGAGGTCTAAAGGCCTAGACCTACCTCAGAACATAAATCTAAATTAGGTACTAGATGACAGTGACCCGAACCTAACTAATGTTGTGTAAAACTTGGACTTACCCTAGCTTGGATTATGGAGCCAACTAACCACCTAGCCGATTTAAAATCTATGTTTCTGACCTTTTTTATAAAAGAGTGGTAGGGACATTGTTAATTAAGTTTTTGATCATATCATAGTTGACCCCTTGACTTTAAATAGGGTGAAAGTGCTTAGAGTAAATGTAATAAAAACTTAAGATACTTTTAAATATATTTCTAATGCCATACATGCTAATTGACTCGATAAATGTATAAATTAATATTGAAGCGATTTTTAAAAGGCTTAAAAATTTATATTTTTCCCTAGAGATTACACAACATCCTCTTGACAAACTGCACCCTAATAGGCCAGGTGTTCTGGCAGAATCCCCAGGTGGAGATATGCCTAACAAGGAGAAGAAGTAAGTAATATGCATAAATGAGAACTCCAAGCGGTCCTGGGCTTACTTCTTAGAACATTAGAGTTTCTATGTTAGCTTTAAAATTTTTATTTAGATTTTGAGTACAAATAGCTTTTAGCGAACCCTCTAGGCTAAATCAAATACGGTTTGCAGTAAGAAAACTAGAAAAGTAGGTATTTCTATTTCACAAATAATGTAAACAAATTAATTAAATAAATAAATATATAGGCAAATGCATTTTAATTACAACCTAGAATTTATGGAAATTAATAGTTGTCGTGAACCACTTACAAAAATTTGGATTCTAATCCTAGGACTGACACAAGTGACTTTGAGTGGGAAAGTCTTTGTCTTCACTTCTTCTTCCTTTTTCTCTCCGAGATCCTTAGATTTTCCATGTCTGGATATCCAAATGAAAAGAAACTACTCCCCGGAGGGGTGTTTTCTTATCTTGGGATATTAAAATCATCATAACTTTGGATGTCCAAATGGAAGGAAATTGTCCCCTAAAGAATGTTTCCTTCTCTTTGGGCTCCAAGTTGGATGCTTGTATCCCAACTCAAAGACTCACTTTCACACATTAAAACTCAATTAAATTACATCAAAATTCAAAATAAAAACTATACTCACTATAGGGTTATCCTAAGCAATTAATAAAAATAAACATCCCAAGCAGTTATATATCTGCATAAAATTAAATTCTCAGCCACACTTGGCCTTGCTTTTTTAAATTTTAAGGGTAGGGGGGAATTTAGCTATTAGCACCTACACAAATTAAATTCTCAACTAGCACGTAGTGAAAACCTTAAGAAACCCAGCACACAATAGTAAAAAAAGTAAATACTGGCCTAGCCTAAAACTAGAGTTGGTTATCCTAACAAACTATCAAAAGTGTGTTTATAGGCTGTGTGGCAAGGATATGTCTTAGACTTGGTAGTTGGTTAAAATTATCTAGTGTTTTGATTTGTTCAAGGATTAATGGGATTTTTAAATTTGAGTTTAAGTATTGGTGTTTTAAATGATTACCACCTTCGTTTACAGTAGGGCCGTGAAGTTTATTTCACCTTCCTTAGGGCAAAGCTAATAGCCTCATAGGCTTGGGTTACCTAGTGGTAACCAGTTTAGTTAAGTAATTTAATTGGTTAAGAGTTAAGGGTTGAAAATTTTTAATTAATTTATTTGATTATTGGTTTTAATAATTTAATTAAATTTTTTGGAAATTTTACGTTTATTATCAAATTTTGGAATTATTTGAATTCTTTTAATTCAATAAATTAAATGGGCAAAAGTTAATTTTTGAATAAAAGGAATTTCTAGAATTTCAATATTTTTCCTAAATAATAGACCTTAAAATGAATAATTAAACTCTAAATTTGCTAGATTTAGAATTTTCTACATTAAGATATGAATCTTTGAAGTTTAGTTCTAGATTTGAACCACGGTTGATAAAAAAGTTGACTTTTTGACTTTAATTGAATTTGGGGGTTTGACCTTTTTTAAAAATATTAGATCCTTATTAGAGTTAAATGGCTTTGAGTTTAATTAATTTAGAACTTTCTGGAATTAATTATAATTTTTAAAAGTTTGAGTAAATAAAGGAATTTTTAAATTTCTTAATTAAGGAGTTTTTGGGGATTTTAAACCAAATTAATACCAATCTCCTTGAAATTACCCTTAAAGATTAGAAATGACCTAAGGAGATAATTTAAAGTGTTTAAGATTTTTTTTTTGAATTTTTAAATATTTTTAATTAATTAAATTAACTAAAAGGTCATTTTTATTGAAAATTAAACTAAATTCAAAATTAAAGTTAGCTGATAAGGCTTTTAATTTTCATAGGTTTAGGGTTGAATTATGATAAATTTGATACCTTATATGACCTTTTAAGATTTAATTTGAATTAATTATGAATGAATTTAAATCTTAAGTCAACTTTAATGGTTAAATTTTGGTCTCCTAAATGGTGGACCAAATGTGAATCAATTCAGGTAAAACTTGGGCAATGAGTTCACCTAAACTTAAGGCCCAAGCCCATTTTATTTGGGTCCATAAAGAATCCTGTAAGGTGGTGAACCAAACCACCTAAGGTAACCCTTGGTTTACATTCAAAATTTTAATGGGGGCTACCTAGACCATGGATTGGGGTGCAATTAGGGGCCATTTAACCCTTGTACTAAGCATAATCAACACACCAAATCACTTAACCTAAATCTCATTGGAAAGATCACTAAGCCCATTTGAACTTAAGGGTCAATTAGTGACCCTTAAGCCTAAATTGACTTAGTTTTGCCCTTAATTAAATCAAATAAATTGGAGAATTTTTGGGCATGTCAGAGACATGCCCAAAATTCATCTCCCAAAGTTTCAAGCCATAGTGGAATGTCCTTAAGCAATTATTTTAAAAATACCCCTAGGATTATTACTGGAATTGACTAAATTTTATGCATAATCAAAGCCTAAACCATAGGGTATAGATAAGACTCCTCAAACCCTTTCCAATGAGCTTAGGAACACCTAGCTTAGTCAAGTGTGTGAGGAGTTATTAATTTTTGAAGTTTCCTATGATTTTTATTATTATTAATCCAGAATTACACAGTTAGCAGCGCTTTTATGCACGGGCGAGATCTAGTTGGGCAGCCAAACATTAGTGCTGACTGTGTAACCATGGGATTAACCATAACCGGCTCTAAGACTAATAGATATTATATGAACCGTTGATTGAAATCAATGGCTAGAATTATATCTTTAACCTATCACTTGTGTCCGAAGCTGTAGACCTTCTTTGGTGTGATTCGAGAGATCCTACCAATGAATCTCAACCAAACTTTACATGAAGGATAAGGATGACATAAACTTCCAATCCAACGGTGGAAATCCATTGGATTAGAATTTTTCTTCACACTTAATAGGCGTACCTGTATAGGGAGCCCAAAAATGAGATTTCACCTTTCAGAAAGCCCCAACGAATGGGATTGTTTAGTTAGAAGCATGAGGGGAGGAAGAAGAACACTTCTTCTTAAGAAGTAGAGACCAAAAGGTGGTCGGAGGTATGGCTTCGAGTAGAGGGAAAAGTGATTTTGTTGGAGTTCACTCAAGATGATGGCCAGAGAAGGCTAGGAAGCTAGGGAAGTGGAGAAGAACACTTAGGATGCTCTGGAGATGGTTTTTGAAATGTTATGAGTGAATAATTCAATTGGAATGGGGTGCCCTATTCAATCCTTTTACATGACCATGGATGGCCAGATGGCTTGAGAAAGCCATTGGATGGCTACCAACTTGAAGGAGATAACCTGGGGAGACCTCCTATGATCAATTCAAAGTAGGAGTTGTGTTTAGTCAAGGCCTATCAAATGTACTAGGTAGTTGAGTTTAATTTGATATGTGGTGAATGTTGGCTCAATTCAAAGTGGTTTTGTCCACTTTAGGCTAGCCTAGGTCTTGACCCAAGTCAACCCAAGGGCTGGACGGACTAGAAAAGGTGTGTTTGACCTAAGACCACCCTTGCATTGGAGTGGTCATTTGGATTGAAATAGATATGTAAACCCATAAAGGGCATTTTTGGTCAACCATGGTTGATTTGGTCAACCAGGTCACACCAAAGGATAAGATTGAGTCCCATGTGTCCCTAATGATTCTTAGGACACATTGGAAGAGATTTTAGGGCTTGATATGGTTAAGCCATGTTGAAATTTAGGGAAAAGACAAAAAGATTATCTTAAAGGGTACTTTGGTCATTTTGACCCCTAGTAAAATATGGCTGAAACTAAGCCCAAAAAAATGAAGTTTACTTATCAACATGTCATAGTAGAGGTTATGAACATGTTAAAAGGTTTTGGGGAAGGTCCCATGGTTAATTTCCACTAAATGGTAAGTCCAGTGGTATAAGCTGTAAATATTTAAAGGTTTTATAGCCTTTGAAAATCATTTTAATTTCTTGGGCTAAGGGAATCAGATTAAGCTCAAATTTGGAGGGTTGACCTAGTGACATACTTAACAAATATGCAATTTATAGATTCTAAACTTGAGGTCATTTGACTAGGTTTCAAGGTGATAAATAAATCACCTGAAAAGGGTTTCAAGACCTAGGTCCCTAACCCTGGCATTTTGTTTTGAAATTTAGGATTTGGATTGGATTTTAAGTTTGAATGATTGAGTTTGAATCAACCACATTCATCATAATCAAATAAATGATTGAGATTGATGGGATAGGATTTAAAGTTTAATTGAAGGCTGAACTGGAGCTTGGAGTTGGAAACTAGGCTGAAAGTTGAATTGGAAGGTGGGCACAAATTTGATCAAAGACTGGACTGGAATTTGACTGGGAACTATATGATTGTTAATCATCAGGTCACCAGAAGGGAGCTCAGGTAGGTCCTAGTCACCTCATATAGAAATGAGGTCAACATTATATGGTACCATTGGATTGCTAGAAATAACTCATTATTTAACAATAATTGTATGGATTATCATCATATGATTCAGAATATTTGACATAGTATTTAAACTTTATTCTTCCTATCTCTTTTCCTCCAAAGCTTTTAGGTACTATTATTTTGTGGCTCAAATTTTTGGTATATCTCTGTAGACTAGCTGCTCTTTGGATGTTCCTAATTTGTCTTATTAGATCAAACCTCCCCTTAATACTTTTAAACTAAATGCTAATGGGTTGGTTAAAAATTGTGCTTTTGGATGTGGTGGTATTATTAGAGATGATCAGGGGAACATGATCATGGCGCTTGCTGGCCCCATGGAAAAATGTTCAGTGGTGGTTTCTGAGCTATCTGCTATTTTACATGGTTTGAAATTATGTCTTTCTCTTAATATTACAAATATCTGAATTGAGGTGGATGCTACTTCTAGTATTCATTGCCTTATAAAATTGGCAGATATAATTTGTATTCCTAGTCATTTCTATCTTATTAGAGAAATTATTCAGCTTTTAATTTTTGTTAACTTTACTATTTTTTATGTTCATTGGGAAGGAAATGCTTGTGCAGATTGGTTAGTCAATCAGGGTTGCAATTTAGAATGCTTCACTAATTTCAATGGTATCAATTTACCTAATTTATTGAAAGGCATGATTAAGCTGGAAAAAATGGGTTTACCTTTTGTTAGATTTTAGAAATTTGTGGTCCTTGGATTTTTTGGTTTTGCTCTATCTTTGTTCTTGCTGGTTTGTTATTTTTCTTGGTGTTATTTGTTCAGTTGGTTTGCTATTAATTATGGGGCTGCTTTATGTTTTGGTAAATGCTTTTATCCAACATGGGTTTGGTTTATGTGATATCTTTAATTTTTCTTAACATAGTCATCTTCATTTCAACACTACTTGGTGTTTTGTTTAGCTAAGCTTGAGCTATGATTGTAATTTTTTAGACTCAGATTTTAACCCTATTTGTTGTTCTTCTTCTCCTAGGGGGGATAAATCTCAGTGGAGGTGTTTTTTCCTTGTGCTATTTGTTTGGGGCTATTGGTTATCTATCCTGTTGGTTAGAGTGTCTTGGCATCCAAGGTTGGCCTGCATGTGTTATTGTGATTTCTAGCTGATTACTAAATTCAGGGACTATTTTACAAGTTCATTCTACTATTTTGGTTAGTGAGGCTGGAAGTGTAGTGGTGGTTTAATTATGATTATGTAGCCTTATTACCTGTATTGTTCTTGTAATACTCACATCTTTTGCATACTCTACATAATGTGCCTGAGTGCATTGGGGTTTAGAATTTAGTGGCTTTGGGGTTTTCATCATGATGTCTGCTATGATATTACCTTCATGAGCTCAAGTATGAAGGTTTGAGGAGGTTTTGAGACCTCAAAGAACCAACCTGAGGCAAACCAAGAGGAGGGGTGAATTAGTTATTCAAAAAAAAATTCTTTAATAAAAAGTAAATCTTTTTAGAGTCTTTTTAATATCTAAAAATAAATACCTTAATCCCCAATGCAGAAGCTAATTAATTTCAGAAATAGCAAAAAAAATCAAAGTTTTCCAACCACACAATAAATCTCAGGAAAATAAAAGTGCAGAAAAATAATAAGCAAAAATACGCCAAAATTTATAGTGGTTGGGTCCAAACTGACCTACGTCCACTCCCTGGAAATCTACTTTTCCAGGTATTGTAGTAAAACTAGTGTCTATCCTTTTGCCCCCATAGCAGGGCGGAGAAGCCCTTACAAAATCTATTCCACCAACCCAGTATGGCTAATGACCTTACTCTTTGTCACCCTCCTGGCGAAGGAAGAGAACATGGAATCCTTTTTCTCCCTCATGGAGATGGCAACAAACCAACAATCCTTTTTCTCCTACCTCGAGATGGCAGAGAACCAAGACCTAGTGCTGTTGAATGTCCCCCCGGAGCCATAGAATGGATTAGGAATAAGCTTGAAGGAGATAGGGAAGAACCTTGCTTGGAGTATCCTTAAAAATCCCTCAACACTCCCTCACAACCAACACTCCCTCTCTTAACTCACAAAGCACTCCTTAACTCCCTCCTTATGCTCTCTTAAGACACTTAGCAACAAAAGACTTTTTTTTAACATAAGAGTATGTGTTTAAATAGGGAGCCTCTCAAAAAGCCCTAAATTTCAATATGCTGACTCTGATCGTCCAGTACGACCTAAGATCATCCTGTACTATTAGTTTAAAGTACTCCTATTAGTACTATATGAAGAGATAGATCCTGTATGATTAGTTCAAAGAGATGAACTGATCGTCCAGGGCGATTGAGAACATCATCTAATACGATTAGTATAAAATAGCCTCTAAAGTAATATGAAATGCATTGCCATATACGATCAGTTCAAGGCTTTAAACTGATCATCTCGTATGATTTGCGATGATAAATTATCATCCCATGCAGCAATCAATTCTTATTGAAAGAAATTGGGGAATCAGCCTATACGATTAGTTGAAAACAATGGTATTTTGTCTTGTATAATAGTTGATGATAAATTATCATCTGATGCAAGAATCGGGTAGTACAATACCATTATCCTAGATCATCCAGTACAATCTAATTTAATAATTTAACCATAATTACTCCCCTAATTATAAGATCAATTTAGGTATGATTGTCATATATCATACAATACGATGCATATCATACTGTATAATAAGACACAAATTTTATATTTTAAAATATTACCTAAATTATGATTAGAAGCTATTTTGTTGATTATAATATATCATCCTGTATGATATAGATTATATAATACGATGAGTTTAATCTATCTTAATTATCATGGGTGCCCTAAATAGGGTTTTATGGTTAACTGATCATCTATTACAATCTAATTTGTACTATATGATTAGTTTAAAAAACACAATTTCATCCTAACTCAGCAACTCACTCCCTTGAGTGTGTGTGTGCAAGTTTACTTTGCTTTAGGATCCATGAGAATACATAATTTAATCAAAAAAACAAAAAAATATAAAGGGACTAAAAATATAGACTTTGATCCTTGTCTGCCCAATTTTGAGCTGATCGAGGTTGCAAGTTAGTTGTCGACCTAAAATGTTTATGAGCAAGGAAAAATAGATATGGAATAAATTTAATTAGTAAAGTGAGAATTCTAATAATGTTTGTTATCATTAAAATCGAAAGACTTGGATCCAGATTTACAACAAAGTAGCCCGCCTCATCCTAATTTCATGGGTTTGCTGTTTTGGTTTTTGGCCAATATGACCTTACTGTGTAGTTGTGGCTGGGTTTGCTTCAATGTTGCCAATCTTTGGTACACTTTTTGGCTTTTTCATTAGTGCTACTTTTGGGATTTGGTGCATTAAGCCTGCTTTGGATTAGTAGCATCATGTTTTTTCTCTTAAGACGTTGGCTTGTTGTGTTGTATCATCTCTGTTGCTGCTATTTTGGTGTTTTCTTTTGCAGGTGGGGGTTCTGTTGCTCTGTGAATCTGCTGCTTCTAGGTGTCATTTGGTTGGTCTTTACCTTTTCTAGCACATCCCTCTTGTGTTTTAGGGGGGCCTATTTTAGCTTGTTGGTTGGCAATTATCCTTTTATGTTTTCTGGATTCTATTGGAGGATCGAAACATTATATTTCCTCATGTGCTGTTGTTTTTCTTTTTTTTTTTTTTTTTTTGGGGGGGGGGGGGGGGGGGGGGAGGGGGGGGGGGAAGTTACCTTTTCCTCTTGGGTTTGTGGGTTCGTCAGCCGGGGTTGCTGGCTTTTATGGAAGTGTTGGGTGTGTGCTTCTCTATCAATTTGTCACTTCTTAATTTTAGCTTTATGCTTCTCTCTGCTATCCAGATGCATCTTATGAATACAGTTATTTGGATCATTTTTGCTTATGGTTGCTATTCTATCCTAATTCTCACTCTTTCTTTTTTGGTTTTAGGGCCCATCACAAAGAAAGAAAGCACTAGGATGGAATCTGCCACCTAGTATTTACATAATATCTACACCATTCTATTTCTTATGGTGGTAATTACAGTTAGTTCTACTGGCTTGAAAATACTTTCTTTAAGTTTCCACAGCTTTCATCTATATCTTCTTCCTAATTCATATAACAAGTATTTTAAATTTTCCATTAATCCTAACATGTCCTTTAATCCTTAATAATATCTCCTTTTATGCTTTGTTTATTTTGTTTATCACAATTTTTTGCAGGATCATTTCTAATTCAAATAATCTTGCTCCTAATTTTTTGTGATGAAGGATGGTGTTCAAAGTTCATCAGTTGATCATTTCTAATATTTTGGGTGATGGCCCTTTTCACCCTAGATTGTTCCTAGGTTCCAGTGTATTTTTGTTTAACAGGGACCTTGAGCTCGTATGTTTTATTTTGGCTTTTTTGTATACCTTTTCCTCTTGGGTTTGTGGGTTCGTCAGCCGGGGTGGCTGGCTTTTATGGAAGTGTTGGGTGTGTGCTTCTCTATCAATTTGTCACTTCTTAATTTTAGCTTTATGCTTCTCTCTGCTATCCAGATGCATCTTATGAATACAGTTATTTGGATCATTTTTGCTTATGGTTGCTATTCTATCCTAATTCTCACTCTTTCTTTTTTGGTTTTAGGGCCCATCACAAAGAAAGAAAACACTAGGATGGAATCTGCCACCTAGTATTTACATAATATCTGCACCATTCTATTTCTTATGGTGGTAATTACAGTTAGTTCTACTGGCTTGAAAATACTTTCTTTAAGTTTCCACAGCTTTCATCTATATCTTCTTCCTAATTCATATAACAAGTATTTTAAATTTTCCTTTAATCCTAACATGTCCTTAATCCTTAATAATATCTCCTTTTATGCTTTGTTTATTTTGTTTATCACAATTTTTTGCAGGATCATTTCTAATTCAAATAATCTTGCTCCTAATTTTTTGTGATGAAGGATGGTGTTCAAAGTTCATCAGTTGATCATTTCTAATATTTTGGGTGATGTCCCTTTTCACCCTAGATTGTTCCTAGGTTCCAGTGTATTTTTGTTTAACAGGGACCTTGAGCTCGTATGTTTTATTTTGGCTTTTTTGTATCTCTTAAGAGCACTAGTGAGCTCAAGGGACCTTTAAGGACCTTGTAATTTTATTTTAATCATTTCATAGGCCCCTTCGTGGGTTTCCCCTAAGGAAAAAAAAAAACTTCATTAATTCTAGTGAAGAACTCTCTCGTGCGTGCTCTGATGAAATGAAGGCAATTTAGGGTTTATTCCTAGCTTTTTTCTCCTCTAATCATGAAGGTTTTGCATGAAGCTTGGGTTTAATTTTCTATTTTTCTAACTACCTTTTGTATTTTGTGTGAATTTTTTATTTCTTTATCGTTCTCTTTTAAATTTTTTCTTTGTTTGATGGCAACTTTGTCATCATCAAACCCGCAGACTGCTACCAAGCAAGCTGATATGGCTAACCATGTAGGCTTCTCTAATGTTTTTGGTATTGCAAACTCTCACTCTTTCAAAGAGGTGGTTGCTAGCGGCTCTTCTTCATCAACCCCTAAATTTTATTTAGTGCAAACATCCGTTAGGGGTGTTCTTGCTTTGATGTTGGATGAGGATGTTATTTCCCAGTTGGCCACACTCTCAAAGTTTACTTTTGTGGGTAAGTTCATGCTGCATTAGCCTAATCATTATGTCATCCGCAAATTCTTTAAAACTTAAAATTGTTTGGAAGTTTTAATATAGGGCTTTTGGATCAACGTTATATAGCTATAAAACTTTCCAACGATTTGGATTATTGCTGCATATTTTCAGAAGAACTTATTATATTTAATCATGTCAAATACGTTTGCTTAAAAGGACTCCTTTTTCTTATGTGAAGGAGGAATCATCCATTGCTCCGTATGGGTGTCATTCCTGAACTTGAGATTACATATGTTTAATTATCAAATATTATTTGGTTTATCTTTGATTAATGGTATTCCTTTGCAAATGGATCAGGCCATGGCCTCTATTTCTCGTTCATCTGTAGCGTGTATTTTTGTTGAAATGGATGTCTCTAAAAAGAATCCTAAGGAAATATGGTTCGGTCCTGAGCAAGGAGGCTACCTACAAAAAGAGTAGCCATAATGTTATAGAATGTTTTATTTTGCGTCCACATCTTCATAAACAACAAGTGTCAACTAAAGATTCAGAAGGAAAAGATTTAGTGGATTCTCAAATTTCTCTTGTGGAGAACAATCATGTGTAGGATCGCCAAATGGTTCATGAGAGTAATTCTCATATTGCGGGTCCTTCATATGAACCAAATCAAAATAGTAAAGGACATATTGATGCAGCTGCTAATATAGATAGTGGTAATGTTGACATAAGTAATGGAACTCATTAGGATCTCATGAATCTTCCATTAGTCAACGAAGTTGACTAAGATTCTAACCCTTCTCTTATTACAAATCATTGGAAAGTTTCTAGTATTATTTCTAATGTAAATGAGCAGATGGCTACTATTCATGCTGAGCATAATATTACCTATACCTCTTTACAACCTTCTAGCTTTATTAATAATAACCTATCTGAATTTGACTTAGCTCGATTTAATAATGATTGTGCTGATCAAGTTATTTCTAATCCCATATTGATTGAACAAGAAATTATGGAAGATGGCAATAACTTGGAAGGAGCGCTTGGACAAGATGATAGGGCATTTACTCATGCTGAGGTGGTCGGTAATGGTAGTAAGGTTTCCCATACTTTACGTCGAAACAATAAAAATTACTTTGCTTATAAAAATTTTGTTGTTATTTTTAAAGGTTTTTCTAAAGATGATAGCATGTTGGATAGTGATTATGGGTTTACTAAAGTGCAAGGTAGGAAAATAAGAAAAATAAGAACCTCATTTTATAATCTCATAGAAGTACTCATTCTCAAACTAGTCAATTACATCTTAATGATTAAGTTTATTATTTGGAATGTTTGGGGCATTAGTTGCCCTTCATCTAGAATTCAGGCTAAGAACTTGTGCCATATTCATAATTTTTCTATTTTAGTTTTTCTCGAGCCCTTCATATCTTCTATCTGCTGGATAACACTGTAAGATTTTTGGGTTTTAATAATGGTGTGGCTAATTCTTCTAATAAAATTTGGATCTTTTGGAAAGATCCTATTATTATTAACATTATTGGAGATTTTACTCAAGTTATGCATTATTATTTTGAGTTTATATAGTTTAAATATTTTGCCTCTTTGGTTTAGGTTGCTTCTTCCTATATTATCAGAAAAGCTCTTTGGGAGCAACTTATTAATTTTAATGGTTTAATTAATTTAACATGGTTGGTGGGTGGTGATTTCAATACCATTTCCAATGCCTCTAAAGACTTGGGGGATCTATCTCTATCTATCAATCTATGGAGGATTTCAATAATATGATTTTGGATTGCAACTGGGTTGACATTGAGTATACTAGTAATACTTTCACTTGGAATCGTGGTAATTTATAGCAAAATTTGGATCATGTTCTTTTTAATGATAGATGGATTAATTCTTTTAACAATACCTCTATTGAGCATCTTAGTTGTACTTTAACTAATCATTGTCCTATCATCATTGGTTTTAAAATGTGCAATAATGGTGCTATCCCTAACTTTAGATTTAAAAATATGTGGTTACTTGATAATTCCTTTTTCAATATAGGCCAGAATAAATGGTACGCTCCTCTTCACCTTAATATTTCTATTGGGGGTATGAATAGATTGTGGTTTAAACTTAAAAGATTAAAGTATAAAATTAGTTGGTGGAATAGAAATGTATTTAAAAACATTTTCTCTAATATTTTAGCTGTTGAGGATCAAGTGAATTCTGTTTATTTTAATTGCTAGTTGTACTATTCTGATGATAGTTTTAGACTTATTCAAGATGCTAAAAACTATCTTTTTAACTTGCAAGCTCAGAAGGAAGCCTTTTGGAAACAAAAAGTTTCTTCCCAACACCATATTGAAGGAGATAATAAAATTAAGTACTTTCATGATACTATCAAGGGAATTAGGGAAAAAATTTTATTCACAAAATCTCTCTTTCGGATGGTTACTTTACTGAAGATACTAGGGGAATTGCAAGTTCTACAGTTGATCATTTTAAAAACTTATTTAACAATGGTTTTTCCCCTATTCCTAATTATAATATTAATCTTATTCTTAATATTATTAATCAAGATGATAATATGAACCTCATTATTTTGCCTACTTTGGAGGAAATGAAAGAGATTGTTATGATATTAACTCTAACTGTTGTAGGGCCGAATGGTTTTATTACTAAATATTTTCAAAAAGCTTAAAATCTTTTGTGTTCTGATATTTATGATGATGTGTTAGACTTCTTTGTTAGTAACACTATTCCTCAATTCTTCTCTTCTATTTCCATTGTGCTTTTGCCTAAAAAGAATGTCATTAATAATTGGGATTATATGAGACTGATTAGCCTTTGAACCTTTTTTAGTAAGTTGATTTCCAAAATTCTCATGAATAGGTTATCTCCTTTACTTCCTAAAATAATCTCTCTTAATCAAACTAGTTCCATTAAGGGTAGAAATATATATGATAATATTCTTCTTGCCTAAGGCTTCAACATGATCTTGATGTCAGGGTGAGAGGGGAAACATTATTCTTAAATTTGATATCGCCAAAGCCTATAACAACATAAATTGGAATTTTCTTTACAATATTTTGCATTTGTTCAGTTTTAATTCAGTTTTTATTAACCTTATAAAAAATTGCATTGAAAGATCCTATTTGTTTTGTTATTGCTAATGGCAAAAGCAATGGTTTCTTTAGATCTTCTCATGGTTTAAGGCATGGTGATCATATATCTCCTGTTCTATTGATTATTGCTACTAAGTACTTATCTAGAGGTCTTACTAATATATTTGAGAATTTCCCTAACCTTTATTTTAGAACTTTGGGTGGTTTACCTATCTCTCATTTATGTTTTGTTGATGATGTTATTTTTTTTACTAATGGCGCTATTAACATGAATAACATGCTCATGAGATTCTTACATAATTTTGAATGTTTTAGTTGTCTCTCTCAACAAGAATAAGAGCTACTTTATTATCTCTAATAAAGTCAATCATGATCGCATCGTGTTTATTAAAGGTATTACTAGCTTTGTGCATGGCTCCTTACCCATTAAGTACTTAGGGATTCCTCTTTACACAGAAATTTTTTTTTGATGATCTCCTTACTTCTATCTAAAAAAGGCTTAACTCTTGGGATTCTAACTTCTTAAGTTTTGGTGGCAGAATGATCCTTATTAAAAGTGTGTTATGCTCTCTTCCTGTCTATATCTTCCAAACATTTCACCCTACTCGTGCTATTTGTAATAGGCTTGAAATAAAGATTAATAAATGCTTCTTAAAAGGTTCTAACAATAGCTCTAAAATTATTTGGTTCACTTAGAGTAATTGTTGTGGGGTTTTAGAGGAAGGAGGCTTGGGTTGTAAAATTATGTATGACTTAACCTATGTTATTGCTATAAAATTATGGTTTAATTTTTGTGCTAAACTTAATCTTTGGGCTAAATTCATGTATGCTAAGTATTGTGTTGGTAAGCATCATACTATGTGCTTTTACAATAAAGGTGATTCTAGAGTATAGAAGAGACTTTGGAATATTAAATGTTTTGTAGAGCCTCATATTGGTGGGGTCTTAGTGGTGCTAACATTTTCTTTTGGTAGGACCATTGGTTAGGTGCCCATTCAATTAATTATCTCCTTATTTCATTTTTTACTATTGTTGTTAAGGTGAATCACTTTATTACTGATAATAATTGGGATTACAATAAACTTCCTGATATTCTTCCTGAGTCTATTATTAATCAAATCTTACAGCTTCCTATTAATCTTGAGTCTAACGATTTACTATTATGTAATATTTCTAATAATGGTAAGTTCAAATTAAAGGATGCATGGAATGGTTTTATAGTTAAAAATTGGACCACTAAACTTTTTTTTATGATTTGGCCCAAAATCATTCCCACTTTTTTTTCTAATTTTATTTGGAGACTTATGCATAAATTAATTCCTACTAATGACGTATTAAATAAAAAAGGTTTTATATTACCATCCATTTGTCAATGTTGATTGATAGAGGCAAATTTTGGTAGTCCTAAAGATCATATAGGATGAAAATCTAGAATTTTGAACTAACCGTATGTAATCATATTGTACAATGTCTATATCGTATAGTACTAACTAATGATATTGCACTTACTATACTAAATGATGTGAATCATACTTGATGATTGACAATGATGATTTCCAATCACCCTCATAATCGTCCCGTATGAATTGAGAGGAATTAAACTAATCATACCATATGAACTTACGATTGTATTGTATAATACGTTTGTTAAATTTGAACAGTTCATCTGATCGACTATTTCATCATATTAGATGAGTCTTTTTTTTTTTGAACTGACCATACTGTATGAACCATGATTGAACTATACGAATAGAGATGACCAAATAAAAAATTTAGGGTTTTTTTAAGCCTTGTACTTAAGCATCCTTTTGAAGTCTTTTTCATAAGGACTTTGGCTGTTAAAGGATCTCTGAGGGAGATTTTCTTAAGAGGCTTTGGGTTTAGAGAGGAAGAAGATGGTGAGGTTGTGTGTAAAAGAGAAGGATTGTGAGGGGTATTCATACAGTTGCTCCAAGAAATCTTGCATAAAGTTTCTACCTCTGGCCTTTGTGAGTTATTAAAGATTCTCTTGGGGGACAAACTTTAAACTCAAGATTCTAGGGTTCTCTGCCTTCACCAGGAGGGTGAAAAAGGATTGTGGTTCTCTGCCATCATTAGGAGAGTGAAGAAGGATTCTAGTATCTCTGCCTTCACCAAGAGGATGAAAAAGGTTGGAAGGTCCACTGTTGTCACCAGGGGGGTGACATAGCATCCAATTCTCTACCACACTAGGTTTGGTGGAAGTCATTCTTATAAGGGCTTCTCCTCCTTGCTATGGGAGAAAGAGGAGTGACACTATAGTGTTATTGCAATACCTGGAGAGGAGGACTCCGGGGAGTAGACATAGGTCAAGATTGACCGAACCACTATAAAATTTTTGGTTTGTTCATTCTTATTTATTTTTACTTTTCTGCATTTTTATGTTTGAACTTTAAATTTCTTTCCTGAATTTTATCTTTTATTACAAATTATAATTAGGTAAATTTATTATGTGCTAAAAAGAACTTTTTTATATTTTGATTGATATATTTTTACATTAAAACAAAAAATATTTTAAACTTTGAAATGCTTCTACATGTGTTTAGTTACTCATTTAGATTTATTTTCAAAATAATTTTTTTTGCAATATATATATATATATATATATATATATATATATATATATATATATATATATATTATTGTTGCAATGTTTATTTTTTTTTTTAAAGTACCAATTCACTCCCCCCTCCCCCCCTTTAGTGCATCTAGGGATAGTTCATTGAAGTCTCATAACCTTCTCAAACTTTCAATTACTAATATCTGGACTGATGTGGATGCTACCTTTAGTATACATTGTTTAAAAGGCTCTGATGAAAATATTTATAACATAGAGTTATTTTATCTTGTTAGGGAAATTAAGCAACATATAGCTTTAGTTAATTATAACATGTCTCAAGTTCATTGGGAAGGGAATGCCTATGCTGATTTGTTAGCCAATCATGGTTGTAATTTAGATTACCTTATGAACCTTTTTTCTCTCAACCTTCCTAATCCTTTGAAATGTCTCACTAGATTAAATAAAATAGTTCTTCCCTATGTTAGAGCTTAACTATTTATTTTGCAAGGTTTCTTTGGTGTGTTTTCTTTTATTCCTTCCTGGGTCTCTTTATGAGCTGGTCCTATTTTGGTTAGTTGATCTTGCCTTTTTCTATAGCCCTTTTTATCCTTATTGGGTGTGGATGGCTCACCTATTTTTAACAGGTTACTATTATTGCTGGGTAATGTTCGGGTATTTATATTTTTTTGTTTCTAGTAGGGTTTTAATTTGGTGGCTTTCTATAGTTAATTTGCTTGGGTGGCCAGGGCTCTCGCTTCTTGTGATTTTTTTGGAAAACAGAGGGGGGGTGTGCACTTCTCCTTGGCCTCTTTGGATTCTGGTCCTTTATGCTCTAATTATTAATGTTTTATTCTCCCCATTCCTCAATTCTGTTGTGTGGATGATTTTATATTTAAGGCATGCTAGTGTTATTAAGTCTTATTCTCATCAACTCTTTGATTTTGGGCTGTCTAGGCATGATGTTATCTCCTATCTTCATCTAGTTATTGTTATTAGGCTGTGTGGGCAAATTTTAGTGAGCCTACATGTCTGTATGATAAATCCATTACTATTTGGTTGTGTCCTCTACTAGTATGGGCACGTAGCCCACTATGACATTGTGCCTATCTATTTTTCTTTATTTACCATGTTGGGCCAGTTGAAAGCTACGATTGTAATAATTATGTTTATTTAAACCTTAATATCTGCTCGTCTTTTCCTTATGTTGTTATTTTTAGTTTAAGCTACTATTCTTTGTTATGGATTTGTGTAACCTTGCTCTGTAGTTTGTCGTGGTTGTGTAATTCTGGTTGTCTTGTTTTAAGGTTTTGTTGTTGTCCCTGCTTGGTGGCCAGTTATCCTCCTGATATCTTTTTGGAGAACATGTTGTTATGCTTTCCTATCTTCTTTCACACCTTTGAGGGATGTTGGCTGGAGTTTCTTGGGTTTGTGTCTTCTATTGTTTTGGTCCCACTTATCTCTTTTGTCTGTTCCTATCATCTCCTCAAATGCTGATCACCATTTTCTTAGGTAGGATTGGAATTAGATTGGAGTGGCTATTGGGTTTAATTCATAATGGATTCACAGATACTATGCTCCTGAGATTAATTGGACTTAATTCAAGAAGTGATTCGAGTTTTATGGGTGGTCTTTTTTATTATTTACCAGTTTTCTTATTTTAAGTATTTTACTAAGAATATTATCAAGAATCATGTTAACAGTATTGAGCTATCCTCTTTTTTCCATTTTTGGTGTTCCCAGCTATTGTTATTTCCTCACAACTTTTTGTTAGGATATGTTGGGATACAACCTTTAGTTTGTTCTTATTGGTAGCCAATTTTATGTGTCATGGCTGGTTGTTGGTGCTACGCTTATTGTTCTTTTATTTATTGGGCTTTTCTGTTGAGTTTTACTTATGCTAAGTGCCTTTTTTCATCTGGTGGTTGGGTCTATTTTTATGGCAGTAATTATCTAGTTAGGTTTTACTTAAGTTGCTATTTGAATATTTGGGATTTCAGTGTCCCATGCATTACTCTTTTATGCTTTGTTTAGAGTATAGAGGATGGAGACTGATCTTTCTTTTTTCATGGACTTTAGCAGTAACTCGAATAATTGTTATACTCTGCCTTATCTTCCTTTTAAGTCCTCATATGGGTGCCAGTTATTTATGATCTTTGGTGTTTGGTTTTGGTGAATCTACTAAGCTTTAGAGAGCTTAGGTATCCGTATCACCAAAGGCTTCACTATTAGGTCTTGCTCTCAGGTGGTACGGGCACCAATCCTAATTTGGCTTTACTTATTTTGGCAATTGGTTATGTGCCTTTTTTTGTGCATTTAAATATTTCTGCTGATAGTATCATTGTTAGTTATGAGTTGAATTTTATTTTCAATATAATTGTTTGCCTCTACATTTTTTCTTATGATGCTCACTTTATTTTGTAGGATCCTTTTAGTGCTGATATGCAGGTTCCTGTTTTTTTTTTTTTTTGGCAGAAACATTGTGCTTATTTTCTATCAGATGATCTTTCCTATTTTTCAAGTGTTGGCTACTTGCCACCCTAGAATGTGCCTAGGATTTTTTGTAATTTTGATTAGGAGGGAACTTGAGCACGCAGGTTTTTCTTTTAATTTTATTGTAGCTCTTTTGAGCAGGTGAGCTAAAGGTCCCTTTTAAGGACCTTGTAATTTTAATTTTAATCAATGCGTAGGCCCCTCTATGGGTTTCAAAAAAAACATCACTTATTCATTAAATATTCAAAATAAAATAGAAAAATACAAGTAAATTGCATAAAACTTTTAATCAATAACACTTTGAAGGAGAAATAAAAGCCTATGATAAAATAAAATTAATAATAAATAAATAATATTAATAATTAAATAAATAAAATAATTAAAGTACTAATAAAACACCAAATGATTTCAAGCTCTTTTAAAAATCATCTTAGGTCATTCATGACCTTTGGTAATGATTTAATGTTGATTGGAATTAATTTTATGTAAAATTGAAAATACCCTAATTTTCTTAATTAAATAAATTAATTGATTGAGCTAATTATAGCAACACAATAAACTATCTCTGGCAAAATTGAGGCGATTCTAGGGTTTCCTTCTTGGTGCCTCCTACGGGCAAATCGTGGATCCTTTCCTGGTGTTTTTGTTTGATTTCATTCATTTTTTTGACTGCTTTTTTATTTCGTGACTTTGCTTTGTTATTTTTTGTATATTCCTAAGGGTTTTGGGAGATGTCAACACCATCATCATCCAACCCATGGGCTTCTTCGAATCCTGATGGTAAATCTCGATCGTTCAAAGATATTCTTACGGGAGGTAGTTCGCCTTCTTCTTCGAAGTTGGATTTACTTCAATCTTCTTTCAAGCTTGCTTTGATGTTTAATGAAAAAGTTATTTCCCAACTATCTATCCCTTTTGTTTTTACTTTGGTTGGAAAGTTTGTGCTAAGAAGGCTGAATCTAGATATTATTTTGAAGTTCTTTCTCTCATTAAAACTCTTTGGAACTCTTTCTATTGGCTTGTTGGGCCAATGGTGCATTGCGATTCAGCTCTTAAATGATTTAGACTACAATCGCATTTTCTCTAGAAGAACATACTATATTTAGGGTTGTCAAATGTGATTGCTTAAGTGGACTCCCAATTTTGATGTTAGAAAGGAATCACCAATAGCTCCTGTATGAATATCCTTTCCTAATTTAAGACTTCATCTTTTTAATTCTCAGATCTTATTTTCTTTAGGTTTCATTTTTTGTAGGCCCTTATAGATGGATCATGCTACTGCGACTATTTCTCATCCATCTATGGCATGCATTTTGGTGGAAATGGACATTTCAAAGAAACATACTAAAGAAATTTTTATTGGATTAGAGATTAATGGGTATCAACAAAAAGTTGAATTTGGAAACTTGCCTATTTTTTGTGGCCTTTGTAAAATGCATGATCACAATAATTCGGAATGTTTTATTTTGTATTCTCAATTACATAATCATAAGGAAATGGTTAAAGAGTCAAAAGGAAAAAATATTTTAGTTGATCGAGTTTCTCATGAGAATACTAAGTAAGTGCATTTGAAGAAAATGCTTATGGCATCCAATCCTTCTCAAGAGAATAATGGTAATTATGTCGATGAAATGGTCAATGGTTACAATGAGCATGTCTGTTAGATGAAGCAAGGTTTTGGTGGAGATGAAAATAAGAATGACGAGTGCAACCCCTCTTTTAATGAGGAAGGATTTCATGAGCCTCCTCGCATTCTATTGGGAACTCATATTCCTTCCAATAAGGGTTTGGAAAATTTGGAACATGTTGACAAGCGGATGGTTGCTATTTCTTCCAAACATAATTCCATGTCTCTTATTACTTCTTTACCATGTTCTACTAATAAAAATTTATTGGATTTTATGAGAAACAATGATAAATGTACTGATATATGTTAATCTTAACCCTTTGTGAATGTCCAGGAAAATATTTTCGATGGAAATAATGAAGCAGGAGAATATGTGCAAGAGGAAATGGAAGAGGTCGCTAATGTCCTGAGGAATGGTAATGAACTTCAGAATAATAGGAATGGTATGGTTGAGGGTACTAATGCTTTGGGGACTTCAAAGGATTTGTAGAAAAAGGTTAAAGGTATAAGTGGTAAGATTTCTTCTCCTAGTAATGATGGTGCTTTTGATAATGATAGTGCTAATAAAGGACTTTTTAATGAAGAGCATGATTTCATTTCAATAAAAAATAAGAAAAATAAAAAAGTGCAAAACCAAAATGTGTAATATTTTCGAATCACGCATTCTCAAAATTTAAACAAATTGCATATTAATGATTAAGTCAATTATATGGAATGTTAGGGGCTTTGGTTGGCTTCATCAAGAATTAGAGTTTGTAACTTATGCCACATTCATAATAGTTATTTTCTTGTTTTATTAGAACGTCTTATTTCTGTTTCCAAGCTGGATGAGACTACTAGGATTCTTAATTTTAATCATAGTGTGGTGAATGTTTCTAACAGATTTTGTATTTTTTGGTGAGACTCTATTAGCATTGATGTTATTGGTGATTTTACTCAAGTATTACATTATAAAATTGAGTTTATGCAGTTTAATTTTTATTCTTCCGCCATATATGATTCTTCTTCTAGTATTGTTAGAAAGGATCTTTGGAATCATCTTTCTGTGTTTAGTGATCTTATTAATTTACCTTGGTTAGTTGGTGGTGATTTTAATACTATATCTAACCCCTCTGAAAGGATTGGTGGTTTGAACCCTATTTATCATGCTATGGAAGACTTTAATAGTATGATGATGGATTGTAATCTTATTGATAGTGGCTTCAGTGGTAATCCTTTTACCTAGAATCGTGGTAATATGTGGCAATGTTTAGACCATGTTCTTTTTAATGATTTATGGATAAATTCTAGTGATAACACCTTTGTTGAGCATTTAAGTAAAACTTTTTCCAATCATTCTCCTCTCCTGATTGGTATCAAATCTACATAGTCTATCTTTTCTCATACTTTCAGATTTCAAAATATGTGTTTGTTAGATAACACTTTCACTGATTTGGTCAAAGAGAATTGGGAGGCACCTTTGTATCCTGACAATGATAGTGTTGGGATGAATAGACTATGGTTTAAACGTAAAAGGCTTAAGTATAAACTTAGTTGGTGGAATAGAAATGTTTTCAAAAACCTTTTTACTAATATTGTTTCTGCTAAAGAAAAAGTTACTTCTTATGAGCTTATTTGTCAGAATGATCCTTTGGATGTTAATTTAATTAATTTGAAAGAGGCTAAAATTTCATTGTTTAATCTTTAAGAGCAAGAGGAGATTTATTGGAAACAAAAATCCTCTTCTAAATATCTTATTGAAGGGGATAATAATACTAAATATTTTCATACGTTGGTAAAAAAGAATAGAGCTAAAAGTTATTTATCAAATTTAGCTTCATGATGGGATCATTATTGAGGAGGAAGATAAAATTGCTAAGTCTGCTATTGATCATTTGTCTAAGTTATTTAATAAAAATTTTGAACCTTATCTGATTGATCAACCTGAGCTTATACCTGGCATCATTAATGAGGAGGATAACAATAGACTTGCCCTTTTGCCTTCGATGGATAAAGTCAAGAAAGTTATTTTTGATATGAATGTTGATTATGTGGCTGGCCCTGATGATTTTACTATTATTTTTTTTTCAAAAAGCTTGGTATATTATTTGTGATGATTTATATGCAACTATTTAGGATTTCTTTATTGGCAATTTTATGCCTAAGTTTTTTTCTAGTACTTCTATTGTGCTTATTCCCAAGAAAATTGCTACTAATAAGTGGGAGGATTTTGTCCTATTAGTCTGTGTTCTTTCTTTAGTAAGCTGATTTCTAGAATTATCTCTCCTTACCAAATGGGGTTTATTAATGGGAGAGCCATTACTAATAACATCCTTTTGGCTCAAGAAATTATTCAAGACCTCGACCTCAAAGTGAGAGGTGGTAACAGGATTTTTAAATTAGATATTGCTAAAGCCTATGATAAAATTAACTGGAAGTTTTTGTATCACATTCTATAGCTTTTTAGTTTTAATTCTAATTTCATTAGTTTGATCCAGAACAATATTGAGGGTTCTTATTTTTCCATTATTGTTAATGGTAAAAGCAAAGGTTTTTTAAATCCTCTTATGGTATTAGACAAGGTGATCCTCTTTCCCATGCTCTCTTCATTATTACAGTTGAATATCTTTCTAGAGGTCTTACCCATCTCTATGAAGCTCACCCTAACTTGTATTTTAGAACTTCAAGGGGTTTTCCTATCTCCCATTTATGCTTTAATGATGATGTTATTATTTTTCCCAATGGTTCTACCAATATGGTAAATATGCTTATTACTTTCTTGAACAATTTTGAGCTGTTGAGTGGTTTAATCTTTAATAGAAATAAGTTTTGTTTTATCACCACTAAGAATTTGTCTGGTAGTCGCATTGTTGCTATTAACGGTATTACTAGTTTTGTGCATGGTTTCCTTACTTTAAAATATCTGGGAATTCCTCTTTTTAAAGGTCGTAAAAGATCATTTCTTTTTGATGATTTGATTACTACTATGCAGAATAAACTAAATTCTTGGGAATTTAATTTCCTTAGCTTTGGTGGTTGAATGGTATTGATTAAAAGTGTTCTTTGCTCCCTTCCTTTTTATATATTTAAAACTATTCTGCCTACTTTTGCGGTTTGTGATAGATTGGAAAAATTAATCTATAAGTTTTTTTGGTAAGGCAAGAATGGTAATTTTAAAATCCCCTAGTCATCTTGGAATAAGTGCTTTGGTACATTGGAGGAAGGTGGTTTGGGGTACAAAAGCATGGCGGATTAAGCTCATGCCTTTTCCTATAAACTTTGGTATAACTTTCATGCTAAAACTAGTCTTTGGTCTAAGTTTATGACATATAAGTATTGTGTTGGCAATCATCCAACTGTTTGTACTTATAAAATGGGAGATTTGAGGTTCTAGAAAAGACTTTGTGTTATCAAATGGGAAGTGGAACCTTATATTCATTGGGGTATTTGTTTTGCTAACCTATTTTTTTGGCAGGACAAGTGGTTGAATCAAACTTCTGTTGATAATATGCTCCATTCAGTCTCTACCTCTGCTATCCATGTTAATTATTTTATTACCAATAATTGTTGGGATATTTTGAAATTATTTCAAGCTATTCTAATGTCTATTATTAATCAGATATTTCAAATTCCTTTAAATAATGACGTTGATGATCTTTTGTTGTGCAATATGGCTAGCAATAGCATCTTTAATCTTAAGAAGGCTTGGAATACTTTTAGAACTAAACATGCTTCTTCTAAAGTTTTTACTATGTTATGGCACAAAAGCATTCCCACTTCTATTGCTACTTTTATTTGGATAGCCATGCATAATTATGTTCCTACAGATAAGATTTTAATTAAACACGGTTTTATTTTAGCTTCAAAGTGCCAATGTTGTTATCATGTTGAGAATATGCATCATGTTTTTATTTTTGGGCCTATGGCTACTAAAGTGGATTCATTTTGAGGATATTTTTAAACTTAATTATTTTAAGTGTAATATTTCTATTAAGGAAATCCTCCATTTGTGGTTCACTAATGTGGGAGGTCATATTGTCAATCTTATTCCCTCCCTTATTCTCTAGTACCTCTGGATCGGTAGGAATAACTCTCTTTTTAACAATATCTCTATGAATCATGACCAAATTATTAAAAATGTTAAAGATAAAGTTTGTAGGTTGGTTAATGTTAATCTTCTGAGCTCTAAGAATTTTAAAGGTTATTTCCATGTTGCTATGGAGTTTGGTATTGTCCTTCATGCTAAGGTTATCAATGAGGTGTATAGATTGATTTATTGGATCAAACCTCCTCAAAACATGTTCAAGTTAAATAGTGTTGGGTCGGATGAAGGGGAGACATGTGTGTGGTGGTATCATTAGAGATTCTTATTGTAATTTTGTTGTTGCTTTTGCTAGTCCTCTTCCCTCTTGCTTTATTATTTTATCTGAACTTTTTGCTATCTTGTTTGGATTGAAATTATGTCTTTTGCTTGGTCTGGTTAATATTTGGATTGAAGTTGATGCATTACACATGCTATTTTTCCAAAAAAGATAATGATGAGAAGATTTATAGTCCTGAATTTTTCTATCTTATTAGGGAAATTGAGCAACTTTTGATTTTCTTTAATGCCAAGTTGACTCATATTCAAAGAGAAGGCAATGCTTGTGCCGACCGGTTAGAAATTCATGGTTTTCACCTCCAATTCCTTATTGAATTTTCATATAATCAGCTCCTTTCCTTGGTTAAAGGAATCATTAGATTAGATAAACTTGGTTTTCCTTAGGTTAGAAATTAATGTTTATTTTTGTTGGGTCAGTTTTTGGCCTTTTTTTATTGTTTTGATACTATGCTTAATTTGGATGGTTATTTCAAGGTGGTGAATACTAAGAATGCTGTCTATCTTATTCTTCCCATGCTTTATGACATTGGCTGGGTTTTAATGAGAATATGTTTTTTGCCATGAATTTTAGCCTTAATATCAAGTGTTACTTCTCTTTTCTTTCCTTTATTATGGACGAGAATGAATATTGTAATCTGCTGCCTCTCCAGATTATGGTTTTTATGATCTACCAGATTCCTATATTTTATCTTAATAGGGCTTGTAATAATTTTAGATGGATGACTTCTTCCAAGTATTGGTTTTGCAATCCATATAACAGTATTCTTGACTTACATTTTGATGCTAATTGTTGGGATTGGCCAATTTGGAGCAATGATTGAAGAATTAATAATGATGTTCATTACTCTATGTGTTGCTTATCTACTCCCTAGGTTAATTCAATTTGGTTATTTGTTAGTTTTCTTTTCTGTCATTTCTGGTGGGTTAGTTCGTCTATGTTCTATCCGTGGCTTGTCTGCTCTATCTTAGTGCTATTTATTTTTAAGCTTATGGAGTTTAAGGCTTTCTTTTAAATTATCAGGAGCTTTTGTTGGGCTTTTCTGGTGAAATTGTGTGGCTGTGTGCTACTTCTATCTTCAGTCATGTGTGTATCCTTCTATTCCAATGACACTTTCCCTTGTAGGATCTTTGTGAGCCTGGGTGGGTTTGGAAGTAGATTGGAGTTGCACATGAGGGTTGTTCATGGTAGAATTACAGTTACCACACACCTAAGCTTGTATGGCCGATTTCAATTCTATTTTATTTTTTATCCTTGGTGTTTTTATTTTACGTTGGATTTATGGAGAATTAAAATCTAGATTGTTTGGATCATTTGGATGGGGAGACCTTGTGTGTGGCATACAATGTTTTTCATTTTTTCATCTTTTTTCCTTAATTTATGTAGTGGTCTAGCCCTTTTTGTTGTTATGTTGTTGTGGTTTGATATTGTGTTTATGTTTGGTATCAATTACATCCTAATTTATAAGTGGATGCTTACTTGGAGTTATTTCTTTACTTCCTTTTGAACTATTGATTACCAATATGTCTGTAAATAGCCATGGGTTCTTTGTTTCTGATTACTGGTAGCTTCCTGATGATTTTATTTGGTTTGGTTTCTATTCTTATGATGTGATGGGGTGTGGTGAAGCAATATTTTCTATTCCTCTTTTCTGTTGGGGATTTATAGAGTTTAGTTTATTTGACAATGCTATTTCTTGTTATTGCATTTTTCTTCTTGTCATTTTCTTGGTTTTGTAGGACAATTTAAATGCTATCATTTTGCATAAAGGTTTTTTTTGGGAGAAAGATCATGCTTTAAGATTATCCTTTTATCTTTTCTCTTTTTTGGTGTGTGATCTGCTTGTCTCACTCAAGAATGTTCCTAGGATATTTTGTACTTATGCTTAGTAGGGACCTTGAGCTCGTAGGATCTTTTTTGTCTTTTTTTGTAGCTCTTTGGAATAGTAGTGAGCTCGAGGTTCTTTTTTAAGGACCTTGTAATTTATATTTTAATTAACACGTATGCCCCTCTTATGGGTTTGCCAAAAAAAAAAAGAAATTAATTGAGCTAATTTTGTAAAATTCATAACTAAGTCAATATAAATCCTAAAAATACTATCCGAATTACACTAAACTCTAAAAAAATGAAGAATTAAAAAAATATTAAACTTCAAGATTTTTAAATCAAAATGAAACGTCAATCTTTGGTCAAACTATTTAATAATGGAATAAAACTTAATTAATAAATAAAGAAGCATAAATATAAATAGTAAATAGATAAATATAAATACAAATAAAATAAAATTAGTAAACATAAAATAAATAAATGAATAAAAAAATTGCATTCAATTTAAATAAATAAAAATAAATTAATTTAATTAATTTAAATAAAAGAAATAAAAATAAAATTAAATAAAATCAAAGAAATTTAATAAAATAAAATACAAATAAAAAAATAATAAATAAAATTTAAATAATTTAGTAGTTAAATTTAAATAACAAAATAAATCAAATTAAGTTTAATTAAATAAAATATAACCTAAATAAAACTAAATGCTCAAATTTGCTTTAAATAAATATTTTAATTGAATAAAAAGATATTTGTGTTTTCTTTATCCATTAATTTGGGGGAAGGGGGAAAAGTAAATGTCATTTAAGAGCTTAGGACTTGTTGATTAATATCTCTGAGCACCTTGAAGTTGTTAATTAATATGGTTCCTTAAAACAGAAATCAAATAAATCATTAAGGATCAAAATTAACAAATTTTATGTTTGCTTTATCCTTAGGGAAGGATCAAATGCATCCTTTAGAAGCCTAGGACTTTTTTGTTTGTGACTTTAAGCCACACTTTGGAGTTATGAATTACCAAAGTTCTTTTGAACCTAAATAAAAATAATTTGAATAATTAAAATAATTAAAAATAAAACATAAATTTTAAATCACTTGGACTTAAATTTAAAATAAATCCTTTTGACCTACAACAAACAAATCAAAATCATAGACTATATAAATCAGTAATAAACCTAGGACATATCCTCAGCACATTCTTTAAAATTTGATTGCAAGGGCAAACCTCTCTAGTCTATGCTAGGCTAGTGTTTCTTGCTTATGCTTTGGTATGATTTGATACCTTACTTAGAGGTTGTCTTGTTCTTTGTCTATTTACATTCCTACACTCTGGAATTTTATACATCTATTATTCCACTTTTACTTTCTTACGATGAACCTTACATTTTTTTAATTTGTTGCACTTGCACTAGTTCAGTCAGAGTTAGTTTACTTTTTTTGTGAAGATGTAAATTTAAAGCTATAAATGGTAAATGAAAAGTTGTAAAGTGTTAATGTTAATGTAAATTGTAGACTCTTTATGTAGGTAGATTGAGTTGTAAATGAAAAAGAGTTATGAAAATCTTAAATACGATTTCTTATGTACACTTACCGATCTCCAAATGGCAATGGTCTTTGTTCCTTTGGGAACATTATTTTTGGAATTCTATAGAATACCAAGAGCCAGAAAGCATGAGGACTGAATAAGCAAGGACATTTAAGAAGATTTGCATCATTATATAAGTGAAAAATCAAAGCTTATTATTGGTGGATCTTGGCCACATTTCTGTTACAGCAGACCTTTGGTTTTACTTTACATTCTTTTGTAAATATAAAATAAAATTTCTTTATACATTGTTTCATTCATACATGCATTACATACATGTGGTTCGATAAATGATTTCATTTGATGGGTAGATTATTTTCTTAGATTTTTATGATGTGTGTGCCATTAACTTTCACAAACACATATGTTTGTGCTAGGAGAATGTAGTTTGGTATTGCATACTTGAACACCTTTACCTATACATGAATTCATGCAAACATATTTACTTTTCTTACAATGATACATAAAATAGTGCATAAAACCCAATAACCAGCTAAGGATAGCCCATTGTGATACGGCTAAGCAAATTATTCCTTGTGGCTTAAGGGTCATTATTTTGCCAATTTTTTCTTAGAAAGCTGGCCATGTAGATTAGATTAAATTTAAAGTCTAGAGTACATTAAGTGTATCATAGAGAACTTATAGTTAGGCAAAAATAATTTTAAAGTGCATTAGTTTGGTGCATGACATTTTTGAAATTCTTGATTTAAAACTTGAATCTGAATCCTTAATTCCTATGTAAATAATAGCCTATCTACCTTGCATGCACTAGAATTGAAGCTCGATTTTAAAAAAAAGTGTGTTTTAGGTGTCTAGCTGGTTGTCCACTCTAAGCAAATAAAAGTACAAATTTGCATACACTTCTTATACTTCCTTCCAAAAGGATTATCCCATCTTCTAATAATTGTAAACCTTAAACATAAATTTAATCTTAATCTAAATTAATATAGCTAAACATTAGTATAAGGTCAAAGTTTTTTTAGTTTTCTTCCTAAAACCTTAAGTGCTCTCTATCTCTTTTGTATTGACTATGTAAAGAAGTGTCCAAGCCCTATTCCTTTTCGAGTTTATAGGTTGAAAAATTCAAACCCTTGATCATAGATTTATAAATCTAAAGAAGTCAAGTCACCACTTTAATTGAGAGTTTTCTCAAGACATTCCTTGAGATATAATTTACTTTATAGGCTTGCCTCTTTAAGGAATATAGAACCTAGTAAAAAAATAAACCCTACTCCAGTTCACTAGAGTAGAGAAAAAATCTTTGGATGTAGATTAAATTTTTATCTTTATCTTGTTTTATTTTCAAAATGATAGGTGAATATCATTTTATCTTTCAGGATGAACACTATATTCACAATGCTAAGTTTGATTATGAAAATAAATTCTTTTTATACATTTAGATTGATAGTGAAGCATCAATCCGTCTCTAGGGGTGATATGTTGTTAACTATACATATTTGATTATAGACATATAAATTGAACCTATTGGCATAATTTATTTTTCCATATATTTTTCTATTGACTCATTTGGGGAAAGTTCTTCTCTTCATCTTAAGTTGTGACGAAGCCTTTTAGCCTACTACTTATACACTTAACATTTTAATTAAATTTTCCAACATCATTAAAATTTTCAGATGTGCATGAAATATGCTTAAGTTTTCTTTTATATAAATGCCCAAAATATAATGCAAGTCCATGTGTTGATAAAGTAATAAAAATGATATGAGTGCTGATCTTTTGAGGAAGTTTTCTGCTACAAAGCAACTATGCTAGTACTCTCTATTAAAGCTATAATGTTTATCATATATAATAAAAAGTAGGTTTGTATTATGTGTTGACTAAGAAATTTAGTAGAAAGATCAGATACCTGTAGATAAAGTGTTTTGGACTAATAGTGAATTTCCAAAGCTTTCCCAAGTAGATTCTCCTATGTTGGTTGTGAATCAAAGTATATGTATGCTTAGTTCTCCATCAAGCTTGTAAGGAAGTGACGGAATGTTTATGGCCCTCCTATAATTATTTTTTCACCATGGACTCTAAAACACTAAACATTCAACATCTAGGTATGCAAGAGTTCTATTTCAATACTCCTAATTATTCTCTCCATCAACCACCTTATTCTCCTCTCTAGGAATACAATTAAAAATTATACGCTTAAAGCCATATAAAAATATAAATCTAAAGAGGTAGACTTTTCTTCTAGGTGAAATTGAGAGGTCAAGGATTTTTGATAAAGCTTGATAACATTAATGTTATCTCCTTCTATCCAAATGCCATCTTATTTAATCATCCATTCTTCAAGAATATCCTTAATAGAAAGGATAGCAATGATTTCAAGTTGAGTTATGTCCCAATGATAAACTTGCTTTCCAAACGCATATATAAACCTTCCTTCATCATCCCTTATTACTCCACCAATACCTGCACCATTATTGCTAAGAAATAAAGCATCAAAATTTATTTTAATCCATTTTGGAAATTGGGGATGCCAAAATTTCACATTTGGTTCCTTGAACAAGTGTTGACCTCATTTTGTATGAGGTCACTAAGACCAATCCAAACCCTAGGATTAATCAAGATCTTAGAATAATCTAGCCATAATCCTATACATCCATCTACAATCATCTAATTAATTGTGAGTAATGTGGATAATTCAAATTCAGGCATTCAAATCCAAAATCTAGCTCAGATCCAAATTTTTAATCCCAAAATCTAAGTCTAAAGGCTTGGTCATGAAAGCCTTTTCAATGATTTTTTAAACACTTCAAATCCCCATGCAATGACCTCCGATTCATGATCTATCAACTGTATATTGATTAGGCATATCCCTAGGGTCTTCTCTCTAAATTTGAGCTTATTCTGAGGTCTCTAACCCCAAAAACTAAATTGAAACCGAAAGGGTATTAAACCTTCAATTATTTATGGCCTATGCCACTAGACCTGTCACCCAGTAGATTTTGACCTTGGAGCCTTCTCAAACCATTTGATCACATCCAGACCCTTGATTATCCTATGTTAAATATTAAACTATATTTTGATAGACCCACTTTAACCCCCAGTTGACCAGGGGTCAAAATGATCAAAATGCCCCCAATGGGTAATTTTGGAGTTTTCTCTAAACTCCAACATAACTTTTTCAAATCAAACCCTGTAAACTCTTTCAATACATCCTATTCATCATTAGGAGTACATTGGATTGAAACCCAGACCCTAGTCAAGCCTGACTAACTAGGTCAACCCAAAATGACCAAAATAGCCCTTAGGGGTGTGAATAATACTTCCCAACCAAATGGCCCTATCTTTAGATGGAACCACTTCCATTCAACTCCAAATATTAAAACAAACCTGTTGGACCAAATCCAGTCTCTGAGTCTTAGTTGACCAAGTCAACTAGGGTTGACCTAAATTCCCTTTAAGGGTGAAATAGGTCATTTTGACCCAAATGACCTTCCCAAACCTTGGGACCACTTCCAACAGACTCAAAATGTCAAACCAAAACCATTGAATTCAAACCTAGGTTCTAAGTCAACTTGGTTGACCAAGTTAACCTAGGTTGACCAAATAATCCTTTAAGGGTTAAATGGGTCAATCTAACCCATTTGGCCAAGTAAAACCCATCATGCTCTCAAACCTGTTTCAAAGCATAGCTTAAATATACCGAAACCCATCATGAGTCAAAGCAAATGTACTTTGACCAAGTCATCTTATGAGAACTTGGTCAAAGTCTCTTAAGCTTTCTTTTAACTCATGATAACCTAGTCAAATTCTCACTCCATAGATTTAAGCTTCCTCAGAATCATTCCAACCAACTGGCATAGACATTTGACTACCACATCATCAGTCTAATACATAGTTGACTAGTCAAAGATGTCAACTAAGTTAAATTTGCATGCTTATGTGGATTTGCCTCCTTGGCAAGCCAAATCCACATACTCAATCCACACTTCATGTATTTGGCTAGTTATAAGGAGTATTTGGTAGCACCATAAGGTTTCTCTCTCTCTTGATTGGGATAGCAATCATTAGAGTGAGTGGATAATCTCATGCCTCACTTAAAGCTTTGGAGTAACCTCATATCATCCAAAATTTGTAATTCCAGCAGCCCCCAACCCATTCCAGGGATAACTCAACTTCTCCAACTATAAGTAAAGCCCCTCTAACCATTTCCTAAGTTGTCAAAGAACTTAAGAACCAAATTTTTGAAGAGAGAGAGAAAGAAAGAGAAAGGATATTTATAATAGCAGATCCTAAACCAGCCATAAACAGCTCTTGGACCCTTCAAGGAAGTTGTAGAGGATTCAAATACCTTTTGCAACAAGCCCAAGAACACTAAAATCTATCCACAGGATTGTAAGATCTCTCAAATTTTCTCTTAAACTTTGATTTGAAATTACAGAAAGTCTGAAGCCACCAAACTTTAGGTGTTAGAAGATTAGGTTGACATAAACTTGTGTTTCAAGTTTTGTTGAATTTGGATGAGTATTTTGAGAGTTATGGCTATTCAAAATTTTAGTTCATTTTTAATTAAACAGCTTTGATTCAATCATAGCGGTCCGATCGCACCTTCTGCGTGAATTTGATGGCCCAGGATCGACCACGTCGGCTAGTTCAAAACCATGCATAGACTAGTGGATTCGAACGTGTGCCGTTTTGAACCGATCTAGCCACATGGATGGACCTCAGCCATCCATTTCCACCCGTTTGAATCAACGATGAAGATCTACGATGACTTGGATTAAAACTGCGGTGGCGGCTTGCCGCATCACACATAATCATTCCCAATAAATGGCATTGATTGCGCTGGCGATTTAAAAAAAATGAATTAAAAATTTATTTTAGAGAGCCATAACTTCCAAAATTTATAAAAAATCAAAATTTTCACCAAATTTAATGTTCTTTGTCTCATTGGAAAGGGCTTGATCCCTACTATTTATAAAAAATAAAATTATGTTATTTTGACCATAGAATTAGGAGTTATTTGGGTTTGTTCAAAGTCCAAATTTCTTAATTTTCTCATAATCCAGTGGTCAAAATGGATCCAATATTTGGTGAAATATTTTTGAGCATCTTAGGCATCCCTTGCATTTTCCTAAATCCAGATTTTCAAGGGATTACTATGGGATGAATTTATAAAGTAAAGGGACCATTTTGGACCTAAAACTTTTAAAATTCATAACTCTCTAAATTGGTATACTTAGGTTATCTAATTGTTGTTGTGTACTTGTATATGTCCCAGGGTAAGGTGACCAAAGTTTCATACTCAATTGAACACTAGTGACACCTAGGAAAAATAATTAAGGCCAATGTCTAGTTAACTTTAAAAAAAATTGAGAAAGTTATACACAGACCGAATAGGGGTGAGACTTCAGAACATTAAACTTAGTGACCTTAGGTCTAAATTTCACTGGATTTGGAGATCATTAGGTCCAAAAATTATGCAAGTAAAAATTTAGCCCTTTCTAGAACCTAAAAACTTTAAAAAAATTTAATAAATCAAAATTCAATCCCAAAATTATAAAAAATATATCAAACTGATCAAAAATTGATCCTCTATTTAGGAAAAATAAACGCCATCACTAGACTTTTAATTTAACTTTTATTTAAGTTTTAGTAAAAATTAATAATTAATTAAATAAAATAATTAAAAATTATTAGAAATTTCAAATAAATTTTAAACACTTGAAAATACATCAATGGGTCATCCCTGACCTTTCGAGTGCTTTCATGCAGTTAAGATGTGTTGGTATCAAAACAATCAAAACCATTTTAATGAAATAATTTAAAAAATTAATTAATTAACCAAACTTTGAAAAATCTTAACTAATTCTAAAAAAATCTAAATTGATGAAAATTAGTGTCATTCAACTCCATTTGAGGTCTAGTATTTTATAAAAATAACGAACCAATAGAAATAGGTTAAAGTCAAAAAGTAAACTTTTTGGTCAATTATAGTTCAAAATCGGGTCAAAACTTTAAAATTTTGCAACTCATTGTAGAAAACACCAAATTGAGCAAACCCAAAGACATTGTTCTCCATTTAAGGTCTAATATTTATTAAAAATATTAAACCATCTAAAATCACTCAAAATTAATAAGTCAACTTTTCAGTCAACTTTAGTTCAAATTTCAACTCAAACTTCAAAAATTCATAACTAATTATAGAAAAATCTAAATCTAGCAAACTTATAGTCTAATTGCTCATCCTAAGGTCTAATAATTAACATAAATACTAATTTTTTAGAAATCAATTTTAATCTAAAAGTCAAAATTTGACCCATCAATTTAATAATTAAAATAATCCAAAAAATTTCAAAAATTCAATAATCAATCCAAATTCTAGAAATTATTAATTTGATTCATAAAATTAATTAACCAACCTTTTAATACAAAAAAAACACTTTAAAGATAAAGTTCTTTAGGATGGACTACTCCAGGCTGCAGGGCTAAGTGTCTTAAGGAGGCTTGGTTGCTCGAGCCTAGTGGCACAACACCATCAACGGATTCAATAAAATGTAAAACATTGAAAACATTTGATTATCAATAATTTAACTAAATTAAAACTCTAAATTCAACTCCATCGACTAAGTTTTTAGGATGGATTATCTCGGACTGTGGGGCTAAGTGTCCTTAGAAGGCCAGATCCTTGAGCCTATGAAACAATGCCACAAACCGGTTAATGACAAACTTAATTAAATTAATTCAAAATTTAGCAACTAATAATATCAATCAAAATTTATTAATTCCTTAAACCATAATTAATCAATCTTTAAAAGGCATTTAAAAGAATTCTTAACACATTAATATTTAAACTTTAATCAAAATTTCCATTTAAACCTTTCAACCAACCAGAACATTAACCAACATTAATTAATCATCATATATAGAACATATACAAGCCACAAAACCTAGCTCACTCACTTTAGATTGTTTGCTAGGACAACCAACTCTAGTCTTAGGCTAGGCCGGTGTTTAATTTTATTCTGTGTGCCAGGTTTTCTGTGATTTTCAGTACATGCTAGTTGCTAATGTAGAATGATGTGACTGTTTATTTAATTTTTACACTTTATGATGTGATTGATTATGTGTTAGATTTACCCTTAGGTTAGGGGTAATTTAAATGCTAATACAATCTTATGCAGATGGCCACACTCACACGGAATTAAAATTAAAGGGGGCAAAGTTAAAGTTAATTAATCAAGTTTCTGTAGGTGCTCCAAGAAGCTGAGTCCCCCCTTTAAAATTTAAAAGGGCATGGCCAAGTTTGGTTGGTTTGAGTATTTTAATTTTTATATATATCTGTTTGAGATTAATTAATTATTGATTATTTAAGATAACCCTGCAGGTGATCCAAGTCACAATTTTAATTTTCTTTCAATATAATTTAATATATTTGAGTTGTAATTGTTTCAAGTGGCATTTGAGATGGGACTTAAATTCAATTTAAAAGTCAAAGAGAAGGGTGATATCCCTTAGGGGAGAGTCCCTCTTCATTTGAAGATTCAGATTAGGATATTTTGAGCATCCAAGGAGGAAAGAAAATACCCCTTCGGGGAAGAGTTTCTTTTCACTTAGATATCCGAACTCGATGATCCAAGGAGCCCCAAAAAAAGATAAAGAAGTGAAGATCGATAAGAATCCCATTCTCAATTTCACTTAAGTCTTAGGAGTAGAATTCAGTCTATTGTTAGTGGTACCCGGCCACTATACTTTCTACTGACCATAGGTTATAATATTAAGTGGCATTTGCCACATGGAATTTTAATTTGAATATTAATTTAATTAATTTGATTAATGATTGATGCGTTGATTGTGATATAGGATTGTATGCTTTTAGTAGTTTTTTGGCAATTTTGTATGTCGACCTTTGATTTTGTTTGGAACCCGATCGAAGGCTCGTAAGGGATAGTTAAATCTTTTTCTACTTTAATTAAATTTAAATTTTTAAGATAACATAAAAATTATAATATTTTAAGATGTAAGCCGGGGACTATCGAAAGTTTGCATTGTCTTTTATTACACTTTCTTTCCTTTGTTGGGCGCCTCCCTATGTGCTGCTTTTGGCAGACCACTTGGCTTATGAGGGTGCAGATCTGTCAAGGGGAATCTATGCAATATTTAGAAAAAAATCTATTTTTAATCCTTTTTAAAATTGCTTCATATTTGATTTAAGCATTCATTTAGTCAAATAGCATACACTACATTAGAAATAAATTAAAATGAGTCAAAAATTTATTTTGCAATTACTTTAAGTTTTATGTTACTCAACATATATGAAGGGGCCAAATTACGATCTGCTCTAGATGTCAACCCTATTCTCAAAAACTTATCTTAAGTAATGTCCCTACCATAATTACATAAAATGCTGAACTCATGATTTTAAAGAGCCTAGGTGGTTTAGCTGGCTCCTAATCAAGAACGGGGTAAGTCCAGATCTGTCATAGTAATAGTTAGGTTCTGGTTATTAATTTTTAATAATCAATTTAGACTTAGGTTTTGAGACAGGTTCAGACTATAAGACCTCAACCTCTGGGAATTGAATCCCAACCTTCTAATAAAATTGATAATTTGAACTTAAATCTCTTTTAATCCAAATTTAAGCCAACACTTATAATAGGCTGGGGTGCTTCTAAAATTTTTCAGAATCCCAAAGAACATCCTATCTTTCATCCTTTGACCTCCAAAAATAAATCTTCCATTTTACTTCAATCTCTATTGAATTTCCAACCTCACCTCCTTTGATTTCAAACTATAAATTCATAAATAAAATTTCTATCGTTATTTTAATCAAGGGTATTCATAGGAAACTGAGTGTCCTATGACATAATAAACTACGAAGGCTTGCGCTTTTAGAAGATTTAAAAACCTAGATCAAATTTTTAAACTCAATTTTTTAAAACCTTACTTAATTATCTTTGGGACAATTTAAGTCAAAATCAACGATCATTATCGTCATTTTCAAACAATCACTAATGATTGATATCTTCTTCCCTCAGGAAGATATATTAATTATTGTTGTAACTTTAATTATGAAATTAATGATAATTTATCAAAATTATCATAGTTAAATACCTCAGTGAACAATCATATTGACCCTTCGAGGTTAAATGTAGTTCTTGCTCAAATTTGAATCGGTTAATCAGGATGAAATTTTAATCCTGTAAATTGAACCCATTAGGGAATGTGATGCTCGTCTCCTGAGATGATATATCATTCATAATGATGCATTTAATTTTAAAATTAAAATTCAAAAAATTAAATCACCAAAAGATAATTAATCTTCTCAAAAATAACTTTTTAATCAAATAATAAAATGGTGATTCCGCTGGGGATAATCTCTCTCTCCATCTTTAATAGCGGTATAAATTTTATTACATTGATAATTTTGACTACCTTTCCTTCTGTTGATCCCTATGCCCATTTCTCCATTTGGTGAATGTGGCTAACATCAATTAAGACATGTCAAAAGAGACGTGAGAGAAGAAACCTCCTTCAAAGTTGGGCTTTGACATTTTGCCTCCAAGTTTATTGGCAGAGCAAAAGAGTCAAGCCAAACTTTTTAAAGTCCTTTTGTGGTTGTTGTAAACTTTCATGCTCAAATCTTAAGAATGCTAAGTTATACAACCTATAGAAAATCCTTCAATCCTAAAATCAAAGTTTAAATTCTCTAGGAAAATTTAATCTTTCTTAAATCTCAATCAATCCCTATATTCTATCATTACTTATGGAATTCTGGTTCTTATAATTTAGTATGCATGATAGAATATAAACATATTTTCCAAATTTAATTGAAAATTTTACTGCTTCTGGCAAATCCAATCTTTAACATTTCATTCCTAAACAATTTATCGGGTAGAAAGAGTCGAATCGGCTTCTTAAAATATTCCTCCAAAATTTGTTAACCTCTATGTTGAAAATAAATATTGAGTTTCAAAAATAAGGGGTGATGCTACCGAATATTTTAATTTTTAAATCTCCTTCCAAAATTATTCAATTTCAATCATTATTGTCATATGTTTCCCTACAACACTTTCTTATAGTTTAAACATAGACAATGCAAATTCAATCCATCCAAAATCAACTTCAAATTTTAATTCTTCTCAAATCTAGACTCTAACTTTTTTACCCCTGAGTTAATCTATAAGGTAAAAGAGTTGAGCTAAAACCCCTTAATTTTCCTCTAAATTTGTAAACCTTCTTTTTGAATCCACATTCAACATGTTAAGTTTTGAAATTCAGGAAAGATCCAATTCTAATCTTCAAAAATTCAAAATCCTATCAAAATCCTTTCAAATCACTTTCAATCGTCATTATTATGGGTTTCCTACAACATCCTCTTGTAGTTTAACACATGGAATGCAACTTCAAATTTAAACCTAAGCTTTGACATTTACCCTTGAATCAATTGGTGTGGTGAAAGAGTTGATCCAAAACTTCTTAATTTTCCTTTCAATTTGTAAACCATCATTCGACCTATTATGTTTCAAAACTTAAAGAAAATTTTTTTATTCTCAAAAATCCAAATTTCTCTTCAAGCTCCATTTAAATCAAATCTAGATTATCATTCTTATGTGTTCGTCTACATTATTCTCTTGTAGTATAACATATAGAATAAAAAATCAAGTTTTAATCAAATCAAAATCAATCCTAATATTTTATCACCGTAAACTGAATTATAACTCTTATAATTCAATATATGGGATAAAATATAAGATCCTTTCAAATTTATTTTCAAGATTCTAATCCAAGTTCCTTTCTTCAAATTTTAGTTCATCAAACATCTGCAATGGCCAAAAAACTTCTTTTTTTAGTTGACCATGATCTTTATGTTCAAGAACTTATCCATAGCAATACCATCCAATTTGGGATAGGTTTCAAATCTCTGAAGTTGTTAGTGAATGGTGGAATTATAGTCAATCTCACCACTAAAGGAGATAAGGATGATGCAATAGTCTACTTAGTAGTAGGGGCGGGGAATGATGTCCCTGCAGTTCTTGAATTGGAGGCAGTTGTTGCCCTCGTACCGGCTATATCCTCAGTGTAGGATAAGAAACAGAAGTCTGGTGCTGATACTGAAGTCAGTTCTGAGTTTGAAAAGAGTTCTTCTAGTACTGAAGCACTGTTCGGTAGCAAGAGTACCAGAAAGAACTATTTAAGGAGGGTGAGGAAGAAGATCAGCAAGGCAATAAATATTACTGAGCTAAAGGCCCTTAATGTAGTTGAACCTCAGGCTGATAAAGAGCTGCTCATTCCTGCCTTTTCTCCACTCCTCAAGGGGAGTTATTTCTACCCCCTCATAACTACTACAAGGGAGGAGAGAGTTTCCAAGATTGTTAGCTTTCCACCATGCCTAGTAGACTACTCTATGAAAGAGACCCTGAAAAAAAATAGACTTTAAAAATAAGGATGTTAAGAAACATCATCCATACATGTGCTGCTCAAGCATGTCAGACCAAAGAGCAGTACATGAAACACTTGAAGGGGGTGATTTCCCATAGACTTATAAAGGAAGTTCTGAAGGAAAAAAAATTAGAAGCTAGAAACTTGACTCCTCATCCAAGGAGGAAAAATAAAATGTTTGTTAAGCAGCCTGTCACTTTTGTTTTGGTGGATGGATATCACTGGGTGCTACTCCTCCCATCTGCTAAGACAGAGAAGATATTTCTAAAGGGATCTAGTAAGGGTTGTCATCACAGCGGTAGACTGCCAGTCCCTTATTCAAGATTTTCCAAGCTAGCCCATGTGATAGCCAGATCTAAAGAGATTATTAAAGATTTGAAACTAGTGAATATAAAGGGCAACAAGTCCATGTCAATTGAAAAGCACTACATGTGAAAGAAGTTGAGTAAATCTGTAGGGATATAGATTCAAGATAGTTTTAATGTACTACCAGTTGATGTCCCCCAGCTCCCTATTTAGACTCTACCAATGTTAATATTAGAGCTTTGACTCTCTAAGCTCCTCTATTACCAATTATGATGGATGTCCCTCTACCTATTGAGGATGCCACCCTTGTGACTACCGACCCTGGGAAAATTTGAGGGAAGGGGATAGTTCCAGATTCTGATTAGGAAATATAGGATCAGTTAGCAGCAGAACTAGTTACTGTGTGAGACCAGAATATCCAGGAGATACTCTCTAAACTTGATAAGAGAGAGTTTGAAGAAATGATAGATTCTCAAGGATATTTCCTAGTAGATCCTATGATAATCGATGGAAAACACACTAACGAAGTAGTCCAGAACATCCAAGAAATTCTTAAGAAGAAGGCAATCGAGGCCATCGATCCGGATATAAATGATTTATTCATAGAAGAAGAGTTAGCTGGAGACATTTACATGGTTGAGACTCGAGCGTCAACTAAGCATACTGAGCCTTCAAAACCCCATCTTGGTAAAGAAGATAGATCAACAGCTTTTGGGTTTGATGAATCGGTAAAGGTTAGAGAGAATGATCAACATATCAAAAATATAGAAGCATAGCTTATAGAGATGTCATGAAAGCTTAAGGAAATATAGAATCACTTAATTAAGACACAATAATCATAGTCTGACCTGCCATAACTTGTGGTTCAATTAGTGGCCAATCAGAGTAGATAGCCATAGTTTAGTTTAAAGATTCCCGAGTTAGTATCAATTCCCTCCATTCAACAAGTACTTCCCTCAATTCAACCAGTAATTCACCATGTTCAACCTATAGTTTTGCGAGCATAACCTCAGATTGATATCAAATAGATGGTTGAGACACATGTAAGGGAGGCCTTAGCCCATTCTCAAGGAACTATGTCTATTTCGATGGATAGGCCCTTCCCTAAAGAATATGACCAAGTTCCTTATCCAAATGACTTCATGCCACCTTCTTTTAAGGTTTTCAATGGCTTAGAAAACCCGAGAAAGCATTTGGCCTACTTTTGAGCAAGCTACTGCAATGTAGAGGGGTCAAATGGTCTACTAATTCACCAATTTCTTAGTAGTCTTTCTGGTATTGCTTTTAAGTGATATTTAGATCTACCAAATGATTAAGTTAAAACATTTATAGAGCTTAAGGGTATATTCTTAAAGAGATTCTCAGGAGATCAATAGAGAGTAGTCGTTGGTGATCTCATAGTCAAGAAAAAAATCGAGAGAGTCTCTGGTCGGCTACATCTTGAGATGGTGAAATCTCTCGATGAAGGGTGAACCTCAACTACAAGAGCAGCATGTTGTGGAAATTCTTATAAAGAATATCAATGGGACTATTACTTTTCTATTGAAGGGGATTACGGTCAAAACATTTGAAAAACTTCTCAATAAAGCTAATAATATATAGGAAGAGGCTTTCAAAATGCCATTTCCTAAAGGATGCTTTAAAGGAGAACAAAACCAATAAGCCAGTAAAATCATTTTACAAGAGAGATGCTATGGTGTCTGAAGTTGATAAAGGGAAGAAACCTACTAGTCCTCAATTTAGCGGTTCTCCACTCCAACCAATCCAAAAGCCTCAACCATTCCGGGTAACCCCTTAATCCACTAGGGAGCCTTACCCAATTTCTTCGAAAGAGAGATTGGCTCATCCTTATCCATTTAAAAATGAGTCAATAAGAAAAATTTTCAAGAGTCTATTAAGAAACAATATTTTTGATTGCTAGAGGCCAAGAAGCCAAAAGAAGCAAATAAAAAAGATGATCCTAATTTTTGCTTTTATCATCGCATGTTGGGCCATGTTACCGAAGTCTTATTTATCTTTCAAGACTTGCTTGAAAAAAACTTTTATCAAGGAAATATCATAATTCCAAAGCAGTACCTAGTCAACTCAGATGAAGGATCTGTTAAGTCAATCTCAGGTAAAAACTCTAATCTTTCTTTGTCAATTAAAGATTATTGGGATATAACATTATCTCGGGCATTTAAAAAGTTACTTAAAAAATCTTTTCATCTTTCTCAACAGTTACCAATGAGAGCCCGGGGCCCGATCTGCGACGTTGACTTAGAGGCTTCATAGGAGGACGTTGGGATAGTTTCCTCTCCAGTAGTTATAAGAACTACTATAAGTAATAAAATTAAAAAGAATGATGTTTTTATAGAGAGGAAATGTGGTGATGATAGATGTGTATGAGTGGCAGATGGTGGCTCAAAACCACTGTCCCTTTGATGTTATCTGACTTTTAATTTGCCCATCAATGGCAAAGGGTCAAAAATTAATAGAAAAGAATGATCCTTCAGTGAATGTTTTGATGATTAATATTGAAAATGTGATTAAAAATAATACTTCTATTGATAATGATTAAAGATTAGTTGAGATCAACGAAGACATTCAAAAACATAGCTTCCTAGATTTGACCTCTCAAGTGGGGAATGAATCTGAAGTCTTATCAAATGGCGACACCCTCAAAGTTAACTTTCAAGGGAGTCCCATCATGATAGACTTTTTAGATTCAAATTCCCATTCAGAAAATGACAATCAATCCCCTAAGGAGAGCGTAAACCCTACTACAGTTTATCTTTTAGAGGATATTGCACAAGTACAACTGTAAGGTGGTAAGGTCTTACCCCTAGGCTTCTTCCTCAAGAAAAAGGAAAGCAAGTTGTTTTTGATGATCTAATTCAAATCCCTACTCAATAATCAAATACTCCTTCAAATCTGCTAGGTCCAAGTCTTGATGTTCAAAAAGTTGAATATAATGTCTTATCACATCTTAGGAAGTTGCCTGCGAAATTGAGCATTTTGATGCCCTTATCCTCTCTAAGGAGATGAGGGAATCCTTAATTAAAGGATATCTCAACCCAGAGATCTACTTAGCTCAGTTGCCTTCAACTTCTGAAGGTGAAGCTTTGTACTTTCAGGAAATCCCTAGAGTAACCTTTTCCTATGAGGATCTACTCCTAGGAATGGTCGATCACAATCACCCACTATACATCATCATGAATGTGGGAAAATTTAAGTTATCTAGAGTTCTTGTTGATATGGGTACATCAGTCAATGTAATGAACATAAAACCCTCGCATACCTTAGAGTTCATACTAGTATGTTCCCAACCGATAAGTTGGTGCTTCGTGGGTTCAACAAAAAGGGTAAGAAGGCTTTAGGTTCAATTACCCTCCTTATAGAGATAGAAGAGTTAAAAATAGAGGTAAAATTTCATATAATTGATTCAGACACATCATTCAACGTGCTCTTAGGTAGGCCATAGATCCATGAGTATAGGATGGTTCCATCTACCCTACACCAATGTATCAAGTACCAACGAGATGATATTAAGTATGAAATCAAGGGTGATATGCAACTATTCTTTATTCATGACATCAAGATCTATAAAGATGCTATATACTACGCACCTAAAGGGTCTAGCGCCTGTTCTAAGGTATAGATCAAAATTAAAGAGGAAAAAGAAAAATTCAAATTCAAAAGCAATTTAAAAAGCAGAAAAAGTTAAAATTCAAAAAAGATAAGAATCAAGTAGCGAAGACGACATCGAGGGCATGGTTTTTATGCCTCCAAATAGTCTACCTCAATGAGGTGGAAGAATGGCCCAAAGAGCACATGCTAGAGGTAGTCCTTCAGTTGAAAAATGAAATCCCCCAATGTACATCAAACTAGAATCAAGTTCTGATGAAGAATCAAGAAAGAGGGGTGCTAAAATTACATTTGACTATCAAAAATAAATCCTCCTATGAAGTTTGATCTCACCTTAGAATCAAATAGTGACCAAGAGGGTGATGATATAAAAGTTCAAATTGATGAGCCTGAATTTACTCTTTATGAAAAGCTCAACAGGGCAGTTGAATCCTTAATCTTAACCCCATTTTCTACCGACAGCGTCTCAGAGTTAGTAATTAAGGATGCCCCTAATTTAGATGGAGAAATAAGAAAAGTCCAGAAGTTTTTCCCTAGCTCCTACTCTTTAAGGAATGAAAAGGATGTAACCCTTGATGAGGCAGACTTTAATGAATTAATGAAATTACCTTAGGGCTACTTTCCTGTTGGTGTCAAAGCTCTTATCTCTAAAGGTTTCGCTCTGAGTCAATGGATTAAGGGTCAAGCTAGATACCATGAAAATATTTAGAACTCAAAAATTAATAAAAATTGGACAAGTGGTATTGATTATGGTACCGTTAGTTTATTTGACGATGATAAATTTTGTTTAATGATAACTATTCATTATGAATCTAAAAATGTCCCCACTGAAGTCATTAATTCACTCCACAAACTTTTTTTGGAGACTTTAGATGATTCTGATGAACTTTAATTTCTGGATGCACCCCCTAAATTTGAGTAAGAAATTTAATCGATAGTTGATGAACTTATGAAAATTAATCTTCGAACAGAAATGACCCTTGCCCCACCATCATAAGTTCTTTGTTGAGTAAGAATTATTCTGAGGATCTAATTCAACTTCTCCCTAAGTTTAATGTTTGCTTTACCTGGACATGCGATGAAATGCAAGGTTTGCCTGCTGAAACATGAAATTAAGCATGAAGACATTCCTGTCAAACAAGCTCCTAGATACTTGTGTCTAGAAATTGAATAATAAGTCATTTTGAAAGTCAAGAAATTGGTCAAGGCAAATTTTATTCCAAAGGAATAATATCCCTCTAGGGTAGCTAATGTCATACCAATTTGAATGAAAATGTGTTAAATTTGAGTTTGTGTTGACTATAGAGACCTGAATAAGGCGCGTCCTAAGGATGAATTTCTTTACCCATAACAAAATTTATGGTTGACATTACCTCTTCGCATATTATTTTCTCCTTTATGGATGGCTCATTTAGTTATAATCAAATCAAGATGGCCCAAAAAGATGAGGAAAACACTACATTCAGAAGTTCTATAGGAATCTTTTGTTATAAAGTGATGTCATTTGGCCTTAAAAATGCTGGTGCAACCTACTAGTTGGCTATGACTCGAATCTTTGATGACTTAATCCATAATAAAGTCAAATGCTACAATAATGATCTAGTTATCAAGAGAAAGGTCAAAGAGGCTCATTTTTGTGATTTAAGAATTGTCTTAGAGCGGTTGCTCTGCTATGACCTTAATATGAATCCCCTAAAATGTGCTTTTGGCATTATTTCAAGAAAACTCTTAGGTTTCGTAGTGAGGCACTGTAGAATTAAAATTGATCCTGTCATAATCGAAGCCATCTTAAATATGCCACGTCCCAAGAGTCTTACACAACTGAGATCTCTTTAAGGAAAATTGGCATATATAAGAAGATTTATTTTGAATTTATCCGAAATATGTCAACTATTCTCTATCCTTACTAAGAAGGACGCCAAATTCATTTAGTATGAGAAATGACAATCTGCATTTGAAAATATCAAACAATAACTGATAAATCTGCCAGTTTTGGGAGCACATATTCTAGGGAAACCCTTAATCCTTTATACTGTGGCCCTTGAAAAGTCTCTCGGGTCCCTTCTAGCTCAAGTCAATGATAAGGGGAAAAAAATGCTCTCTACTACCTAAGTCAGAGACTTCTTCCAATGGAAATTTGATACCTTGTAATTGAGAAATATTGTGTTGCTTTAGTCTTTACAAGACAAAAATTAAGGTATTACATGCTTTCTTATTATTTAATTTGATTTCTAGTGTCAATCCCCAATAATACCTTTCGATCTGGTCAACATTGTCAGGATATTTAGCTCAGTGGTCTATGATATTACTTCAATTTGAAATCACTCTCATTTCCCTACGTGCTATGAAAGGACAGGCTATTACCAACTTCCTTATAGCACACCAACTACCGGTGGAGTCTCCTCTAAATGATGATTTACCTAACAAACAAATCATGAGTTTTGAGGAAGTCAATAATCAAGTTTGGGAATTATATTTTGATGGGGAAGCTTCCTCCCAGTAGGGTAATGTGCATCAATCTACTATTCTTAGAAAAGCCAAAATTAGCTTAATTTTCATAACACCAGATAAAGGAATGATGCACTTTTCTTTCCATTTATTAGAACGTTGCATGAACAATGAGGATGAGTATGAAGCTCTAATAATTGTCTTAGAATTTTTAATCCAGATAGAGATTAAAGAGAATAAAATCCTTGGTGACTCTCAAACTGGTTATCAATCCGATTATCAGGACCAATAAGGTTTTGAATCCTAAAGTCCTGAAATACCACCAATACACTATACACTTAATCAAATAAATTCTTGTTCTAACTATGTATTCCTCGTGGAAGTAATTCATTGGTGGATGCCCTAGCAAAGCTTATAAAGGAATTTGCATGTCCAGAAGAAGACTCTATTCCAATAGAAGTTCAGGGTCGAAACATTCTATCTTCTATAAACTTGGAGTACATCAATTAATAATCTCCTCAAGTCTTTTTAGCCTCTTCAATAGTCGATGAAGAAGGCGATTGGAGATAACCACTGATTGATTATCTTTAAGAAGGCAAGCTTCACCATGATAGGTCACTTGCCAATCAAATCAAAAAATGTGCCCTATCATATGCACCAGTCAATAATAATTTATACTATCGATCACTTGATCTGATGTAGCTCCATTGTTTAGATAAATGAGAGGCCCCGAAGATTATTTGAAGTCCATGCTGGACTATACAGTGCTCATCAATCGAGTCCTAAGATGATATTGAAAATCAAAAGAGTTTGTGACTACTGGCCTATAATGATTGATAACTGTATGAAAATTGCAAAATATTTTCATCAAAGCTAGTTACATGGTTTAGTTTTATATCAGCTGCCTAACATGCTGCATCCCATGATAGCTTCATGGCCCTTTGAAAGTTTGGGCACAAATGTCATTAAGCCTATTTACCCTCATTCTTCAAATGGTCATTGCTTCATTTTAGCAGTGACTGATTACTTTTCAAAATGGGCAGAAGCAGTTCCCCTATGAAATGTAACATCACACCATGGTATGAAATTCTTTTGTGACCATATCATATATTGATTCGGTGTACCCCAAAAAATCATATTTGATAATGTGTCCACTTTCAAGTCTACAAAGATTAACTATTTTATAAGGCGCCATTGTATTAATGGGAGATACTCAATAATCTATTATCCCTGAGCTATTGGCTTAGCTGAGGCCTTCAATAAAACTTTGGTGCAAATTATCAAAAAGACCCTTGATAATAATAAATATCACTAGGATAAGAGGTTGGTGGAAGCCTTGTGGGCCTACCAGACCAGTTACAGGACTCTAACCCAATCCACACCATTTGCACTAGTGTATGGGTCCGAGGCCACACTCCCTCTTTAAATTCAAATCCCTTCACATAGAAGGGAAATCCAAAATTAAATAATAATAGAATGAAATGCCTAACTCTGGTTAGAAGAGCTTGAAGACCTTGACGAATGAGTCTCAAAGATCAATAAAACTTAGAGTTGTAAAAAGCTTGAATGGTTCAAACTCACGATAAGTTAGTGTCACCTAGAACCTTCCAAGTAGGAGACTTGGTCTTAGTTCTTCGGAGGCCTGTCTTAGCTTACTGAAAAATAGGTGGGAAGTTTGAACCAACTTGGGAAGTACCCCTTGTTGTATAAAAAGTCTACGAAGGAGGCTTATATCAGCTAGTGGATTGTAAGAGAAATCACCCAATATTACCTATCAATGGGGAATTCCTTAAGAAATACTATGCTTGATGTAGCTCGATCTTTTAATCAATAAAATATTTAAATTTTGAATCAAGTTGATTCAATTTTATTTAAATTTTCAAGTTTCAAAATCCTATTTTCCTTTTCTTAATGTTAGGTGTGATTACCTTTGCTTTCTTTCCTTAGAATTAAACCCATTTGTGATGGAGCACGCCCTTTGTGGCAACATCCTAGTTTAAAATTTCACCTTTAAACTTGATCCTTTTTGTGGAGTAAGTTTTCTCCCCATATGATCATCCACTAGTGATAGAGCATGCCCTCTATAGCATCATCCTAGTTTCAAAACTTAATTTTGATCCTCTATGTGGAGCAAGTTTGCTCCCCACATGATCATTCACTAGTGATGGAGCACGCCCTCTCTTGCACCATCCTAGTTTCAAAACTTAATTTTGATCCTGTATGTGGAGCAAGTTTTCTACCCACATGATCATCCATTAGTGATGGAGTACGCCAGCCGTGGCACCATCCTAATTTAAAAAAAATTAACTCGATCCTCCGTGTGGAGTAAGTTTCCTCCCACATGATCATCCACTAATGATGGAGCACACCCTCTATGGCACCATTTTAGTTTCAAAACTTAATTTTGATCCTCTATGTGGAGTAAGTTTCCTCCCCACATGATCATCCAATAGTGATGGAGTACACCCACTGCGGCACCATCCTAGTTTTAAAAAAAATGTAGATTCGATCCTCTATATGGAGTAAATTTCCTTCCCACATGATCATCTGTTAGTGATGGAGCATGCCCGTTGTGGCACCATCCTTATTTTAAAATATAGTTTTGATTTTCTATGTGGAGCAAGTTTCCTCTCCATATGATCATCCATTAATGATGGAGCATGCCTGTTGTGGAACCATCCTAGTTTCAAAATCTAAATGCAATCTTTTGTGTAGAGTAAGGTTCCTCTCTATAATATCATCCAATAGTGATAGATAATGCTCTATGTGGCAACATCCTAAATTCAAAATCCAAATCTAGTCCTCTATGGAAAGTAATGCTTCCTTCCCACAGGGTCCTCATATTTTATTTTTCTTAAGGATAGATATGTGTCATCGTGCTTTCTTTCCTTAGGATTAGACGTCCTAGTGGTGGATAACGCCCCTCGTGGCACTACCTTTGTATCAATTCAAACTTGGTCCTCTATAGTTAGGAGTTCTTCCTTCCTATACAATCATTTAATCTTCCTCTCCTAAAGGTTAGATTTTTTTTTCCCTTAGGATTAGAACTCCAAAATTGACCTTTTAATTCAGTTAATGCAAATATGTGCAGTGCAACATCATTCTACAACACATATTAGGGGTCCATTTATTGACCTCATTTTTGAATGAGATCACTATGACCAATCCAAACCCTAGGATTAATCTAAATCATAGACCAATCTAGCCTTAATCCAATCCATCAATCTATAATTATCTAATTGATTGTAAGTAATATGGATAATTCAAATTTAGGCAATCAAACTTGAAATCTAGCTTAGATCCAGATTTTTAAATCCAAAATTCAAGTATAAAGGCTTAGGTCCTAAAAGCTTTTACAGTGATTTTTCAAACACTTCAATGTTGTGACTCGAGCTCACGAGCTTATGCTTTTGATGATAACAAACATTATGGCTCACATATTTATAACTCCTAGTATTTTAATTCTATGCTTATTTTTGTGTATACTAACATTTGAGGAACACCATGCACCATGAAATGAAGAATAGAGCTCAAGATTGGATAGAATAGGTCATGCTGTAAAGAGTCTATAATATTTATTAATGTAATCTTCGATTTCCTGAGTCAATTCATGCAACGGTGTTTGCCAACTTAGTGACCATGCACATACACACTCAGGGGAGTAAGATTGAGAAAAAACTAAAAGTTTAAGTTTTTGAATTAATCATCCTGGACGATTTATATCATCCTAGATGATCCAATATTATCTCAAAACCCTAACTGCCATAATAATTCAAGCAAGATATTAAGTTTCTATTTTTGGTGTAATCGTCAAGGACGATCTATATCATACTAAACGATCTATGATAATATTACCTAAATTAATCATGTGATTAGTCAATCAAATCAATTTAATTTGATATTCTGGTAGTACTTGATTATCACAAAATCATCATGGATAATCTTAGAATCAACCGGATGATCAGTATAAATTTGAACATATCATCCAGGTTATCGTCAAGGTGATTGTTCGGGACTATTAGGTCAAATTCTACATATCATCCTGGACAATCCTGCGATCATACTTGAAGATTGTTGGTGGCTGTGTTGAGTTTTTAAAGTTTTTTTAAGCCCTCTTTTTAAGCACATCATCTTGGATGATCCAGAGATTGTATTGGATGATCTTTGCCTCCAGAATTGAATTTTTAGGGTTTTTTAGAGCCCTCTATTTAAGCTTTCTTAAAGACACTAAAAGTGTCTTTGGCAGCCGTTGAGGCTTCAATTTTTTGGAGAAAACTTGAAGAGAGAGCCTTGAAAGGGAGAGAGGAAAGGATGGAGTTTGAGAGACTGAGAAGATCCTTGGAGGGAATTTCAGGGAGTGTGGAGGGGGTTTCACATGGTTGCTCCAGTAAGCTTCCATTTTAGTACCATCGGATTCAAGGTTTATCTTGAGGGAAGTTTTGGGATGAAGAAGATCTCTTTGGTGTCAAAAGACCAGGTTCTCTGCCTTCACCAGGAGGGTGAAAAAGGATTTCAGGTTCTCTGCCTCTCTAGGAGGGTGAATAGGATTTCAGGTTCTCTACCATACCAGGGGAGGTGGAAGAGATTTTGTAAGGGCTTCTCCACCTAGCTATAGGGGCTAAAGGAGTGTCACTGAAGGTTTAGTGCATTACTTGGAATGGGAGGTTCTAGGGAGTGGATGTAGGTCAGGTTGGACCAAACCATTATAAATTCTGGTGTGTTCTGTTTGATTATTTTTTATATTTTATTTTTACTACGATTAACTACTTGGGTGAAATCTCTGGTTTATCTTTTTATTATTTATTTAATTCATTTCCACTGTAAGATAAAAAAAGATTTTTCTTTTTACTAAAGAAGTTTTTAAATATCCAATTCATCCAACCCTCTTGGTTAGCCTCGGTTCTAGTTCTATAGGGTTTAACACCCCTTACGAACTTTCAAGTGGTATTAGAGCGGGATTCAAAAATTAAGTTTTTGAAAACTTTTGAATTTTGATCAATGGATAATTTTAGAAATTATAATATTGCAAAAGGATATTCAATCACCCGACCACCTTTATTTGAAAATATTTCTTTTGATTTTTGAAATATTCGTATGTCTACTTTCTTGAAATCAATAGATTATCATATGTTGATGTTAATTTAGGAAGGAAACTCTGCACCTTCTTATTTTATAAATGGCATCAAAATTGATATTCCTTTTTGAATGGAGTAAAAGAAAAAATCAATGCTCAATTAAATGCTAAATGTTTGAACTATTTTTTCTGTGCCTTGAATTCTGATGATTACATGAGTATCTCAACATATACAACTGGCAAGGAAATTTGGGATAAACTGATCAGTACACGTGAAGGTACTAGTGAACTTAAGCAATCTAAGTTGAATATTCTAATGCATGATTATAAACTCTTTTGCATGAAACCTCATGAGATGATTTTAGACATGTATACTAGGTTTACATAAATTGTGACATCATTACATGCTTTAGGTAAAGAATTTTCAAACATTGAAAAGGTTAATTAAATTCTATGTTGTCTACTTGAAAAGTTTGATGCCAAAGTTATTGTTATTTATGAATCAAAAAAATTGAATGAATATACTATTGATAATCTGATTGGCTCACTCATTGCCTACGTGTAAACTATGAGTCAAAGACTTGGGGATACAGGTAAAATGATAGTACTAAATGCTGAAGACATTAATGAAAAAGGCTTAGTAGATGATGAAAGTGAATAACTAGTATCAATAACAAGCAAATTGGGAGGTCTACTAAAGCACAAGCATAAGCATCAATAAAAGCGAAACAAAGGTAAAAATGGTAAGAATGTTAAGATTTGTTTTAACATTATTTGCTTTGGATGTAAGAACCTGGACATATGAAAAATTAGTGCCATAATTTAAAAACTCTTCCTACAAAGTACAAGGGTAAAGCTAAGCAAATTATAAAAAGTGAAAATAATGAAACGTAAAAAATCTCCCCGGCAGACCTAGCTTCTGAATCATCAGATCAGGAGTAAGATGATATTTAAAGCTTTGTTTGTATATTTATTTATTTTTGTTATTTTTATGTTCTTGAATGTTTTTATTTGTTGTATTTTTATTTATTTTCTATATTTTTTGTATTTTATTTCTCTTTTTATTTTTATATTTTTTATTTAATCTCAATGTTGCTTGTGTAGTTTCTCTGATCCACGCTCACACACATCACATTTTGTTTCATATACGCCTTAGAAAAGTAAATTATTTTTTAAAGATTATTTTTTCTAAAATGAAAAATTTACTTCCTGTTTTCTTAAAATTTATGTATGTTATGGTTGACTTCTCTAAAATTAGTCAAAGGAAGGAAACTCATTTTATCTCTCTATCTCATTTCTTTAATGAGGTTATTTCACTTTTGATTCAAAATCTTCATCAAATTATAACTGGGATTTTGAAATTGAACTTTTTTCATCTCCCTATATTTTTTCTATCTCATAGGTATCTTTCACAAGTTGTTGAATCAACTTCATTATTTTCTTAATCAAGCAGTTCCTTTTTGTTACTAGAATGGGTTAGCTTTTGTCTTTAAAATTTTAGAATTGAATCATATTTGTTAAAACGAAAAGAGGCATAAAATGAGCTCAAAGCTAAAAAAATGCGCAATAATGCCAAAAATAGAAAGATACACAAAGTGCATCCAAAATCAAATGATACGTAAAGTGCGCCAACAATTAATAAAGAGAAATAAAATGAGCCCATAACAAGTTAGCTTACCTTTCTTGTATTTCTAAAATCATAAGAAAACCCGTATATCTATAGATATTTTCGATACTTGTGTTTGAAAATCATGATTATTGATTCACCAAGTTTTGCATTAATCTTCTATTAGATATATTTCATGAAAGGAGTTTTGGAAAGATTAATGTGTCCTTCTCTAATTTGTTCCTTAATTTAGATGTTTGCTTAAAAAGTTTTTGAGCCTTTAAAGGAACTTGAGGTTAGATTAACAATTTTTGAATATCTAACCTTTCTGGATTATGCGTTGTCAATACATGGCTTACTAAGTTTTTGAATAAAATCAAGAGGTAACTTTCTCATTCCAAGAAAATTTAAAATTTCAAACTGATTCTTCTAAAAACATCTTCTTCACCAGATTAGGGATTGTTTAATTTTTTTTAGTCAGTTTTTACTCTTTCGATTTTTTTGTGCTCCACTTCTTTTTAATAAAGTCAAAGGGGAAGAATGTACTGTTGTATTTGTATTATATTTGAATGTACTGTTGTTTTTATGTTGTATTTGTTTAATTTATCTTTTTTTTTCTAGTTATTTATTTTATTTTATTTATTTTATTTTAAAATAAAAATTAAAAAGAAAGAAAAAAATTTTCTCCTATTTTTAAAATTTTTATCTTAATGAGGGGGAGATTAGGAGAAAATACTTTTAGTTTGCAAATTCACCAGTAATATTTGCCAACATCAAAAAGGGGAAGATTATTGCGACTCGAGCTCATGAGGTTATGCTTTTAATGATAATACACATTATGGCTCACATATTTATATCTCCTAGTATATTAATTCTATAGTTATTTGTGTGTAAATTAATATTTTGGGAACACCATGCACCATCAAATAAAGAATCAGAGCTCAAGATTGGGTAGAATAGGTTATATTGTAAAGAGTTTATAATATTCATTAATATAATCTTTAATTTCATGAGTTAAGTTATGTAATGGTGTTTGCCAGCTTGGTGACCATACAAACACACACTTAGAGGAGTAGGATTGAGCCAAAACCAAAAGTTCAATTTTTGAAGTAATTATCGTGGATGATTTATATCGTCCTGGATGATCTAATACGATCACAAAACCCTAACTGCCATAAAAATTTAGGCAAGATTTTAAGTTTCTAATTTTGGCCTAATCATGTAAGACGATTCATATCATACTAGACAATCTATAATAATGTTGCCTAAATTAATTTTGTGATTAATCAATCAAATCTACTTAATTGTATATTCTGATCATACTGGATGATCACAGAATCATCCTGGACTATCTTAGAATCATCTTGGATGATCAGTATAAATTTTTAATATATCATCCAGGTGATCATCTTGGACTATCAGGTCAAATTCTGCACATCATTCTAGATGATCCTGCAATCTTACATTATCTTGTACTAAGTTTTTAGGATTTTCTAAAGTCATCTTTTAAGCACATCATCCTAGACGATTCTGTGATCATCCTGGATGATCTTTGCCTCCAGAATTAAATTTTTAGGATTTTTTAGAGCCTTCTATTTATGCTTTCCCAATGATAGCCATTTAGGCTTCATTTTCTAGGGAAAACTTGAAGATAGAGCCTTGAAAGGGAGATAAGAAAGGGTGGAGTTTGAGAGAGGGAGAAGATACTTGGAAGGGATTTCAAGGGAGTGTAGAGGGGGTTTCACATAGTTGCTCCGGCAAGCTTGCACCTTAGTACCATCAGATTCATGGTTTATCTTGAGGAAAGTTTTGGGAAGAAGAAGATCTCTTTTCTGACAAATGACCAGGTTCTCTACCTTCACCACGAGGATGAAAAATGATTCCATGTTCTCTGCCTCACTAGGAGGGTGAAAAAGATTTTAGGTTCTCTACCGCACCGGGGGAGGTGGAAGAGATTTTATAAAGGCTTCTTTACCTAGCTGTGGGGGCTAAAGGAGAGTCACTAAAGGTTTAGTGTAATACCTGGAATGAAAGGCTCTGGGGAGTGGATGTAGGTTATGTTAGATCGAACCACTATAAATTCTGGTGTGTTCTTTGTAATTATTTTTTGCACTTTATTTTTACTACAATTAACTGCTTGGGTGAAATCTCTGATTTATCTTTTTATTATTAATCTAATTTATTTCTATTTCAAGATAAAAAAAAAATTTTGTTAAAAAAGCTTTTAAATATCTAATTCACCCCCCTCTTGGTTAGCCTCGGGACTAGTTCTATAGGGTTTAACACCCCTCACAAACTTTCATTCAAATCCCCATCAAATGACCCTTAATTTATGATATATCATTTGCATATTTATTAGGCATATCCCTAGGGTCTACCCTCTAAATTTTACCTCATTCAGAGGTCTCTAACCCTATAAACTGAATTGAAACCAGAAGGTTGTAAAATCTTCAAATATTTCTGGCCTATGCAACTAGACCTGACACCTAGTTCAATTTGACCTTGGAGCCTTCTCTAAACCCTTTGATCATATACAAACCCTTTATTATCATATGTGAACATTAGACTGTATTTTGGTAGACCCACTTTGACCCCCAGTTGACCAGGGGTCAAAATGACCAAAATGCCCCGGAAGGGCAATTTTGGAATTTTCTCTAAACTCCAACATAACCTTTTCAAATCAAACCCTAAAAACTTTTTAATACATCCTAATCATCATTAGGAGTACATTCGACTCAAACCCTGACCCTGGCCAAACCTTGTTGATCAAGTTAACCTAAAATGACCAAAATACCCCTTAGGGGTGTGACTAATCATTCCAAACCAAATGACCCTATCTTTGGATGGAACCATTTCCATTCAACTCCAAATATTAAAATAAACCTATTGGACCTAATCCTAGTATCTGAGTCAACCTGGTTGACCAAGTCAACCAGGGTTGACCCAAATGCCCTTTAAGGGTCAAGTAGGTCATTTTGACCCAAATGACCTTCCTAGACCATAAGACCACTTATAATAGACTTAAAATGTCAAACAAAACCCATTGAATTCAAACTTAGGTTCTCAATCAATCTAGTTAACCAAATAACCCTTTAAGGGTTAAATGGGACAATCTAACCATTTGGCTAAGTCAAACCCCTTCAAGCTCTCAAACCTATTCAAAAGCATAGTTCAAATATACCCAAACCCATCATAAATCAAATCAAATGTGATTTGACCAAGTCAACTTATGAGAACTTGGTCAAAGTCACTTAAGCTTTCTTTAACTCATGTTGACTTGGTAAAATTCTCACTCCATAACTTTAAGCTCCCTCAAAGCCATTCCAACACAATTAGCATGGACATTTGACTGCCACCACACCAGTCAAATACATAGTTGACTGGTCAAAGTAGTCAACTAAGTCAAATTGGCATGCTTATGTGAATTTATCACCTTGGCAAGCCAATTCCTCAAAGTCAATCCACACTTCATGCATTTGGCTTGTTATAAGGATTATTTGGCAGCACCATATGGTTTCTCTCTCCCTTGATTAGGATAGCAATCATCAGGGGGAGTGGATAATCTAATACCTCACTCAAAGCTTTGGAATTATCTCATATAATCCAAAATTTATAATTCCAGTAGCCCCCAACCCATTCCAAGGATAACTCAGCTTCTCCATCTATAAGTAAAGCCCCTCTAGCCATTTCCCAAGTTGTTGAAGAACTTAAGAACCAAATTTGAGAAGAGAAACAGAAAGAGAGAGAAAGGATATATAATGTAGAAAATCCTAAACAAGCCATCAACAGCTCTTGGACCCTTTAAGGAAGTTGTAAAGGATTCAAATACCTTTCCAACAAGTTCAAGAACATCAAAGTCCATCCATAGGATTGTAAGATATCTCAACTTTTCACTTAAACTTTGAATTGAAACTACAAAAAATCTACAACACATGAAGCTTCCAAACTTTACGAGTTGGAAGATTTGGTTGTCATAAACCTGTGTTTCAAATTTCATTGAATTTGGATACGTATTTAGAGAATTATGGCTATTAAAAGTTTTATTTCATTTTTAGTTAAATAGCTTTGATTCAATCAGAGCAGTCCGATCGCGCCTTCTACGCAAATCGGATGACCCAAGATTAGCCACGTAGGCTAGCTTGAAATCGTGCGTAGACTAGGGGATTTGAACATGCACCATTTCAAATCGATCTTGCCACATGGATGCATTTCAGCCATCCGTTTCCATGCATTCGAATCAACGGCAGAGATCCGAGCTGACTCGGATTAAAATTATGGTGGTGGCCTGGCACGTCACACTTAATCATTGCCAATGATTGGCAATGATTATGCCGGTGGTTTAAAAAAAATGAATTAAAAATTTATTTTAAAGAGAGAGAACTTCTAAAATTTATAGAAAATCTAATTTTTCATCAAATTTAATATTCCTGAGCTCATTTGAAAGGACTTGAGCACTACTACTTATTAAAATAAAAACTAAATTATTTTGAGCACTCAATTAGGAGTTATTTAGGTTTGTTAAAAAACCAAAATTATCAATTTCTCATAATCCAATGGTGAAAATGGACCCAACTTTTGGTGAAATTTTTTTGAGCAACTTAGGCATCCCCCTGTATTTTTCTTAGGTCCAAATGCTCAAGGGATTGCGGTGGGATGAATTGACAAAGTAATATGTCCATTTTGGACCCAAAAATTTGAAATTTTTTAACTCTCCAAATTTGTAGAATTAGGTTATTTGATTGCTCTGGTGTGCTTGCATATGTCCCATGGTTAAGTGACTAATGTTTCAGACCCAATTGAATAGTAATGATACCTAAAAAAAATAATTAAGGCAAATGTCTAATTAACTTTGAAAAATTCTAGGAAATTGTACACACACCCAATAGAGATGAAACTTTAGAACATTAAACTTAGCGATATTTTGGACCATAGGTCAAAATTTCAATAGATTTGGAGGTCATTAAGTCAAAAAATTCGGTAAGTCAAAATTCAACCCTTTTTAGGACCTAGAAACATCAAAAAAATTTTATAAATCAATATTAAGGCTAGAAATTACAAATAATATATCAAACTAACCCGAAATTGATCATCTATTTAGAAAAAATAAAAGCCCCATCACTGGACTTTAAATTTAACTTTAATTTAAGTTTTAGTAAAAATTAATAATTAATTAAATAAAATAATTAAAAATTATTAAAATTTCTAAATAAATTCTATGCTTGTGAAAACACTCCCATGGGTCATCCCTAATCTTTGGGTGTGATTTCATGTAGTTTAAAATGTGTTTGGATCAAAACATTCAAAAACTTTTTGATTAAATAATATAAAAAATCAATTAATTAATCAAACTTTGAAAAATCATAACTAATTCCAAAAAAATTCAAATTAATAAAACTTAGTGTCATTCAACTCCATTTGAGTTATAGTATTTTCTAAAAATAATAAACTAACATAAATAGGTCAAAGTCAAAAAGTCAACTTTCCGATCAACTGTAGTTTTAAATCGGGTCAAAACTTTAAAAATTTACAGCTTAATGTAGAAAACTTTAAATTGAGCAAACTCAACAACATTGTACTCCATCTAAGGTCTAATATTTGTTAAAAATCTTAAACAATCTAAAATCACTCAAAATCAAAATGTCAACTTTTCAGTCAATTTTAGTTCAAAATTTTAACTCAAACTTCAAAAATTCATACTAATTATAGAAAAATCCAATTCCAACAAACTTATAGTCTAATTGTTCATCCTAAGGACTAATATTTAATAAAAATAGTAAATTTCTATAAATCAACTTTAATCTAAGAGTCAAAATTTGACCCCTTAATTAAATATTTAAAATAATTCAAAAAATTCCAAAAATTCAATAATCAATCCAAATTCTATAAATTATTAATTTGATTCATAAAATCAATTAACCAACCTTTTAATACACAATAACCACTCCAAAGATAAAGTTTTTAGGATGGAATAGTCCAGGCTGCAGGGCTAAGTGTCCTAAGGAGGTTCAGTCCTCGAGCCTGTGAAACAACGCCACAAACTGATTGATGACAAACTTAACTAAATTGATTCAAAATTCAACAACTAATTATATTAATAAAAAATTATTAATTCCTTAAACAATAACTAATCAATCTTTAAAAGACATTTAAAAGAATGCTTAATACATTAATATTTAAACTTTAATAAAAATTTTCCTTTAGAAATAGAAGCCAAAGAGGAGGTGATGAATTTGTGCTTAATGGCCAATAAACTCAATCATTCAGATCAAGAAGAGGTATGTGACCTATCCTATAATGAATTATTTGATGTTTCTGAGAAAATTCATAATACATATAGGAAACTGAAAAACTTGCATGCTAGTCATAGTATTGAGTGTTTGAATTTTCAAAAAGAGCATGCAATCTAAGGAAAGACCATGCACACATAGATAAAAATCACATGGCCTTGCTTGATAAATTTGATGATTTGAATAAGAAGCATAAATTATTGAAAACATCCTAAAGTGAGCTTGAAAATGATTTTAATGTTTTTGTGGGTGAATTTGAACAAATGAAAATTGATTTGAAAATTGAAAATTTCATTTTGGAAAATGCAAGCTCATATCTTGAAATAAAAATGAAGACTATTATGGAAAATAAACCATCTCCCACACTCGAACAATTTTATAAGTTTAAACAATAGCATATAAGTACAAAACCTAGGAAAATACATTATAACTCATAAAGATTAATAAATCCTTTTCCTGGTGTTAAATAATTTTCATGTGGAATGTTAGGACAAATTTCCCACACATGGATGATTCATAAAAAAACACATTTAGTGTGGAGACCTAAGATGAATTAATCATAGCATATCAAATATGCATCTGTATTATCATTGCCAAGAGCTGAACCCAAATTTATTTGGGTTTCCAAGTCTAACATTTGATATTTTTGTAGAAATGCTCTCATATAAGCCCTCATGAGAGCATTTGGTATCTGGACAATGGATGTTCAAAGCATATGACTGGATATGCAAATTAATTTATAATGCTGGAAGCCAAGAATTGATATAAAGTGACACTTGGAGATAACACCACTAGGAGAGTTGTCGGTATAGGTATGATTGGCAACACAAATAATTTTTGGATTGAAAATGTTTTATTAGTAGAAGGAATAAAACACAACTTGCTAAGTATTGGTCAGCTTTGTGATAAGGGTTTTAACATAAAATTTTTACCTACAAGCTACATTGTAAGCCAAAATAGAATTGATGTGTTTCATGAAAATAGGGTAAATAATATATACATACTTGTTTTAAATTATGTTAAATCTTTTAATACTTTTTATTTAAAAATTGTTGCTGATGAATCTTGGTTATAGCATAGAAGACTTTGTCATGCAAGCATGAAAAATCTTAGGAAGATTACCCAAAAAGAATTGGTTAGAGGCATACCCATATTAGACTTTACTAAAGATCACTTGTGTGATGCATTTCAATTAGAGAAACAAGTCAAGTCCTCTTTTCATTCATTCAAAGATCTTAGAACTACCAAACCCTAAAAAATTCTTCACATGGATCTTTTAGGACCTGTTAGCACTGTAAGTCTACGAGGGAAAACTTATGGGTATGTGATTGTGGATGATTATTCGAGATTCACTTAGATTAGATTATTATCATATAAGAGTAAATCATTTGATGAGTTTAGAAATTTTTCTACTTGGATTCAGAGAAAGCTAGGTTGTAAAATTATTACGATTCATAATGATCACGGGGGAGAATTTGAAAATGAAAAATTTAAAAATCTCTATAAAGAGCAAGGGATAGATCATAAATTTTCAACTCCTAGGACACCTCAATAGAATGGGGTTATTGAAAGAAAGAACAGAATATTGATAGAAGCCTCTAGAGCCATGTTGGTAGAATATTCACTTCCAAAATATTTTTGGTATGAAGCGGTCAATACAGCTTGTTATATTCTAAATAGGGAGAACCTTAGATCTATGTTGAATAAGGCACCCTATGAACTCCTAAAAGGAAGAACATCCAACCTCTCACACCTACATGTTTTTGGATGTAAAGTATTCATTCATAATAATGGCAAAACTCTGTTAGGAAAATTTGATCATAAATTTGATGAGGAAATTTTTTTAGGATATTCAAGTTTTGGCAAATCCTATAGAGTTTTTAATAAAAAAATATTTGTAGTAGAGGAGACAACTCATGTAGTTTTTGATAAATCTGATAATTCTAGAGGGTCTAGGTAGGAAGAAGAAGAAGTTGAAGAAATTTCTTATGGAAATAAAAAAGGCAAATCTTGAAGAAAGGATTGGAGCAAAAACACATTTCCTAGGGAATTGAAATATTCTAAAAGTCATCCTGAAGAACTAATTTTAGGAGACCTAAGTGAAGGAGTTAGAACTAGGCATGGTCTAAGCAAAAAAGTGAACCACTCAGCATTTATTTCAATGATTAAACCCACAAAAATAAATCAAGCAATTTCTAATAAATTTTAGATTTTAGCGATGCAAGAAGAGTTGAATCAATTTGTTAGAAATGATGTTTGAGAGTTGGTTTAGAGACCTAAAAATCTAAGTATTGTTGAAACTGAGTGTGTTTTTAAAAATAAGATGAATGATTCAAGTGTAGTGGTTAGAAATAAGACATGATTGATGGCCAAGGGGTACAATCAAATAGAAGGAATTGATTTTAATGAGTCCTTTTCCCCTGTAGCCTGATTTGAAGAAATAAGGGTATTTTTAGCCTTTGCCTAATTTAAAGGATTTAAATTATTTTAAATGGATGTTAAAAGTGCCTTTCTTAGTAGGGTGATCAATAAGGATGTTTATGTTAAGCAACCCCAAGTTTTAAAAATTCTTAATTTCCTAATCATGTGTTTAAATTAAAGAATACATTATATGGACTAAAATAGGCACCTAGGGCATGGTATAAATGGCTAAGCACATTCCTACTAGAAAGAGCTCTTGTTAGAGGGAGTATGGCACCACTCTCTTCATAAAAAGGGTAGGAGATGACCTTCTCATTATTCAAATTTATGTTGATGACATTTTGTTTGGATCCTCAGGTTAAAATCTTTGTGATGACTTTTTCAAAATAATGTGTAAGGAATTTGAAATAAGTTTGATGGGAGACTTGTTGGTTTTAGCATAAACCAGAAGGAGGATGACACCTTTCTTAGTCAATCCAAATACATTAAGGACATCCTTAGGAAGTATGAAATGGATCAATCTAAACCAATAAGTACTCCCATAAGTTCCTCAATTCAGTTAGATAAAGACTCTAAAGGAAAATCTGTTAATTAAAAGAAATTTAGAGGGATAATTGGATCATTATTTTACTTAACTGCTAGATGATCTGATATCATATTTAGTGTCTATCTTCGTGTTATATTTCAAGCTGATCCAAAATAATCTCATCTAACTCCTGTGAAAAGAATTCTGAGATATCTGTTAGGAACTCAAATTTAGCAATTTGGTATCTTAGGCATAGCACCTCTTTTAAAATCATTGGATATTCTGATTAAAACTTAGTAGGGTATAGGGTTGATAAAAAAAGTACTTCTAGAACTTGTCAATTTGTAGGGAACTCTTTAGTTTCCTGGACTAGCAGAAAATAGAATTCAGTAGCCTTTTTCACTGCTGAAGTAGAATATATAGCCTTAGGAAGTTATATGGCACAGGTTCTTTGGTTAAAATAATAACTCATGGATTTAGGTTTTTTAATTGGCACTATTCTATTCTTGTGTGATAATACATGTGTCATTTGCATTTCAACGAATCCAATCCAACACTCAAGGACCAAGCATATAAATATAAGGCATCATTTCATTAGGGACCATGTCTTCAAGGGAGATATTGAATTAAATTTTGTGTCTACTAAAAATCAACTTGCAAACTTTGTCACAAAATCACTGGCTTCTAAGATTTTCAACAAATTAAGAATCAGATTACGTGTTATTGATATTCATGCTTGAGAATTGTAAATTTTGCAAATTGTATTTGTGGTGTATCTCTTTTTATTAATGTTTGTATTTTTGTTCTTTATTTCTGATTTGTTTTTGTTTGATTTTTTCTTTATTATTTTTGTTTTTCTCTATTTTCATTTATTTTATATTTTATATTATTTTTGTTTTTATTTTTATGTCTTATGGATCTTATTTGATTAGTTTTGGAAAAGAATCTTGATTATCATGTGCAAATCTAAAGTTCTTTTTTAATTCGTACTGTACGAAAAGTTTTGTACTATACGAACTCACTAGAGTTTGCATGAGTTTTTTTTCTAAGTTGGCCAGATGAAAAAATGTGATTTTGAAAATATTTTGTACTGTATAATTACATCATTTTACAGTACGAACAGTTTATTTTCATCTGTACAAAAATGGCGGGAACTTTGAGGCCTATAATTTTTTCAAAGATTGTTTATACAAACACCTGTTTATCTGTACGATCTATTTATTGATTTACATGCAGATGAACCTAATTGTTAGATATGATCATTATTAACCGATCATCCCGGATGAACACCTGTTCGTCTGTACAATCAGCTTGGTCAAAGTTCGTACAAAATGACTCATCATAAAGGCAACTTTATGAAAAGACATTTTGCTAAAATAATTGCTATTGACTATTTTCATTCATACGTATGAACTCGTACTCATACCATATAGATTTTGAAATCTTACGTACTAAACCTTGTTCGTACTATACAAAATCGGCCATTTTCTATAAATTGGAAGCCCTCCTTTGACGTTCTTCACAATTCTTTCCATTGTCAACTCTTGTGTTCAATCCTTTTAAAATGGCAAGCAGTAGCAAGCGAGCACGTCTTTCCAGAGGGAGTTCAACTCATTCTAAATGAGATGAAGACTTTCTTTCCAAAGAAAATGAACAAGCCTACGATAGGTTTGTTCTTGCAAAAATCACCCCATATCGTCTTCTATTCAAGAAGACATTAATTTTTTCGTAATGCCTCTATTTGATTCTACTCATTTTTCCTTTATTCTCACTCTAATCTATGCATACCACTCAGACACTTTCTCTTATTTTCTTACAAACCTGAGGATGAGAGAAAATTCTATAAAAAAGTCCTGTTACATTTTTCGTCAAAGAGTTAAAATTACTAAGGTAGATTTAGGCACATTTCTCCATCTTAGAACTGAAGCATTTAGACGTCATTCCATAATTTCTTAAAGTGATTTTGACTGGATTAAAGTAAACCAAACACTTTAGGTTATACCCTCAGTCTCACATTTACCTCTTATTCAACCCTAAATTAAAATGCTAGGATTATCGAGCATGTCTTAAGAACTTCTATTATTCCTAAAGCTGGGGATCGAATAAAAATCACTTGTTTTCTTTCTATTATCACATATCTTAAAATGTCAACCATTCCTATTGATGAAGCCCAATTGATTCTGGACATCATCAATAATTTGACTGACATTAGACTTCCTTCTACTAGAAGAAAGAAGAATGTGGCTTTAGGTCACTTAATAGCTTACATTTTGGAGAAAAAGTATAATCTTGTTCATCCTGATCCTCCAAATAATCTTCCAATCAACTTTACTAATGCTTCTTTTCATACTCTTTCCATCGGGACCAAGGGGGTGAGGGAGAAGAATTTGATGAAGAAGGAGGACCTTCACCTGCACCTGCTCCTGGACCTGAGCATCATTTCTATCAAGAAATGATCCAGCAATTTTATCGACTTGAGTCTCATTTTGATCAATAATTTGATCATATTGAGACTCACTTAGACCAGCATGATGATAGATATAATGAAGATATGGGTTAGGTTAAAGGATAGGTTGATTCAATCAACACTCAAGTAGCTACCATCAATAGCTACTTTACCACATGGTATCCTCGATAGCCACTTCCAGATCAGGATCCTCCGGTGTATTAGTTTAGTTTGTTTAGTGATTATTGATGTATGTTTTGATGTTTTTAGTCTTCATGATTCTGTATTCAGATGTTTTTGAATCAATTTTATTTGTGGTGTTGGATCAGTTGTTTTTGCTTTTTATTTGAATCTATATTTTGTTAAAAAAATAAAAAAAAAGTTACTATCAACTAATTTACAAATGTTGATCTAAAGATTGAAAATTTTAAAGTTTTTGCATTACAATATTATTTCCTATATCATATTTTGGTTCCTCTCAAGCTTTAAATCAAATTATAATTAAGCTTAGATAAGGAGATCATCTTCAGTGTTCTAATAGTCATATATCTTATAGTTATAGTTGTTGCAAGAATATTTCTTATTTTTTATTTGTTTTCTTGTTCACTTTATTACTTTTATTATTATCAATTGGGTTTATCATTTCTTTAGATTGTGGAAAGAATAAAATGTCAAAAGAGGCACAAAGTGTGCCAAAATTAAAAAGAGGCACAAAATGAGCCTAATCTGAAAAGATGAATAATGTTCAAAATTAAAAGATGCGCAATGATCACCAAATTTGCCAAATTTAAAAAGAGGCATAAAATGAGCCCACATTACATCTAACTCTTTCCTCATTTTCTCTAATTATTAGAAAACCCATTCATTTAACAATAACTTCAACTCATGAATTTGAAAGTGAACATTAATATTCATGCTTTCATTGAACGAACATTGATCAACCTTTATTATCTTTATTATTCTTTGATTTAAAATATGAGTTTTTCACATGAATTTAATATTGTTTTTGCAAATGTTTAAAATTCTCTTATTTATTGACTATCAGATTAGTTCATGGCATCTTATTCTTTTAGGGTATTCTCTTTTTTTATTGATGTGAAAAGGGGGAGGTATAGAGTGAGATTGTTTGAAGTCCAAGTGTTTGTCTTTGATGTTTTGTGATGTGTGATATTTTGTGTTGATGTTTTGTTTTTGAAATTTTTTGATCTTTATCCTTTTGTTTGTGTTTTGATTTATAAGATGAAATTTCTTGTTTTCATTTGTGAGATGAAATTTCTTGTTTCTTGTATGATAAAATTCTTTGAGGGGGAGCTTAGGACAAAGAATGTTAATTAGTAGTTCAAATAATAATTATTTTGCCATCATCAAACAGGGGAAGATTGGTGCAACCAAGGAATCAAGATTGAGCTTATAATTTTTATGATAACAAAATTAATTATTGTGCTGATAATTTTATTATTTCTCCTAGCATATATTGGATATGTCTATATATTTTTTTGTGTACTAACATTTCAGGGAAATCATATACTATTCCAGATTGCTGAAGACTTCAAGATAAGTTAGAATAGGATTTCATGTAATAGAGTCTGTACATCTATATTTTTTATTTTTTTGAGTCGGAGCAAGTGTGATTGTAATTGGGTAACCATGCAAACACGCATAGGGGGAGAGAGTTAAAACATAATTTTGAAATATTTATCGTACTATATGATATGCAATCATACTGTACAATTTGACTTAGATTTCCTCCCAAATGCAGTTTCTTGAATTTGGGCTTGAATTTTCTTAACTGTTCATACCGTATGATCCAAGTCATACAGATGACTGACACAGTATGAAATCAGGTTCGTACACATTCATACCAGATGAATATATTCAGTTTTAAATTGTTCAAATAGTATGATGCTAAGTCGTACAAACGACTAATAGAGTACGAAATCAGGTTCATTGATGTTCGTACCAGACAAACACATTCAGTTTTAAACTTTTCTACAGTACAATGCTAAGTTGTACAGATGACTGACAGAGTATGAACTCAGGTTTGTACGCGTTCCTACCAAATGAAGCCCTGATTACGTTAGCTATTTATACAGTGTGATCTATGATTATACCATACAATTGTAGGTAGGATCACATATATATTTTAGTTTTTGGACGGTTTTTCTTAGATTTCCTATAAATTAAGTCCTAAAAATTGACTGATGGATCCTTTGCTATAAACTTCTTTTGAGAGTGACCGTTAAGAGTGTGTTTGGGAGAACTTGTCTAAGTGAAGAGTAAGATATCTAGTGAAAGGAAATTGTGAGGGATTCACAAGGTTGCCTAAAGTGAGAATCTCTTTTGTCTTCTTTTTCAAGTTCTGCCCAACATCTTTGGAGGCTTTTAGGAGAAGATCTTCAACATTGGATTAAGGTTCTCTACCTTCACCAAGAGGGTGAAAAAGGATGATGGTTCTCTACCTTCACCAAGAGGGTGAAAAAGGATGTGATGGTACTCTACCTTCATTAGGAGGGTGAAAAAGGACGTGACGGTATGCTACTATCAATTAGAGAGTGTAAAAGGCATCGGTTCTCTTCCACACTTGGTTTGTGGAAAAGAGTTTGTAAGGGCTTCTCCGCCCTGCTCTAAGGGCAAAAAGAGAGTCACTATTGTTTAGTGCAATACCTAAAGAAGGAGTCTTCAGGGAGTGGATGTAAGCCTAGTTTGATCAAACCACTATATAATTTTGTATTCTTCTATTCTCTTTTATTTTTTGCATTTTTATTTTTTGCACTTTAATGTTTTGTTGTTAAAAAATCTTTTGTGATAATCATATCCAAACAACTGCATATTATATGATTAGATATTTATTTATCTAAAAGAATTTAAAAGGTTTTTAAAATCCATGAAATTTTTTAACATAACCAATTCACCCCCCTCTCGGTTAGCATTTGGACAGTTCTATAAGGTCTAACAACCTACTCAAACTTCCATGGTGGACCCTGGTTAACCCAGAGTTGACCAAGGGCCAGATGACCTAAATCGCCCTTTAGGGAAAAATTGAAGTTTTCTCTAAATATCAACATGTCTCAATCAAACCAAACCATAGAACCTTATATAATGCATCCTAAATATCATTAGGAGTGCATTGAACCCAAACACAAACTTTGGTTTGACCAGGTTGACCAAGTCAACCAAGGTTGACCAAAATGCTCCTTAAAGGCCCAAACATGCTTGTTATGCAAGGAGACCTCGCCATTTCATGGGACCATCTCCATTGGCTCCAAAATATCATTTTGAATTTGTTGGGCCCAGCCCCAACCTTTTGTTTGACTAGGTTGACCAAGTCAACCATGGTTGACCAAATCAACCATACACCCAACTAAGGTCTAATCCAATCCTCCAATTAATTTCAAACCAAATTGGCCACATAAAATCTCTCAATTAGACATCCCAAACATGTCTAATATTTTCCTAAGTCAAATCCCCATAGATTTGACTTAGTCAACCCATTTAAAGGGGTCAAACCCATGCATTAAACTAAATTACCATCCAAGCTTCTTAGCCTTGGCTCCAACATCCTTGAGGTGGTTTTCTATAACATGCATGACCTTCCAAATGACCATCCTAGTCACCATTGACTGGTTGAAAAGTCAACAAGTGAACATAACATCACAAAACCATGGAAATGGGAAAATTATGGTCAAATCACCGAGCCACCTAAGCAACCCTTTTTCTTCAGCAAATCCTACTTAAACTCTGCCCAAATTCCTCCTAAAGAAACCCTAATGCAACCCCTAAACCAAGGCAAGGTCATAGTTTCTTAATGGGAAAAAATGCCCCCACATCAGATGAGCAAAGGGGTCTCACTCAATAGTAGCCTTTTCGTTGGCTTCTAACAGCCTTGGGACACTTGGAAACCATCCAAAAAATGCTCCAAATCAATCCTAACCTTCCATTCAAAAAGGTAGGTTTTAAGGGGGGGATGAAACATAAGAGCTAATATTACATCAAGTTCATTCTCGCAGCAGCCCCCAACACTAAGAGCTCCTTCGATAGTCTCTACAGTAATTCCTCTAGTCATTCTTACCATTTTCTACCTAAAAGACCTCATTTTAGTGAGCAGAGAGAGTGGTAGAAAAAAAAAAGTGGAGTTTGTAACACATCTTTCAATCAAGCCATAACCAGTATGGAGAGTCTTCTGTAAAGTTGGAACAAACATCATTAGGGGCAAAATAAGGCTAAAATCATCAAAATCCATCAATTGGTTTGTGAGAAATCTCAATATTTAGATAGAAAATTTATTTGAAATCACTCAAAATGTGTAATGCATAGAGTCTCAAAACTCTAGGCATTGGAAGATTAAGGCACCATGAGTTTATATTTCGAATTTTGTAGAATTTTTAAAGTTATAAGCAATTTAAATTTCTTCTTTAAATTGAACTAAAATAGACTTGTTTGATTAGAGTCATGCGATTGCATATTCAGCATGATCAAATAGCCCAGAAGAGGCCACATCACTTTACTCAAAACCGCACATAGACTGCACGATTCTAATGCTGGCTATTTTGAGCAAGGAGAGCCCACGTGGCACCATTTCAACTGTTCGTGTTCTGTGGCTATTTCAATAGCATAGATCCACCCTGACATGGATAAGTAGCATCGGATCACACGATGTCCGTCTCACCATCATACTAACACATGTCCACGAGCATTCATGTTGCCACATGCGCTGCAACGTGTCGCCACCTCAGCGTCGTCGCCATTTTAACTTAAAATTGAATTAAAAATTTAATTTAAATGCTGTAAACTACAAAAATTCATATTAATGGTGTCATTAGAAAGGTCTTAAGACCTAGTTTATTTTAAAAATAATTTTATTGAACTTTCATAAGTGAACTATGAGAAATTTGTGATTGTCTGAATTTTATTTTTTTTTAAATTTTTGCATGAAAGTAATGGGTCCATTTTGGATCCAAAACATTAAAAATTCATAACTCTTCAAATTTATAGGTTTTGGTTATAAAATTTATGTGGTGTGTTTACATATGTATCAGTGTTATACAATTTAATTTTCAGACCCATTGGAACACTAGATACACCTCGGAAAAATAATTAAGGATAATATCTAAAAAACTTAGAAAATTTCTAGGAAATTAAATACACCAAATTGGGGTGAAACTCTGGGACATTAAACTTGGTGACATTAAAAAACTTTGGTTTTTATTTCACTTAATTTTGAGTTCATTAGATCAAAAATTTAACGAAATAAAAAATCAACACTTTGAAGGGGCCTAAAATCTCCAAAAAATGAAATAAATGCAAATTAAATCCAAGAATTACAAATATTATCTCTAATTATTCATAATTCAATCCTCTACCCATTAAAATTAAAAGCCCGTTCATTAGGCTTCAAAATTTGTCTTAATTTAATAATTTATGAAACTCAATAATTAATTAAAAATTAAGTAAAATTTCAAATAAATTATAAACTCTTGATATCACTCATACATGTCATCCTTGTTCAATGGGAGTGATTTCAAGGAGTTTGGTGCAAAAATAACAAAACCTCATTAATTAACAAATTAAATAATTTAATTAAATAACAAAACTTCAAAAATTTATAACTAATTTTAGAAAACTCCAAATTGACCAAACTAAAAGGCATTGGACTCCTTTCAGGGTGTTATATTTATGAAAAATATCAAACTTCTAGAAATCACTAAAATTTAAAAAGTCAACTGTTTGGTTAACCATTGTTGAAAAATACACCCATAGTTTAAAAAATCATAACTAATTCTAGAAAAATCAAAATCTAGTAATCTTAGTGTCATTTTACTCAGCTAAGGGTCTAGTTTTTATAAAAAATCCGAAACTCTAGAACTCTATCTAAATCAAAAGTAAAAAATTTGGACACATCTTTTAATGAATTAAAATAATTCATGAAATCCAAAAATTAAACAAATGACTAAAATTCCAGAAAAACATCAATCCAATCATCAAAATTAGATAACTAATCTCAAAATACACAACAAAAGCTCCACTAATGAAGTTCATAGAATGGACAAAGTTGATCTGCGGGGCTATGAGTCCTTATCTTTATGCCATAAGAAGTCTCTACATAATCTATCCAGCTCATACAAAATCCCTTTAGGGACCAAAGAATGCGTTGATAAGAAGATAGGTAGATAAAGAAATAAACTTTTAATTAGAAGAACCCTGCCTGCCAATGAGAGACTTCTACTCCCCCATGTATTTAACCTTTCCAATGCATGGTCTAGGATAAATTTGAAATCAAAATTTACAAGTCTTCTCAAAGCCATCTTCACACTTAAGTAATGCATTTATTTCACGATCTTGTAACACAACTTCCTAGCAATTTTCTTCCTGCACCTTTTCTTCACTGAATTCCCAAATAAGATTTGAGATTTCATATTATTAACTTTTTGACCCGTCCATCTACAAAAATCTTTCAAAATTTTCAAAATTTTCTCATGGTGGCATTTGAAAATACCAAAACATCATCAACATTTAATAAATGAGTAATTCTATCAGATTTTGGGGGAACTTTGATGCCCAGCTCAAGACCCCTTTGATAAATGGCATTGGAAAGCAATTGGGAACAAAGAATATACGAATAAGGGGATAATGGGCATCCTTGCCTAAATCCACATTTAGCATCTATCCAACCCATTCTTCTACCATTAATGAGAATAGATAATCTAACCTTTTGAACACACTCCATAATAAGCATTATAAGTCTTGGAGGAAAATCGAACCAGTCCAAAGCTTTAGTAAGAGTTGGCAAACACATGCTGTCATAAGCTTGCTCCATGTCCACTTTAACCACCATATGACCCTTCTTGCGATTTGAATATCTGAATTTGTTGAAGACCTCTTGAGCCAATAAATAGGGATCCAGCATAGATCTTCCTGGAACAAAAGCAATTTCATCTTCAGTAATTAATTTGGGTAGACATAACTTCAGCCGATTCATGATCATTCTATCCACCACCTTGTATATTGATTGACACAAGCTAATTGGTCAAAAATTTGATGGTTCCAGTGGATTCTTCACCTTTGGGATCAACACAATCAGCGTATCATTCCAATCAGGATATATCTCTCCACAAGTGAAAAATTTGTTTACTGCTCTCCACAATTCATCTTTAATTATACTCCAATAGCACTTGATAAAGGAAGCTGTTATGCCATTTAAACCAGGAGACTTGTTGTTACCCAAGCTATTCGCAGCATCTAGCATTTCCTCTTGGTTGAAATTAGCATTAAGAATCTTCCAAGTAGCAATGTCAATCCTTTGTTGACTCCTAACTTTAGGCCAACCTGAAAGACAGCACTCCCTATGCTTCCATTTCTGATTGAAGAAATTACAAAAAGTTGCCTCGATTTTATCTTGATCAACCACAAGACCCTCCACATCATCATTTTTTTGGTTAATTTGCTTTCCATTTCTCCTGGCTGAAGCATAATCATGAAAAAACTTGGAATTAGTGTCACCTTCTTGTATCTATCTAGTCTTAGCTCTTTGATTCCACCACGTAGTTAATTGGGCTAACTTGACAATGAGCTCACGCACCTTCCTCATTAACAGCAACAAATCATGATGGTTGAGACCCTCTTCATAGCTTTCTTTACTTTGCAATTCCATAATCTCATTCTTCAAAGTGTCCATCAACATAGAAAGATCTTTTGATTTGTTCTTATTCCAATAATACAAGGCTTTGAGGGATCTATTCAGCTTTCTTTTAAGGATTTTAGCATCATTACTGAAATCTTTCCTTCTCCAAGCTTTAAGTACCACGTTCCAAGCAGCAGGGTAGGATATCCATACATCCTCAAATCTAATGTATTTCTCTACCTTCACTAGGCGGGTGAAAAGGGTGATAGTTCTCTGCCTTGACCAGGAGGGTAAAAAAGGATGACAATTCTCTGACTTCACTAAGAGGGTGAAAAAAGACGATGGTTCTCTGCTGCACCAGGTTGGTGGAAGAGAGTTTGTAAAGACTTATCCACGTTGCTGTGGGGGAAAAAAGAGAGTCACTTTGAATTTGTGCAATACCTGGAGAAAGAGCCTCCAGGTAGTGGACGTAGGTCTAGTTTGGACCGAACCACTATAAAATTTGGTGTTCTTTTATTCACTTTACTTTTTCTGCATTTTTATTTTTTAGTACTTTAAAGTTTCATGGTTGAAAAATTATTTTGTGATAACCATATCTAGTCAACTACATATCTTAAGAATTATTGATTAGGTTTTCTAGAAATAGTTTCTAAATTCCATGAATTTTTTTCTAAATAGCAATTCACCCCCCCCCCCCCCCCCTCTTGGTTAGCCTTGGGACAATTCTATTAGGTCTAACCTACTCGATCTTTCAGTTGGGTCAACCCCAACCTTTGGTTTGACCAGGTGAACCATTATTGACCATATCAACCAAACACCCAACTAACATCAAATCTAATCCTCCATCCAATTTAAAACTAAATTGGCCACCCAAAATCTTTCAATTGGACATTCCAAACATGTCCAATATTTCCCAAAGTCAAATCCCCATTGATTCCATTTAGTCAACCCATTTAAAGAAGTCAAACTCATTTATGAGACTAAATTACCATCCAAGCTACCAAGCCTTGGCTCCTAGCTCCTTGAAGTGGTTTTCTACAGCATGCATGACCTTCCAAATCACCATCCTAATCACTATTGACTGGTTGACCAGTCAACAAGTAAACATACCATCTCAAAACTATGGAAATGGGTCAAATTGTGATCAAAACACTAAGCCACCTAAGAAACACCTTTACTTTAGCAAATCTTGGTTAAAGCTAGCCCTAATCCCTCCTAAAGAAACCCTAATGCATCCCCTAAACTATGCCACGATCATGGTTTAGCCTAATGGGGAAAAGAGGGGTGGTGCCCCCCATCACCTAAGCTAAGGAGTCTAACTCAACACCACCTTTCCCCTAGCTTCTAACTATCGTCGGATACATGGAAATCTTCCAAGCAATGCCTCAAATCAATCCAAACCCTCCATTAAAAAAGGTAGAGTTTAAAGGGGGAAATGTAACCTAAGAGCTAATATTCCATTAAGTTTATTCTCTCACCACTCACCAAATCTGACAGCTCCTTCCCTAGTCTCTCCAATAGTTCCTTCAGTCATTCATACCATTTACCCACCATTTTCCCCCTTAAAAACCTCCTTTTAATGAAGAGAGAGAGTGGTAGAGGGATCAATCCAGCTACAACCAGCTTGGAGAGTCTTCTAAAAAGTTGGAGAAGATATAACTAGGAGTAAAACAAGATCAAAATCATCAAAATCAATCCATTGGCTGGTGAGAAATCTCAACATTTAGCTAGAAAATCAATTTGAAACCACTCAAAATCTATAGTGCATGGAGTATCCAATTCTAGGCATTAAAGGATTAGGACACCATGAGTTTATGTTTCAAATTTCATAGAATTTGGACGAGAATTTTTAAAGATATAAGTATTTGAAATTTATAGTTCAATTGCACTAAAAAGGTCTTGTTTGATCAGAACCATCCGATCATGCATTCAACATGATCGGACATCCCAAATGAGACCACATTACCTCTCTCAGAACTACACCTAGATGGTGCAAATCAAATGCATGCCATTTGAGCATGGAGAGCCATATGGAACCATATCAGCTCTTTGCATTCCACATTCTAATCCGACGGCATAGTTCCATACTTGCATGGATATGTAGGGTCTGATTGAGTGATGTGCATCTCACCGTCATGCTGACGCTTGTCTATGTGATTTCACATCGCTATGCACACTGCCACACATCGCCATCTCAGCTGCCACCATTATTTTAACTTAAAATTGAATAAAAAATATAATGTAAGTGACATAAACTTCCAAAATTCACAGTAATTTCATTTTCACCAAATTTAATGATTTTGGTGCCATTGGAAAGGTCTTGAGACCTAGTTTTTTTAAAAAATAATTTTAATGAATTTTGGCAAGTGAACTATGGGAAATTTGGGATTGTTTGAATTTTAATTTTAGTAATTTTCTCATGATCCATTGGTCAATTTGGATCCAATTTTTGGTGAAATTTTTTTGAGCATATTAGGCATCCCCTATAATTTTTTTATTTTCAGATGCTCTCAGAATTACTATGGTATGAATTTTCAAAGTAATGGGTCCATTTTGGATCTAAAACTTTGAGAATTCATAACTCTCAAAATTGATAGGTTTTGGTCGTGAATTTTCTGTGGTTTTTTTGGATATGTATTAGGGTTAGACAAAAAAAATTTAAAACCCTCGGAATACTAGAGACACCTAGGAAAAATAATTAAAGATAATATCCAGAAAGCTTAGAAAAATTCAAAGAAATTACATACACACTCAATAGGGGTGAAACACTGAGACATTGAACTTAGTGACATTATAAACCATAGGTTTTAATTTTACTTAATTTTGAGGTCATTAGAACAAAAAATTAAGCAAATTAAAAATTAACATTTTTAAGGGGCCTGAAATTTTTGAAAAATGAAATAAACCTAAATTAAACTAACAAAATATAAATAATATTTCAAATTGTTCATAACTCAGTCCTCTACGCAAGAAAATTAAAAGCCCCTTCACTGGACTTCAAAATTAGCATTAATTTAATAATTAAGGAAATTCAATAATTAATTAAAATAGATAATTAAAAATTATTAAAAGTGATAAATTAATTCCAAACTCTTGAAAACAATCTTACAGACCATCCTTAGCCTTTGGAGTGATTTCAAGGAGCTTGGCATGAGTTTAGTGCAAAAATAACAAAGCCTACTTAATTAACAAATTAAATTTATCGATTAAATGGCAAAACTTAAAAAACTCATAACGTATTCTAAAAAACTCCAAATTGACAGAACTCAAAGGCATTAGACTCCTTTAAGGATCTAATATCTATGAAAAATAACAAACTTCTAGAAATTAGAAAAAAATCAAAAAAGTCAACTCTTTGCTCAACCATAGTTAAAAAACACACCCAAACTTTAAAAAATCATAACTAATTCTAGAAAAAATTCAAATCCAGCTAACTTAGTGTCATTTTTCTCAGCTCAGGGTTTCATATTCATAAAAAAAAAAGAAAATTTCAAAACTTAATCTAAAAAAAGTTAAAAATTTGACCCTTCTTTTAATTAATTAAAATAATTCATAAAATCCAAAAATTAAATAAATTGCTGAAATTCTAGCAAAAAATCAATCCAATCAACAAAATTCGATAACTAACCTCAAAATACACAAAAACACTCCATTATTGATCTAGTCATTCAATAAACGAGCTCCTCCTAAATAGTAACAAATTATTCATTGAACTAAAAAGTGTAGTGGTAGTTTTTCTCCTACATATCTGAATAATAGGCCTACCATCCTCTGCTCTCACCATAAAAATCAGTAACTCTCTCCATCTGCTCACTTAAATTAGCCACTTTCTCAATTAAAGTTCTTGGGTTCCTTGCACTTTACCTACTACCGCTAGGATAACTATTTATCCCTAGCTCATTTGGTCCTTCCTCTACCTCATCTCCTTTCCTCTTAAAACCTTCTATTTTCTACTTTGTGGGAGAAAATATATAGAATATTTACTCCTCACTAGAAGCACCTCTCAAACCAACATAATTTCAAAGAGAGTAAATAAGAGAGGGGTGACCAAAACCAAAAGATGTTGTACCCTTTATAATGTATAACAAAGATGAATGAAGTAACCACCTAAATAGAATAATTCAACAAGGCTCTATCCTTGGTTACTTCACTAATATTTTTTCTTAGTGAAAAGCAGGTAGAAATAAAATAGTGCTAAGCCTTAGACAATTGGGTTAAACAACATGCAGAAATATTAATCACCTTTCTATCCCTTTCTTTCCAAATAGCTCCTCGCATTCTCTCACAGAAAACTCTTGACAACTCTTGAGGGTGAAATGGCACTAGACTAAAGGGGTTATCCTCATCAAACTTCATATCCGTAAGTTCTTTGACTTGTTTAATACTAGAGGGATTGAAAGGCACCCACTTACCTCAGATAAAACATTTGTTATTTTGGGCTTTTTTAGCATTGTTAAAACATCCACACTATGTTAACCACACAAGCATTAGTTTCCTCGCATAGTGTCCCCAAACCCCTATTCACTACCATGTTCATTACCACTCCTCTAGGGTTTTGGAAACCTCGGGATCAATTACTTAGCCATAAGTAGTTATGCATAATATTCTTTAACTTTAATGAAAATGAATCTCCTTCTATCAAAAGAGAGTGCCCTCTCTCTTCTTGCTACCCATAAGTTTAGGATCCTTCTGAAAATAATTAAAGTTGCTGAAGAGAAAATCATGAAGTCACCACTCAAGAAAAATTAAAACTAATGAAACCAACACTTTTTATTTCTAAATATGACTTGGAATGCATGCACTATGATAGGCACCTCTGAATCCCTAGAAAAAGTACTAAACAATAAACCTTTGAACTGATAAAAAGCTATAATGATACATTATTTATTATTACTTGTGCTAGTCCTTTATCTAGTTGCTCTGTCATTTATGCTGAATTTTCTACTGTTTTATGTGGTCTAAAAGTTTATCTTTCTTTGGGTATTACTAATATTTGGATAGAAGTTGATGCTTTATACATTATGTCTTGTCTCAAAGATAGTAATGAGAAAATTTATAGTCCTGATTTATTCTATCTTATTGGGAAATTAAACAACTCTTAATCAGCATTAATGTTAGGCTCACTCATATTTTTAGAGAAAGAAATGGGTGTACGGATTGGCTTGCTAATCATCGGGCTAATCACCCATCCCTTACTGAATTTTCATATAACCAGCTGTTGACTTATGTTAAAGGTATCATTAGACTTGATATGATTGGACTTCCTTATGTTAGGATTTAATTCTTGTTTCTTTTGGGTTTGCTTTAGGACTATTATTCTTTGGTTATCTAATCTTCATACGCATTTGGATCTTCTAGTTATGATGGCTATTTATGTTAATTTTCATAGAGTGCTGAAGTTTCATGGTAATTGTTTTGGTTTTTCTGGCAATGATCGTATCAACATGAATTATAGCCCCTGCCTCAGTTGCTACTCTTCTCTTGCTTCACTTAGCTTGGTTGGGAGAGGTAGTATTCAACTTGAGAAAAGTGACTTGCATCAATATTATGGCTATATGATATGGCATTGTCAGCGTTTAAATGGGGCTTATATGATGTGTTTTTTGTTATTTTGGAGAAATCTCATTTATTATTGTTCTGATTTTAAGATTCTTATTAGTTGGGGTAGCTGTATCATTGCTGATTTACTGGAGAATGATTGGTGTGGTACTTGGTCTAGTGTCAATGAGTTTTCGGCTTTTGGTGGGGTGTTAATCCTCACTATTTAATGCGGATTGCCATGGGAATTGAGCGGCACTTGGGGTTTGGGTAGCATGATTACTCTGATACTATGTGCTTGAGCCAGATATGGGTTATTTTTAAAGTTTTTGATAATTTCAATTTTGACTTTGAAATACTCAATTATACAACCTTCTGCACTGTTAGTGGGGCTTATTACACTTCTGTCAGCCCATCCTTGAACAATTGCCTTAGCTAGATTTATAAGGTCATTAATTACCTCAATTTGATGATTACTGGGATCTATAATTATGGCTTAATGGATGTATTAACGAAGCACAAGTTTACTCCTGTTAGGATTATTTCCAAGGAGAATCTGGGTTTACTTCATACTCATCTCTGCTGGAATCATACTAGCCTTAGAAATAATATTCTACAGGCTTGGTATTTAGGCTATCATAAATTTTTCTTCTATCACCTTTTTCTGGCAGAGGTGCATTTCTATTATTTTGTTTCATTTGGGCATTATTTATTTTGATCCTGGTACGTGTTACGGGATTTTGTTGACTAGAAAGGTGTCTTATGTTTCTGGTCGGTGGGTGATCAAAATTCTATTTTTCTTATGGCCTCTTATTTTTGTTAAGCTCAACAATCTCTGCTATACTTTTTATGTGGAAAGTTATCCTTTATATATGCATCTTTTGGTGCACTATTGGATTTTGTGGTATAGTGGTCTGAATTGTTATCCTTATGTACCACCTCCTTGTTTGCTAATTATTATTTTTCCTTTGTTTCCTCAATTATATTTGCTTGCTACTAGTATCAAGGACTGCTTTGAGCAGAATTTAATTGCATTGATATATTCACATTTTCCCTTTTCCTTCTCCCGTCTCTCTTTCTTTGTAGGATCCTTTTAGTGCTTTTTTGCAGGTTACTAATTTTTGTGTGGAAATAATGTGCTTAAGGCCTATCAGATGCTCTTTCCTTTTTTTTTAGGTTTTGGCTGCTTGCCACCCATAGATGGTTACTAGGTTCTTCTGTACTTTTGATTAGGAGGGAACTTGAGCTCTTAGGTTTTTTTATTTTTTTTTCTTGTAGCTCTTATGAGAAGTAGAGAGCTCAAGGTCCCTATTAAGGACCTTGTAATCCCTTTTTTAATCAACAAGTAGGCCCCCTTGCGGGTTTTCCCTAAGAAAAATGTTATAATGATACATAACATGTAGTACTATGGCATAGACATGGGTAATGAAGTGCCCGCATTTTAACCAAAAGAATGCCATGGCATTTGACACATATGAGCATTACGACACTTGTAAAAGACCATCACCATGGTGCTTTAACTACTAAATATGGTATTTATCTAACATTTAAATGTTGTAGGAAGTGCTGCATTACTCCATAAATATTCATAATGAAAGTAGTTGCGTCATACAGTCGTGTTGAATACAATGTGACAGAGCTGTGTTAGATGCGGATTTAGCATCCTGGTGCTATATAGATAAGCACTGGAGCATTACATGAGTCAAAGTAGCATTGTGATGCTCTAGTAAATAGCACTACAACATTATATAATGTTAATTTTATTGATACATCGGCATTGCGGTGCCCAGTTCAGATGTTTTAGCGCTTGGCAAGCTGATGTTGTGGTGCTTTAAGACCTGGAATTATGGCTTTGGATAAAATTTGTAGCATCTGTGAATTATCAAAAAATTGACTTATAATTTTTTTAGTAATAGTCATACTTAGTAATTCACACTTAATACACATATAATATTTTTGATTATTTTAACATATAAACTACATAAATACATATAAATAAATCAAATAATAAAACTAAGGTCAAACATTAATAGATATAGGTTGCCTCCCAAGTAGTCCAAAGTTTATATCTTCTGCTAGAATTCCCTAGATATGTCATTTTTTTTTTGAAGAACTGCAAATTGCATTAAAAGGAAAAAACCTATTACAAACTACTAAGTGATAGAAAGCCTATCAAAATCCTCTTTTAATAATGAAAAGAAAATAGGAGGGACCTTATTACAATTTAACTCTTCCACAAAAAATCACCCAATAAAGCAAAGTTAGCACAAAAATCAGCTAACTTATTACAATTTCTATTAACAAAATGAAATAGGAAATTTTTAAAGTCTCTAAGAAAAGACAAGTCTTCCACCACACCATTTTCAAGAGTGCAAACAGGTTTACCAACTGATCCTTGCAAGTACTTAATAATATTATAGTTATATCCCTCTATTATGATACCTGTAGCATCCAGCATCAATTCTTTGATAATCTTCCTCAGTGAACAGAAAGCCAAAAATTCTAGATAGTCATTGTCCCAATGCATAACTCTGAACCGAAAAGCAAGGAGAAATCTCCCTCTCTAAACACACCACCTACACCAGCTTCATTAGAACTTAGCAAAGTTGCATCAATATTGACTTTAAACCATTTGGGTGGAGGGGGTGCCAATAATAAGAATTCAGTTGTGAAGGCTAGTTAACACCCCAGTGGTCCGAAAAAAGATCAAACTTTGACGAGATTGATGCTAAGATAATTACATTAGACACTACAAAGGCAATTCTGAGCTCATGACCATCATGCACATATTTGTTTCTACTTTTCCAAGAATAAAAAACTAAAGAACAATACAGATTTATAATAAAAGGATTAACCTTTGATAACATTTCCAATTTAACCTTGCAATCCATTAATGAAGAGAACTCAGGAATAGGAATACCCCATTTATTAACCAATTCTATAGCTTGAATCAACATGGGACATTTGACTGCAATGTGCTCTGTATCCTCCACCGCTAAACACCCTCTTGGACAACAGTTATAGTTCAGCAATCTTTTATACATTAAACAATCTATAGTAGGAATTTCTTCCCTCAACATGCGCCACCAAAAATAATCTACCTGACGTTAAAGTTTCATATTTTTCAACCACTTCCAATGATTTACATTCTCTGATTTATCCACAGTTAAGCACAAAGCCAAACTAGCTATAATTTTTCTAGAAAAGTTATTGATAAGTTCCAATATATCATTCAAAAGTTCTGGGTATATTTTCATTTGAAGAATGACATCAATCAAAGGTTTTCCAAAATATTTAACCAACTCCGCCTGATTCCAATTTGCACCTGTAATAAAATTATCCAAAGAAGGAAAGTCCCACTCCACCACAACAATGAAAGTTGGCCATCTATCAAAACTTTCATCTAAAACCCATATATCCTTTAATATGTCAATAGAATTACCTGAAGCAATCCTCCATCTCACAATTGGCCAAAGAGCTTTAGCACCACTAAGCATGATCTTCCATGTATTTGAAGTGTTTTTCCTTGGCTCAGCATGCATAATATCTCTACCATATCTAGCAAATTTTGTTGATATGGATTATTGAGGAATAGAGTCTGGATTATTGAGGAACCTCCAATAAAATTTTGCTCTCAATGGTCCCACTGTGGCAATAGAAGAATGAACCTCCATCTTTTTTATTTTATAGAAATTCCCTACACATCTTATCAAATTCTCTCAATATGCTTAAAGGGACCAAAGAATGGGAAGAATAGAACAACGAGATGGACAGAATAACTGATTTAACAAGCACCAACTTTCCTGGTAATGAGATGAATTTGTTACCCCACACATCCAATTTTGAAGCAGCTCTTTCCAGTAAATTGAAGAAGTCGGATGAGGCCAATCTTCTCAAAGCAATTTTGATACCTAAGTAGTGCATCTCCTTGACCTCATTAAAACCCATCACTTTGGAAATAGATTTCCTCACATTTCGATCAACTTATTTTCCAAATAGAATGAATGACTTTTGAGTGTTAACTTGATGTCCAGTCCAACAACAATAATCAGAAATTAATCTTTTAACTTTCTTCAAATACTCAATCTTGGCTTCTGAGAATATAAGGATGTCATCAACAAACATAAGATGTGAAATCTTAGGAGTAGTAGGTGCAGTTTTTGTACCCAACTTCCGTCTTTTAAGTAGAAAAGCATTAGTCAAAAGCCGAGAACATAAGATAAACAGATAAGGAGATAATGGACATCCCTGTCTAAATCCACTTATTGACTCGATCCATTTCGAACCATTCCAAATTACTTGGACAAAAAATAAGGGATCAACCACACACTCCATCAAGTGGTTTGAAAATTTTAATGGAAAGCCAAAATATTCCAATACTTGCCTAAGAGTATCCCATGCCATACTATCATATGCATGTTCCACGTCCACTTTAATTGCAACCAATCCTTTTATTGATTTAGAAAACCTAAATTTGTAGAAGAGTTCTTGAGCAATTAGAATGTTTTTCAATAAAGTCCTCCCTTTGACAAAAGCTAATTGAACATCCAAAATCAAATAATGAATAACCTTCAACAATCTATTCAATAAAATTTTGGCAATGATCTTATAGATTGACAAGCAAAGACTAATGTATGAAAGTTGGAAGGAACTAGAGGATTGCAAACTTTTGGTATAAGAACTACAAGGGTCTCCTTCCACTTAGAGAACATCTTACCCAAGGATAAGAAGAGAAGAATAGCATGCCAAACATCTTTACCAATCACCTTCCAATAAGCATTGATAAACGAATAAGAAATTCCATCAGAACCAGGAGAAATATTCATACCAAGATTTTTAACCACAAGCTCCACTTCTTCAAATGAGAAGTCAGCACTAAGAAGATTGTTATCCTCTTGACTTAAGGAATTTGGAGAAGAAGTCCAAACCCTCAAACAATAATTTATATATCTCCACTTGTTACTAAAGAAGTTAAAAAAGATATCTTTAATAATCCTAGGATCCTCCACTAAAATGTCTTCATCATTCTGCACTTAGTTAATAAAGTTACCATTTCTTCTCCCATTAGCAAATGCATGAAAAAATTTTGAATTAATGTCACCTTCACCTAACCATGTCTCCACCATGTATTCAATCGGGCAAGCTTGACATTCAAATCATTGATCATGGACCTAAGCAACAGAAGCTTATCTTCATAAAAATTCATGCCAATAGAATCCTCCAACTAAAGCTTCTCCACCTCCTTTTTAGTTTTTCCTTTAAGTTAATTAAATTCTTATGCTTAGCTTTGGTCCAAAAATGCAAGGCTCTTAGAGATCTATAAAATTTCCTATTAAGGGCTTCCATAGCATCACCACAAATAGATTTATTTCAAGATTTACTCACCACTGTTGCTGAAGCCAGATAAGACAAACAGATGTCTTGAAATCTCAAAAAAATGTTATGACAGTAATTTTGGTGAATGTTTTTCAAAACAATGAGGCAATGGTCAAAAGCGACCCTTGCCAAGTGCTTAACAGCAGCTTGATGAATCACATCCAACGCCTTTGAATTTAATAAACATATATCAAGTCTCTCAAGAATGTGAGCACTACCTTTTTCATCGTTGCACCAAGTATATTTAGGATCAAGTACCCCCACATTATGAAAATTATTATTGATCATAAAGTTTTTCATCTCTAAAGGCCCTTGGAAAAAGAAAATTTCTTGCTACCCCTTTTCTCATCTTGAGACAAGATGGAATTAAAATCCCCCCCAACCACTGAAGGCACATCCAAAGTCGAATGCAGCTCCATACAATCCAATAATTTTCTTCTATTATATAAGTCCTTACAGCCATAAACAATAGACACCACCCACTCACCTTTGTTAGCTATCTTCAGCACCCCAATAACACATTGATCTGAAGCTTCCAACAAAGAAAAAGATGCCAAATCAGACATCCAAATAACTAGAATACCTCTAGACATCCCATTAAAAGGGAAGAGAAAGAAATCCTAACCTACTCTGAAGAATTTATCAAACTCACATCTACTAATAGAAGAAATTTTAGTTTCAACTATTCCAACAAAAATAACATCCCAATCCTTAACAAATTCTTTCAAATACAGAGAGGCTTCTCTTTTGTTAGCCCCTTTATAGTTCCGAAAAGCTAAGGAACTCATTTTTCCAAAAAGGGGGAAGGATCCCTGCTACTTTTCTTATTCAATGCATTCACCTTCTTATGCCTAGAAGATGAGTTCAAAGATCCAAGGGACCTAAGTTCCTTAAGAAGTTTAGGTTTAATACCTCCAGAAACATAATTATGTGAACCTTCATAACCTTCTGCCTTGATCCGTAGCAACCTCTTTATTAAAAAACTCCAATGAAGACTCCTCTAGAATTTTTATTAAATCTCCTGAATCTTCCAATTTGCCTTCTTCTACATCATCTCTAATAAAATCACCAGCTCCATCCATATTCGCCTCCTCCCCACATAGAGATTACAGTAATTTAAAGATATTAATTTCATTAGAAAATACATTATGAGAATAACACAAATCTTTAATAGCTCCCTTTTGAACTTTTTCCAGATCAGTGGATGACACTTTAGGCACTCGAACATTGAAGAAAGCTCCAGCTTTAGGCAAATATGCATTCTTCAGTGGTCTCACATTTACTTTACTTCTCCTTCTATGATTAACCAATATCCAAGGCCCATAAGCAGACTCATTTTTGGTCTCCTTTTACTGATCTTTAATGGAGACATTCCCAAGGACATCTTGCTTCCCCACACCATTCTTCCCTTCAAGCACCACCTTCTCTCTATAAGCATCAATTAAATGCCAAATCTTTCCGTATTTGAAATAGAAAGATGATATTTTTTCATACTCCACCTTTTGAAAGAATCATCCATTCAACCCTTCCACCCAAACACCCAAAGGAAGTTGTTTATCAAGCTCCACTCAAATACAGATCCTCGCAAACTCCCTTCTTCCCCATTGGAACATATTACCATCTATCAAGAGAGGTGTTCCAATCAAAGAAGAAATTCTCGACACATTGATCTCATCCTAGCAATAAAGTGAAAGGTTTGGCATTCTAACACAAACAGAAGATGACAAGCCCTTCAAAGAGTCTGGTGAAAAGTTAGGATTCCACTTGTCAAGCCCAACAATATGACCATTCACAAACTACGGGCCACCAGATAAGACGTTCTCCATAGCTTCACTTGAAAAAAATGAACATAGCACCCATCCTGAGCCAAGAACTATCAAATGAAACTTTCCAAATTGTGACCATTAGCATCGTAATTCAGCCGTGATCTCCTGAATTGGAATATATCTACCAAAGTCTTTCACCACAATCGAATACTAAAGCTTAATCAAGTTTATATTAACATTTGGTTCATACAGTTTTACTGCAACACCATCCTTAGATAAAAAAGATTCCTCCTTTGAAAGATTAACCTTAATAAAAGGTCGCTTTAGCCAAGGATTAGTAGGACCATGATCATCCAATTCTCGAATAGCATTTCGGACCATTCCTAGAACATCAGAACCATGATTTTTCTCTAGAGCATTATCACAAATAGTTGATGGATTATCACCTTTATTTTGTACTGAAAGAGCTTCCCCGAAGTGGAAACAGGCTTAGAATTATTGCCAAACCTATTAAAAAAAAGCTTCATACCCGACGATGATGATTCAAAATCATTCGATCTGGAAACACCCATCTTTAGAAGAATATTCTCCTTAAAATCATCAGTAATTTCCTTTCCCTTACCAGTCATTGGGGGGGGGGGGGATTTAGAATTGACACCAGTTGGTTCTTTAATAATCAGGGGAGCATTGAAATGACAAATCTTTTGAGTTCCAATGCCTTCTGTAGAGACAGCAGAAACAAGAATGCTAAGTCCATCAATTGATGAACGATTGGTAGAGTTCCATCCATCAGAATTGGCCGGCGGGCTGTCCACCATCCCGAGTGGATATCTTGCCAACAGACGGAGGATGAACAAATTTGAAAAAACTCTTTAAAAAATTAGGAGTTCTCTCTCTAGCTTCTCTCTCTTAAAAAAATTGATACTTTGGGTAACATATAATTCCATTAAAACCCACTACTACTCAAATTTTTGAAGCTATGATTTTTTTATTTATCCTTTAGATTAAATTTTGTATTACTAGGCAAGGTGCCAGGCGGTTTACTACAAAAAGAAATTTCAGGCTATCCTAATTGATTTTCCAAGTTCTTAATTGAAGTAGCTTGGCTTTGCAATTAGTTTCCCATTTGAATCACTAACTCCTCCAAAGTTATCTTCATATCCCCAAACTAATTATTTTGATTAAAGCCTGGAGGACAAGAAGGTCTACGATTTACTACAAGTTATTAAGGATTATTTAAATTTCCTCAAAGATTTGATCGACAGACATTCCACTGATTATTTCCACCAATATTATTATTCCAGCTAAATTTAGGGTGATTCCTCCAACCTGGATTATATGTATTAGAATATCATTATTTTATCTTCTAATTAAATTCACATTTTTAATCTCTTGAGCCCTATTCTCACAACAATATTCAAATCATGCTCATCTAATTGTATAGCTGCTTTAGATCTTTAACTAACTCTAAGATTATTCAACTTCTTAAACATGGTTGTTATTTGAGCTATCAAAATTGATAAAACATTTGACTCACTGATACTTATTACTCTATTGGATTCACCTTATTGGAAGGTAACTAAGAGTTATTTGTTGTCATCTCCTATATCAAGGCATAACCCTCTTCAAAACACTTTAACATCAATGAACCTCCAGCTACAACATCAATAATTAACCTAGGAGATCCTACTAGCCAATTATAAGAGGTTTAAATAACCAACTAATTAGGAAAAGCATGATAAGGGCATTTTTAAAGCTTTTTCTAAACTCTTTTCCAATTTTTACAAACTAACTACCGTTCAAACTGGGAAAAAGATGTTTTTTTCATTCCAAAACTTTGTAGATTTGAAAGGTGGGAAATACGTAGCTAAACATTTATGTGTCAACTCGTTCCAAGTGGTTATGGAGCCTGGGGGTAAGAAATTAAATAACATCTTAGCTTTTTCTCTTAGTAAAAATGGAAATAAATAATGTATAATTGCATCATCACTGACTCAATTATACTTGAATGTTACAAAAATTTCTAAAAAGCTATTAAAAGTTCAAGTGAGGTTATTAAACCAATTTTAATTACCCTAGGCACACCAAAAGGGGTGAATTGGTTATTTTAAAATTCTCTCAATGAAACCTTTTAAATTATTTGAACTAATCACAAACGTAAGTGAAAGAACTTAATAAAAAATAATGTAATTATTCTTTTTGATTTTCATATCAAAACTAAATGATAAAATATTTTTCTTTATTTTATTTATCAATTTTTATATTATTTTTCAACAAGAATAAAAACAAACAAAGCTTGATAATCCAATCATTGATTTGTAGTAATATTAAATGTGTAGGAAATTAAAACACAAGAAAATAAAATGTGAAATATAAAGTAGAACGGGCATACTAGATTTTTTAATGGTTTGGTCAAAACTTGACCAATATCCACTCCCTGGAGTCCTCCTATACTGGCATTTCACTAAACCTTTAGTGCCTCTCCTTTAGCCCACACAGTAAGGTGGAGAAGTGAAAGTTCGATAGGGATGTTAAGCCCTAATGAACTAGTCCCAAGGCTAACCAAGAGGGGGGGTGAATTGGTGATTTAAAATTTTGAGAACAACAAGAAAAAATCTTTTTGATGATTTGCAGTGGAAACAAGTAAATACTCAAACAAAAAGATTAACCACAGATTTTACCCAAGCAGATAATCACAGAAAACTAAATTGCATAAAGTAATCAGAAAGAACACACCAGATTTTTATAGTGGTTCGATCAACTTGACCTACGTCCACTCCTCGAAGCCTCCCCTCCGGGTATTGCACTAAACCAAAGTGACTCTCCTTATGCTCCCACAGTAAGGCGGAGAAGCCTGTACAAAAACTCCTTTCCACCGACTCAGTGAGGCAGAGAATCTAACCTCCTTTCGCTTCCTCCTAAAGCAGGCAGAGAACCTCGGACTCCTTTCGCTTCCTGCTGAAGCAAGCAGAGAACCTGAACTCCTTTCACTTCCTCCTAAAGTGTGCAGAGAATCCGGATCTTCTTGCAAACAATCCTCCCACAAAGAATATCGACAAGATGAGAGACGACGAACGGAGAAGGTGACTCTGATCCTTGCTTGGAGTAACCTTTGTGAATCCCTCACAAACTCCCCCTCACTAGATCCTCTCTCTCTCTCCCAAACTCTCTCTCTCTAGGGTTTCTCTGTAAAGAAAAGTGGCAAAAGATTTTTCTTGTTGGAAGAAAAAGATCTTTTATAGGAGGGCTCAAAATTTTTCCTAAATCTCAACTGGTCGGCCTAGATCATCCAGGATGATCCACAGATCATCCTATACTATCAGTTCAAAATCAGCTGTTTTAGCCTGGACGATTTGGCTCTTATGGACGATCTAAAAATGACTTGATCGTCCAGGACGATACAGATATCATCCTGTACGATTAGTTTAAAAGGTTCCAAAATCATCCTGATCACCGCTCTAGACGTACAACTAAAACACACTAAACGATCATGATCGTCCCCGACGATCCTGCGATCATCCTGGATGATATGATCGTATCAATTAAATATTAATTATTTTCCTTAATTACCAGACTAATTTAGGCATGATTGTACTGGATCATCCAGGATGATACACGTATCATCCGGGACAATCATACCAAATATCCTAAAATAAAAACTTGCCTAACTTGATCTCGCAGCTGAGAATTTCTGATTTGAGCCTATCATCCTGTATGATGTATTGATCATCCAAGATGATCGGCTTAATCAGACAGACTTAAATTGGTCACCCTAATTAGGGTTTCTATTTTTACTTGATCGTCCGGGATGATGTGAATATCATCCAGGACGATCTGAATAAAAAATTGAACAGAAACTCTAATTCACTTAAGCTCTCCCCCTGAGTGTGTGTGTGCAAGGTTACTTAGCTAGGGGATCAGTACAATTGACTCAAAAAAAGGAAAACAATACACTTAAACATACTTGGACCCAATCTTGTGTTGGCTTGAGTTGCTTTTGATCTTTTCTACCTGAAATGGGTTTGTCAAGAAAAACAGAATACAAACATATTTGTCATCATCAAAACTGTACTTTTTGAAACTAGATTTGCAACAATCTCCCCCTTTTTAATGATGGCAAATATTTGTGCAGTAGTTTAAAATAAAAGAACTAGGAGTTAACCAACGCACATCAAGAAATAAATTTCATTAAATAATTAGAGTAGTACAGGAAATAACACAAATAATTAAACACCACCAGACAAGATCAATGCATAAAAAAAAAACTACTACTGACTCCCCCTTTTGACATCACAAAAAAGGAGGAGAAACAAAAATAACAGTACAAATAGAAAAATAGCATAAAATATAAAACTAAAATGGAGGCGGATCCCGAACAGAGGGAGGAGGTGGCTGTGGTGGTGTAAACTAGCTGTGAATGGCGATGAAGTGTGCTCCAGTCCATGCTATGTCCTGGTCGTGCTGCTGTTGCTGCTGAGCAGCATAGTTAGTAAAGCGCTGTAGATCCTCAGCGTGCAGCTGCTCCTGAGCAGCAATATAAGAATCAAATCTGGCCTCCCACTAATCGAACTACTACACCAGATGATCAAAAGGGGAAGTAATGCGAAGGGGAGCAGGTGCATCAGGGGCAGCAGGAACGGGAACAACTTCTTCCTCTTCCTCCTCAACATCCGGGGCGGGCTCCGGATGTAGTCAGATACTATGGAGGACATGGAATGAATTATTTGTGAAGAAGGAATGAGGGATATTGGGAGGTACTAGATAGTGTAGGTCATATTTGGTCTCCAAGGCATATGCAATGATATATCCTAAAGCTAGATTGGGATGACGTCTTTGGCTCGGATCCCTAATGGTGGTGAGATGCTTGATATATCAGAAAAGAAGGTCAGTGGCATTGAAGCCCCGGTGGGCTAAGATGTAATAAGTGGTCAGAGATAGTAATGGGGTGATGTGAATTTGATCCCTAGCCTTTGGGATGATGGAGGAATGAAGGACATGCTGAATGGTCTGAGCATCCTTAAGGAGGGAAGTGCAAGCATTGTCGTGGTAGGGTGCATTTGTATTTCTAAGAAAGTGATTGGCAACTCTCCAATCATAGTCAGGATCACAAATAAGGGTGTAGATTTTTTCGCCAGTCACAGAGAGCTGAAGGATATTATGAAAGTCCTAGGTTATGAGTTCTACTGGACGTTGATTCACATAGGAGCGGAGGGTGGAATAGTTAGCAGAGATGCAAAGATTGGCGAAGAGGACTCAGAGAAGTTCAGTGCTAAATGGGAAGGCGAGGGTGAGGATCGAAGTGAGGGAGGTGTGGGCAAAAATATCGAGGACAGGATAGGTAAGGGTGTGGGGGTTTACGATTTTTGACTGTGTGATCCCCACCTCATGATATCACTCGAAGACAGCCTGATCGGCTGCATTGGGAAAGCGGGGATCGACATTTCCCCATGAGGAGCTCGCACTCTTTTGCCTAGAATGCTTCCCGCCAGCCATTAGGAAGCAAAAGTGAGGGAGAATGGAAGGAGATGTGCGGAAAAACTGAAGAAATTGGCTGTTTAAATAAAAAATGGCCAGATCGCCCCGTACGATCGTAAATCATCTAGGATGATATGAGTGTTGAAATCCAGGATCCCGAGCACTTAATTTTGATGGTGACAACTAATACTTTCTGAGTACATATAGACTTCTGTTTGATTACAAATGTTTAATCTTTGTATATGAGGACTAACATTTCAGGTCAGATGCACACTGCTAAAGATTGCTGGAGACTCAAATTGGGTAGAATAGGATGTTGAAGAGTCTGTAATTTTTATTTCTTTAATTTTTCTTTTTGAGTCTGCCACAGAAGCATGCATGTGAAAGGAGCAACAATGCACACACACAGGGGGAGATTTTTTCTTTTAAAATGATTAATTTTTTAAAACACATCGTACTGTACGATCATTGATCGTACTGTACGGTTAATTAAAATACTCAGGCTAACGGCTAATTTTCAAATGTTTATGTTTACAAACTTATCGTACTGTACGATACATATCGTACTGTACGATAATATGTAATTGTGAAACCCTAGCCGCCAGAATAAGTTTGGTAAGTTTTCAAATTTGATTTTCTGAACTGATCGTACTGTACGATACTATTCGTACTGTACGATTAATTAAAACTTGCCAAAATTATCTCCCTAATCAGGAAATAAACGATTGGTTTCTAATTAATATGTCGATCATACTGTACGATCGTATATCGTACTGTACGACTGACAGAGACGATTTCATTCGTCCCAGAGATCGTACCAGATGAAACCAAGGTTTTATGTTCTGTTCGTCCTGGACGATATTCGTATCATACAGGACGATATCAAGAAATGAACTGATCGTACTGTACGACTGGTGGAGTGCTGGACGATTGACAGAGACGATTTTCTTCGTCCCAGCGATCGTACCAGACGATCCCAAGAAATTTTGAACTGATCGTACTGGACGATAGTCCTATCGTACAGGACGATATCATGAAAAACACTATTCGTACTGTACGATTAAATGAGTGCTGGACGACTGACAGAGACGAGTTCTTTCGTCCCGAGGTTCGTCCCACGGTTCGTCCCGTACGAACAGTACGAATCAATAGTATCGTACTGTACGATATACATATCGTACTGTACGATATGAATAAAATTCGATACCTATTCGTCTGCACTCGTACTGGACGGAGCTGTAATTGAACTGATCGTACTGTACGATTATAAATCGTACTGTACGAACAGAAACGCAAAAGTTGAATTTTTTAGGGTTTTCTGAAGCCTGATATAAAAAACAACTTATTATTTTTCTAGAGCAGTTGTTGATCAATCCTTTGCTGTGAGAAGCTTAGAGGAAGAAGGAGATTCGTAGAGAGAAGTTTTTTTGGAGAGATCTAGGCCTTGAGAGAGGAAGGTGAAGGTGAGCTTGAGCGTGAGGGAGAAGTAGTGTGAGGGGATCACACGGTAGCTCCAAGCTAGCTGCATGCTTTGCTCCTCTTGTGGCTTTGGAAGCTTCAAGAACGTTCTCGAGGGAAGAGTCACTTCAAGATCAACATCGCCAAGGTACTCTGCCATCTCCAGGATGGAGAAAAAGGAGAAGGTCCGCTGCCGTCACCAGGAGGGTGACATAGCGTTTGGTATTCCGCCGCACCGAGGGAGGTGAAAGTGAGTATTGTAAAGGCTTCTCTGCCTTGCTGTGGGGGCAAAAGGAGAGTCAACTTTCATTAGTGCAAATCCCGGAGTAGAGGACTCCGGGGAGTGGACGTAGGTCAAGTGACCGAACCACTATAAAAATCTCTGGTGTGTTTTTTCCTGTTTACCGTACTTTACTTTTCATGCTTTAAATTTGTGCGTTCTAATTGCTTGGTGAAAAATCGGTATTTAAATATTGTAGTGTAAAATCCAAAATTGAACTGTCAATTTCGTAGTTGTGAACGTTGTATTTGCTTCCGCACGTTAGTCGTTAAATTATGTTTTGAAAATACAAAAAAATTAGAACTCTTGTGTAGGGTTAAACTATTTAAAATACCAATTCACCCCCCCTCTTGGCGCATCTCGTACTTTCAAGTGGTATCAAAGCGGGGTTTCAAAATAGTGTTTTAGAAAACATAGAAACGTAAGATCCATGGCTCAATTTGGTAACCGTAACACTACGGAGGGTTATTCCATAACTCGTCCACCTTTGTTTGACAACATACCGTTTGATTTTTGGAAAATACGCATGTCTACATTTTTACAGTCTTTAGACTACCGCATGTGGATGTTAGTCCAAGAAGGTTATTCTGCACCGTTTCGTATGTTGAATGGAGTGAAAACTGAACTGTCATTTAATGAATGGAGCATTGAGGATAGAGAATTTGCACAACTGAATGCTAAATGTCTAAACTGTTTCTTTTGCGCATTAAAATCAGAAGACTATATGCGAGTATCAACGTGTACTACTGGTAAACAAATTTGGGACAAACTGTGTATCACGTACAAAGGAACTAGTGAGGTCAAACAATCTAGGTTGAACATACTGTTACATGATTACGAACTGTTCCGCATGAAACCTAGTGAAACTATAACTGACATGTACACTCGATTCACCCAGATTGTAACATCACTGCATGCTTTAGGAAGAGAGTTGTCTAACTCAGAAAAAGTAAACAAAATACTGCGATGTTTGCCTAGCTCATACGATGCTAAAATCACTGCAATAACTGAGTCAAAAGACCTAAATGTTTATTCTATTGATAATTTGCTTGGGTCACTCATTGCCTACGAGCAAGGAGTGAGTCAACGACAAAGTGGTGCAGGTGAAAAGAAAAAGGAGCGAGCAGTGGCTTTAAAAGCAAACAATTCTAAAAGTGACAGCTCAGCAGTGGAGGAAGATGACGACATAGCTTTCATGACTCGTCAGTTCAAAAATTTTCTGAAAAGAAAGCAGCGCCATCATCAAAGCAATTGGAACAAAGGTAAGAACTCAAAGTATACTAAGGTTGCATCTGAAACAATTTGCTTTGAGTGCAGGAAACCCGGTCATCTCCGAGCTGATTGCCCCAACATCAAAACTCATCAAACCAAGGAGAAGGGTGAGGAAAGATCTAAGTTCAAGAAGGGCAAGTTTAAGACTCAGAAAGCTTTTTGGGCCGACTCTGCCTCAGACTCATCGGAAGAAGAAGCAGAGGAGGATGTAACAAATCTGTGTCTTATGACTAATGATAATCTTGATCAATCAGATCAAGATGAGGTATGTCAACTGTCTTACGATGAACTGCTTGTTATTTCTGAAAAAATCCATGACTCGTATAGAAAATTGAAGAAAAAGTATGCTAGTCTTAATACTGAGTTTAGTACTTTACAAAAGGAACATGCTAGTGTAGTAAAAAAATTTTCTGACTTAGATAGAGATCATATGTCGTTGCTTGATGAATACGATGCATTAAACAAGAAGCATATTGAGTTAACCACTGCACATGAAACCTTAAAATCATCACATGTTGAATTAGATAATGCATTTAAGGAACTAGAAGAACTATCAGGGGAACTTAGTAGTAGTGAGCATGCATTGAGATTCGAATATGCTAGTCTTAACCAAGAGAACAAATTCTTAAATGAAAAACTTCATGCATACGAGAATAACAAAAAACCTCCCACGTTTGCTGAATTCTTTCATCCTGAAAGTTCGAAAGGGATGTTAAGCCCTAGTGAACTAGTCCCGAGGCTAACCAAGAGGGGGGGTGAATTGGTTATTTAAAAATTTCACGATAGCTACAAAAATCTTTTCGATACTTAGCAGCGGAAACAAGTAAACAATAACGAAAAGATCAACCAACGATATTCACCCAAGCAGTTTATATTGAAAAGTAAAATGCAAAACTGAATCAGAAAAGCAAACCAGATTTTATAGTGGTTCGGTCAACTTGACCTACGTCCACTCCCCGGAGCCTCCCCTCCGGGTATTGCACTAAACGAAAGTGACTCTCCTTTTGCTCCCACAACAAGGCGAAGAAGCCTGTACAAAACACCTCCTTTTCACCACACGGTGAGGCAGAGAACCCGACCTCCTTTCGCTTCCTCCTGAAGCGGGCAGAGAACCCACGAACTCCTTTCGCTTCCTCCTGAAGCGGGCAGAGAACCCACGAACTCCTTTCGCTTCCTCCTGAAGCGGGCAGAGAACCCGGATCTTCTTGCGAACGATCCTCCCACGAAGAACACCGACTAGACGACAGACGACGAGCGGAGAAGACGACTCTGATCCGTGCTTGGAGCAACCTTAGTGAATCCCTCACTAACTCCCCCTCACAAGATCTCTTCTCTCTCTCCCAACTCTCTCTCTCTAGGATTTCTCAGGGAAGGAAGGCAGCAAAAGATTTTTCCAAATCTAGGAAAAAGTTCTTTTAAAGGAGGGCTTAAAACTTGCCCTAAATCTCAACTTGTCGGCCAAGATCGTCCAGGACGATCGGTAGATCGTCCTGTACGATCAGTTCAAATTCAGCTGTTTCAGCCTGGACGATCTGGCTCTTCTGGACGATCAGTAGAAAAAGTTATTCATCTCGTCCCGTACGATCCTGCGATCGTCCAGGACGATTAGTTCAAATTGAAGGAAATCGTCCAGAAGACAGTTCGGGTCGTCCAGAGAAATCTGTGCTGGACGACCAAAAAATGACTTGATCGTCCCGTACGATAGGGTAATCGTCCGGTACGATTAGTTCAAAAAGGCCCCAAATCGTCCTGTACATAGTTCTGGACGTACAGCTGAAATGCACAAGACGATCACGATCGTCCGGGACGATCCTGCGATCGTCCAGGACGATGTGATCGTATCAATTAAACATTAATTGCTTTCCTTAATTACCAGACTAATTTAGGCATGATTGTAGTAAATCGTCCAGGACGATACACGTATCGTCCGGGACGATCAGACCAAAATACTTAAAATAAAACTTGCCTAACTTAATCTGGCGGCTGAGAATTTCTGATTTGGGCATATCGTCCCGTACGATCCATAGATCGTCCAGGACGATCGGCTCAATCAGTCCTCCTTAACTTAGTCGCCCTAATTAGGGTTTCTGTTTTAACTGGATCGTCCAGGACGATGATACTATCGTCCAGGACGATCTGAACAAAATTGTAACAGAAACTCTAATTCACTCAATCTCTCTCCCTGAGTGTGTGTGTGCAAGGTTACTTAGCTAGGGAATCAGTTACATTACAATTGACTCAATAAAAGAAAAAATCATACATTTGACACACTTGGACCCGATCTTGAGTTGGCTTGAGTAGCTTGCGGTCTTTTGTGCCTGAAACTGATTAGCCAAGAAAAACACACTGGAAACATGTTTGTCATCATCAAAACCAGATTTGCAACAATCTCCCCCTTTTTGATGATGGCAAACATTTGTAAAGTAGTCTGAAAATAAAATGAAACTAAGATGAAAATAAAATGAAACTAAGAAATCAAACAAAACACACATTTTTTAAATTTTCAACAATACAGAAAACATGACTCAGAAAATAGAAACAGACACGACTACAACTGACTCCCCCTTTTGACATCACAAAAAGGAGGAGGGAAAAACATAACACGGAAATAAAATATAAAATAAAACATACACAGAACAACAACAAAACAGGAAAATCAGAATTTTTCCTTGATTTTAGATTCAAAAACCAATGAGAGGACGATTGACAGCGCTGAAATCCAAAAAGGTTGGAAACAATCAACTTTCGTAACTCTGACCCCGGGCACCTTATCGATGCAAACCTCTTTCAAAACAAAAATCCGATTCAGAATAAAAGACATTAGATTTGAAAAGAAATCCTTTCAAGCCTCGTTCCAGAAAAATATCTGATATAATAGTGTTACAAAGTAAAAAATCAGAAATCGGGATTTTCAAAACTCAAGCTTTTGAAAATATTAAGTGACACACGAGTTTTTTTTCTAAGACATTTAAAGATCTGAAAGAGAAAAAAGCTTAGGTTGGGCTCATTTTGTGCCTCTTTTTTTTTCAATTTATTTGGCGCACTGCGCATCTTTTGATTTTTTGATACACTTTGTGTATTTGGCATTTTCGCATCTTTTCAGTTTTGGGCTCATTTTATGCCTCTTTTTCAATTTGGTTGGCGCACTGCGCATCTTTTGTAAGCTTTCTCCTTTTCATAATCATTAAAGAGTCTCAGCTGTGAATCTATCTTCCAGACATAGGAGATGTCTCTCCACAGTAGGGAAGAATGATTCACAAAACAAAAAAAACACACATCATATGATAAATGCAATCACTTGGTTTTAGAAAATCAAACTAATGACTCAAGACTTTGAAAAACACTATTGATATGAGGCAGATTACTGTAGGAAGATAAAATAATCTCTATTTCAAAAAACTAACATTTTAATTTTGAAGAAGATTTTTATCCAAAAGAAACCATACACCAGTAAAGGAGTTAGAGGAAGAGAAACAATCATCAATGTTTCTTCCCTTTAACAGATTCAATGGAATCAATCACTGCTTACCAGCTTCCAAATCAAAACAAGGTAAAAACTCCCAGTCAGAAATTCAGATTATCAGAAGTAGTGAGCGGTGATCAGATTTTGAAAAACATAAAATAGTAAGTGCAAGATATGAGCTAGTGAATAAAAAAAATAGGTATAAAATCATATCAGAGTAAATACTTAAATCAAACTAACAATAAGGCTAAAACAGAAATCAGCAAAAGACATAAAATCAACTGAAAGTAAATAATCAAAGCCAAAAACTAACTAACAGAAATCAGAAATCAAAAGAAAAACTAAACCTACCTAACAGAAATCAGAATACCAATCAGAAAGATAATAAATCAGCAGTCATCAGAATCAAGCATTTATATCAATCACTCCTAATCAGGTTCTCAAAATGCTGAATGAGTCAAAGGCCAGTGGTTTAGTGAATATGTCAGCCAGCTGATTTTCAGTTGCTACATGATGTAGCTCAATGTCCCCTTTTGTAACATGGTCCCTAATGAAGTGATGCCTAATGTCAATGTGTTTGGTCCTAGAATGTTGGATTGGATTCTTAGAGATACAGATGGCACTGGTATTATCACACAGAACAGAAATTGTGCCAACAGGTACTCCTAAATCCAAGACTTGCTGCTTCAACCAAAGAACTTGGGCCACACAACTTCCTAAGGCAATGTACTCAGCTTCAGCAGTGGAAAGTGCAACTGAGTTCTGTTTTCTACTGGACCAGGAGACTAACGACTGTCCTATGAATTGACAAGTCCCAGAGGTACTCTTCCTATCCACCCTACACCCCGCAAAGTCAGAGTCAGAATATCCAATGATCTCAAAAGAGGTGCTGTGCCTAGGGTACCAAATTCCTAGGTTTGGGGTCCCTAAAAGATATCTAAGAATTCTCTTAACAGCAGTCAGGTGGGACTCTTTAGGATCAGCCTGAAACCTAGCACAAAGACAGACACTAAACATGATATCGGGTCGGCTAGCAGTCAGGTAAAGCAGTGAACCTATTATCCCTCTATACTTCTTCTGATCAACAGATTTTCCATTTGAATCCTTATCTAACTGAACTGAGGAGGGCATGGGAGTATTGATTGGCTTGGCTTTGTCCATTTCATATTTCTTCAAAATGTCCTTAGTGTATTTTGATTGATTGAGAAAAGTTCCATCATCTGTTTGCCTTATGCTAAACCCCAAAAAGTAGGACAATTCTCCCATCATACTCATCTCAAACTCCTTACTCATTGTTTTGGAAAACTCATCACATATATATTTATCAGAAGATCCAAAAATTATATCATCAACATAAATCTGGACAATGAGTAAGTCATCTCCTATTCTCCTCAGAAAAAGGGTGGTGTCTACGCTCCCCTTAACAAACTCTCTTTCTAACAGGAATGTGCTAAGCCTCTCATACCAAGCTCTTGGTGCCTGTTTCAATCCATATAAGGCCTTTTTTAATTTATAGACATGACTTGGATATTGGGAACTCTCAAAACCTGGGGGTTGTTCTACAAAAACATCTTCTTTAATTACCCCATTTAAAAAGGCACTCTTGACATCCATTTGAAACAGCTTAAATCCCTTATAACAGGCAAAGGCTAGTAGCACTCTAATGGCTTCCAATCTAGCTACAGGGGCAAAAGTTTCCTCAAAATCTATCCCTTCTATCTGATTATACCCCTTAGCCACCAATCTTGCCTTATTTCTCACCACCACACCAGAATCATTCATCTTATTCTTAAAGACCCACTTGGTTCCCACAATACTTTGGTTTCTAGGTCTTTCTACTAACTCCCAAACATCATTCCTTACAAATTGATTCAATTCTTCCTGCATAGCTAAAATCCAAAACTCATCCGACAAGGCTTGATTGATGTTGGTGGGTTCACTCATTGAGATAAAGGCAGAATGGTTTACTTCCTTCCTAAGTCCATGCCTAGTCCTAACACCTTCAGAAGGGTCTCCTAAGATCAGTTCTTTAGGATGACTCGAAGAATATCTCCAATCTCTAGGCAATGGGGTTTGAGGTTCTACCCTTTCCTCCAAATTTGTATTTCCAACTCCTTGGGTAACCTCAACAATCTCTTCATCTTCTACTTCAGATCTAGACTCCTTAGGATCAGATTCATCAAACACTACATGGGTTGTTTCTTCCACTACCAAAGTCCTCCTATTGAACACCCTAAAGGATTTCCCCACACTTGAATATCCTAAGAACACTCCTTCATCAGATTTGGGGTCAAATTTTCCTAAGGGTGACTTCCCGTTGTTTAGAATGAAAACCTTACAGCCAAAGACATGGAGGTGGGACAGATTTGGAGTTCTACCCTTAATGATCTCATAAGGTGTCTTGTTCAGCTTGACTCTCACATTTACCCTATTCAGCACATAACAGGCAGTGTTCACCGCTTCAGCCCAAAAGTATTTAGGAAGTGAATACTCGGCAAGCATGGCTCTAGCGGCTTCCACCAAGGTCCTGTTCTTCCTTTCAGCTACCCCGTTCTGCTGAGGGGTCCTAGGAGCTGAAAAATTGTGACTAATCCCATGATTCTCACAAAAACTTCCAAATCTTTCATTTTCAAACTCCCCTCCGTGATCACTATGGATGGTAATAATCTCACATCCTAACTTCTTCTGAATCCAAGTAGAGAAAGATCTAAACTCATCAAATGACTCAGATTTGTGTGACAAAAACTTAACCCAAGTGAACCTTGAATAATCATCAACAATCACAAAACCATAGACTCTCCCCCCTAAGCTGGCAGTGCTAATGGGTCCAAAGAGGTCCATGTGAAGAACTTCTAAAGGTCTAGAGGTGCTAATGTCCTTAACTGAGTGAAAAGAGGACTGGACTTGCTTCCCCAACTGACAGGCACCACACAGGTGATCCTTAGTGAACTTAAGCTTGGGCACACCTCTAACTAAGTCCTTTTGGGTGACTCTCCTAAGGGTTTTCATACTGGCATGACACAATCTCCTATGCCATAACCAAGACTCATCAGCAGCAGTTTTTAAGCAAATTGAATTATCAGATTTGATGCTACTTACATCCAGCTTGTAGACGTTGTTGATCCTTTACCCCTGCAAAACAACTTCATCATTTAAGCTTAAAATGCAGCCAGTGGGCAGGAATTTGATGCTGTATCCCTTGTCGCAGAGTTGACTGATGCTCAGCAGGTTGTGTTTCAGTCCATCTACAAGCAAAACATTATCAATCACAAAATTCTTTGAATCACCAATCATACCTGTGCCTACCACCTTCCTAGTGGTGTTATCTCCAAGTGTAACCTTGCCTCCAGCTCTGGCCTCCAGCGAAATGAACTGATTTGCATCTCCAGTCATATGTCTAGAACATCCGCTGTCCAGGTACCACATGCTCTCACGAGGTCTTGTGTGAGAGCACACCTACAAAATCATCAAATGTCAGTCTTAGGAACCCAAACAGGTTTGGGTTCCATCTTATGAAAAGAAGAATGCGATGCATGTGTGCTGTGCTGTGCAACAGGTAGTTTGGGTCTCCACACCCAATGTGTACTACGGTGAACAGTACAAGTGTGTGATATGTGTCCTAACATGCCACATGAAAAACATCTAACACCAGGAAAAGGATTAACTAAACGTCGTGAGTGATAGTGCCTCTTCCTAGTAGTGTATGAAACATGCTTTGAAGAACTTGCAACAGAATTTTTAAAAGGTGGCGGTGCATAAAATTGTTCAAAAGTAGGCGGTGTTTTGTTATTTTCAAAAGAACTGATTTTCACTTTCAAAAACTCAATGTGTTTGTTTAAACTTCCAATTTCAAATGTTTTTGCACTATCAGTACTTTCTAACTCAGATGCCAAATCATTCACTTTCTTAAAAGCAAGTTCTAATTCAACATGCGCTGTTTTTAACAAGTTATGCTCAACAATTAAATCAGAATACTTTTTATTCAGTTCATCAAACTCATCTAGTAAAGACATGTGATTGCTATCAATGGTGGAATGATCCTTAATCAACACTTCATGCTCTTTTTGCAAAGTCAGATAATCTAGTTTCAAACTAGCATGGGTTTTCTTAAGCTTCCTATACGATGTATGAATCTTTTCAGAAACTTCAAATAACTGATCGTAAGTAAGCTCACATACCTCTTCCTGGTCGGACTGACCAGGGTGATCATCCGCCATCAGACACAAGTTTGTTTCCTCCTCTTCAGCTTCAGTCTCAGAAGAGTCGGATGCAGAGTCTGCCCAGAACGCCTTCTGAATCCGCTTCTTGTCCTTTCTGTACTTTGGTTTCTCCTCACCCTTCTCCTTGCTTGAGTGAGCTTTAAGTGTTGGACAATCAGCCTTTATGTGTCTAGGCTTCCTGCATTCAAAACAAACCGATTCAGATGAACCCTTAAAGTTTTTATTGAACTTACCCTTGTTCCACTTCTGATGGTTCTTATGTTTCTTCCTTAGAAAGCTTTTGAATTGCCTTGTGATTAAGGCAACATCATCGCTATCAGACCCGGAAGTGCTAGCATCTGAATCTTTGGCCTTTAGTGCCACTGTCTTCTCTTTCTTGCGTTCACCTGCATCAAGTTGCCTTTGGTTCACCCCTTGCTCGTAAGCAATGAGTGATCCAAGTAAGCTGTCAATAGAGTAAGTGTTTAAATCTTTGGATTCAGTAATAGCAGTAATCTTAGCATCATAAGAAGCAGGCAAACATCTAAGAATCTTGTTCACTCTTTCGTAGTTGGTAAGTTCTCTACCTAAAGCATGCAAAGAGGTAACAATCTGAGTGAACCTTGTGTACATTTCTGAAATAGTCTCACTAGGTTTCATGCGAAAAAGTTCGTAATCATGTAACAAGATGTTTAACCTAGACTGTTTGACTTCAGTTGTACCTTCATATGTTATACATAATCTATCCCAAATCTCTTTTCCCGTTGTACAAGTAGAAACACGCATATAGTCCTCAGATTTTAAAGCACAAAAGAAACAGTTCAAACATTTGGCATTTAACTGTGCTAAATCACGATCATCAAACGTCCAATCAGCAAACGGCAATTCAGTTTTCACATTGTTAACCATTCGAAAAGGTGGTTCGTATCCGTCCTTAACTAACATCCACATGCGATAATCGATAGACTGAAGAAAAGTAGACATGCGTGTTTTCCAAAAATCAAATGGAATGTTATCAAACAACGGTGGTCTAGTTATAGAATAACCTTCAGCAGTATTACGATTGTTACAGTTAGCCATTGGATCAAATTCAAAAGTTTTTAAACAGAAATTTTGAATCCCGCTCTGATACCACTTGAAAGTTCGAAAGGGATGTTAAGCCCTAGTGAACTAGTCCCGAGGCTAACCAAGAGGGGGGGTGAATTGGTTATTTAAAAATTTCACGATAGCTACAAAAATCTTTTCGATACTTAGCAGCGGAAACAAGTAAACAATAACGAAAAGATCAACCAACGATATTCACCCAAGCAGTTTATATTGAAAAGTAAAATGCAAAACTGAATCAGAAAAGCAAACCAGATTTTATAGTGGTTCGGTCAACTTGACCTACGTCCACTCCCCGGAGCCTCCCCTCCGGGTATTGCACTAAACGAAAGTGACTCTCCTTTTGCTCCCACAGCAAGGCGGAGAAGCCTGTACAAAACACCTCCTTTTCACCACACGGTGAGGCAGAGAACCCGACCTCCTTTCGCTTCCTCCTGAAGCGGGCAGAGAACCCACGAACTCCTTTCGCTTCCTCCTGAAGCGGGCAGAGAACCCACGAACTCCTTTCGCTTCCTCCTGAAGCGGGCAGAGAACCCGGATCTTCTTGCGAACGATCCTCCCACGAAGAACACCGACTAGACGACAGACGACGAGCGGAGAAGACGACTCTGATCCGTGCTTGGAGCAACCTTAGTGAATCCCTCACTAACTCCCCCTCACAAGATCTCTTCTCTCTCTCCCAACTCTCTCTCTCTCTAGGATTTCTCAGGGAAGGAAGGCAGCAAAAGATTTTTCCAAATCTAGGAAAAAGTTCTTTTAAAGGAGGGCTTAAAACTTGCCCTAAATCTCAACTTGTCGGCCAAGATCGTCCAGGACGATCGGTAGATCGTCCTGTACGATCAGTTCAAATTCAGCTGTTTCAGCCTGGACGATCTGGCTCTTCTGGACGATCAGTAGAAAAAGTTATTCATCTCGTCCCGTACGATCCTGCGATTGTCCAGGACGATTAGTTCAAATTGAAGGAAATCGTCCAGAAGACAGTTCGGGTCGTCCAGAGAAATCTGTGCTGGACGACCAAAAAATGACTTGATCGTCCCGTACGATAGGGTAATCGTCCGGTACGATTAGTTCAAAAAGGCCCCAAATCGTCCTGTACATAGTTCTGGACGTACAGCTGAAATGCACAAGACGATCACGATCGTCCGGGACGATCCTGCGATCGTCCAGGACGATGTGATCGTATCAATTAAACATTAATTGCTTTCCTTAATTACCAGACTAATTTAGGCATGATTGTAGTAAATCGTCCAGGACGATACACGTATCGTCCGGGACGATCAGACCAAAATACTTAAAATAAAACTTGCCTAACTTAATCTGGCGGCTGAGAATTTCTGATTTGGGCATATCGTCCCGTACGATCCATAGATCATCCAGGACGATCGGCTCAATCAGTCCTCCTTAACTTAGTCGCCCTAATTAGGGTTTCTGTTTTAACTGGATCGTCCAGGACGATGATACTATCGTCCAGGACGATCTGAACAAAATTGTAACAGAAACTCTAATTCACTCAATCTCTCTCCCTGAGTGTGTGTGTGCAAGGTTACTTAGCTAGGGAATCAGTTACATTACAATTGACTCAATAAAAGAAAAAATCATACATTTGACACACTTGGACCCGATCTTGAGTTGGCTTGAGTAGCTTGCGGTCTTTTGTGCCTGAAACTGATTAGCCAAGAAAAACACACTGGAAACATGTTTGTCATCATCAAAACCAGATTTGCAACACATCCTCCACCATGTGAATCATCTCACTCAAAACCAGCACGGCATGCATCATTCAAACCCAGAAATAGGCTCTACCACCCTCGCAGATTAGTGAACCCATTTCCAGGTGTTAGATGTTATTCTTGTGGCATGCTAGGTCACATAGCTCGCACGTGCTCAATTCACTATAGGACACATCTAGTGTGGAGACCAAAATCGCAATCATCACAGCATAACATGCATACATTTCATTCATATAAGCATGATGTGGAACCCAAATTCACTTGGGTTCCCAAAGCTAATCCATAATTGACATTGTAGGGATGTTCTCACAAAAGACCTAGTGAGAGCATGTGGTACCTGGACAGTGGCTGCTCAAGACACATGACAGGAGACATGAAGCAGTTCGTGACACTGGAGGCCAGGTCAGGAGGCAAGGTAACTTTGGGAGACAACACCACCAGAAAAGTGGTGGGCTCAGGTAACATTGGAAATACTAAAAATTTAATTATTGAGAATGTACTTTTAGTGGATGGTTTAAAGCACAATCTCTTAAGTATAAGTCAACTATGTGACAAGGGTTTTGATATAAAATTTTTGTCTAACAAATGCATGATTAGTTTAAATGATTCACTTGTGTTAGAAGGAAAACGTATAAACAATGTTTACATGTTAGACTTGAACTGCATTGAAACCTCAAATTCCTTGTGTCTGAAAATAATAGCAGATGACTCTTGGCTATGGCATAGGAGACTATGCCATGCTAGTATGAAAACACTTAGGAACATCACTCAGAAAGACTTAGTTAGAGGCATACCAAAGTTAGACTTTACTAAGGACCATCTTTGTGATGCTTGCCAATTAGGAAAACAAGTTAAATCTTCATTTCATGCAATCAAGGATATCAGCACCACTAGGCCACTAGAAACTCTCCACATGGACCTGTTCGGACCTGTTAGTACAGCCAGCCTAGGAGGGAAGTTGTATGGGTTTGTAATAGTAGATGACTACTCTAGGTTTACTTGGGTGAAATTCCTAGCTCATAAGAGTGAGTCATTTGAAGAATTTAGAATTTTCTCCACTTGGATTCAAAGGAAATTAGGATGTGTAATTTCAACAATTCATAGTGATCACGGTGGGGAATTTGAGAATGATAAGTTTGAATCGTTTTGTAAAGAGGTTGGAATGGAACATAATTTCTCTGCCCCTAGAACTCCTCAGCAAAATGGAATAGCAGAAAGAAAGAATAGAACGTTAGTTGAAGCTGCTAGGGCTATGTTAGCTGAATACACTCTCCCTAGATACTTTTGGGCAGAAGCAGTAAATACCGCATGCTATGTATTAAACAGGGTAAATGTTAGATCCAAACTTAATAAGACACCCTATGAGTTGCTTAAGGGTAGGACACCCAATCTTTCCCACTTACACGTTTTCGGGTGCAAATGCTTCATCCTAATCAATGGCAAGTCACCCTTAGGAAAGTTCGATCCTAAATCAGATGAAGGGGTTTTCCTAGGCTACTCATCTGTAGGTAAAGCTTATAAAATATTCAATAAGAGAACCCTAGTAGTAGAAGAGTCCACTCATGTAGTATTTGATGAATCCAATAAGACATCTGAACCTAATCATGAAGAAGAAGAAGTTGAGGTTATACGGGGAGTAGAAACCATTACCATAGAGACTAGAGCGGAACCTCAGGAACATCTGCCTAAAGATTGGAAATTTTCTTCTAGTCATCCTAGAGAGCTGATCTTAGGAGACCCATCAGAAGGGGTAAAAACTAGGCATGGACTTAGGAAAGAGGTTAGCCATTCTGCATTCATATCTATGATTGAACCCACGAGTATAGATCAAGCCTTAGGAGATGAATTTTGGATCCTAGCAATGCAAGAAGAGTTGAACCAATTCGTTAGGAATGATGTATGGGAATTAGTCAAAAGGCCTAAAGAGCAAAGTGTGGTTGGAACTAAGTGGGTCTTTAAAAATAAGATGAATGACTCAGGCATAGTAGTAAGAAATAAGGCTAGGCTAGTAGCGAAGGGTTATAACCAAATTGAAGGAATAGATTTTGAAGAAACCTTTGCTCCGGTAGCTAGACTAGAAGCCATCAGGGTACTGTTAGCTTTTGCTTGTTTTAGGGATTTTAAGCTGTATCAAATGGATGTAAAGAGTGCCTTCCTGAATGGAGTAATCAAGGAAGATGTGTATGTGGAGCAACCTCCTGGGTTTGAAAACTCACAATTTCCAAACCACGTGTTTAAACTGAAAAAGGCACTGTACGGGTTAAAACAAGCACCTAGAGCCTGGTATGAAAGACTTAGTACGTTCCTACTAGATAGAGGCTTTGTAAAGGGTAGTGTGGACACCACCTTATTTTTGAAGAAGGTAGGAATTGAAGTACTCATTGTTCAGATTTATGTAGATGACATATTGTTCGGATCGACGGAGAAAAACCTATGTAATGAATTTTCAAAAACAATGAGCGACGAGTTTGAAATGAGCATGATGGGTGAACTTAGTTACTTCCTTGGATTTAGTATAAAACAAACGGAAGGTGGAACGTTTCTTAGCCAGTCTAAGTACGTCAACAATATTTTGAAAAAATATGAAATGGACAATGCTAAGGCTATGAATACACCCATGAGCTCTAATATTCAATTGGATAAAGATCCCAGTGGGAAGTCTGTAGATCAAAAGAGGTATAGGGGAATAATTGGATCGCTTCTCTATCTGACTGCCAGTAGACCAGACATAATGTTTAGTGTGTGCCTCTGTGCCCGTTTTCAAGCTGACCCGAAAGAATCTCACATGACTGCTGTCAAAAGAATTCTCAGATATCTTCTAGGCACCCCGAACTTAGGAATTTGGTATCCTAGACACAGCACCTCTTTTGAAATCTTAGGATACTCCGATTCAGACTTTGCAGGTTGTAAGGTAGATAGAAAAAGCACTTCTGGCACTTGTCAATTCATTGGACAATCATTAGTTTCATGGTCCAGTAGGAAGCAAAATTCAGTAGCCCTATCCACCGCCGAAGCGGAATATATAGCGGTAGGTAGCTGTGTTGCACAAGTGTTGTGGTTAAAACAACAGCTTGTAGATCTAGGACTACCTGTAGGAATGATTCCGATCATGTGTGACAACACTAGCGCAATTTGCATATCCAAAAATCCAATTCAACACTCATGAACCAAACATATAGACATTAGACATCATTTCATTAGAGATCATGTAGCCAAAGGAGATATTGAACTGCACCACGTTGCTACTGAAGATCAATTGGCGGACATCTTCACAAAACCATTAGGCTATGACACATTTAGCACTCTGCGAACCAAATTAGGTGTCATAGACATTCACGCCTAATGTAACAAAACAAAAAAAAAACAAAAAAAAAAATTTTTGTGGTTGATTTGTTTTTGTTGTTAAAACCAAAAAAAAAAAAACAAAAAATTGGGCTCCTGATCCTCTTCCCATGTTGCTCACAAACCTTGATCTTCTCTGACAATCGTACTGTACGATACACTATCGTACTGTATGATCAGGTTCCAATCACTCAAATCTCAGCCGTTCATTCCCATTCACGATCCAGATCTTTCATGTCTTATATACATCGTACTGTACGATTCACTACTCGTACTGTATGATAGTAATTATTGGTCATCGTACTGTACGAACATCCCGATCGTACGGTACGATACACGTGGCAAACGGATTAGGACGAATTTAAATCGGCCGGTACGAAAATTATTGCCCATCGTACTGTACGAACACCTGTTCGTACTGTACGAACACTTTTGGTCAAAAGTCGTTCAGACGACTCGTTGGGACGAACGCCTTACACTCACGTTCGTACAGTACGATACTGATCGTACTGTACGATTTGACTCACTTTTCTGAAAAGTCGTCCAGACGACATTATTGCGCATATCGTACTGTACGATTCTCGATCGTACTGTACGATATCCCCCAAATTCTATAAAACGAGAGGAATTCTTAGCCATTTCTCCTCACCTTCAATCCCTCTGAATTTCCTCATTCGTCCAATCCTCTTTTCCAAAATGTCTGGGTCCAGTAAGCGCGGTCGTATGATTGTCGGGAGCTCTTCCTCCTCTCGGCGCTTCGACGATCGTTTTCTCTCAGCTACGGATGAGAAAGCGTATATCAAAATCAAGGAGGCAAAGTTCACTCCCTCCCGCATGCTCAATCAGGCCGCCCTAAATTTTGAGGTGATGAATCTATTCGCCTCGACTAGCCTTCAATTCCTTCTGACTCTTGCTTTTCCATTCCACTCCGAACTATTATTTGAGTTTTTTGCAAACATCCGAGTCAACCTTGAAAACACTACCTTCACTTCCTATGTCTGTAAACAGAATGTCGTTATCACCGTCGACGACATTGCTGAGCACATCGGGCTGTCCACTGACGGTCCTCGTCCCCAATCCATGATCTCCCACGACTATGATTGGACGTCCGTAAATATGACCCTTAGAGGTGTCCCCTCAAATCAACACCTACCACTGGTCCAAACCTTAAATCAAAATGCCCGCGTTATCCAGCATGTCCTACGCACATCTATTATACCTAAGGCTGGAGATCGCATCCATATCACTCCCCTACTGTCTGTCGTCACCTATCTCATTATGTCGGGCACAAAATTCAATGAAGCCCAAATGGTATTCGACTACATTCATACCTTGTCTGCCTTCCGCTGTCCCGGTGCCCGTCGTAAATTGAACCTGGCCTTAGGGCATGTCATAGGCTACATTCTAGATGCAAAATACCAGCTTCATTATCCGCTCCCTCCTGATCACCTTCCTATCTTCTACTCGGATGCCTCCTTTCGTATCCTGTTCCATCGGGGGGCCGCTCCCGCCGATCCCGAGTTTGATGACGAGGAGGCTGATGCTCCTGCTGACGCACCTCCGCCACCACCAATCCAACCACCTGGCCTTGCACCTCCCGACTACCCTCACGATGACATTATTCGACGACTTGATCGTCTGGAGACTCGGTTGGATGCTCACATTACTCAGCAGCATCAGGAGCATGACACGGATATGAAATGGTTTAGGGAGCGCTTCCAATCGATCGATCACCAGTTCGCCTCCCTTCATCAGTACCACCAGCTGTTTCCCGACCCTCCACCACCACCTCCGGATCAGGATCCAGATTTTTAGATTGTTGTAGTTGTTTCTATTTTCTGTTTGTTATCAGTGTACTTGTTTTTTTTCTTTTTTCTTCCCTTTTTGGTGTTGTCAAAAGGGGGAGACTTTTCTGTGTGTTCTGTATTATGTTTTTACTTACTATTAACTGTTTTTGGTTGTTTATGTTATCACTTCGTTTTTTTTTCTTGTTGTTTTATTTTTTGTTATAATAATAAAAAAAAAATATAAGAAAAAATATATATACATTTGTGTAGCACATCTGTCCGTCAGAAAATATTATTTGACACCATCAAAAAGGGGGAGATTGTTGAAATCCAGGATCCCGAGCACTTAATTTTGATGGTGACAACTAATACTTTCTGAGTACATATAGACTTCCGTTTGATTACAAATGTTTAATCTTTGTATATGAGGACTAACATTTCAGGTCAGATGCACACTGCTAAAGATTTCTGGAGACTCAAATTGGGTAGAATAGGATGTTGAAGAGTCTGTAATTTTTATTTCTTTAATTTTTCTTTTTGAGTCTGCCACAGAAGCATGCATGTGAAAGGAGCAACAATGCACACACACAGGGGGAGATTTTTTCTTTTAAAATGATTAATTTTTTAAAACACATCGTACTGTACGATCATTGATCGTACTGTACGGTTAATTAAAATACTCAGGATAACGGCTAATTTTCAAATGTTTATGTTTACAAACTTATCGTACTGTACGATACATATCGTACTGTACGATAATATGTAATTGTGAAACCCTAGCCGCCAGAATAAGTTTGGTAAGTTTTCAAATTTGATTTTCTGAACTGATCGTACTATACGATACTATTCGTACTGTACGATTAATTAAAACTTGCCAAAATTATCTCCCTAATCAGGAAATAAACGATTGGTTTCTAATTAATATGTCGATCGTACTGTACGATCGTATATCGTACTGTACGACTGACAGAGACGATTTCATTCGTCCCAGAGATCGTACCAGACGAAACCAAGGTTTTATGTTCTGTTCGTCCTGGACGATATTCGTATCGTACAGGACGATATCAAGAAATGAACTGATCGTACTGTACGACTGGTGGAGTGCTGGACGATTGACAGAGACGATTTTCTTCGTCCCAGCGATCGTACCAGACGATCCCAAGAAATTTTGAACTGATCGTACTGGACGATAGTCCTATCGTACAGGATGATATCATGAAAAACACTATTCGTACTGTACGATTAAATGAGTGCTGGACGACTGACAGAGACGAGTTCTTTCGTCCCGAGGTTCGTCCCACGGTTCGTCCCGTACGAACAGTACGAATCAATAGTATCGTACTGTACGATATACATATCGTACTGTACGATATGAATAAAATTCGATACCTATTCGTCTGCACTCGTACTGGACGGAGCTGTAATTGAACTGATCGTACTGTACGATTATAAATCGTACTGTACGAACAGAAACGCAAAAGTTGAATTTTTTAGGGTTTTCTGAAGCCTGATATAAAAAACAACTTATTATTTTTCTAGAGCAGTTGTTGATCAATCCTTTGCTGTGAGAAGCTTAGAGGAAGAAGGAGATTCGTAGAGAGAAGTTTTTTTGGAGAGATCTAGGCCTTGAGAGAGGAAGGTGAAGGTGAGCTTGAGCGTGAGGGAGAAGTAGTGTGAGGGGATCACACGGTAGCTCCAAGCTAGCTGCATGCTTTGCTCCTCTTGTGGCTTTGGAAGCTTCAAGAACGTTCTCGAGGGAAGAGTCACTTCAAGATCAACATCGCCAAGGTACTCTGCCATCTCCAGGAGGGAGAAAAAGGAGAAGGTCCGCTGCCGTCACCAGGAGGGTGACATAGCGTTTGGTATTCCGCCGCACCGAGGGAGGTGAAAGTGAGTATTGTAAAGGCTTCTCCGCCTTGCTGTGGGGGCAAAAGGAGAGTCAACTTTCATTAGTGCAAATCCCGGAGTAGAGGACTCCGGGGAGTGGACGTAGGTCAAGTGACCGAACCACTATAAAAATCTCTGGTGTGTTTTTTCATGTTTACCGTACTTTACTTTTCATGCTTTAAATTTGTGTGTTCTAATTGCTTGGTGAAAAATCGGTATTTAAATATTATAGTGTAAAATCCAAAATTGAACTGTCAATTTCGTAGTTGTGAACGTTGTATTTGCTTCCGCACGTTAGTCGTTAAATTATGTTTTGAAAATACAAAAAAATTAGAACTCTTGTGTAGGGTTAAATTATTTAAAATACCAATTCACCCCCCCTCTTGGCGCATCTCGTACTTTCAATGAGCATTTATAACGGCCAGGATGATTGGTCAAAAAGGCAGTCAGATTGTCCAGGACGATCAGAAATCATCCAAGATGATTAGACATAGGCGATCGTCCTGAGGAGTCAAGCTGGATGACCTTTGACAAAAAATATCATCCAGGATGATTAGGTGGATCGTCTAGGATGATATACAATAAATGTGTTGGACTGGCCGATTTTGAATCATCTGGCTGCTGACACGTGGATCGTTCAGGATGATGTGGTGGATCGTCTAGGATGATGAACAATAATTAGTGCATTCTCAGTCGTTCGATCAGGATCAGGAAATATGGATCATATCATCCAGGACGATCACCAATAATTGGTGTTTCTCAATAGTATGATTAGAGTGGGGATGATTTGAATGGATCATCTGGATGATTGATGGATTGTCCAGGACGAAGAAGATCATCCAGGACGATGTGAAGAAAACAGGAAAAAGATGAAGGATGGAGATGAAAGATCAAGGATCCCAAAAATACAACCAGTAAAATGAAAAACAAAACCAAAGTCAATAAAACTTGAAACGAGAATACAAAAAAAAACAACGAATTTTTTTTAATCGATCTGCTCCAGTAAATCATAATTTTCCCTTAATTTTAAATCCAAAAACCAATAAGAAGACGATCGACAGTGTTAAAATCCAAAAAAAGTTGGAAAATCAACTTTCGTAACTCTCACCTTGGACACCTTGTAGGTGCACATCTCTTTCAAAACAAAAATCCAATTCAGAAGAATAGAAATTAGATTCGAAAAGAGATCATTTCAAGCCTCTTTCTAAAAAATATCTTATATAATAGTATTTCAAAGTAATAAATCAGAAATCACAATTTTCAAACTCAAGCTTTTAAAAATATTAAGTGGCACACGAATTTTTCTAAGATATTTAACAATCTGAAAGGGAAGAAAGCTTGATTTGGGCTCATTTTATGCCTCTTTTTCAATTTGTTTGGCGCTTAGCGCATCTTTTAATTTTTGATACACTTTGTGTATCTTTTAATTTGGTGACATTTTACATCTTTTCAGCTTTGTGCTCATTTTGTGCCTCTTTTTCAATTTGTTTGGCACACTGTACATCTTTTGTAAGCTTTCTCCCTCTGAAAATCATTCAAGGATCTCAGCTGTAAAATTGCCTTCCAGACATAAGAGATGCGAAAGCTTACTATCTAGAATAAGGAAGAGTAATTCACAAAATAAAAACTGTACATCGTATGATAAGTGCAATCACTTGGTTTAGAAAATCATAATAATGACTAAAGACTTTGAAAACACTATTCATATGAGGTAGATTACTGTAGGAAGATAAAATAAATCTCTATATCAAAAACTAATATTTTAATTTTGAAGAAGATTTTTATCCAAAAGAAATAATGCACCAGTAAAGGAGTTAGAGGAAGAGAAACAATCATCAATGTTTCTTCCCTTTAACACATCCAGTGGAATCAATCACTGCTTACCAGCTTCCAAATAAAAACAAGGCAAAACTCTCAGTCAGAAATCCAGTTTATCAGTAGTAGTGAACAGTGATTTGATTTTGAAAGACATAAAACAGTAAACCAAGGAGATGAACCAGTAAATAAAAATAGGTAAAAAATCACATCAAAATAAATACTCAAGTCAAACTAACACCATGGCTAAAACAGAAATCAGCAGAAAAAATAAAAACAACAGAAAGCAAATAATCAAATCAAACAGCTAACTAACAGAAATAAAATAAAAAATAGATAAATTAGAAATTAGTAGTCATCAGAATCAAGCATTTATGTCAATCACACCTAATCTAGTCCTCAAAATACTGAATGAGTCAAAGGCCAATGGTTTAGTAAATATGTTAGCCAGCTGATTTTTAGTTGCTACATGATGTTGCTCAATGTCACCTTTCATAACATGGTCCCTAATGAAGTGATACCTTATATCAATGTGTTTGATTCTAGAATATTGGATTGGATTGTTAGAAATGCAGACGGCATTAGTATTATCACACAGAATAGAAATTGTGCCCACAGGTAATCCTAAATCCAAGACTTGTTGCTTCAACCAAAGAACTTGGGCCATACAACTTCCTAAGGCAATGTACTCATCTTCAGCAATGGAAAGTGCAACTAAGTTCTATTTTCTACTAGACCAGGAGACTAAAGACTGTCCTATGAATTGACAAATTCCAGAAGTACTCTTTCTATCCACCCTACACCTGCAAAGTCAGAATAAGAAGATCCAATAATCTCAAAAGAGGTGTTGTGCCTAGGGTACCAAATTCCTATGTTTGGGGTCCCTAAAAGATATCTAAGAATTCTCTTAACAGCAGTCAGGTGGGACTCTTTAGGATCAGCCTGAAACCTAGCACAAAGACAAACACTAAACATGATATCAGGTCGGCTAGCAGTCATGTAATGCAGTGATCCAATTATTCCTCTATACTTCTTCTGATCAACTAATTTTCCACTTAAATCCTTATCTAACTGAACAGAGGAGCTCATGGGAGTGTTGATTGGCTTAGCTTTGTCCATTTAATATTTCTTCAAAATGTCCTTAGTGTATTTAGATTGATTAAGAAAGGTTCCATCATCCATTTGCCTTATGCTAAACCCCAAAAAGTAGGACAATTCTCCCATCATACTCATCTCAAACTTCTTACTCATTATTTTAGAAAACTCATCACTTAAATATTTTTTAGAAGATCCAAAAATTATATCATCAATATAGATCTGGATAATGAGTAAGTCATCTCCTATTCTCCTCAGAAAAAGGGTGGTATCTACGTTCCCCTTAATAAACTCTTTTTCTAACAGGAATGTGCTAAGCCTCTCATACCAAGCTTTGGGTGCCTGTTTCAATCCACATAAGGCCTTTTTTAATTTGTAAACATGATTCAGATATTAGGAACTCTCAAAACTTGGGGGTTATTCTATAAAAATATCCTCTTTTATTACCCCATTTTAAAAGGCACTCTTAACATCCATTTTAAACAACTTAAATCCCTTATAACAGGCAAAAGCCAGTAGCACTCTAATGGCTTCCAATCTAGCTACAGGGGTAAAGGTCTCCTCAAAATCAATCCCTTCAATCTGATTATACCCCTTAGCCACCAATCTTGCTTTATTCCTAACCACCACACCAGAATCGTTCATCTTATTCTTAAAGACCCACTTGGTTCCCACTATACTTTGATTCATTGGTCATTCTACTAACTTCCAGACATCATTTCTTACAAATTGATTCAGTTCCTCTTGCATAGCTAAGATCTAGAATTTATCAGAGAGGGCTTGATTGATGTTGGTGGGTTCAGTCATTGAGATAAAGGCAGAGTTGTTTACTTCCTTCCTAAGTCCATGCCTAGTCCTAACACCTTCAGAAGGGTCTCCTAAGATCAGTTCTTTAGGATGCCTCAAAGAATATCTCCAATCTCCAGGCAGTATGGTTTGAGGTTCTACCCTTTTCTCCAGATTTGTATTTTCAACCCCTTGGGTAATCTCCTCTACCTCTTCTTCTTCCTCAACTCTAGTCACCTTAGGATCAGATTCATCAAACACCACATGAGTTATCTCTTCCACCACCAAAGTTCTCTTATTGAACACCCTAAAGGATTTCCCCACACTAGAATAGCCTAAGAACACTCCTTCATCAGATTTGGGGTCAAACTTTTCTAAGGATGATTTTTCATTTTTTAGAATAAAAACCTTACAGCCAAAGATATGGAGGTGGGACAGGTTTGGAGTTCTACCCTTAATAATCTCATAAGGTGTCTTATTCAAATTTGATCATACATTCACCCTATTCAGCACATAACAGGCAGTGTTCACCGCTTCAGCCCAAAAGTATTTTGGAGGTGAATACTCAGCAAGCATGGCTCTAGCGGCTTCCACTAAGGTCCTGTTCTTCCTTGCAGCTACCCCGTTCTACTGAGGGGTCCTAGGAGCTAAAAAATTATGACTAATACCTTGCTCCTCATAAAAAATTCCAAACTTCACATTTTCAAACTCTCCACCATGATCACTATGAATTGTCAAGATCTCACAACCTAACTTCCTCTGAATCCAAGTGGAGAAGGACTTAAATTCATCAAATGACTCAGATTTATGTGACAGAAATTTAATCCAAGTGAACCTCGAGTAATCATCAATAATCACAAAACCATAGACTTTCCCCCTAAGCTGGCAGTGCTAATGGGTCCAAAGAGATACATATAAAGGACTTCTAAAGGTCTAGAGGTGCTAATGTCTTTAACAGAGTGAAAGGAGGACTGGACTTGCTTCCCCAGCTGACAGGCATCACACAGGTGGTCCTTAGTGAACTTAAGCTTGGGGACACCTCTAACTAAGTCCTTTTGGGTGACTCTCCTAAGGGTTTTCATACTGGCATAACATAATCTCCTATGCCACAACCAAGACTCATCATCAATAGTTTTTAAGCAAATTGAATTTTTAGCTTTAATGCTACTTACATCCAACTTGTAGACATTGTTGATCCTTAGTCCCTGCAAAACAACTTTGTCATTTAAGCTTAAAATGCAGCAAGTGGGTAGGAATTTAATGTTGTATCTTTTGTTATAGAGTTGGCTGATGCTTAGCAAGTTGTGTTTCAATCCATCTAGAAGCAAAACATTATCAATCATAAAATTCTTTGAATCACCAATTATACCTGAACCTACCACCCTCCTGGTGGTGTTATCTCCAAGTGTAACCTTGCCTCCAGCCCTGGCCTCTAGCAAAATGAACTGATTTGCATCTCCAGTCATGTGTCTTAAATATCCACTATCCAGGTACCACATGCTCTCACGAGATATTGTGTGAGAGCACACACTTACAAAATTATCAAACATTAGATTTAGGAACCCAAACAGGTTTGGGTTCCTTCTTATGAAAAGAAGAATGAAATGCATGTGTGCTGTGCTGTGAAACAGGCAGTTTGGGTCTCCACACCCAATGTGTATTACGGTGAACAGTGCAGATGTGAGAAATATGTCCTAACATGCCACAAGAAAACATCTAACACCAGGAAAAGGGTTAACTAATCTATGTGGTGATAGTGCCTCTTCCTAGGTTTGTATGCAACATGCTTTGATAATTTTGAAATAGATTCTTCAAAAGGTGGAGGTGCATAAAACTGTGCAAACGTAGGAGGTGTTTCATTTTTCTTAAAAGCACTGATTTTAACTTTCACAAATTCATTCTCTTTGTTAAGACTTGCAATTTCAAATTTTAATGCACCATTGCTACTCTCCACTTTACATATCATGTTGTCTAATTCTTTAAAAGCTCTTTCTAAATCAACATGTGAGATTTTCAATGAATCATGCTCAGTAACTAAATCAGAATATTTTTTGTTCAATTCATCAAACTCATCCAGTAAAGACATGTGATTGCTGTCAAGTGTGGAATGATCTTTAATTACAGAATCATGCTCTTTTCATAAATTCAGAAATTCTAGTTTCAGGCTAGTATGAGTTTTCTTGAGCTTCCTATACGATGCATGAATTCGTTTAGATATTTCAAATTATTAATCGTAAGTAAGCTCACATACCTCTTCCTGGTCAGATTGACCAGGATGATCATCAGCCATCAGACATAAATTAGTTTCCTCCTATTCAGCTTCAGTCTCAGAGGAGTCGGATGCAGTCTGCCTAGAATGCCTTCTGAATCCGCTTCTTGTTCTTCCTAAACTTATGTTTCTCCTCACCCTTCTCCTTGCTTCGGTGAGCTTTAAGTGTAGGACAATCAGCCTTAATGTGTCCAAGCTTCCTGCATTCAAAACAAACAGTATCAGATGAACCCTTAAAATTTTTGCTGGACTTACCCTTGTTCCACTTCTGAATGTTCTTATGTTTCTTCCTTAGAAAGCTTTTGAATTGCCTAGTAATTAAGGCAACATCATCGCTATCAGACCCGAAAGAATCAGCGTCAGTTTCATTGGCTTTCAGTGCCACTGTTTTCTCCTTTTTCTTCTCACCTGCATCAAGCTATCTTTGGTTCACCCCTTGCTCGTAAGCAATGAGTGATCCAAGTAAGCTATCAATAGATTAAGTTTTTAAATCTTTAGATTCAGTGATTGCAGTTATCTTAACATCATACGCAGAAGGTAAACATCTAAGAATTTTGTTCACTCTTTCATAGTTTGTGAGTTCTCTACCTAAGGCATGCAAAGAAGTGATAATTTGAGTGAACCTCGTATACATTTCAGAAATGAATTCAGTAGGTTTCATGTGAAAAAGTTCATAGTCATGAAGCAATATGTTTAACCTAGATTGTTTGACTTCAGTTGTACCTTCATAAGTAATGCACAATCTATTCCAAATCTCTTTGCCAGCTGTACAAGTAGAAACACGCATGTAATCCTCAGATTTTAAAGCACAAAAAAAATAGTTCAAACATTTGGCATTCAATTGTGCTAAGTCACGATCATTAAAAGTCCAATCAGTAAAGGGCAGTTCAGTTTTAACATTGTTAATCATTCTAAAAGGCTCGTAGCCATCCTTAACAATCATCCACATACAATAATCAATTGATTGAAGAAAAGTGAATATGTGAGTTTTCCAAAAATTAAAGAGTATGTTATCAAACAATGGCGGTCATGTAATTGAATAACCTTCAGCAGTATTAAAATTACCAAAGTTAGCGACAGATCAAATTCAAAAGTTTTTCAACATAAAATTTTATGAATCCCGCTCTGATACCACTTAAAAGTTCGATAGGGATGTTAAGCCCTGATGAACAAGTCCCGAGGCTAACCAAGAGGTGTGGTGAATTGGTTATTTAAAAATTCGAGAATAATAGGAAAAAATCTTTTCGATGATTTACAGCGGAAACTAATAAATACTCAAACAAAAGATTAACCATAGATTTCACCCGAGTAGATAATCACAGAAAACTAAAGTATATAAAGTAATCAGAAAGAACACACCAGATTTTTATAGTGGTTCGGTCAACTTGACCTACGTCCACTCCCTGGAGCCTCCCCTCCGGGTATTGCACTAAACCAAAGTGACTCTCCTTTTGCTCCCACAGTAAGGCGGAGAAGCCTGCACAAAAACTCTTTTCCACCGACACGATGAGGCATAGAACAAACCTCCTTTCACTTCCTCCTGAAGTAGGCAGAGAACCTCAGACTCCTTTCATTTCCTCCTGAAGCAGGTAGACAACCTGAACTCCTTCCACTTCCTCTTGAAGCAGGCAGAGAACTCGGATCTTCTTGCAAATGAACCTCCCACAAATGACACCGACGAGACAAGAGACGACGAATGGAGAAGACGACTCTGATCCTTGCTTGGAACAACCTTTGTGAATCCCTCATAAACTCCCCCTCACTAGATCCTCTCTCTCTCTCCCAAACTCTCTCTCTCTCTAGGGTTTCTCTGTAAAGGAAAGTGGCAAAAGATTTTTCTTGTTGGAAGAAAAAGATTTTTTATAGGAGGGCTCAAAATTTGCCCTAAATCTCAACTAGTCAGCCTAGATCATCCATGACGATCCATAGATCATCCTGTACGATCAGTTCAAACTTAGTTATTTCAGCCTGGACGGTCTGGCTCTTTTGGACGATCTAAAAATGACTTGATCGTCCAGGACAATACGGATATCATCATGTACGATTAATTCAAAAGGTGCCAAAATCATCCTGATCACCGCTCTGGACGTACAGCTAAAACATACTAGATGATCATGATCGTCCCAGACGATCCTACGATCATCCCGGATGATATGATCGTATCAATTAAATATTAATTATTTTCCTTAATTACCAGACTAATTTAGGCATGATTGTACTAGATCATCCAGGACGATACACGTATCGTCCGGGATGATCAGACCAAATATCTTAAAATAAAAACTTGCCTAACTTGATCTAGCGGTCGAGAATTTTCGATTTGAGCCTATCGTCCCGTACGATGTATTGATCGTCCAATACGATCGGCTTAATCAGACAGACTTAACTTGGTCGCCCTAATAAGGGTTCTATTTTTACTTGATCGTCCAGGATAATGTGAATATCGTCTAGGACGATTTAAATAAAAAATTGACTAGAAACTCTAATTCACTCAAGCTCTCCTCCTGAGTGTGTGTGCAAGGTTACTTAGCTAGGGGATCAGTTACATTATAATTAACTCAAGAAAAGGAAAACAGTACACTTAGACACACTTGAACCTGATCTTGAGTTGGCTTGAGTTGCTTTTGATCTTTTGTACCTGAAATAGGTTATCCAAACAAAACAGAATACAAACATATTTGTCATCATCAAAACTATACTTTTTGAAACCAGATTTGCAACAAGAAGCTCACATAACAAACTTTTCCACCAACCCAGTGCGATAGAGTACCAAAATCTTTTTTGCCCTCCTTGTGTGGCAGAAAACCCTGAAGCTTTTTCACTCTCCTGGTGAAGACTAAGAAACCTAGAATAATTTGTCACCCTTCTAGTGAAGGCACAGAACCTTGGTCTTTAGCCTTGAAGCCTTTCTCCCTAGAGCTACCCAAGAACCAACAAAGACACCTGGAGGAATCATGGCAGAAGCTTGCTTGGAGCAACCATGTAAACCCACTCACACTACTTCTCCCTCTCACACAACTTCTCTTGCTCCCTCTGTAAGCCCTTAGACCTCACAAAGCTCTCTTAAAAAATAACTTCAATAACTAAAAACACTCCATAAGAGTCTAATAAGAAGACTTTTATACAAGGCTACAGATAACCCTAAAATTTTAATTCAGCCAAAACGATTTGTACATTATGATCGAGGATCGTATCATATGATTAGTTCAGTGAACCATTTTATCCAGTATAATTTGGATAGTTTTAGTACAGTTTGTTCAAGTTCATACCGATAGTCTAGTACACATACACTAATCACATAAGAATGAAAAAATGATTTAAATAAACTTACAAAAATAATTAAATTTTATTTTTTTTCAAAATTTAAACATAAAACACACAAACAAGATACAAGATACATGATACAAGTAGGGCTAGATAGGCAACTCTTTCAATACTATAAAATAAATTTACATGATAGCACGTCACTTCCCCAACAATGGTGTAAAAACTTGATGGGTGAATAGTAAATGGTGCATAAAATAGTCAGATGTGTGTGAAATATGTTTAGGTTTTCTTTGATATAAATTCCCACAAAATAATGTAGTGTAAGCGTCGATCAAGTAATAAAAGTAATATAAGAGGTGTTAATCCTATGAGAAAGTGTTTTGCTATAATGCAAATGTGCTAGTACTGTTTACTAAAGCTATAATGTTTATCCTACATAATGAAAAGTAGGTTTGGATTCTATGCTTACTATGAAATATAGAAGAAAGAAAAGAAACTAGCAAATAAAGTGCTTTGGACAAATGATAGTTAATTTCCAAAGATATTCAAAGTAGACTATCTATGTTGGTCATGAAAGGTTTATGGCCCTTATAAAGTTATTATTCCTTCGTAGAATTTAGAATATTAAACATGTTATATCTAGGTATGCAATTGCTCCATTTCAACAATTCTAATTATTCTAATATTCATTCGTTGAGGCAATACATCACACTATATTTTAACTCTATATATGGCCATTATATAGATTAAATTAATAATGGGAGATATTAAAAATATCCATTAATTCATTAAAACATAAGAGTCTACATTAGTAATTAGTAAGGTTTCTCATCATTAGCAAAAAAAACTAAGAGTTTGGTTAGCCATGGAATTAAAATAAAATAAAATATAATTAATTGATTGCTCTAGAAAGAAAGAACAAGGTTAAAACTGTATATAGATATCATGGGGATAGTAGAACTTTTCTCTACACACTCCTTTAATCCCTTGCTTTCTCATAACAAGATAGGTCAACCACTCTTATTACTACATCTTTCTCTCCTACGGCCCCAATCAAACTTTACTCAAAGTTGGCATTAAAATTAAGCCCTTATGACTCACTAAAATGATATAAATCCCAACAAAAAGACTAAAAAACTATTTATACTAAGTATATAAATTGACTCCAGCACCACAGTGCTCGACATAGTGGCGCCATGGTGTTACAATTTGAACTAGAACCTCAGCGCTGCAAAGTAGGATCCATTGTGACACTGGACTGATCTCATATGGCTATTAAATGAACCAACACATTCTTTGACTTATTTAGTGCATCTCCATATTTTATAAATTGCTCCACTGTAGTGCTATAAAAGTTGAGTGTTGTGGTGCTTGAATATGCAATTTGGCACTATTACATTGTGTAGTTTGGCTCTTTGGTGCTCAAATTCCTTAGATTGGTGCTGCGATGCTAATTTCTTGCACTACAACATTATAAAGTGTTGCAGTGTTGACTTTTGTTCTACCAAGATGCTAAGTTAAATGCCATTTTTCTTAAAGCTCAAGTGTTGTAATGTCCTGATCTAGAGCCACGGTGTTCTAGACGATATTGGGTTGATAAGCTGAGAGCTGCAATGTTGTTTCAACACTTGTGAGTTGCTCTCCTTTTCCTATGACATTCCTACACAACATCAACATAAAACAAAATTTTTTATTGAAATTTAAAATAATAAAACAATATATAATTTTCACTTAAGAGATATCTATCCTAGTCAGCTTTGACCTTGTGATTGGTCAAAAAATAAATAATCTCAAATTCTTCAAATTTATCAACTTTTCTAGCTAGTATTGAGCACTCAAATCTTTTCCAGTAAATTCCTAAACACTCTAAGCCGGCCTCAGCCCTTAGTATAACCTAATGCAAGCTAGAGGTCCCCTCCTTGTGAGTGAGATAACCCATTACTTACAAGCTTTCTAAGCCACTCCTCTAATCCCTATCCACCTAGAATACTTGACATTCATGCAGGAAAAGGCTATGAGCCATCCTATCCCTTGGTTGAGCCTTCGTGGCTTGGAATAGGGCAAACCTAGCAAAAACCTTCATTGAAGCAATACTCCCTATTTGGAGCTTCCCCAAAGCTATTTTTTCTTTCATTTTACTCCTGAGAATCCCACTTCACTTCCCCACTCTTTCTAAACCTTGATATCTTGGTTCTAAGGATATCTAAGGGTGACCTAGAGCTTCATCCTTCAAGATTTCAAACTTTCAATCCAGACATCCTTCGTCTATGGTTCCTCCAGAGAAGTTCTTCCCAATGATCTAAGGAACAAAACAAGCCCAATAAATCCCTCTAAGCCTCATCCTATAAAGGTAAATATCGAACCTTAATCTCAGAACATTGGTTTTAAATAAATTCCATAATAAGCTATGTGATGCTCCTAAACTTCATATAATGGAAGTGTTAGTGGGCCAACATGCGAGCAATGCAGGGAAATGCCACTGCTAATCATTGCACTACAGCTAATTATTGCTTAATTTGATTATTAAATAAATTAAATAGCCAAAAACTTTAAAAAAGTAAATCCATTTTAAGCAAAAATCTTCATATAAGGTCTCTATGATATTAGAGAATAAAACTCTAGAATTTAAAAATAAAATCAATGTGTTTTTTCTAGTAAATAATGAGTAATTTAGATTTAAATTCTAAATATTTTTCCTTAATTACTCTTTAAATACTTGGCTTTTTGGGTTCAAATTTAGCTGAGCAATATTAGGGTATGTTTCCCACAAACCTTAATTTTCTCAAGGATTTTTAAAGCCCCCACTTCTCTGACTTGAATTTTCAAGTGTATTGGGTAGATTTTGACCCAAACATTCGGAAATTCATGATGGCTTGTCCATAGAGAATTAGGTAACCATTTTTATGTGGTTTTCTTGCATACTTTGAAGGGTAACACACACTTTATTGTAGACCTAACTGAACACTAGTGACACCTAATGAATATAACTTAGGGTATGGTCTAGTGAGCATAGAAAAATTCTAGGAAATTCTCTTAACATCTAATAGGGATAAAACTCAAACATAGATGATTCAGTGACTTGATGAACCTTAGGATTTAATTCTACCTTAATTGGGGTTCATTAGGTCAGTTAAATTACAAACCCTAAAATCAACCTCTATTTAGAGGCTAAAATTCTTAAAATTCATACATAATTAAAGAAAAATCATAAAAATGTAAAATAAATTTCAAACAACTCTAAATCAAACATACAATCAAGGAAAATTAAAATCAATCTTTAATTTTAATTAAAATTAAATTAATTTAAAATTAACTTTAATATAGAATTAAAAATTATTTGTATTCATCCCAAATTTTTAGGGATTGATCCATTAGTTATGCCTAACTAATGGTATCAATCACCTAAACATTTGAGATTGATTTGATTAATCAAAACCTTAACCAAGTTCCTTCTATAAGGAAGAAATGAAATAAATAATTAAAAGATTAAATAAATAATAATAAATCAAAAATAAATTAAAGAAGATAAAGTAAATTTAGAGAATTTTAAATTAGATTTAAAATTATAAAATCAATCAAATTATCCAAATTACTTAATTCAACTGAACTGAATAACCTTAACTTAAACCAAACACTCTAAGTCATTCAATAAATACTCATTAATAAATCAAATACTAAGCCATTCTATGCATATGCTTAATTCCTTTTGGAGGACATACAAGCATTTGATTCATAAGGCTTAGGATGTGGGGTTGACTGCTTCAAAGAAAATTGAAGTAATTTAACAAATTCTTTATAATAAATAATATCTAAATCATTAATCAAAACATTAAAATAAAAACTACAAGGAATCAATGTGTTACATTATGAGCCTTATGACTTATAGGTTAGTGACTTCTGCACTTTTGAGTCATTAGCTTACATGATTCTTTAAAATTAAATAATTAAACTCAAATAATTTAAAATATGATTAATAAAATAATAAATCATTAAAATTTAAACCAAAATCAAAACCACTAACTTATAATAAACAAACAATTTTAAATCAAAACAACTCAAACAATAAAACTCCTTAGGGCATATCAAAGTTACACGACCTTATTCACACACTGTGGATGGTTTATTAGGACAATTGACTTTAGCTTAGGCTAGGACGATGTATATTTTGGTATTCTTATAGATGCCTTTCTTAGAACTAATTATATGTTTATTTACATATTTTTAATATTCTTTGTAATAATACATGTTTACACTCTTTTACCTGCATAGTGCGCTATATTTAGTAGCTATATATTAGATTCTATTGCACTTCCCCACTCTTTCTAAACCTTGATATCTTGGTTCTAAGGATATCTAAGGGTGACCTAGAGCTTCATCCTTCAAGATTTCAAACTTTCAATCCAGACATCCTTCGTCTATGGTTCCTCCAGAGAAGTTCTTCCCAATGATCTAAGGAACAAAACAAGCCCAATAAATCCCTCTAAGCCTCATCCTATAAAGGTAAATATCGAACCTTAATCTCAGAACATTGGTTTTAAATAAATTCCATAATAAGCTATGTGATGCTCCTAAACTTCATATAATGGAAGTGTTAGTGGGCCAACATGCGAGCAATGCAGGGAAATGCCACTGCTAATCATTGCACTACAGCTAATTATTGCTTAATTTGATTATTAAATAAATTAAATAGCCAAAAACTTTAAAAAAGTAAATCCATTTTAAGCAAAAATCTTCATATAAGGTCTCTATGATATTAGAGAATAAAACTCTAGAATTTAAAAATAAAATCAATGTGTTTTTTCTAGTAAATAATGAGTAATTTAGATTTAAATTCTAAATATTTTTCCTTAATTACTCTTTAAATACTTGGCTTTTTGGGTTCAAATTTAGCTGAGCAATATTAGGGTATGTTTCCCACAAACCTTAATTTTCTCAAGGATTTTTAAAGCCCCCACTTCTCTGACTTGAATTTTCAAGTGTATTGGGTAGATTTTGACCCAAACATTTGGAAATTCATGATGGCTTGTCCATAGAGAATTAGGTAACCATTTTTATGTGGTTTTCTTGCATACTTTGAAGGGTAACACACACTTTATTGTAGACCTAACTGAACACTAGTGACACCTAATGAATATAACTTAGGGTATGGTCTAGTGAGCATAGAAAAATTCTAGGAAATTCTCTTAACATCTAATAGGGATAAAACTCAAACATAGATGATTCAGTGACTTGATGAACCTTAGGATTTAATTCTACCTTAATTGGGGTTCATTAGGTCAGTTAAATTACAAACCCTAAAATCAACCTCTATTTAGAGGCTAAAATTCTTAAAATTCATACATAATTAAAGAAAAATCATAAAAATGTAAAATAAATTTCAAACAACTCTAAATCAAACATACAATCAAGGAAAATTAAAATCAATCTTTAATTTTAATTAAAATTAAATTAATTTAAAATTAACTTTAATATAGAATTAAAAATTATTTGTATTCATCCCAAATTTTTAGGGATTGATCCATTAGTTATGCCTAACTAATGGTATCAATCACCTAAACATTTGAGATTGATTTGATTAATCAAAACCTTAACCAAGTTCCTTCTATAAGGAAGAAATGAAATAAATAATTAAAAGATTAAATAAATAATAATAAATCAAAAATAAATTAAAGAAGATAAAGTAAATTTAGAGAATTTTAAATTAGATTTAAAATTATAAAATCAATCAAATTATCCAAATTACTTAATTCAACTGAACTGAATAACCTTAACTTAAACCAAACACTCTAAGTCATTCAATAAATACTCATTAATAAATCAAATACTAAGCCATTCTATGCATATGCTTAATTCCTTTTGGAGGACATACAAGCATTTGATTCATAAGGCTTAGGATGTGGGGTTGACTGCTTCAAAGAAAATTGAAGTAATTTAACAAATTCTTTATAATAAATAATATCTAAATCATTAATCAAAACATTAAAATAAAAACTACAAGGAATCAATGTGTTACATTATGAGCCTTATGACTTATAGGTTAGTGACTTCTGCACTTTTGAGTCATTAGCTTACATGATTCTTTAAAATTAAATAATTAAACTCAAATAATTTAAAATATGATTAATAAAATAATAAATCATTAAAATTTAAACCAAAATCAAAACCACTAACTTATAATAAACAAACAATTTTAAATCAAAACAACTCAAACAATAAAACTCCTTAGGGCATATCAAAGTTACACGACCTTATTCACACACTGTGGATGGTTTATTAGGACAATTGACTTTAGCTTAGGCTAGGACGATGTATATTTTGGTATTCTTATAGATGCCTTTCTTAGAACTAATTATATGTTTATTTACATATTTTTAATATTCTTTGTAATAATACATGTTTACACTCTTTTACCTGCATAGTGCGCTATATTTAGTAGCTATATATTAGATTCTATTGCACTTCCCCACTCTTTCTAAACCTTGATATCTTGGTTCTAAGGATATCTAAGGGTGACCTAGAGCTTCATCCTTCAAGATTTCAAACTTTCAATCCAGACATCCTTCGTCTATGGTTCCTCCAGAGAAGTTCTTCCCAATGATCTAAGGAACAAAACAAGCCCAATAAATCCCTCTAAGCCTCATCCTATAAAGGTAAATATCGAACCTTAATCTCAGAACATTGGTTTTAAATAAATTCCATAATAAGCTATGTGATGCTCCTAAACTTCATATAATGGAAGTGTTAGTGGGCCAACATGCGAGCAATGCAGGGAAATGCCACTGCTAATCATTGCACTACAGCTAATTATTGCTTAATTTGATTATTAAATAAATTAAATAGCCAAAAACTTTAAAAAAGTAAATCCATTTTAAGCAAAAATCTTCATATAAGGTCTCTATGATATTAGAGAATAAAACTCTAGAATTTAAAAATAAAATCAATGTGTTTTTTCTAGTAAATAATGAGTAATTTAGATTTAAATTCTAAATATTTTTCCTTAATTACTCTTTAAATACTTGGCTTTTTGGGTTCAAATTTAGCTGAGCAATATTAGGGTATGTTTCCCACAAACCTTAATTTTCTCAAGGATTTTTAAAGCCCCCACTTCTCTGACTTGAATTTTCAAGTGTATTGGGTAGATTTTGACCCAAACATTTGGAAATTCATGATGGCTTGTCCATAGAGAATTAGGTAACCATTTTTATGTGGTTTTCTTGCATACTTTGAAGGGTAACACACACTTTATTGTAGACCTAACTGAACACTAGTGACACCTAATGAATATAACTTAGGGTATGGTCTAGTGAGCATAGAAAAATTCTAGGAAATTCTCTTAACATCTAATAGGGATAAAACTCAAACCTAGATGATTCAGTGACTTGATGAACCTTAGGATTTAATTCTACCTTAATTGGGGTTCATTAGGTCAGTTAAATTACAAACCCTAAAATCAACCTCTATTTAGAGGCTAAAATTCTTAAAATTCATACATAATTAAAGAAAAATCATAAAAATGTAAAATAAATTTCAAACAACTCTAAATCAAACATACAATCAAGGAAAATTAAAATCAATCTTTAATTTTAATTAAAATTAAATTAATTTAAAATTAACTTTAATATAGAATTAAAAATTATTTGTATTCATCCCAAATTTTTAGGGATTGATCCATTAGTTATGCCTAACTAATGGTATCAATCACCTAAACATTTGAGATTGATTTGATTAATCAAAACCTTAACCAAGTTCCTTCTATAAGGAAGAAATGAAATAAATAATTAAAAGATTAAATAAATAATAATAAATCAAAAATAAATTAAAGAAGATAAAGTAAATTTAGAGAATTTTAAATTAGATTTAAAATTATAAAATCAATCAAATTATCCAAATTACTTAATTCAACTGAACTGAATAACCTTAACTTAAACCAAACACTCTAAGTCATTCAATAAATACTCATTAATAAATCAAATACTAAGCCATTCTATGCATATGCTTAATTCCTTTTGGAGGACATACAAGCATTTGATTCATAAGGCTTAGGATGTGGGGTTGACTGCTTCAAAGAAAATTGAAGTAATTTAACAAATTCTTTATAATAAATAATATCTAAATCATTAATCAAAACATTAAAATAAAAACTACAAGGAATCAATGTGTTACATTATGAGCCTTATGACTTATAGGTTAGTGACTTCTGCACTTTTGAGTCATTAGCTTACATGATTCTTTAAAATTAAATAATTAAACTCAAATAATTTAAAATATGATTAATAAAATAATAAATCATTAAAATTTAAACCAAAATCAAAACCACTAACTTATAATAAACAAACAATTTTAAATCAAAACAACTCAAACAATAAAACTCCTTAGGGCATATCAAAGTTACACGACCTTATTCACACACTGTGGATGGTTTATTAGGACAATTGACTTTAGCTTAGGCTAGGACGATGTATATTTTGGTATTCTTATAGATGCCTTTCTTAGAACTAATTATATGTTTATTTACATATTTTTAATATTCTTTGTAATAATACATGTTTACACTCTTTTACCTGCATAGTGCGCTATATTTAGTAGCTATATATTAGATTCTATTGCACTTCCCCACTCTTTCTAAACCTTGATATCTTGGTTCTAAGGATATCTAAGGGTGACCTAGAGCTTCATCCTTCAAGATTTCAAACTTTCAATCCAGACATCCTTCGTCTATGGTTCCTCCAGAGAAGTTCTTCCCAATGATCTAAGGAACAAAACAAGCCCAATAAATCCCTCTAAGCCTCATCCTATAAAGGTAAATATCGAACCTTAATCTCAGAACATTGGTTTTAAATAAATTCCATAATAAGCTATGTGATGCTCCTAAACTTCATATAATGGAAGTGTTAGTGGGCCAACATGCGAGCAATGCAGGGAAATGCCACTGCTAATCATTGCACTACAGCTAATTATTGCTTAATTTGATTATTAAATAAATTAAATAGCCAAAAACTTTAAAAAAGTAAATCCATTTTAAGCAAAAATCTTCATATAAGGTCTCTATGATATTAGAGAATAAAACTCTAGAATTTAAAAATAAAATCAATGTGTTTTTTCTAGTAAATAATGAGTAATTTAGATTTAAATTCTAAATATTTTTCCTTAATTACTCTTTAAATACTTGGCTTTTTGGGTTCAAATTTAGCTGAGCAATATTAGGGTATGTTTCCCACAAACCTTAATTTTCTCAAGGATTTTTAAAGCCCCCACTTCTCTGACTTGAATTTTCAAGTGTATTGGGTAGATTTTGACCCAAACATTTGGAAATTCATGATGGCTTGTCCATAGAGAATTAGGTAACCATTTTTATGTGGTTTTCTTGCATACTTTGAAGGGTAACACACACTTTATTGTAGACCTAACTGAACACTAGTGACACCTAATGAATATAACTTAGGGTATGGTCTAGTGAGCATAGAAAAATTCTAGGAAATTCTCTTAACATCTAATAGGGATAAAACTCAAACATAGATGATTCAGTGACTTGATGAACCTTAGGATTTAATTCTACCTTAATTGGGGTTCATTAGGTCAGTTAAATTACAAACCCTAAAATCAACCTCTATTTAGAGGCTAAAATTCTTAAAATTCATACATAATTAAAGAAAAATCATAAAAATGTAAAATAAATTTCAAACAACTCTAAATCAAACATACAATCAAGGAAAATTAAAATCAATCTTTAATTTTAATTAAAATTAAATTAATTTAAAATTAACTTTAATATAGAATTAAAAATTATTTGTATTCATCCCAAATTTTTAGGGATTGATCCATTAGTTATGCCTAACTAATGGTATCAATCACCTAAACATTTGAGATTGATTTGATTAATCAAAACCTTAACCAAGTTCCTTCTATAAGGAAGAAATGAAATAAATAATTAAAAGATTAAATAAATAATAATAAATCAAAAATAAATTAAAGAAGATAAAGTAAATTTAGAGAATTTTAAATTAGATTTAAAATTATAAAATCAATCAAATTATCCAAATTACTTAATTCAACTGAACTGAATAACCTTAACTTAAACCAAACACTCTAAGTCATTCAATAAATACTCATTAATAAATCAAATACTAAGCCATTCTATGCATATGCTTAATTCCTTTTGGAGGACATACAAGCATTTGATTCATAAGGCTTAGGATGTGGGGTTGACTGCTTCAAAGAAAATTGAAGTAATTTAACAAATTCTTTATAATAAATAATATCTAAATCATTAATCAAAACATTAAAATAAAAACTACAAGGAATCAATGTGTTACATTATGAGCCTTATGACTTATAGGTTAGTGACTTCTGCACTTTTGAGTCATTAGCTTACATGATTCTTTAAAATTAAATAATTAAACTCAAATAATTTAAAATATGATTAATAAAATAATAAATCATTAAAATTTAAACCAAAATCAAAACCACTAACTTATAATAAACAAACAATTTTAAATCAAAACAACTCAAACAATAAAACTCCTTAGGGCATATCAAAGTTACACGACCTTATTCACACACTGTGGATGGTTTATTAGGACAATTGACTTTAGCTTAGGCTAGGACGATGTATATTTTGGTATTCTTATAGATGCCTTTCTTAGAACTCATTATATGTTTATTTACATATTTTTAATATTCTTTGTAATAATACATGTTTACACTCTTTTACCTGCATAGTGCGCTATATTTAGTAGCTATATATTAGATTCTATTGCACTTTTATTTCCTGCTTGTATGTTTTGCCTGTAGTACAGAGTATTTAGCATGTACTTAGTCTTTCAATGTAAATGTAAAAGTCAAATGTAAAATATAAATTATCTAGAATGTAATTAGATCAAGTTTTATAAAGAGTTATAAAAAATTAAAGGTATTTACTTATACACATAGGGCTCCAAAAGAAAATGCTTTCTCTTCCTTTGATAAGCATTAACTTTTGGAATCCAATAGGAGACATGAATCCAAAAGATAATAAGCAAATACATTTAAACCTATATTCATGGGAGTAGAAATCAAAGCTTCTTGTGGTGGAGCATGGCAAACTTACTTTTATCTAGAAACTAGTTTGTATTCTACATTAAAAATAAATGAATAAAAGGTTTATTAACATACTATTATTTCATAGTGCATCATGTTATATGCATATCATTCATATCAGTGGTAGATTTTCATTAGAGGGAAGCCTTTTCATAGGCTTCTTTCGGTGTGCATGTTCCAGACATTATGGGAACATGTATGCTAGTTCTAGGACGATACAGTAGCAATATCATATACTTTAACACCTTTATCCGGACATGCATACATGCACGCATTTTTAATTTTTACAAAGTATACATAACTAAATCACACAAGCCTATGATAATAGATAGGAGGGTCCATTACATGGTGAGGTTGGTCTACGTTTCCCTTTGGTTTAAGTTTGTTATGCTACCAAATATTTCTAGAAAATCTTGGATATAGAAACCTTTATAAATTTATCATTAATTAAAAATAAAATTTAAATTTTAGGGTGTCTTTGCACAAAAATTGCTTTAGTCAAGTGCATCTAACCTGACTCATATTACTAAACTCTTATTTAATATCTTAAGAAGAATCCTTGATTCTAGTATTAAAAGTAGCATTTTTACCTATATTCATTAGCCCTAGAAATCATGGTTTTAAAATTGTGTACTTAAATTGTTAGATGGTAGAGCATGCCAAGAGAGCATAAGCACATATGCATTTGCACCTCTCAAACTTCCTTTCAAGAGGATTATCCTAACCTTCAAATAAGTTTTATAAACTCTAAACTTTCTCCAAATTGATTGATTGAAACCTTTAAATCTTCAGGCCAAATCTTTTAAATTTTAAAACTTAAATAAGTCTAATCTCCACTTTAATTAAAAGTTTTTTCTTCAAAGATGTAATTAACTATGGAGGCTTTCCTCTTTAGGAGCCAAAGAACCTAGTTAAAAAGAAAACCTTATTTGAGTTTGCTAGAGCAAGGGAAAAATCTTTTGGACGTAGAAAAAAGCATGTCCTTGGTTAGTTTTATTTTCTTAATTGATAGATGAATAGTTCTTTTATCTATTATGATGAATTACACATTCATTATGCTATGTTTAATCATAAAAGTAAACTCCATTTTTCTTTTCAAGTCGAGAGTGAAGTGTTAGTCTATATTTTAAGATTGTACCCTAATTATGTGGATTCGATTAAAAAAAATATAAAGTGAATCAGTGGATTATTTACTTATCCATAGGATTTTTCTAGTGACTTCACTTGGGAGTGGGATTACTTTTCATATTTAGTGGAGATTAACTTTAAATCAGTAGTAAATTCACTTTTATAGTGAATTAAGCTACCTCCATGTCGTTCTTCCTTTCATTCATTTCATCTTTCGATGAAAGTGATTAACGTTCTAATTATTAATTTTATATCCTCAAAATGAAAATTTAATCAATTATCCAAAATTAAATTTCAACTAATCATCCCAAAATTTGATTTCAACCAATTCAAAATCAAACACTCATGAAATTTAATATTAAATTCCAAATTTTAATTAATAATCAATTTAAATTCAAACTCTAGCCATCTAATTCCTTGGCCCATTATTGCATATTGTAGTTAAATTTCTTTGTGTAGGTTGATGATATTATCTAGATTGGCACCATATTTAAAACCATGTCACCCTTCATCATCAATCTTTGAAAAGTTGATTTGAGGAATAGATAGATTCAGTTTAGTATATTCTTCTTATTTAGTATTTAATTTGGAGTCAGTGAGTTTAGTAATTGATATAGAATTTAGCTTCAATTATAGAAAGAAATGGCCAAAAAACTAATCTTCAACTTTTTTGATAGCTTGAATATCTCTTTCAGACAAACATTTGATAAAGCTAATGTTCAAGGTAATATGATCAAATTTTGATCCAGAGTAGAAAACCTATTTATGACTATCAACGAACAACAACTTATAACTCCCAATTCCAAATTTGTACTAACTGTGGAATTGAATATTGGGAACAAATCTGTAGCTTATCTCATGCTAGCAAACCCTCAGTCTTCACTAAACTGACATTACCATAATCTGATGTCAATCATAAACTAAAATATATTATTTATCCTCCATACCATAAGTTTGAGATTTGGTCATCCTCAGATGCTAATCAAACCACTAAATCTTAATGCCAAAATAAGAAATGTTGTCTAAGATAGAAGGATGAGAAGGCTAAGCTGTTAGAGGAAGAATTATTGATGATCGCTGCAAATGAGGAAGCATTAAAAATAAATCCCAAAAGGCATAGAGTTAATGAAAATTCTTCGATGTTGGGTGGAAGTCATTTCCATCTATTATCTACTACAAATGGAAAAGAAAGCATTATAATAATTTCTAACTCTCCACTCCCTCCATTCTCCAAATAACAAGTTCTTCCCTCTTTTTCTAAAAGAAAAAGTAATTTAAAACCACTGTAAGATAGATTTATTCATAATCATGCTGTTAGTTATGGACAACCAAAGATCAAATTTTTCAAGGATGTTAAGGATGTGATAGTAACTAAAACTTGATCGAAACTACATCAAGAGAAAGTAGTTTCACCGCCTACCAAAAGAAGAAAGACATTTGAAGGTCACAAACCTATTGTAATAAGTAACTTTCATCGAGGGTCAAACAACCTCCTGATAATTAATCATCAAAGGATATCATCTACTAATAAAAGTTAGCTAACTCTTGTCAGATCTTTGGGATATGATGCATTAGCCTGATGAGGGTATAATCCTATATCTCCTTCCGCTTTTAATTATTCTCAAAATTTTCTAAGTATAAATTCTAGTTGCCTATATGGTCATCATTCACCAAGAGTTGACTAGCATCATTTATAAGGTCGTAAATCATCTTCCTAATTCATTAAAAGGAGGCTAAAATGAACAAATTAGTCAGCTTTATTATCTGATACGGAGAAGGTTTGGCTGCCTAAAATGGTAGCCACTTCGACTGCACTCATCGCTTATAAAAATAGTGTAGTTGCAGAAGGAAGGAGAGAAGGAAATATTGTAGCTTAATCCAATTCTATTAGAAAATATACTCCAATCAACCCACATAATGTTGTGGGAAGATTAATTAAAGAAATGATGGATCATTTAAAGGAGAGTATAAGACTAATAAATAAATAAGAATCTACAGATAAGGCATTAATAAATTTATAAGATGAAGAAATGTCATAGAGTATCAACATGGTCAGATACTCGATATTCTTTGCTGAGTGAAGATGAAAATGCTAAAGGTAAAGAAAAATCCATATATCCTAAAGTTGATCAAGGTGATACAACAAACTCAACTCAATAACTTATAAATAAGTAAATTAAAAGGATGAATATATTCTAATGATGGAAAATAAAATAGAAGAGATGATTACTATAATGGATGTAATGCAGAGTAAAGGAACGCATACATCAAATTCACATATCAATTCACCACCTGATGAGCCAGTGTAGATGAACAAAGCTAAAGAAGTTAACATAGAACTACCATAGAATAAAAAAATCAAGTTAGAAAAAGAATCATCTCATTCACTCGACTTAAAGAAAATGCCAGAATAACATACTAAATAAGCATTGGCTCGATCTCGGAACACTTCATGTGTTCTAAGGGGTAGACCATACCCAAAAGAATATGAATTTGTTCCTTATCCAAAAGAATTTGTATTACCTTCATTCAAAAAATTTGATGGCACCAAGAATCCCAGACAACATCTTACACATTTTAGAGCTTGTTATTATAATATTAGAGGTCGTGATGCACTATTGTTCAAATAATTTATCAATAGTCTATCTTGTATAACATTTGATTGGTATGTTGAACTACCTAATATATCAGTATGTACCTTCTTTGAGTGGAAACCATATTTATCAAAAGATTTGTATGAGCGAAACACCAGATTACCATTGGGGATCTAGTTTTGGAAAAGTAGAAACTAGGTGAAATCTTAACATATTACATCCATAAATTAAGGAACCTTAGTATGAGATGTGATCTGTAACTACAAGAACAATATGCAATAGAGATCCTTCTAAAAATATCCATGGCACAAAGGCTTTTCTGCTCAAGGGTTTTACATTTAAAACTCTAATCATCAAGAGGAAATTTCTCATCTTTCATTCTTACAAGACCAGTCTTTAACAGATATGAAAAAGGTAAAGCCTAAAAAGTATTAGAAAAGTAATCAGGATCAATGTCTATAATTAATAAGGTAAAGTAGCTGAACAGATTCAGGTTGAAAGTCCAAGTCAGCCTATTCAGTATTAATGGTTTAGTAGATTACAGAATGATCAATAGTTTAGATCTCAGCCACATCTCACTCTAAAGGAGATAAAGGAGAGATTTGAACCACATAATAGTAAAACTTATCCATTTAAAATTGAAGCTATTAAAAACCATTTGAAAAAGCTTAAGTTTAAACTTCCAACTCCTAGGAAGCCAAAAGATGTGGCTAAATTAGAGTAACCAAAATTTTGCCCATATCACTAGATGATTAGTCATGAATTAGAATATTACATAACTTTCAAAGAATGGGTCTACAAAAAATATTAAAAGTGGGTCAGCTATGATACCTAAGGAATATTTAGCTGATTCAAATCATGGATCTACTAAATTATGATTTGTGAGCCTTATGTGCCCCTTTTTATTTTAAAATTTGATGATGGGTGGGATGTTGTATTATCCAATTCCTCTAAGAGAATTCTTAATAAAATATATTACTCATCCTTCAAGGAATCCCTAAGAGCAAAAGGTCCCATCCAGGTTGATCCGGTAGCTCCTAATGAAGAAAAGTATAATAAAGTTCTAACTAGAGTGCCAAAGGAAGTGCAGGTCAGTCAAGCTTCCAAGGAAGAAAAGGCTAAAATTCAAATGGTATTTAATAAAATAGTTATTTCTATAAATTGGTAGTCTAAATCACTTAAAACTTTAATGATATATGACTTTTATTTATTTCCACCTGGGAATAAGAAGTCAACGAAAAAGGGTTCTACATATAACTCATTTTTTACTTCTAGTAACTATCCAAATGAAAACTCAAATGATGAACAAAATAATTCTCAGGAAATATTACCAAAATTAAATGAATTAAAAGAGTCTCTATAATAACTATCTGATAGTGATTCCCATATTCTTGATGTTCAGGGTGATCTTATTAACATTGATTAAAAATGTATGATTCAGATAGATTGGTAGAGCAAAATTGAAAGACAATCAATGATCAAGAAGGATACTAATCTAACATTTCTTCTCTGAAAGAGGTAGTTGAAGTCAACCTTCGTAGTGATAAGGTTCTACCTTTGTGAGCTTTAGCTACCAATGAAGGAAAGAAAATTATAATTAATCTAGAGACTTTAAATGAAACTCAACCAATTCAAGATTCAGACGTAGTAAATCTATAAGTTCTTAATGTGGATTATAACATTTTTGCAAAGCTCATAAATCTGCCTACAAAATTGAGTAATTTTGATGCTCCAATTCTCTTTAAGGAGTGAGGGAGTCTTTAATAAAAGCTTTACTCAACCTAGACACCAGTATGGCTCAAATCCTATCAAAATAGTAAAAAAAAAGTGCTATATTTTAAGGAAGTTCCTGGCGTCTTATTTTTAGATGAATATTTGTTATTAGGAATTATGGATCATAATCATCCATTATATATTTATGTGAAAATAGAAAATTTTAAATTGTTTCTTATTCCTATTGATCCGAGTGCATCGGTCAACATCATGACTCTTAGAAATTATGCATACTTAAAAGCAGGTACGCACAAACTCAAATCTGACAAAATGATGTTGCGAGGATTCAATAAAATGGTGAGAGAGCTTAAGGTTCAATAATCATTCTCTTAGATTTAGAAACAATAGAAATTCAAGCTAAATTCCACATTATAATTTGAAGTTTATTTTAATGCTCTCTTGGGTAGGCCATGGCTCCATGAATATAGAACAATGCCTTCTATCTTTCATCAGTGTATCAAATACTATTGAGAGGGAGTATAATACTATATTAAAGGTGATCTATAACCATTTTAAATTCTTGAAGTTGGTATATATTAAGATGCTTCATACTATCTTCCTAAGAAGCAGACTATCTTCTCTAGAAATTTTAAACTTGCTAAGTAAAAGAAAAATAAAAGAACAAAAGAGAACTACAAAAAAGATAAAGAAAACAAAAGGCATTCTAACCTCCAACGTGTTTTTTGTTAGCATCAAAGCCCTCCTTCATGAAGTGGTGGTAAATTTCCCATCGATCTAGAGGGAGAGGTCGAAGATGAACAAATTATATAATAAAAGAAAATGAAAAGAGAATATATAAATAAAGGATCCTATAATACATATCAATTTGGAATCCTACTCGAAGGATGAATTGTATGTGTTTGAGAGAAACTAATAGGACATCCAATATTGGAATTGTTTTGAATAACCAAAGTTTAAAATTTCTACAGAAGCTGATTATGATGTGGAGAGGGTCCAAATCGCAAAGGAAGACAATTTGGATATATCTATCATAAACTGATTAAAGAAGTATGTTGAAAATATAACCTTAATTCCATTATCCCAAAATGATACAAAAAGGTTAGAGGTTAAAGCCTCTCCTCCTTTAAATCTAGATTCCAAAGATAATACTTTTGTACCCTTTCCTAGTAAGATCATAGAAATCAATGTAATAATTGATGATCCTTTTATAGATGCGATTACAGAACTTCCTTTTGAATAATACTCAAACTATGCAAAAAAATTTTCTAAGAAAGCTTTAACACCATCAAATTGGACTAGAGGTAAAGCCCAATAATTTTAACACCTATGCAATATGATATAATACAAATATACATCAATAGCAGGTGTTTGCTTAACTACTCTATATCCATTTGACAATGATGAATATTGCTTAGTCATATCAAATAATCAAGAGTTTGATTATCTCTTTTTAATGAATGTTAAAGCATTTAATGAACTTTTTTTAGAGACTTCAAATGATCTGGATGACTCTCAATTAGAGGTGCACCTTCAAAACATGAAGAGGAGATTAGATCTATAATAGATGATCTTAAAGAAATAAATCTAGACATTAATAAAGATTATTATCTAATTTTTATAACTTCTTTACTGAATGAAGAAACGTCAAATAAAATGATCAAGTTAATTAAAGAGTTCAAAGAGTATTTTTCTTGGAGTTAATGAGAAAATGCTCATATTATCTCTAGACATAGCAATTCACAAATTTGAAATTCAACCTAAAATAGTTCCAGTAAAGTAAGTTCCTCAATAAATGTGACTAGAGGTCAAACATTAATCAATGCTAGCTTCATTAATGAAGAGAAATATCCTACTTAGTTAGTCAGCAACATCCCGGAAAAGAAGGAGAATGATTATATTCATGTTTGCATGGACTACATAGACTTAAATAAATCATATCCTAAAGATGAGTTTTCACATCTCATACTAAAACTTGCAGTTGATATTGCTTCATCTCATGTAATATATTTTTTTTATAGATGGCTCATTTGGATACAATCAAATTAAAATGACAGTTGAAGATGAAAAGTCTACGACATCAAAAATGCTGATAGGAGTCCACTGCTACAAATTTTTACCCTTTGGATTAAAGAACATTGAAGTAACCTACTAGTGAGAAATGATGAGGATTATTGAAAACTATCCACTAAAAGTGGAGTATTACATTGATGGTCATAAAAAGTCTTCAAAAAATAATTTTCTATATGACCTGAGAATTATTTTTGAAAGATTTTAATAATATAATTTAAAAATGAACCCTCTAAAGTGTGCTTTCAACAACACTTCAAAAAAAAATTTTAGGTTTCATAGTCGATCACTACAAAATTGAAATTGATCCTAATAAAATAAAAGAAAAATTATATATGTCACCACCTAGTAGTCTCACCAAATTGAGATATTTTAAAGGTTGATTGGCATATATTAAAAGATTCATATAAAATCTTTTATGTAGATGTCAACTATTTACAACTCTATGCAAGAAAGATGTTCATGTTTAGTGGGATGAAAATTGCCATAAATTATTGGATGGCATAAAATAGCATCTAATAAATCTTCCATTCTTGGTTGTACCCATTCCAAGTATGCTCTTAATTTTGTATATAATAGCTTTAAGTGAATCGCTTGGCACCTTGTTAGTTCAAGTTAATGAGGAAGAGAAAAGAATGTACCTTACTATCTGAGTAGATATTTACTTTAAAGTCATTCCATCTTTTTAGGGTTGTAACATTTAGGTATCAGAGTTATTGAAGTGCTAGCAAAATACTTAGGAATGCTAAATCCATTAAGAAAGGCCAAATTGCTTTTCATTAATGCTTTTAATAATAGACCAACAATTTTGAATAAGGGAAAGAGTAAAACCATCAGGACCAATAACTGACTTGTTATTCTTTTTTTTTTTTTAAAGAAATGCAAATAGCATTAAAATAAGAAAGTTATTACAAACTATTGAAATAAATTCTAAAGCATCACATTCCTCCTTTAATAATAACATGAATGCAGGAGGAATGTCCACACCACTAAAGCTATCCCAAAGAAAATCACCCTGTAAAGCAATACTAGCACATAGATCAGCTAATTTATTACAATGTCTACTAGAAAAATTAAAAGATACTTGGCCAAACTCTCTAAGATACGAGAAATCCTCCTCCACCATCTTATTGTTCTTGAAGTCCTTCCAAGCTCTTTGAAGTGCTTTTATAATATTAACATTATCCCCCTCTTTAATAAGTCTATGAGCCTCGAACATCCATTCCTGAATAACCTTCTTCAAAGCACAAACAGCCATAAGCTCGAGTTGTGATATATCCCAATGTACACATTTGATTCCAAAGGCAAGCAAAAATCTACCTTTATGATCTCTGAACACTCCACCAATACTAGCCCTATTATTGCTTAACAATGAAGCATCAATATTGACTTTAATCCATTCTGGTGGAGGAGGGTCCCAAGAAAAAAATAACTTACGTTGGTTAACACCCCAGTTGTCCGAATAGATATTAACCTTAGCCGAAATAGCTGCTAATGAAACTGCATTTTGAGCAATCACCACCACATTGTCTTCTTTCTCACCTTGCACCAATTTATTCCTACTCTTCCATGAAAGAAATACAGTTGTAGAATAAATATTTGTAATGAATGAATTTGATTTTGAAAGCTTACTTAACACCTCTGTACAACTTTTGAAAGAGGTCACCACCGGGATTTGATATCCCCATCTAGCTAGAACTTTGAAAATCTGCTTCAATTTCACACACTCCACTGTTAAATGGCCATTGTCCTCCATCGCCTTGCATCCTCTAGGACAATCAGCATAATCAAGAAGCCTTTTATGGTTCAAGAATAAATACGAAGGAATAGCATCATTAAGCAGACGCCACCAGAACAGCTCTACTCGAGTATTCAGGCTAAGCTTCTTCATCCAGCTCCAGTAAAAACATTTTTCCGAGCACTCCATCTTAGACTCCATAACCAATGCAGTAATTGAATTCCCCGTATCCTTCGTCAATAGCTCCAACTGATCCTTACTATCATCAAGATGAGTGTGGATTTGTAAGATTAGATCAACCAAGTCTTCACCAAAAAAATTTTAAAGTAGTTGCACCTTCCGAGCTCCATTCACAATAAAATTATTGAGGCCAAAACCAACATCCTCCATATCCGCTAAAAATGTAGGCCATTTGTCAATACTCCTATCCATAATCCAAACATCATGAAGAGTATTGATAGAGTAGCCATCAAAGACTCTCCATATGACTATAGGCTAGAGGTAATCCATTCCACATAGGACAATCTTCCAAGTAGTAGAATTCCCCCTCTTGAAGGAAGCATTCCAAATTTCAGAACCATACTTCATATGTAAAATCTTATTCAACAATGAATTGGGATTTCTAATGAAGCTCTATGCAGACTTCACACGTCGAGGCCCCACTTTTGAAACAGCCGAGAAAAGACCACGTCCTCCCATTTCTTTTGGTTTAAAAAGCAAATCCCAAGCCACAAAATGCGTACCTTGATTACCATCCTGCTTCTTCCAAATAAATTCTCTACACAACTTGTCAAGTTGTTTCAAAACTCCCATTGGCACCAATGAGTGAGTAGAAAAATAAATAAGAAGAGAAAGATACGCTACTTTCACCAAAACATTCTCCTTTCTAAAGAAATACATTTCTTACCCCTAAGCATTCAATTTGTTCAAAGCAACCTCCAGCAAATTTTGAAAATCAGATGCCACAAGTCTCTTTAAAGCCATTTTCACTCCCAAATAGCACAATAACTTCACTATCCTGAAGTTGAATAAATTTGTAGCAACTTTTTTGTCCTTCAGCTTAACAGATTTCCCAAACATTATAGCTGATTTACTCACATTCACCTTTTGCCCAGACCACATACAATACTTCTCAAGAATCTTCTTAACTTTCTTCAATCTGTTGGCTGAAGCTTCAGAGAAAATGATAATGTCGTCTGCATAAAGAAGATGTGAAATTTTTGGAGCATTAGGTGTAACTCTAATCCCCACCTTATCACCTTTGTGAAAGAAAGCATTTGACAACAATTAGGAGCATAAGATGAAAAGGAACGGTGACAAAGGGCACCCTTGTCTAAACCCACTCCTTGCCTCTATCTAATCTGACTTATTCCCATTGATGAGTATTGAAAATCTCAGCTCCATAACCAAGTTTAAAACCATCTCAAAAAACTTAACAGGAAATTTCAGGTAATGAAGCACTTGCCTCAAGGTGGACCGACCCATACTATCATAGGCTTATTCCATATCAATCTTTAAGGCCACTTGTCCCTTCTTAGACTTAGAAACCCGAAACTTGTTTAAAACTTCTTAAACCAATAGAACATGATCAGAGATGGACCTCCCCTTCACAAATGCTACTTGCTCAACCGAAACCAATTTGTGGATAACTCCCTTCAATCTATTAACCAATATCTTGGCAACCAATTTATAAATGGATAAACAAAGACTAATTGGATGGAAATTAGAAGCCACCATAGGATTATTAACTTTGGAAATAAGGACAATTAAAGTATCTTTCCATGAAGGAGACATAGCTCCTAGTAAAAAAAAAAAACTCTTAATAGCTTCCCATACCTCTTCATGAATGATTTTCCAATAGTTCTTAATGAATGAGAAGGTAATTCCATCCAAACCAGGAGCAACATTATTACCCAAGCTGTCCACAACCACCTGTAGCTCCGATCTAGTAAGCTCAGCATCCAGGAAATTTCTGTTAGTATCTTCAAGTACCTGAATGGGATCCGGCCATCCCTGGAGCAAGCAACGCCTTTCTTTCCATTTGTCTCTAAAGAAATTATTGATAATGCCATCAAAAGCATCTTGATCTTCAGTCACCACTCCATGATTATCCTGGATTAGTTTAATCCAGTTTATGTTTCTCCTGGCATTAGCAAAAGAAAAAAAGAAGTTAGTATTTGAATCCCCCTCTTCCATCCACCTTGCTTTTGCTCTTTGCCTCCACCAGGAAGATAACCGAGCTAGTGTCACATTCAATTCATGTACTTTACCCCTTAACAACAATACTTTATCATCGGACAAACCCCCCTCTGCCTCCTCAAATTGTAATTCCAGGATTTCCTTTTTCAATGAATCCTTCAAACCCTTGAGCTTATCAAGTTTTGATTTACTCCAATAGAACAATATTTTTAAAGACCTCTTGAATTTTAAATCAAGTACATGAGCTGAATCTCCTTGTGCTCCCTTCCTCCAAGTCTCCTTCACAATCACTTCTGCAGCGTGATACGAAGACCAAACATCTTCATACCGGATCATCCTCCTATGGGGTACAGTAGGTTTTAAAATTTTCAAAATAATAGGACAGTGATCTAAAGAGATTCTAGAAAGATGCCTAACCGATGCCAAGTGAATAATGTTAAGAGCCTCAGAATTCAATAAACACTTATCCAACCTCTCAAAAATTCTAGCACCCCCAGACTTATTATTGCACCAAGTGAATTTAGGCCCTACAACACCAACCTCATGAAAGTCATTGTCAGTCATAAACATCTTCATGTCCTTAGCCCCTTGCGAGAAAATAAATTTTTTCCCACCCCTCTTATTATCTTGGCCTAAAACACCGTTAAAATCCCCCCAATTACAGAAGGGCGATTATTGGCTGTATTCACCTCCAGCCTATTCCATAACAATTTCCTTCTGTACATGTCCCTACTACCATACACAGTAGTAACCGACCAAACCCCCTTATTAACAACATTCAGTTCTCCCATGACAAATTGTGAAGTAGCTTCAATAACCGAGAATATCGCTAGATCAGCCCTCCATAAAACCAGAATACCACTAGATAACCCATCAGAAGGAAAAAGAAAGAAATCCCATTCAGTGCCCAAAAATTTACTGATTTGCACCCTATCCACAGAAGAGACCATAGTCTCAACCAGTCCCACAAAAAACACCTCATGATCTCTCACAAACTCCATAAGATACAGAGAGGCTTCTTTCTTTTTAGCCCCTCTACAATTCCAAAAAGCAAAAGAAGTCATTTAAGAAAGAACAGGGGAAGGTTCCCCACCCGCTCTATTAACTCCTCCTTCATTCAATGTTCTCTGAGGAATAATATTATTAGATCCAAGAGATTTTAGCCCCTTAAGTAGTTTTTTGCTCCCAGATGAACGAGAGCCTGCTCCCACAATGTCACTATTATCTACACCCAACTCTTGCATCCTTTCCGAAGCTACTACTTCCACCATACTCTCATCCAAAACAGTTCCTCCCCCACCAACCAAGCTAACCTGAGGAGACCCCACCAATTTCCCCTCAACACCGGTTGATCCAGCCACCACCTTGACCCCCGCAGAGTCATCCTCCTCACCCAAGTTAGATAATAATTCATATATATTTCCCATAACAACAACAGCTTCAGATCTTCCCTTAACACACCTCTCCTCTTCAGAATTCACTGCAGCACCCGATGGAATTACACCCAGCCTGAGCTTGGAAACATTTTTTACTTTATTCCCCACATCCTCCACCATCTGAGTAGGATTATCTGAAGTTGAACACCCCCCCCCCCCCCCCCCCCTCCCCCCATTGTGAGGAGCAAGATTATTACTCTTTTTTGCTACAAACACTGAAGCCTTACTCTCAAAGGAGGCACCTTTCCTCTTGTCAAAGTTAGAACCAGCATTTTCAAAATTCTTCCTCCCATAATTGACGTGTATCCAAGGTCCATATCCCATATCAACCTCACTTTTTTCCTTCTCAGCAATAATTTTCCCAGCAATAATACCTTCCTCTGGACCAGAATAACCCTGCTCTCCCAACTCCTTGACCTTAAGAGGACATTCACTTTTAAGGTGGCCAATTTTACCACAATTAAAACAAAGTTTTGAAATCCCCTCATACTCCACATGTTGAAAGAACCTTCCAGCACAACCTTCCACCTAAACACCAAATGGGAGCTGGCTGGCTAGTGGAATCCGAACACAAATCTAGCAAATTCTCTTCTCCCCCATTGGAACATATTCCCATCTAACAATAATTGCTTACTTACTTTAGAAGCTATCCTCCCTATATTGATCTCATCCCAATAGTGTAATGGCAGATTAGGCAACCTGATCCACACTAGAGTAGTGAGACCCTTTAGAGAGGAAGGTGAGAACAGTGGAGACCATTTGTCAATACCTATTATACTTCCTTTACATACCAAGGGCCTTTCGTCATAATAGATTCCGTGGATGAGGATTCTTCAAAAGAGCAAAGCACCCATCCTACTCCCAATCCAGTGATATGGAATTTCCCAACCCGTGTCCACTGTCTTCTTAATTCTCCACAAACAACATGGAAGAGGATGTTCTCAGAAAAAACTTTAACTACCAGGGTGTTTCTAAGTTTCTCTGTATTTTCCTTTTCTTTGTAACAATCCAACTTTACTGCTATACCATCATCTGTCATGCAAGAACCAAAATCAACATCATCGATCCTGATATTCTTCTTCCTACTCCAAGCATTCGTTAGCAATTTCCCATCAGTTTCTTCTCTAATAATGTTTCGTAAGACTTCATCCACATGTTCCATAACCTCTGCCTCATCAAAATCATTTTGACGCACCTTTTCATGGTTATTAGATTTCCTAGAATTTCCTTTTGGCTATAACTCAAGAACCTTATCTTCAATATTGGTAACATTCTCACCGTCCAAGGCCAGGCCTTTAGATAATTTACGAGCTGTCATCACTGGAGATACCGGACTTGATTCAGAGGTAAATACCAAATCAGCAGAACTCTAAATTCTAACCAATAATGTTGTTCCATAATTCAACTTAGCCGATGAGTCCAGATTTTCACCTTCAGATATCTTTTTCACACAATCATGAATTTCATTGTTAATTTCATTCAAGAGCTTCGCATTTATCCCTGGTCGGAGGTCAGGGATTACATTTGAAATTCCAAACTTATTAACATAGATCTTCATATTCGATGAAGAAGCTTCACAATCATTCAAGGGCGAAATGTTAGCAGACTTCAAAAGCTGAGGAGTGGAACACGTAAGAGCAGTCAAAATACCTTTGCCTTTACCTTCCATAATATCCATCTTCTTAACCCCAGAATCTGAAACCTCCGTAATAACCAAAGGGCGATTTGTCCTCTTCCAATGAACATCATCTGCGTCTAACCCAGGGTTACCAGGCCGTTGTTGACGTCCGGTTGATCCACAAGGATGACGAAATACAGATGAAGTTGGTGGTGTAGACGGCCAGCGGCTATCTCCCGCCATCACCAAACATGGCGAAGAACATGGAAGACAATCGGGAAAAAGAAATTTGAATCAAATGGGGACTTTCTCTCTCTAACGGGGACTTTCTCTCTCTAACGGAGACTTCTCAATACCTAATGTTTAACTTGTAAGTAGGCTTACCGACTTGTTATTCATGTCCATAAGAATGGTATAAATTTCAAGTTCATTAGGAATTTTAGAAAAGTTAAAGTTATCTTCACTAAAAAAAAAAAAGAGAGAAGGAATAACTTAGGGATAAGAAATTTCCCCAACTTCCTTAAAAGTAGTAAATATTGATTTAAAATGAGAGATAGCCAAATCACATATAATATCCCGATCTTCAGTCCACTTACTAGACTCCAATTTGATTTAATTAATAAAGGATCTAGATTTCCTTTTATTAGCTAAGGGTTGAAAATATTTCATATTTTTTTACCTTAAAAAGGTGTTTAGAAATAGCCTTTTGTCATTACTATGTTTCCTCTCTATATTAAAGATTAGTAAGATTACTTTTAGCATCAATTAAATACCTCCTATTTTTATCACAGCTAATAGAAGTAAAATTATTTTCAAGTTGAATGACCTCCTCTTTAGCTTTTAAAAGCTTTTCAAAGATATCACCAAGCCCATTTTTATCACACCATCTAAGGATCTATTTAAGATGTTTAATTTTTAAAGCAAAGCAAATAATACCATTAGTACCGTTATAATAATGCATCAGAGTCATCCAATTACTCTTAATAATGTTAAAGAAATTAGGAGATTGAAGCCACATGTTTTGAAACTAGAAAGGAATAAGATCATTAAAATTAACATGCTTGATTTTAAAGAGAAAAGAAACAAAATCAGAAGCAGTTCTTCTGAGATGTTCCACAAAAGTATTAGGGAAAAGGGTTAGCCAATCATTATTAAAATTATTTTGTCTAATCTTTCCTAAAGTCCATTATTAGAATAAGTAAACTTGGGACCTATAAAACTAATATCAGCTAAACCACATTCAAGAATCATATTGTTGAAATCATCCATAGCAAACAGATAACGAGGTTATGAGGGGCATCTCCTAATCATTCAAAAATAGTAGAAATCATATTAACATCACCACCAAAAAATCACATGCAATCATAACAATTATCTAAGTCATGAAACTTCTACCAAAAAGGTAGTCTACCAACTTTAGAATAACTTCCATACATAATGGAACCGATAACAAAAATATTAAAAATAGAAAACATATAATGTTAGACTTGATCAAAATCTCCAATAATAGAAAAACTAATAAATTCTTTCCAAAATAACCAAATTTTCTCATTAGTGTTAGCATAATAAAAATCAAAATCCAATTTCCTTTAACATAATAAAAGTTTAAAGAATCTACCATAGGCTTAAGAAGAGCTAAAAAGGTAATTTTTTTAATCCTGTAAAGATTGCACAGATGAAATTGAGTTTCAAGATGGTCAAGTCCTCTAATATTCCAAAAGATAGAGCTTATCTTAAAAACCAATCCTATAAGAAGAATTTGACTAGTGACTCCTTTTTTAGAAGATAAATTAGAATAACATTTCCTTTTATGTATTCTCTTAGTAGTAACCAACCTAAAACCATTCACTGATTCATGTAAGGTATTAAAATTTAAATCTTTAAAAGAGTCATTAGTGTTCAAATCATCAGATAAGTTAATTTCTCCTTCTTCCCAATTAAAAATTGTTTGAGCACTAAGACTTACCCCCTTTGAATTACTCATAATAGGCATTACAGCTTAAAAAGAATTAGGAGAAATATCAATAGGTTTAATGGGAATATCATTAACTTCCAAAGAAGGAGCATTTGAAACCTCTTTCCGCATAAGAACCATGCTACAATTAATGACTCTCTCCACATCCATGAAATGTTTAACACCAACATATTGGTCAATAAAATGTACATTCTTTAAATCCCTAACGCCAAGAGATATATAAGCATTTCCATTAAGATCGTAAGCTAAAGGTTTTGAGTTAGAAATAGGCTTTTCCTCAAATGAGGATGAAGTAAAACACACTCAAATTTACTGTGACCGAGCATTTTGTAATGAACACAAAATGATGGAAAATCTTCCAATACAAACTTTTGAATATATCTAAATCTCTCGTGGCCGAGCTATATTGTATTAGGATAATTTTTTTAGAAATAACCAATTCCAAAATAACTAGAGCAATAGAATGTCTGCTTCCATTAGCTATAGTACTATCTATTTGAAGTGGATGGCAAAATAATGAACCCAAACCAAATAGAATCCGAGGAGAAACAAATGAGGCTGTAAATTTGGAAAAGAAAGCCAAATAGTGATGACATTCGATTCCTCGGAAATATCAAATAAAGGAGACCATTAATAAGTTTCATTAAATAGTTACTAACATAATATAATCAATGAAAAAAATATATACTTATGTGCTTGGGTGTTAAGTGCTATTGTACTGAGGGTTAACTTAGCACTATAATGCTCTATAAAATAAGAGTTTCTTTTACAAAATGGTATAGTACTATGACACGCAAGGATCAAATACTTTGGCTCATAGATATTATTTTCCACTTGAATTTAATTTATCTAATAATAGTCTCCTTACACCACATAAACTATATCGTACATATTGACCTCATTTTTGCCAAAGGTTAATTAAACACACAAAATCTAAATAATAATCAATAAGCTCAGTGCACTACACTCTATCATGCACTAACTCCATTACTTTAATCACTATTTAAACTTCACCATTTAGAGCTTTATATATTAATTTCATCAACACTAGTTCCCTAACGTAGTGTCTGACCCATTTAACTCAATTGAGCTAACTCAACCTAGCAAAATTGAACAAACCCCTTGAACTTTTATAAAACCTAATTAACACAAAAACATCACAAAATTTGTTAATACTAAGCATCCTATGGATTCAATGTTTCGTTAACTTGGCCCAATCTATAGTTTACTTTGTCAACTGTATATAAAATCAGTCAAACCTTGTCAATTTAGGTCAAACATTCAAATATATATGAATCAAATCCATTAAACCTTTAAATCCAAGCCACCTCAAGCTTTTGATAAGTCAAGACCATGGGAATCTCCTTTGACCATGTTAACTTTGTCAACTTAGTCAAAATGTTCAAGACCCATTTAAAATTAAATTCCCAAATTCAAAGTCCAAACCTATGACATTAATCCTCCTTCACTTGACATAAATAGGATCCAAACATTCCCTAGAGTATGTCCTAGTCAGCTTCACCAAGTTTGAATAACCAAAGTGGTCAAATTAATTAAAAATTCAAAAAATAACAAAATGGTAAATAAAAAATTTAAAACTTTTTATTTTTGCCAAATCCCTCAACACTAGCTAGTTTAAACCACTTAAATCTTTTCTAAAACCTTCCTAATCATGGTTAAACCTAACTCAAACCCTTGGTTCAGCCCAAACAACTCCAAGTGGTCCCCCTTCATAAAATACCCAAAACCCCTTTCCACCTTCAATTGTCCTTTCCTAGATAACTCCTACTCCCCTAACCACTTGGGATACATTGAAAACATTTGGTGATGAGCTCCAATCAATCTCAGCTCTTTGTTTCATCCTAGGGTTCGAATTGGTCACTTGTGCTCATTTCACACATTCCAACACATCTCCCAATCCAAAGCATCTCCAGAGCTCCCATTGGCACCATTTTACTCTTAGAGAAGTTTTCTTCACTCGATAATCTTGCAAAGCCTTATGAACTTATTAGTGAGGAGATCTAAGGGAGACCCCTTACTTTATCATTGAAGGTTTCCAAACTTTCAATCCAAGCATCCTCTAGCTTTGGGTCCTATAAAGAAGTTATTCTTCAAGCTCCAATGAAAAGAATATGCCCGTGAATAGCCCCATAGATCGACTAGATAGATATATTTTTCAAACCATAATACCAAACCAAGTGTTATTAATAAATTTTAAAAATCATGCTCCAAGGAATTATTGGCCTTCCTTAGTTTACTTGTAGCATTAGGCTTTCTTTTCTTCTGGGTGGCCCTGCCTTTTACTTCTTTAGGAGGGGAGGGGGGGATTATGGGGTCATTCATGCTATTATTATCATGTTCTAGGTTTTCCTTTTTAATTGGAAGTTTCCCTTCTCGATATTGCTTACATGTTTATTCCTCAATCTCATATCAAGCATGGCTAGAAGGGGTATCATGTGAATGATTATTATCTTATCTAGGAGATGGTAGACCCCAGAATCACATCTCTTCAAGAGTGTCCCATCATCGAGCCTACATTATTTCATTCTTTGATTTTACTGATGATGGATCTCTCTTATTTTGTGGTCACAGAATGTATGCATCAGCTTAACTCTATAACCAATAATTGCCTTTGTTTCAATGTGGTTCTGCTCTTTTTTTATTTTAGTTATTAGAATTTTATGAGGTGTTTGTTATATGCTTACATGACCTACAATGTGAGCCTCCAAATTGCTTCCAACAAGGGATTTATCATAATTACTAGATGGGATCACATCATCTATATTTTATATTATGCTTATTGGTTTCAACTCTTAACTCTTTATAAGTTTTTTTTGTTATCTCTATATTTTGTTGTGCAAGTTTTGTTTATGCAGTCTTCTTTTATTATAGGCTCAACGAATCTTAGATCTTGTGGGCAAACTAGTTATTTTTTGCAAGAAGGTTGTGCTAAAATTCTTTATAATTATCCTCCTTTTTAGGTGTAGGCACATAGCTGCCCTATAATGTTATTAGGTGATTTTGTAAATCTTAGTATAGGGAACAATTAGCTCGTAGGTTTTCTTTTTCCCTTTTTTGCAGCTCAGTTGAGCATTACCAAGCTGAAGGTTCCTTTTAAGCACCTTGTAACCTTTTTTTAATATTAACCCGTAAGCCCAATCACAATTTTCCCCCCTTCCCCCGAAAAAAGAAACTTTTAAAAAAATAGCAATCATAATATCTCTTTCTCTCTCCTCTTTGCGATCTATGCTCTGGTAATTGAGGTTTTCACAGTTCAACTCATCACACTCCCATTAATTGTGGTTTTGATTTATGGTGCCTTGGTGTTTTCTTTTAAGTTTATTATTTCTAAGGCCGATTGGCCTTAGGTTTTGTTTTCACTTTCTGATGGCGTCGGGCCCTTCGTCTTTTGTGCTTGATCCTTTGGTTAATCCACCCTCTACTTCGGTTGCTCTTGAGAATGGTTTCTTTGATGGTAATGGTTACTCTCTGACCCCTAAATCTAGATGTTTTTTGATGTGCTTGTGTGTGCTTCCTCTTCGACCAATTATAAATTTTCTTTTTTGCAAGCTTCAATCAGAGGTTTTTTGGCTCTTTTAATTTTTGATGATGATATTATGAAACTTTCTACTCCATATCAGTTTACATTGGTTAGTAAGTTTTTAATTGGTATACCTAATTTGGATTCTATCTATTCCTTCTTTAGAAACTTAAAATTATCGGGTGTTTTCTCGATTGGTTTACTCGATGCTAGGCACATTGCAATACAACTATCTAATGATTTGGATTATAGTCACATTTTTATGCGGAGAACTTATTATATCAATAACTACCAAATAAGATTATTGAAATGGATGCCTTATTTTTACATTAGGGAAGAATCTCCTATAGTTCCTATTCTGATTTCATTTTTTAATTTACATTTGAATTTTTTTAATTCTCATGTTGTACATGCTTTAGGGTTGCTCTTTGGTTGGCCACTTCAAATGGATCAATCCATAGCCTCTAGATCGAGGGCTTTAGGGGCTCAAATTGTTGTTGAATTGGATATCACTAAGAAGTATCCTAAAGATATTTGGCTTGGCTCTAAAAAATTAGGTTATTTATTGAAAGTTGAATTTAAAAATTTCCAGATTTTTGTATTCATTGCAAAGTTCATGGCCACTCCATAAATGATTATTTTGTAGCTCATCCTCAACTTAGGAAGAATAATATGAGTTCTAAACCCATGGTTGGGTAATTTTTGGCTAACAAACATCATAATTTTGTTCAAGAGATTGAGCAAAATGTGAATATGGAGGACCCAAATGCATATGGTAATGACATAGAGAATGTCCCTTCTGAATATCCCCTTAGGGAGGAAGAGTTTATGATTGAGGGTAACAACAAAATTGAGAACAATGATAGTCCTACTTTAGGCGAGGGCCTAAAATTAGGTGATTCAGCTAGACAAGTATTGGAGGAAAGAGCTGTTGAGGATTACAATCAAGGCTTGCCTAGTTCTTGTTGCAATCCAGGATCCCGAGCACTTGATTTTGATGATGACAAATAATAATTACTGAATTAATATGTTATTCTTTTTAAATTATAAATGTTTATTCTTGTCTGTGAGCACTAACATTTCAGGTAAGAAACAAACAGTTCAAGACTGCTGGAGACTCAAGACTGGATAGAATAGGATCTACAAAATCTTGTATTTTTTCTTTTATTTTTCTTTTCTTAAGTCTGCCACAAAAGCATGTATGTAAAAGGAGTAACCATGCACACACACAGGGGCAATTTTTTTAAGAAGGAAAATTTTCTTAAAATAGATCGTACTGTACGACTTTAAATCATATTGTACGATAGGTCATTAATACTCAGGCTAACGGCTAAATTCTGTATGATTAGTATTATAAACTAATCGTACTGTATGATTGGTTTCTTTTCACAAATCCTAGCCACCAGAATAACTTTGGTAAGATTTAATTTTGATTTTTTGAACTAATCGTACTGTATGATTATTTGAAATCTTGCCAAAATTAACTCCCGTAATCAGGTAATTAAATCTTGGTTTCTTAATTGCATTTGATCGTACTGCTCGATGTCAATCATACTGTATGACGAACAGAGATGATTTTGGATCATCCCGTCGATTGTACTAGACAAAACCATGATTTATTGAACTGATTGTCCCAGATGATATTTATATCGTACCGGATGATGGACTGAAATGAACTAATCATACTGTACGAATGGTACAGTGCAGGATGATGAATAGAGATGAATTTCATTCGTCCCATAGATCGTCCTGTACGAACAGTTGAAAATAAACTGATCATCCAGTACGATCTATGGATCGTACTGTATGATGTTCATAAAATTTGTGAACTGTTTGTCTGCATTCGTACTGAACGAATCTATTTTTGAACTGATCGTATTGTATGATATTATAACGTACTATACAAATAGAATCATCAAATTGGAATTTTTAAGGTTTTCTGGAGCCTGATTTAAAAAGAACTTTTTAATTTTAAATGAGTGGTTGTTGAAGCCATGTTAGATAGAAGAAGAAACTCTTGAGGTGGAGCTTTTAGAGAGATCCAAGGTTTTTGAGAGGAAGGAGAAGGTGAGCTTAAGCGTGAGGGAGAAGGAGTGTGAGAGGATCACATGATTACTCCGAGCTAGCTCCACGCTTGCTCCTCCTGTGGCTTTGGTGAGTCTCCAGAAGGCTCTCTTGGAAGAGAGGCTTCAAGGTCGACATCCTCAAAGGTACTCTGCCGTCTCTAGGAGGGAGAAAAAGGAGAAGGTTCGCTGCCGTCACCAGGAGGGTGACATAGCGTTTGGTACTCCACCACACCGGGGAAGGTAAAAGTGAGTCTTGTAAAGGCTTCTCCCCCTTGCTATGGGAACAAAAGGAGAGTCAACTTTTATTAGTGCAAATCCCAAAGTGGAGGACTCCAGGGAGTGGACGTAGGTCAAGTGACCGAAAGACTATAAAAATCTCTGATGTGCTTTATCCATTTTTACCGGACTTTACTTTTCACGCATTTATTTATTATTTTAAATTGCTTGGTGAAAAATCTGATTTTGATATCGTATTATGAAATTTGCAATTGTGTCACCAATATCATAGTTGTGAATGAATTACTAGCTTCCGCATTCTACTTGTTAAGTTATTATTTTAAAAATATAAAAAAAAATTAGAACTCTTATTTAGGTTTCAATTTTTAAAATACCAATTCACCGCCCCTCTTGGTGCATCTCGTACTTTCAAGTGGTATCAGAGCGGGGTTTCAAAATACTGTTTTACAAAACCTAGAAACATAAGATCCATGGCATATTTTGGTAACCGTAACACTGCAGAGAGTTATTCTATAACCCGTCCACCTTTATTTGACAATATACCATTTGATTTGTAGAAAATACACATGTCTACATTTTTACAGTCTTTAGACTATCGCATGTGGATGTTGGTTCAAGGTCACACTGCACCGTTTTGAATGTTGAATGGAGTTAAAATTGAATTATCTTTTAATGAATGGAGCATTAAGGATAGAGAATTCACACAATTAAATGCTAAATGCCTAAATTATTCCTTTTGCACATTAAAATCAGAAGATTATATGCGAGTGTCTACTTGTAGTACTGGTAAGCAAATTTGGGATAAACTATGTATAACATACGAAGGAACGAGTGAAGTCAAACAATCTAGGCTAAACATGCTGTTGAAAGATTATGAACTATTTTGCATGAAAACTAGTGAAACTATATCTGAAATGTACACTAGATTCACCTAGATTGTGACATCCCCGCATGCTTTAGGAGAGAGTAGTCTAACTCTAAAAAAGTGAATAAAATACTGTGATGTTTGCCTAGCTCGTATGATGCAAAAATTACTATAATAACTGAGTCTAAAGATCTAAACATTTATTCAATTAAAAATTTGCTTGGGTCACTCATTGCCTACGAGCAAGGAGTGAGTCAACAATAAAGTGTTGCAGGTGAAAAGAAGAAGGAGCAAACAGTGGCTCTAAAAGCAAACAATTCTTATTGTGACAGTTCTGCAGCAGAGGAAGATGACGATATAGCCTTGATGACTCATCAGTTCAAGAATTTTTTGAAAAGAAAGCAATGATGTCATCAAAGTAATTAGAACAAAGGTAAAAGCTTAAAGAATACTAAAGTTGCATTTGACATAATTTGCTTTGAGTGCAGGAAACCAGGTCATCTCTGAGCTGATTGTCGCAACGTTAAGACTCATTAAACCAAGGAGAAGGGCGAGGAATGGTTAAAGTTCAAGAAGGGAAAATTTTAGACATAAAAAGCAATTTGGGTCGACTCTGCTTCAGAATCATTAGAAGAAGAAGCAGAGGAGGAGGTAACGAATTTATGTCTTATGACTAATGATAACCTTAATCAATCAGATCAAGATGAGGTATGTGTTGAAATCCAGGATCCTGAGCACTTAATTTTGGTGGTGACAACTAATACTTTCTGAATTTATATGAACTTCCTTAAAGATTATAAATATTTATCTTTGTCTATGAGTACGAACATTTTAGGTTAGATACACACCGCACAAGATTACTGGAGACTCAAACTGGGTAGAATAGGATATTCAAAAACCTGTATTTATATTTTCTTGAGTTTTTCACAAAAGCATGTATGTAAAAGGAGCAACCATGCACACACATAGAGGGAGATATTTTTAAGTCAAAAATAAAAAAAAAACTAATCGTACTATACTATTTTGAATCATACTATATGATGAGTAATTAATACTCAAGCTAATGGCTAATCCTGGATGATTAGTTCTGTGAACTAATCGTACGGCATGATTGTCATTGTACTGTACGATGAGGTTCAATTCAAAAACCCTAGCCGCCAGAATAAGTTTGGTAAGTTTATAATTTTGATATTCTGAACTATTCATACTGTACAATATATATCATACTGTATGATTATTTAAAACTTACCAAAATTATCTTCCGTAATCATGAATTAAAATTTTGGTTTCTTAATTAAATTTGATTATACTGTATGATGTTGTATCGTATTGTACGATAGTCAGAGATGATTTCATTCATCCCATTGTTCGTACCAGATGAAACAAAGGTTTTTGTTCTATTCATCCTGGATGATATTCATACAGTACTGGCTGATGTCCTAAAAATGAACTAATCGACCCGTATGAATAGTGCAGTGTTGGATGATAGTTAGAGATGAATTTGCTCGTCCTAGAGATCATCCCATAGATCGTCATGTACAAACAGTTGAAAACAACATGATCATCCTGTACAATCTACCGATCGAACAAAATGATATTCATAAAATTCGAGAACTATTTGTCTGTGCTCGTACTGGATGAAGCTGTCCTTGAACTGATTGTACTGTATGTTGTTATATCATATTGTACGAACAGAGATGAAAAAGTTTAAATTTTTAGTTTTTTCTGAAGCTTGATTTAAAAGGATTTTAATTTTTCAATTAGGGTGGTTGGTCTGTCTTGCTACTGTGAGAAGCATTAAGAGAGAAGCTTTCTTTGGAGAGATCCAGGGCTTGTAACAGGAAGGTGAAGGTGAGCTTGAGCATGAGGGAGAAGGAGTGTGAGGGGATCACACGGTGGCTTCGATCTAGCTGTATACTTTGCTCCTCTTGTGGCTTTAGCGAGTGTTGAGAAAGTTCTCTAGGGAAGAGAGGCTTCAAGATCATCTTCATCAAGGTATTCTGCCGTCTCTACGAGGGAGAAAAAAGAGAAGGTCCGTTGCCATCACCGGGAGGGTGACATAGCATTTTGGTATTCCGCCAGACTGGGGAAGATGAAAGTGAGTCTTGTAAAGGCTTCTCCGCCTTGCTGTGGGAGTAAATGGAGAGTCAACTTTTAGTAGTGCAAATCCCAGAGTGGAGGACTCCGGGGAGTGGATGTAGGTCAAGGGACTGAACCACTACAAACATCTCTGGTGTGCTTTTTCCATTTTTATCGCTTTTTTACTTTTCACGTATTTTATTTACTATTTTAATTACTTGGTGAAAAATCTAATCTTGATCTTGTATTATGAATTTTATAATTATTTCACCAATATCATTGTTGTGAACGAACTACTTGCTTCCGTATTCTAATTTTTAAGTTGCTAGTTTAAAAATACAAAAAAATTAGAACTCCTATTTAGGTTTAAATCTTTAAAATACCAATTCACCCCCCCCCCCCCCCTTCTTGGCGCATCTTGTACTTTCAAGTGGTATCAAAGTGGGTTTCAAAATAGTGTTTTAGAAAACGTAAGATCCATGGCACATTTTGGTAATCGTAACACTACGGAGGGTTATTCTATAACCAGTCCACCTTTATTTGACAATATACCGTTTGATTTCTGGAAAATATGCATGTCTACATTTTTATGATCTCTAGACTATCGCATGTGGATGTTGGTTCAAGAAGGTTGTTCTGCACCATTTCATATGTTGAATGGAGTTAAAACTGAATTAGCTTTTAATGAATGGAGCAATGAGGATAGAGAATTCGCACAGTTAAATGCTAAATGCTTAAATTATTTCTTTTCCGTATTAAAATCAGAAGACTATATGCGAGTGCCTACATGTACTACTGGTAAGCAAATTTGGGACAAACTCTGTATCACATACGAAGGAACTAGTGAGGTCAAACAATATAGGCTGAATATATTGCTATATGATTACGAACTATTCTACATGAAACCTAGTGAAACTATCTCTGAAATGTACACTAGATTCACCCAGATTGTGACATCCTTGCATGCTTTAGGGAGAGAGTTGTCTAACTCTGAAAAAGTGAATAAAATACTACGATATTTGCCTAGTTTATATGATGCTAAAATTACTGCAATAACTGAGTCAAAAGATCTAAACGTTTATTCAATTGATAATTTGCTTGGGTCACTCATTGCCTATGAACTGGGAGTGAGTCAACGACAAAGTGATATAGGTGAAAAAAAGGAGTGAACGGTGGCTTTAAATGCAAACAATTTTGAAAGTGACAGTTCTGCAGTAGAGGAAGATGACGACATAGCCTTGATGACTCGTCAGTTCAAGAATTTTCTGAAAAGAAAGCAATGCCGTCATCAAAGCTATTGGAACAAAGGTAAAAGCTCAAAGAATACTAAAGTTGCATCTGACACAATTTTCTTCGAGTGCAGGAAACCCGGTCATCTCCAAGCTGATTGTCCCAACATTAAGAATCATCAAACCAAGGAAAAGGGTGAGGAAAGATTAAAGGTCTAGAAGGGCAAATTTAGGAGACAAAAAGTAATTTGGACCGACTCTGCCTCAGAATCATCAGAAGAAGCAGTAGAGGAGGAGGTAACAAATTTATGTCTTATGGCTAACGATAATCTTGATCAATCAGATCAAGATGAGGTATGTCAACTGTCTTATGATGAGCTATTAATTATTTCTGAAAAAATTCATGACTCATATAGAAAGTTAAAGAAAAAGCATGTTAGCCTTAACACTGAGTTTAGTACTTTACAAAAAGAGCATGCTAGTATAGTTAAAGATTTTCCTGACTTAGATAGAGATCACATGTCCCTGCTTGATGAATATGATACATTAAACAAGGAGCATATTGATTTAACGACTACACACAATACCTTGAAATCATCACATGTTGAACTCGAGAATGTATTTAAGGAATTAGAAGGACTTGCATGTGAACTAGATAGAAGTGAGCATACATTGAAATTCGAAATTGCAAGTCTTAACAAAGAGAATAAATTTCAAAATGAAAAACTTCATGTATTTGAAAACAATAAAACACTTCCCATATTTGGTGAGTTCTATAAACCTCCACCATGTGAACCATCTCATTCAAAACCATTACAGCATGCATCATCTAAACCCAGACATAGGCACTATCACCCCCATAGATTAGTGAACCCATTTCCTGGTGTTAGGTGTTACTCTTGTGGCATGCTAGGTCACATAGCCCACACGTGCATAATTCACCGTAGGACACATCTAGTGTGGAGACCTAAGCTGCATTCATCACAGCATAGCTTGAATACATTTCATTCATACAAGCATAAGGTAGAACCCCAACTCACTTGTGTTCCCAAAACTAATCCTTGATTGACATTATATGGATGCTCTAAAAAAAGACCTAGTGAGAGCATGTGGTACCTGGACAGTGGCTGCTCGAGACACATGACTAGAGACATGAAGCAGTTCATGACACTGGATGATTAGTCAGGAGGCAAGGTGACTTTGGGAGATAACACCACCAGGAAAGTGGTGGGCTCAGGTATCATTGAAAACTCTAAGAATTTGGTAATTGAGAATGTACTCATAGTTGATGGTTTAAAGCATAATCTTTTAAGTATTTGTCAACTATGTGATAAGGGCTTTGGCATAAAGTTTCATTCTAACAAACGCATGATTAGCTTAAATGATACACTTGTGTTAGAAGGAAAATGCATAAATAATGTCTATATGTTAAACTTAAACTGTATTGAAAACTCAAACTCTTTATGTCTGAAATAATAATTGATGACTCTTGGCTATGGCATAGGAGACTATGCCATGCTAGCATGAAAACACTTAGGAACATCACTCAGAAAGATCTAGTTAGAGGCATACCTAAGTTAGACTTTACTAGGGACCATCTATGTGATGCCTACCAATTAGGAAAATAAGTGATATCATCATTTCATTCAATTAAGGATATCAACACCACTAGGCCACTAGAAATTCTACACATGGACCTATTTTTACCTGTTAGTACCACTAGCCTAGGAGGAAAATCTTATGGATTTGTAATAGTGGATGACTACTCTAGGTTTACTTGTGTAAAATTCTTAGCACATAAGAGTGAGTCATTTGAAGAGTTTAGAACTTTCTCCACTTGGATTCAAAGAAAATTAGGATGTTAAATTTAATAGTCCATAGTGATCATGGTGGAGAATTTGAGAATGATAAGTTTGAATCATTTTTTCAAGAGACAGGAATAGAACATAATTTCTCTGCCCCTAGGACTCCTCAGCAAAATGGAATAGCAGAAAGAAAGAATAGAACTTTAGTTAAAGCTGCTATGGTAATGTTAGCTGAATACACTCTTCCTAGATATTTTTGGGCAGAAGTAATGAATACTGCTTGCTATGTTCTAAATAGGGTAAATGTTAGATCCAAACTTAATAAGACACCCTATGAATTGGTTAAGGGTAGGACACCCAATGTTTCCAGCTTACATGTTTTTGGATGCAAATGTTTTATCTTAATCAATTGCAAGTCACCCTTAGGAAAGTTCGATCCTAAATCTGATGAAGGGGTTTTCTTAGGCTACTCATCTGTAGGTAAAGCCTATAGAATCTTTAATAAGAGGACCATGGAAGTAGAAGAGTCTATCCATGTGATATTTGATGAATCCAATAAGATCTCTGAATCTAATCATGAAGAAGAAGTTAAGATTATTCAAGGAGTAGAAACCATTGCCATAGAGTAGAGCAGAACCTCAGGAGCAATTGCCTAGAGAATGAAAATATTCTTCTAGTCATCCTAAAGAACAGATCTTAGGAGACCCATCAGAAGGAGTAAGAAGTAGGCATGGACTTAAGAAAGAGGTTAGTCATTCTTTATTTATCTCTATGATTCAACCCATAAATATAAATCAAGCCTTAGGAGATGAATTCTGGATCCTAGCAATACAAGAAGAGTTGAACTAATTTATTAGGAATGATGTATGGGAATTAGTCAAGAGACCTAAAGAATAAAGTGTTGTTGGAACTAAGTGGGTCTTTAAAAATAAGATGAATGACTCTGGCATAGTAGTGAGAAATAAGGCTAGATTAGTAGCAAACGGGTACAACCAAATTTAGGGAATAGATTTTGAGGAAACCATTGCACCTGTGGCCAAACTAGAAGCCATTAGAGTACTCTTAGCTTTTGCTTGCTTCAAGGGTTTTAAACTATATCAAAGGCATGTTAAGAGTGCTTTCCTAAATGGGGTAATCAAAGAGAATGTCTATATTGAACAACCCCCGGGATTTGAAAACTCACAATTTCCAAATCATGTGTTTAAGTTGAAAAAGGCACTATATGGATTAAAGCAAGCACCAAGAGCCTGGTATGAAATAATTAGTACATTCCTACTAGATAGAGGCTTTGTTAAGGGTAGTGTGGACACCACCTTATTCTTGAAAAAGGTAGGAGATGAGATACTCATTGTTCAGATTTATGTAGATGACATCATGTTCGGATCTTCAAAAAATCTTATGTGATGAATTTTCAAAAATAATGAGTGATGAGTTTGAAATGAGTATGATGGGAGAACTTAATTACTTCCTTGGGGTTAGTGTAAGACAGATGGAAGGTGGAACATTCCTTAGCCAATCTAAGTACATCAAGGATATTCTTAAAAAGTATGAAATGGAAAATGCTAAGGCTATGAATACTCCCATGAGTTCTAACATTCAATTAGATAATGATTCAAATGGAAAGTCAGTAGATCAGAAGAAGTATAGGGGAATAATTGGATCACTTCTCTACTTAACTGCCAGCAGATCGGATAAAATGTTTAGTGTTTATCTCTGTGATCGATTTCAAGCGGATCCAAAAGAATCTCACATGACTGCTGTAAAAAGAATTCTTAGATATCTATTAGGCACTCCAAACTTAAAAATTTGGTATCCTAGACACAGCACTACGTTTGAAATCTTAGGGTACTCAGATTCAGACTTTGTAGGATGTAGGATAGATAGAAAAAGCACCTCTGATACCTGTCAATTTATTGGACAATCATTAGTTTTATGGTCCAGTAGAAAACAAAATTTTCTTGCCCTCTCAACAGCTGAAGAAGAATACATAGCGGTAGGAAGCTGTATTGAACAAGTCCTTTGGTTAAAACAATAACTTTTAGATCTTGGACTACTTGTTGGAACCATCCAATAATGTGTGACAACACTAGTGCAACTTGCATATCCAAAAATCTAATTCAGCACTTACGAACAAAGCATATAGACATTAACATCACTTCATAAGAGATCATGTAGCCAAAGGAGATATTAAACTGCACCACATTGCTACTAGAGATCAATTGGCTGAAATTTTCACAAAACTTTTTGCTTTTGACACCTTTAGTACCTTGAGAACAAAATTAGGTGTCATAGCCATTCAAGCTTAAAATAAAAAATTAAAAACAATAAAAAATAAATAAAAAAATAAAAAAGGGGCTTTCCTGATCCTCTCACATTCACCTTGTTGATACCCAAACCTTGAATTTCTCTGCACATCATACTATATGATTCAATATCATACTATATGATTATCCAATTACACAAATCACAGCCTTCCACTCCATCTACGGTCCAGATCTATCCTGTCTTGTACATATCGTACTGTATGAATAACCACTCGTACTGTATGATACACATTATTGGTCATCGTACTGTATGAACCATCCATCGTATTGTACGATCCACGTGTCGATCTGGATTGGGATGAATTTAAACTCGGCCGGTATGAAAATAATTTCCATTCATACTGTACGAACACCTATTCATATTGTACGATGGATTTCATGAAAAGTCATTCAGACGACTTCTTGGGACGAACGCCCTCTCACTCACATTTGTCCAGTATGATTCTGATCGTACTATATGATTTGACTCTCTTTTTTTAAAAAGCCATCTAGATGAATAATTGTGCATATCATACTCTACGATACCATATCATATTGTACGATAATTCTAAAACTCTATAAATTGGAGGGATTTACTGATCAATCTCACTCACTCTTCCTACAACTCCTCAATCTCTTCACCCATTTCCTGATTAATGTCTAGTGGAAGCAAGCCAAGCTGAATGATTGTCAGGAGCTCTTCCTCCTCTCGATGGTTCGACGACTGCTTTCTCTCCGCTGCTGTCGAGAAAGCGTACAACAAATTAAAAGAAGCTAAAACTACCCCATCTCATATATTAAATCAAGCAGCTCTAAACTTCGAGGTGATGAATCTTTTGGCCTCCACTACTCTTCAATTTCTTTTGACACTCACTTTTCCCTTCCACTCTGAACTTCTCCTTGAATTTCTCACAAATCTTAAAATCGACTTAGAATGTATTACCTTTACCTCCTATGTCTGCAAATAATATATCGTCATCACTGTAAACGACATAGTTGAACACATTGGCCTATCCATTGAAGGCCCTCATCCCCAATCTATGCTCACTAATGATTATGATTTGACCTCAGTCAACATGGTACTTAGAAATGTACCGTCCAATCAACACCTGCCCCTTGTCCAAACACTTAATCAAAATGCATGCGTTATCCAGCATGTTCTTCGCACGTCCATAATATCCAAAGCTGGGGACCGCATACACATTACCCCACTTTTATCTATGGTCACTTACTTAATTATGTCAGGCACCAAATTCAATGAAGCTCAAATGATCTTTGATTATATTCATATATTGTCTACTTTTCGATATCCCAGTGCCCGAAGAAAACTAAATCTAGCCTTAGAACATGTCGTAGGCTACATCCTAAATGCAAAATATCAACTTCATTATCCTCTACCTCCAGACCATCATCCTATCTACTATTCAGATGCCTCTTTTAGTATTCTATACCATCAGGAGGCCGCTCACGCTGATCCTGATTTTAATGAAGAAGAGGCTGCCGCTCCTGCCGACGTACCTCCACCACCACTAATATACCCGCCTGGACCTGCTTAACCTGCCTACCCTCATGATGACATTATTCAATGCCTTGATCAATTGGAAACTAGACTGGATTCCCATATTACTCAACAACATCAATAACATGAAAGTGACATGAAATGGTTTGGGGAACGCTTCACCTTCATCGATCACCAATTTGCGTCCCTCCATCAGTACTTTCAAGTGGTTCCACCATCACCTCCGGATCAGGATTCCAATTATTGAAGGCTTTCGTATTTACTTCTTTTAGTTTTCTTGTTTTGTAGTTTTTTTATTAGTTGCTTGTATTTGTGTTTGCTTTTTGTTCTTGTTTGTACTTGCTGTTCTTCCCTTTTTGGTGCTGTCAAAAGGGGGAGACTTTTCTGTGTTGTTATGTCCTTAATATTAATGTTATCTATTATTTATATGTTATTCTTGTTTTGCTTGTTTTATATTTCATAAAAAAAAATCTCTCTCCTCCTATTTTACAATCAATTATCCTTCTAAGGGGGAGCTAAGGAAGACATAACAATTGTGGCCATCAGAAAATATTATTTAACACCATCAAAAAGGGGGAGATTTTTGAAATCTTGGATCCCGAGCACTTAATTTTGATGGTGACAACTAAAACTTACTTAATTTATATGGACTTCCTTAAAGATTATAAATGTTTATCTTTGTTTGTGAGAACTAATATTTCAGGTCAGATACACACCGCTCAAGATTGCTGGAGACTCAAACTGGGTAGAATAGGATATTCAAAAACTTATATTTTTATTTTCTTGAGTCTGCCGCAAAAGCATGTATGTAAAATGAGCAACTATGCACACACACGGAGAGAGAGTTTTTTTAAGTCAAAAATTAAAAAAAAAACTAATCATACTGTATAATTTTGAATGATACTGTACGATGAGTAATTAATACTCAGGCTAACGGCTAATCCTGGATGGTTAGTTCTGTGAACTAATCATATGGTATGATTGTCATCATACTATATGATGAGGTTCAATTCAAAAACCGTAGCCGCTAGAATAAGTTTGGTAAGTTTATAATTTTGATATTCTGAATAATTCGTACTGTACGATTATTTGAAAACTTACTAAAATAATCTCTCATAATCAGGAAATAAAATTTTGGTTTCTTAATTAAGTTCGATCGTACTGTATGATGTTGTATCGTATTGTACGATAGTCAGAGATGATTTCATTTGTCCCATTATTCATACCAAATGAAACCAATGTTTTTGTTCTATTCATCCCGGAAGATATTCACATCATACTGGACGATGTCCTGAAAATGAACTAATCGTACCGTATGAATATTACAGTGTTGGACGATAGTCAGAGATAAATTTGCTCGTCCCACAGATTGTCTTGTACGAACGGTTAAAAATAACATGATCGTCCTGTACGATCGACCGATCGTATAGTACGATATTCATAAAATTTAAGAACTGTTCGTTTGTGCTCGTACTGGACGAAGCTATCTTTGAACTGATTGTACTGTACGATGTTATATTATACTGTATGAACAGAGACAAGAAAGTTGAAATTTTTAGGGTTTTCTGAAGCTTTATTTAAAAGGATTTTTATTTTTCAATTAGGGTGTTTGGTCTGTCTTGCTGCTGTGAGAAGCATTGAGAGAGGAAGAGACTCTTGAGAGAGAAGCTTTCTTTGGAGAGATCCAGGGCTTGTGAGAGGAAGGTGAAGGTGAGCTTGAGCGTGAGGGAGAAGGAGTGTGAGGGGATCACACAGTGGCTCCAACCTGGCTGCATGCTTTGCTCCACTTATGGATTTGGGGAGTCTTGGGAAAGTTCTCTAGGGAAGAGAGGCTTCAAGATCAACTTCATCAAGGTACTCTGCCGTCTCCAAGAGAGAGAAAAAGGAGAAGGTCTGCTGCCATCACTGGGAGGGTGACATAGCATTTTGGTATTCCGCCACACCGGGGAAGGTGAAAGTGAGTCTTGTAAAGGCTTCGCCGCCTTGCTGTGGGAGCAAAAGGAGAGTCAACTTTTAGTAGTGCAAATCCCGGAGTGGAGGACCCCGGGGAGTGGACGTAGGTCAAGTGACCGAACCACTATAAAAATCTCTGGTGTGCTTTTTCCATTTTTACCACTTTTTAACTTTCATGCATTTTATTTACTATTTTAATTACTTGGTGAAAAATCTGATCTTGATCTTGTATTGTAAAATTTGTAATTATGTCACCAATATCATTGTTGTGAACGAACTACTAGCTTTCACATTCTAATTGTTAAGTTGCTAGATTAAAAATACAAAAAAATTAGAACTCCTGTTTAGGTTTAAATCTATAAAATACCAATTAACCCCCCCCCCCCCCCCTCTTGGCGCATCTTGTACTTTAAATACGCAACTTTCTTATGATGAACTGCTAATTATTTCTAAAAAGATTCATGACTTATATAGAAAGTTAAAGAAAATGCATGCTAGTCTTAAGAGTGAGTTTAGTACTTTACAAAAAGAGCATGCTAGTGTAGTTAAAGATTTCTCTAACTTGGATAGAGATCACATGTCCCTGCTTAATGAATATGATGCATTAAACAAGAAGCATATTGAATTAACTACTGCACACGATAACTTGAAATCATCACATGTTGGACTAGAGAATGCATTTAAGGAACTAGAAGAACTTGCATGTGAACTAGATAGAAGTGAACATACATTGAAATTCAAAATTGCAAGTCTTAATAAAAGAAATGAATTTCTAAAAGAAAAATTTCATGCATTTGAGAACAATAAAACACCTCTCACATTTGCTGAGTTTTATAAACCTCCACTATGTTAACCATCTCATTTAAAACCATCACAGCATGCATCATCCATACCCAGGAATAGGCACTATCACCCCCATAGTTAGGTGTTATTCAAGATGCATGCTAGGTCAAGTAGCATGCTAGGTCACATTAGTGAACCCATTTCTCAGAGTTAGGTGTTATTCAAGTGGCATGCTAGGTCACATAGCCCGCACGTGCATAATTCACCATAGGACACATCTAGTGTGGAGACCTAAGTTGCATTCATCACCGCATAACATGCATACATTTCATTCATACAAGCATAAGGTGGAACCCAAACTCACTTGGGTTCCCAAAACTTACCTGTGATTGACATTGTTGGGATGCTCTCATAAAAGACCTAGTGAGAGCATGTGGTACCTAGATAGTGGCTGCTCGAGACACATGATTGAAGACATGAAGTATTTCATGACACTAGAGGCCAGGTTAGGAGGCAAGGTGACTTTGAGAGACAACACTAGCAGAAAAGTGGTGGGCTCAGGTATCATTGGAAATTCTAAGAATTTGGTAATTGAAAATGTACTTTTAGTTGATGGTTTAAAGCATAATCTATTAAGTATTAGTCAACTATGTGATAAGGGCTTTGACATAAAGTTTCTTTCTAAGAAATGCATGATTAGCCTAAATGATTCACTTGTGTTAGAATGAAAATGCATAAATAATGTCTATATGTTAGACTTAAACTGCATTGAAAACTCAAACTCTTTATATCTGAAAAAAATAGCTGATGACTCTTGGCTATGGCATAGGAGACCATGCCATGCTAGCATGAAAACAATTAGGAACATCACTTAGAAAGACCTAGTTAGAGGCATACCTAAGTTAGACTTTACTAAGGACCATCTTTGTCATGCCTGCCAGTTAAGAAAATAAGTAAAATCATATTTTCATTCAATCAAGGATATCAACACCACTAGGCCACTAGAAACTCTCCACATTGACCTATTCGGACCTGTTAGTGTAGCTAGCCTAGGAGGGAAATTATATGGATTTGTAATAGTAGATGACTACTCCAGGTTTACCTGGGTAAAATTCTTAGCCCATAAGTGTGAGTCATTTGAATAGTTTAGAATTTTCTCCACTTGGACTCAAAGCAAATTAGGATGTGTAATTTCAATAATTCATAGTGATCACGGTGGATAATTTGAGAATGTTAAGTTTGAATCATTTTGACAAGAGATAGGAATAGAATATAATTTCTCTGCCCCTAGAACTCCTCAGCAAAATAGAATAGCAGAAAGAAAGAATAGAACTTTAGTTGAAGCTGCTAGGGCAATGTTGGCTGAATACACTCTACCTAGAAACTTTTGGGCAGAAGCAGTGAATGCTATTTGTTATATTCTAAATAGGGTAATTGTTAGATCCAAACTTAATAAGACCCCATATGAATTGCTTAAGGGTAGGACACCCAATCTTTCTCAGTTACATGTTTTGGGTTGCAAATGCTTTATCTTAATCAAAGGTAAGTAACCCTTTGGAAAGTTCGATCCTAAATCTGATGAAGGGGTTTTCTTAGGGTACTCATCTGTAGGTAAAGCCTATAGAATCTTTAATAAGATGACCCTTATAGTAAAAGAATCTACCCATGTGGTATTTGATGAATCCAATAAGATCTATGAACCTAATCATGAAAAAGAAGAAGTTGAGATTATTTAGGGAGTAGAAACCATTGCCATAGAGACTAGAGTAGAACCTTAGGAGCAATTGTCTAGAGATTGAAAATTTTCTTCTAGTCATCTTAGAGAACTGATCCTAGGAGACCCATCAGAAGGAGTGAAAACTAGGCATGGACTTAGGAAAGAAGTCAGTCATTCTGCATTTATTTCCATGATTGAACCCTCGAACATAGATCAAGCCTTGGGAGATGATTTTTGGATCCTAGCAATGCAAGAGGAGCTAAACCAATTTGTTAGGAATGATGTGTGGGAATTAGTCAAGAAACCTAAAGAAAAAAGTGTGGTTGGAACTAAGTGGGTCTTTAAAAATAAGATGAATGACTCAGGAATAGTAGTGAGAAATAAGGATAGATTAGTTGCAAAGGGGTATAACTTAATTGAGCGAATAGATTTTGAAGAATCCTTTGCTCTGGTAGCCACACTAGAAGCCATCAGTGTACTCTTAGCCTTTGCTTACATTAGGGGTTCCAAACTGTATCAAATGGATGTTAAGAGTGCTTTCCGAAATGGGGTACTCAAAGAAGATGTTTATGTGGAGCAACCCTTGGGGTTTGAAAACTCATAATTTCCAAACCATGTGTTTAAATTAAAAAAGGCACTATACAGGTTAAAGTAAGCACCTAGAGCTTGGTATGAAAGACTTAGTACATTTCTAGTAGATAGAGGCTTTGTTAGGGGTAGTGTGGACACCACCCTCTTCTTAAAAAGGGTAGGAAAGGAGATACTCATTGTTCAAATTTATGTTGATGACATTTTATTTGGATCTTCAGAGAAAACCTTATGTGATGAATTCTCAAAGACAATGAGTGACGAGTTCGAAATGAGTATGATGGGAGTACTTAATTATTTTCTTAGATTTAGTGTAAAACAGATGGAAGGTGGAACATTCCTTAGCCAATCTAAGTACATCATTGATATTCTAAAAAAGTATGAAATGGACAATACTAAGGCTATGAATACTCCCATGAGTTCTAACATTCAATTGGATAAAGATCCTAATGGAAAGTCTGTAGACCAGAAAAAGTATAGGGGAATAATTGGATCACTTCTCTACTTAACTGCTAGTAGATCGGATATAATATTTAGTGTGTGTCTCTGTACTTGTTTTCAAGCTAACCCAAAAGAATATCACATGACTGCTGTCAAAAGAATTCTTAGATATCTACTAGGCACCCCAAACATAGGAATTTGGTATCCAAGATACAACATTACTTTTGAAATCTTAGGATATTTAGATTCAGACTTTACAGGATGTAGGGTAGATAAAAAAAGCACCTTGGGTACCTATCAATTCATTGGTCAATCCTTAGTTTTTGGTCCAGTAGAAAACAAAATTCTGTATCCCTCTCAACAGCTGAAGCAGAATATATAGCAGTAGGAAGCTGTGTTGCTCAGGTTCTATGGTTAAAAAAATAGCTTTTAGATCTTCGACTACCCATAGAAATCATCCCAATAATGTGCGATAACACTAGTACAATTTGCATATCTAAAAATCCAATTCAGCACTCAAGAAAAAAGCATATAGACATCTGACATCACTTCATAAGAGATCATGTAGCCATGGGAGATATTGAATTACACTATATTGCTACTGAAGATCAACTGGATGACATTTTCACAAAACCACTGGAATATGACACATTTAGTATAATGAGAACAAAATTAGGTATCATCGATATTCATGCTTGATTAACCAAAAAAAAATGTGTTTGTGTGTTTTCTGTCTGTTTGTTGTTTTATTTTTAAAATTAAAAAAAAAACAAAAAAAAATGTTTCCTCATCCTCTCACACTCATCTTGCTAATACCCAATCTTGGTTTCCAGTGCTAATCATACTGTATGATTACATATCATATAGTACGATACCTACTAATACACTAATCACAGCCTTCAATTCTTTCAACGGTCCAGATATGTCTGAAATTATATCTATTGTACTGTATGAACTATCCATCGTACGGTATGATACATATTATTGATCATCATACTATATGAACCACCCATCATACTGTACGATATACATGTCAATTTGGACTAGGATGAATTTAAACATGGCCGATATGAAATTTATTACGTTTCGTATTATACAAACACCCGTTCGTACCGTACAATCGATTTAGTCAAAAGTCATTCAGATGACTCCTCGGGACAAATGACCTCTCACTCATATTTGTCCAGTACGATTTTGATCGTACTATACAATTTGACTCACTTTTCTGAAAAGTCATCCAGATGAAATAACTCACCTGGTCGTACTGTATGATCCTATATCGTACTGCACGATAGTGCTGAAATTCTATAAATTGAAGGGATTTCATTCTCCATTTCACTCAACTCTTTCAACTCCTTGCTCCCTTCAAACACTTTTTACTCTATGGATGGTGGAAGCAAGCGAGGCTGACTGATCGAGGGGATCTCCTCCTCCTCTCACCGGGTCGATGACCGCTTTCTCTCCACAGCTGACGAAAAGCCTACAAAAAATTTAAAGAGGCCAAAATTACTCCTTCACACATGCTTAATAAAGCTACACTCAATTTCATGGTGATGATTCTCTTTGCTCCACGACTCTTCAATTCCTCCTTACCCTAGCTTTTCCATTTCATTCTGAACTCCTCTACGAATTCTTAGCAAACCTTAAGATCGACTTAGAATGCACAACCCTTACTTCCTATGTCTGTAAGCAAAATGTCGTCATCACTAAAGACGATATCGTTGAGTATATTGGCCTATCCACTGAAGGACCTCATCCCCAATCTCTCCTCATAAATAATTTTGATTGGTCATCTATTAACATGCTCCTTAGGAATGTAGCCATCAATTCCCACCTACCACTTGTGCAAAGCCTAAATCAAAATGCCCGCTTTATCCAGCATTTTCTTCACACATCAATTATACCCAAAGCTGGAGATCGCATCCACATTACCCCATTATTGTCAGTAGTGACATATTTAATCATGTCAGCCACAAAATTCGATGAAGCTCAAATGATTTTAGATTATATTCATGTCTTGGCTGCTCTCTGCTATCCCAGTGCCTGATGAAAATAAAATCTTGCTCTAGGACACATCATTGGATACATCCTAGACGCCAAATACCAAATTCACTATCCTCTCCCTCTGGATAATCTTCCAATCTGCTATATAGATGCCTCTTTTCATATTCTATTTCATCGGGGGGCTGCGCAAGCTGATCCCGAATTTGATAAAGAAGCAGCTGCTGCTCCTGGTGAAGCACCTCCACCACCACCAATATAACCACCTGGCCTTGCACACCCTGCCTACCCTCCTGATGACATTATTCACCGACTTGATCATTTGGAAATGAGACTGGACTCCCACATTGATCAACAATGCCAACAGCATGAAAATGACAAGAAATGGTTTGGGGAACGCTTCACCTCAATAGATCAGCAGTTTGCATCCCTCCATCAGTATATTCAAGTGGTTCCACCACCTCCACCACCTCCACCACCTCCACCACCACCTCTGAATCAGGATCCCAATTTTTAAATGCTTTTGTTTATTGTATTTCCTTCTATTAGTTGCTTATGTTTGTAATTCTTGCTTTTATACTGTTATGTGTTGTTCTTCTCTTTTTGCTGATGTCAAAAGGGGGAGAAGTTTTTGTAATGTTATATTCTTTAATTTAATGCTATTTGTCATTCCTATTATGTTATGTTATTTTTGTTCTTTTTTATTTTAAATTTCAAAAAAAAAAAAACATAAAACAAAAAATATAAAAAGAATTTTGAACATCCTCTGATATTTTAAAATATATCATCCTAGTTAGGGGGAGGTAAGGAAGAAATAACATCTACTGTGAGTATCAGATAATATTATTTGACACCATCAAAAGGGGGAGATTGTTGCAATCCAAGATCCCGAGTACTTGATTTTGATGATGAAAAATAATAATTACTGAATTAATATGTTATTCTTTTCAAATTATAAATGTTTATTCTTGTCTGTGAGCACTAATATTTCAGGTAAGATACAAACAGTTCAAGACTGCTGGAGACTCAAGACTGGGTAGAATAGGATGTATAAAATCTTGTTTTTTTTTATTTTTCTTTTCTTGAGTCTGCCACAAAAGCATGTATGTAAAAGGAGTGACCATGCACACACACAGGGGGAACTTTTTTAAGAAGAATTTTTTTTTAAAACATATCATACTGTATGACTTTAAATCGTACTGTATAGTAGGTCATTAATACTCAATCTAACGGCTAAATTCTGTATGATTAGTATTGTAAAATAATTGTACTGTATGATTGTTATCGTATGTATGATTGGTTTCTTTTCAAAAACCCTAGCTGCTAGAATAACTTTGGTAAGATTTAATTTGGATTTTTTAAACTAGTCGTACTATACGATCTCAATCATATTATACGATTATTTAAAATATTGCCAAAATTAACTTCCGTAATCAGGCAATTAAATCTCAGTTTCTTAATTGCATTTGATCGTACTATACGATGTCAATCATACTATATGATGAATAGAGATTATTTTAGATCTTCCCGTCAATCGTACCAGAAGAAACCATAATTTATTAAACTGATTGTCCCGGATAATATTTATATCATACCGGATGATAAACTAAATAAACTAATCATACTGTATGAATGGTACAGTGCGGGACGATGGATACAGATGACTTTTATTTGTCCCATAGATCATCCCGTACGAACAGTTGAAAATAAACTGATCGTCCAGTATGATCTCTAGATCGTATTGTACGATGTTCGTAAAATTTGTGAATTGTTCGTCTGCATTTGTACTGAATGAATCTATTTTTGAACTAATCGTATTATACGATATTATATCGTACTGTACAAACATAAAAATTAAATTAGAATTTTTAGGGTTTTCTGGAGCCTGATTTAAATAGAACTTCTTAATTTTCAATGAGTGGTTATTGAGGTTGTGTTAGACAGAAGAAGGAACCCTTGAGGGGGAGCTTTTGGAGAGATCCAAGGTTTTTTAGAGGAAGGAGAAGGTGAGCTTGAGCATGAGGGAGAAGGAGTGTGAGGGGATCACACGGTTGCTTCGAGCTAGCTGCACACTTGCTCCTCCTGTGGTTTTGGTGAGTCTCTAGAAGGCTCTATAGGAAGAGAGGCTTCAAGGTCGATATCCTCAAAGGTACTCTGCCATCTCCAGGAGGGAGAAAAAGGAGAAGGTCCAATACCGTCACCGGGAGGGTGACATAGCGTTTGGTACTCCGCTACATCGGGGAAGGTGAAAAGTGAGTCTTGTAAAGACTTCTCCGCCTTGCTGTGGGAGGAAAAGGAGAGTCAACTTTTATTAGTGCAAATCCTAGAGTGGAGGACTCCAGGAAGTGGACGTAGGTCAAGTTATGGAACCACTATAAAAATCTCTGCTGTGCTTTTTTCATTTTTACCGCACTTTACTTTTCACACATTTATTTATTATTTTGAATTGCTTGGTGAAAAATCTTATTTTGATCTCGTATTGTGAAATTTGCAATTGTGTCACCAATATCGTAGTTGTGAACGAATTGCTAGCTTCCTCATTCGACTTGTTAAGTTGTTATTTTAAAAATACAAAAAAAAAAAAAAATTAGAACTCCTGTTTAGATTTAAATTTTTGAAATACCAATTCAACCCCCCCCCCCCCCCCCTCTTGGCGCATCTTGTACTTTTAGTTCTTTGATCAATCATGACAATGAGGGTAACAAGAAGATTCAAGGGGATTTCTCCAATCCATTTGATGCTGAACATAGGATAGAATCATAGGAAAATTGTGCTCTAAACAAATCTAATGGTGATAATTATGGAAATTCGACTGATCATGCCTCAAATAGCCTACAATTATAACCAGGGGTTAAGGTTGAGAACATGGAGGAGGGGGAAATTAATTCATAGGATTCTTTATCCCTTAAGGATATTCTCAAGGGGAATGCTAACACCTCTATGTCATCGCTGAATGGTAATGTTGAAAATACTGAGGAAGATTTCAAAATAGTTTCCAAAAAGAAAACCAAGACCAATAAGAATCAGACTTCTTACACCCCCTAAGGTCACTTGAGCTTCTAATGCCTCTTTATTTATGGTTAAAGCTCTAGTGTAGAATATTTGGGGTGTCAGGGATTCTTTATCTAAGGATAGGGTTAAGAATTTATGTAGGAATCATGATATTCATCTGCTTGTTTTAATAAAGCCTTTAATTTCTACTCCAAAGCACGATTATGTTCGTAAAAACCTTGGTTTTGAAATGTCTAATGGTAATTGATCTAATAAAATTTGGATTTTTTTAAAACATTTTATTTGCTTAGATATTATTATGGATCTTCCTCAAATGGTTCAAACTAGCATAAACTTTCTTTAGTTCTCCTGTTATGCATCTTTTTTTTATGCTTCTTGTTCTATGTCAGGTAGAAAGATTTTATGGGAACAGCTCATTAATTTCTCTTCTACTATTCAAGCCCCTTGGTTAGTTGGCGGTGATTTTAATAATGTTACCAAAGCTTCTGAAAGGGGCAAGGGTAACTCCCCTAACTTTCAAGCTATGGAAGACTTCAATGATATGATTTTGAATTGCAATTTTTATGATATTGAATCTTTTGGTAATGTTTTTACATGGCATAAGGGTACTATGTGATAAACATTGGGTCATCTTCTTTTTAATGATTTTTGGATCTTGTCTTATAAGATGACTCACATTGATCATTTAACCAAAACTTTATTTGATCATTCTCCTTTATTGTTAAGTATTTCTATGAACAGTAGAAATATTTTTCTATCTTTAGATTTCAAAATAAGTGACTCCTTGAAGATACTTTTTTCAATGTTTTACAAAGTAACTGGCATGCCACCTTTTTTCCCTTTCATAATGTTTGGAGTATGACTAGATTATGGTTTAAACTTAGGAGACTTAAACAAAAATTATCCTGGTGAAGTAAATGTATTTTTAAGAATATCTTCACTTGTATTTTTTATACTAAAAAAAATATGGATATTGCTGATAAGAATTATATGCATGATTCAACTTTTTAGAATTTGTCTGCTCTTAACAAATGTAAAACCAATCTATTCAAACTCCAGGAAAATGAAGAGGCATATTGGAGACAAAAGGCCTCAACTAAAGTTCTTATGGAAGGTGACCGTAATACTAATTTTTTGAATAGTATTGCTAACCACAAAAAGGTGATTAATCAGATTCATAAAATTACTTCTCCTGATGGTTTGGTCATTAATAACCCTGATTTAGTTGTTCATTTTAGTGTTGAGGTATTTTAAAAATGCCTTTGATAAAAATTTTTGCCTGGATTTGAACATTAACTTTTCTTTTATTCCTTATATTATTTCTGAGGAGGACAACTGGTTTTTGACTAAGGCTCTCATTGAAGAGAAAATCTGACAGACCATGAAAGATATGAACTCTAATTTTGAGGCTGGCCCTGATGGGTTCACCACTAAATTCTTTCAGAAATCATGGTCTATAATTAAAGGGGACTTGGTAAATGCAGTTGTGGATTTCTTTTTGGGTAACCTTTACCCTAAAATTTTAACCTCTACTTCTATTGCTTTAATTCCAAGCAGAATGTCATTAATTTACCCTAAATTTTGATAATGTTCTACTTGCCCAGGAATTAGTTCATGATTTACATGCTCATGTTGTTGGGGGTAATATTATCTTCAAAGTCTATATTACCAAAGCTTATGGTAATTTAAATTGGGAATTTCTTTACACTATGCTTAAGCATTTTGGTTTCGATATGCAATTTATTAAGTTAATCAAGAATATTATTGAGGATTGCTTCTTTTCCATCATGATCAATGGTAAGTCGCAAGGCTTTTTCAAATCTTTTCATGGGCTTAGACAGGGAGATCCTCTATCTCCGTCTCTCTTTACCATTATCGTGGAATATTTATCTAGAGGACTTAATAGGTTATTTAGATATCATCCGAGTCTACATTTTAGAAATTTTGGTGGTTTTCCTATTACTCACCTAAGCTTTACTGATGATTTCATTTTTTTTTACGAATGGGTCTATCAAAATGCTTTACATCTAGTTCTGATTTCTTAATAAATTTCAGCTTGCTAGTGTTTTAATTTTTAATGCCTCGAAGAGTTCTTTCATTCCTACTAATTCCATTTCTAAAAGGAGAATTATTAGTATTGAAAACAAGTTTGTTTTTTCTCCTTAAAGCTTACCTATACGTACTCCCCTTTACAAGGGTAAGTAACGTTCTCATTTATTTGATGACATTTTGTTTACTATTCATAAGAAACTTTCCTCTTGGACTTTTAATTTCCTTTCATTTGGTCATAGATTAGTCCTAATTAAACATGTTCATTGTTCTATTACTATTTATCTTTTACACACTTTAAATTCTACTTTCAATGTTTGTGGTAGAATGGAAAGAATTTTCAATAAATTTTTTTGGGGTGCTAAAGATTGTAAGCATGCTATTTTGTGGGGTCTTGGTATAAACTTTCTGGGGTTATAGAAGATGGTCGCTTAGGTTTAAAGACATTGACTGACATGTCCAAAGCTTTTTCCCATAAATTTTGATTTGCTTTCTAATCTCAAAAAATTTTGTGGGCTAATTTTATGTTCTCTAAATCTTGTGTTGGTAAGCACCATCTCATTTGTTACTTTAAACATGGTGACTCTGTTAACTGGAAAAGGTTATGTTCCATTAAGTGGGAGGTTGAACAATTTATCCAATGGGGGATGGGGGCTGGTAACATTTTCTTCTAGCAAGATAATTGGTTGGTTAACTTTTTTATTGATAATTTTTTAAACACTCTCCACTTCTACTTCTAAGGTCAAGGAATTTATTATTAAGGGGGTCTGGAATATTGATTTTCTTGCTAATTATGTTCTTGATTGTATTGTCAATTCTATCATCAATATTCTATTACATTTGGATAAGGAGATTGCATTTTGTTTAATATTTTTAATAATGGTAAGTTTTCTATTAAGAAGATTTGGAATTCTATTTGAAAAGCTCACCCTAAACTTTTTCTTTATAAGGCCATTTGGCATGCCAACATTCCTTCCTCTTATACTATTCTTAAGTGGAGGATTTTGCATAACTATTTGCCTCTGGATTCCATTTTATTATATAAGGGTTTTCATATTGTCTCTAAGTGTCAATGTTGTTATCATGTTGAAAACACCAACCATATTTTTAGGTAAGGCCCTATTACTATGAAAGTTTTGTTATTTTTTGATAGCATGTTTAATGTGAAATCTTATAGTATTTATCCCTCTATCACTAATCTTCTTAATGACTGGTTTATTTCCACCAAAAGACATATTAGAAATATTTTACTTGTCATCATTTGTTGGTTTTTATGGAAGTGTAGAAATGAGTCTAAACATGATGGAATTAAAATGAATGCTTTAAGTATTATTACTAAAGTCAAGGATTCAATTATGCAGTTATTTGTTGCCAATTTACTGAAAGTAGATTCTTTTAAAGGTTTTTATCATGTTACAGCTGATTTTGGTGTTTCTTTACAATCTCCTTCCTCTGGTTTCAAAGATGGAATTGTCAAGTGGTTGAAACCTCATGAGGGCTATTTTAAACTCAATACTAATAGTTCTATTAATAATATGAATACAGGTTGTGCTAGTATTATTAGAGATTTTATGGGTCATATTATTATTGCCTTTGCGGGTACTAGTAATGCTAATATTACTAATAAAGCTGAGAATGAAGCCCTTCCTTTCGGTCTTCAATTGTGCATTTTCTTAGGTATTACTACTATTTTGATTGAAGTTGATGCCATGCTTTTCGTTCACTATATTGATGGGAAGTCTATTTTCAATCATGCTTATTTTTACATGCTTAGAGATATAAAACATTGGCTCTCTTTTATATCCTTTTCTATTTCTCACATTTGCCGAGAGGCTAATATTGCAGTTCATTTCTTAGCCAAACTTTTGTGTAATTTGAATGGTTTCATGGAATTTTCTAAAAATACTTTACCTGGGAAACTTTAAGGGATGGTTAGATTGGACTGCTCAGGTCTTCCTTATATTTAGTTCAGTTAGCTGGGCATTCTCTTTGATTTTTCCATCATGTTTTTCTTTACTTTTTGGCTGTTTATGTTTAATTTCATTAAATGCTATGCTTTGAGTTCTGGGGTTATTTTTATCTTTGACATTTTTTGTTGAAGTTGGGATTTTGTTGTGGATGACTTTTGGGTGCTTCATCCCTATTGCTATTTAGGGTGGTGGTTTCTTAGATGATGTTTGAGTATTATGTTACTTTTTCATTTGATGCTGACTATGATCTCTGCATGGGGGTTTCTTTCTTTATCTCTGGATGTCACTTTGCTGGTGGTTGCATTTTTTTGATTTTTATGAGTCGGGCTATGATTGTTACTTTTTGAATATTAACTTCTTGCACCTATGTTGCTCATCTTCTCCTCCTCTGGTTATTATAGCGCTGAGTGGTTGTGTAATTGGGTTGAGAATTATATTTTATGTAAGTGACAATTTTTATTTAATGGCATTATTAGACCAATATGGCTCTCTACAAACCTTGTGTTACTGTGCTTATGATTTACTACTTCCATCTTCATTTTAGTGTTTTATTATCTAGAGAGGCTCTATTTGGTTTAATCTTTGCCATCTGGTGGATCTTTTGGCATGGTTCATTTTCGGTTAGCCTTCCAATTTCTATTTAAAAGGTCTATTTTCAATTTTTGTTTGGAGGAGGTTTGGGTTTGAGCAGCAGGTGCTTTGTTATGAATATCCTTATATTCCTAAACTGAGCCATTTTCTGATTTTGATGGGTAATTATCTACAAAATAAGTCAGATACTACTCTGCTGAGCTAGTATAATTTGTGGTTTTTGTTCACTTCAAGCTTCCTATTTCTTGTTGGGCTGATGGACATTTTTGGGTTTTTGGAGTGTGATGATTGTTGGTACTATCTTATCTAGACTAATGATTCCTTGCTATCTTTATTGGTTTTGAGGCTATCCTATTTTGATCTTGGTGTCATCGGGTCATTATTATTTTTGCACTATCACTGTAAGCTTTTCCTAGGGTTACTGCTATTATGGGGAGATCTCTATGTGTTCGATGATTTTGGGTTATTACTACCTTGTGATAACATTATTGGTTTCCACATGCTATTGATTAATGTTGTTTGCTGGAATGGCCTTCAATGTCCAGTATGGAGTTTATTGTTACTATTATCCTATCTTAATAACTCTCATATGGGGCTGTTTCTTTTTCAGAATGATTTGTATGTATTGGATGATTACAAGTCTGTGTTGCCTTACCATTACGATAATTGCTTACATCTGATCGTGAAATTTGATGTTTTGTGGGATATTTATTGGCCTTGCTATTCCTTTTCTGTGTTATACCTATTTGATGGCTAATGCAGCTTTCTGGGCTAAATTTTGGCCTGGGCTTATGCAACTCCTATGCTATATCTGAGTGGTAGGTGTTATCTTATTACTTATGGTTATGTCTTTCCTTTCTTGTGGTTGTAGTTACAGGTGGAGCTTATCTCATTCCTTACATGTTATTTTCAATTGCAAATCTCTCTATAATTTTCATTTCTTGACTTTTATTATGTTATTTCAATATCTTTCCTTACAACTTTTTATTTTAATTAAAAAATAACATTAAAAATAAAATCCTACTTCACTATACAAAAATAACCTATCATTTTCCAAAAATCAAGATGTACAACAATATCATGGTCATTTGGTGAAGGATGGTAAAGAGGAGTTCCCATCTTTCTACCCCTCGCTCCAGCCACGGGATTGGTGGTAGGAAAGTTGCTTGGAAAGGTAAGTTTTGGACTATTTTAGAAGGTATGGATTCTGAAGCTTGTGAACATGCACTAATTTCTGCCGATGTCTCCTTTGAGGAACCTAAGAAAAATCTTCTTTACGATGATGTTGTTTGGCGATCTTTTTTGGGGTCTGAAAGATATGTTTTACAACTGATCTGGTGTCGTGCGAACCCTTTCATCCATTTTCCTTTCGCAATTGGACTCATCACCTAGTCGACAGTTCCTTGACCTCTCCCTTTGCGAGTGCAAGCAAGCTAGCGAGATCTTACCTCTGCAGTTGGGGAAGGTCCACTACAGCTCCAATGGAACTCCGAATGCTACATCCAGGACTGATTTTCTTTTCGGTTCAGCTATTGTTATTTCCTACAAGTTGGACATTTTTGGAGATGTAATTTCAATGGAATGCAGGAATTTCAATACCCCGTTGAATTCTACTATTGATTCTTTGTCGGATGGCAAGTGTGTACCACCAATTGATACAGTAATTCATGGGATTTAATATTCTACGAACTATACAAATGGTGTTTGTTTAAATGCCTCAACAAATTCTTCTTATTTGTATAACCAAACTGATTCTCCTCGATAGCCCTCCAAGCTTCCTTTTGGTTCTCAACCTAGCCAAGAAGCTCCCAATGCTTGGAATAGGTTGGAAGTCTACAAAATTTATGATGTCTCTAAAGCAGTAGTTATATTAGAAGATAGTAGTTGTGTGACTTTGAACATGGTGTATGTTCATGCTTACTTGGCTAGACTCGAAAGAGGGTTAGTGGGTAAGCTCTTCGGACATACATTTCCTTTCTTTATGCTAAGCAAAGAATTGAAGCGTAAATGGTCTATTTTGGAGAATAACATCTCCTCTCCATCTCTCTTAATTCTTTCATTTGTCTTTTTGAATCTATTGAGGCTCGTGATGCTATCCTTTTGGGATGTCCATGGGTTGTTGGTGGGTTTATTATTGGTTTGGATCGCTTGTCTTCTTCCTTCTCTCCCTAATCTTTGGTGGGTCTATCTTCTCATGTTTGGATTCACTTGCCTTCCTTACCACTTTTGTATTGAGACAACACCAATCTTTCTCGGATTGCTTCTTTCTTTGGTCAACCTCTATGGGTTGATGCTCAAACTAACTCTTGGGGGAGAAATTCTTTTGCTCAAGTTTGCATAAGAATGGATCTTGGTGCCAAGTTCCCTCCTTGAGTTTGGATCTCTGGGCTTCATGGAAAGTTCTTCCAAAGAGCTGAATACGAGGGCATAGCTAACCTTTTCTTCCATTGTAGCTTTGTTGGGCACAACGTAAGTCATAGTTCCAATGTTCCTTAAGCTTCCAAGTAGCCCTCGTAACATCCCCTAAGCACTTCTGCTGAACTACATGAAAATTCTATTTGGAGCAAGGATAGCAGCAACCCCTCTTCTAGTGACCCTTTATTTGACCCTAATTCTTCTTCCTCGAGCCAGTCAGCCCTCCATCTACCACATTTAGAAACTACAAACTTTCAATATGTGAATGAAGGTAAAAATCATGAAAGTTATGGGTCTTGGAGTCTCGTTACTTCTAAAAAATCTAGGGGGCTAAAGAAGAAGAATTCCAATATTGGTATTGGTGGAAAGACTACTACTACCCTTGTTTCTCGTGGGAAAGTTACTGAACCTGCCAAGCATGTTGCTTCATCTATGGATGGTGATCTCTCCAACATTCCATTCAAGTTCTCTACTGAGGCTTTCCTTGTGCATCAAAGGCGCTCTTGCCCAAGGAATGATAGAGCCTCTATGCCTCAGGCTACTAAGGAACTTCAAAGGTTGTGGCAAATTATTGATATACCAAGGAAGTGATTGATGGATGGAGGTGGGGATGAATCCCATTGAGGTGTTCTTTGCTTGTATGGGTAGTTTTAGCATGTTTTGTCCCACTTTTCTTTGTTATGCTTTATTGAGGAAGGTTTCCTTGTGATTCCTTTTCCTAGTTGGTACCCATTGTATAGTTTTTGAATTTATTTTAAAGAAAATCTTATTTTGCCAAAAACCAAAAAAAAAATCAAAAATAAAATCATTCTAATGTCTATATTCTCTCTCTTCTTTTACAAATTGGTGCTCTGGCGATTATAGTTACTATTCAAGCCTTATCAATACTAATCATTTTGGTTCAAATCTCATGGATTTATTGGTTTCTCATCTCGATTTCCATTCCTAAGGTCATGTTGCCTTACGTTTATTTTCCCTTGCTGGATGGCATTAGGTGCGTTGACTTCATCTCCAAATTCATGGGTAAACCCTCCCTCTATTGTGGTTTGTCCTAAGGCTGGCTTTTTTGATGGGGATGGTAACATTTCTGCACCTAAATCTCGATCCTTCTATGATGTAGTATTGGGCGCTTTTTCTTTAAAAGTACTGAAATTTTCATTTACTAAAGTTTCCGTAAAAAGTTTTTCGGTTCTTTTATTTACTAATGATGATATTAGGAAATTAGCCTCTTCCTATCAATTTACTTTAGTTGGGAAGTTCTCCATCCAGAGACCTAATCTTGGCACAATTTGGATTTACTTTGAGAATTTAAAGCTTTCTGGTGTTTTTTCAATCAAAATATTGGATCCTAGAAATATTGCCATTCAGTTATGTAATGACCATAATTATAGCCATGTATTTGCTAGGTCTTACTATATCAATAGCTACCAAATGCATTTATTGAAATGGACTCCCTATTTTGACATCCAGAAAGAATCCCCAATAATTCTTATTTAGAATTCTTTTCGTTATCTTCGATTACATTTTTTTAATACTCATGTTTTACACACCTTGGGCACCATTTTTGGGAGGCCATTATAGTCAGACCATGCCACTGCCTCTTGATCGAGGCCATCTATGGCTCAAATATTGGTGGAATTGGATATCACCAAGAAACATCCAAAAGAGATTTAGCTTGGTTCCGAAAAGTCTGGGTACTTATAAAAAGTGGATTTTGAAAATGTTCCTGATTTTTCTTCTCAATGTAAGGTTCATGGACATTCAATTAATGAATGTTTTGTCGTCCACTCACAGCTTAAAAATACCAAGAAAGGTTCCAAAACTATGCTTGAATCGAATATTGGTATACCTGTAGAAAAGTGAGTTCATAATTGGAATCATGACGATTCTCATGATGTGAATATTGGTGAGCCTAAGGCATGTGATGATGACATAGAGAATGTTCCTTATGAGAAATCAATTAGGGAATTAGAGAAGAAAAAATGAGGGTAACATTGAATTTGACAAACTTGATGATATCATTGAAGATATTGATGGTCCTGCTTTAATTAATTTTGTTGAGCCTTCATTGGGAGGAGCTAATCAAGAGGGAAATGATCATGCTACTAGTAGTATTCTAAATACTAATGACAAGAAATTCGTTAATGTTGAAGAGGGAGGATTGGCTAAAGATAATTATTCCTTAATCCAAATGAATGGGTATAAGGAAAATATTAATATAGATCAAATACCTAAGATTCAATTGAGGTCTCTTGGTTTAAGGAATGATGCTTTGGAAGAAGGGGAATATGTTTCTCATGACATTGATTCACCTAAGGATGTTTTAGAAGGCAACACTTGTACTATGTCATCTCCTAAAGGAATGCCGAAATTAATGAGGAGGGTTATCAAAAAGTTTCTAAGAAGAAAAATAAGATTAGTAAGAATCCCTTTACTTGGATCCCTAGGACCACTTGTGCTTCAAAAGTTTCTTTTTGTATTAATGGTTAAAGCCCTTGTGTGGAATATTAGGGGTGTGGGACGTTCTTTATTCAAGGATATAGCTAAGAACTTATGTAGAATTTATGATATTCACCTACTTGTTTTAATTAAGCCTTTAATTTCTATTATTAAGATGGATTCTATTCATAAAAAGCTTGGTTTTGATTTAGCTTTTGGAAATTATACTAATAAAATTTGAATTTTCTGGAAGCATTTTATTTATTTAGACATTATTATGGATATGCCTGAAATGGTTCATACTAATATTAGTTTTCTTTAATTATCTTGTTATGCATCTTTTGATTATGCTTCGTGTTCTAAATTAGGCAGGAAGATGCTTTGGAAATAACTTATCAATTTTTCTTCTTCTATTAAGGCCCCTTAGTTTGTTGGTGGGTATTTTAATACTATTACTAGTGCTTCTAAGAGAATAGGGGGTAATCCTCCTAATTTTCAAGCTATGGAGGACTTTAATGACATGATTTTGAATTGCAATCTCCATAATATTGGTTTTTCTAGAAATATTTTTACTTGGAATAAGGGTACTATATGGCAAAGATTAGATCACATTCTTTTTAATGATTACTGGATTGCTACTTATCAAATGACTCATATTGATCATTTAATGAGAACTTTATCTGACCGTTCTCCTTTATTGCTTGGTATTTCTATGAATAGTAGAAATATTTACCAACCTTATAGATTTGAAAATATGTGGCTTCTTGATGACACTTTTTTAGATGTTATTCAATGTAACTGGCATGCCCCCCTTTTTCCTTTTGATAATATTTCTTGTATTACTAGGCTGTGGTTTAAACCTAATAGACTTAAACAAAATCCTGGTTGAACAAATGCATATTTAAGAATATCTTCTCTAGTATTGTGCTTACTGAAAAGAATATCGATAATGCTGATATTACATACATGCAGACTCATCTTTTGAGAACTTAGATATTCTCCAAGAGGTTAAGGCCACTCTTTTCAAACTTCAGGAAAAAGAAGAGGCTTATTGGACATAGAGAGCTTCTTCTAAATTTCTTGTGGAGGGTGATCGTAGTACCTCTTTTTTTCATAATATTGCTATTTACAATAAAACTGAGTACGCAGATTCATAAAATCACTTCTCTTGATGGTATTATTATAGATAATCCTGATTGATTTTTGCTTCTGGTATTAAGTACTTTTAAAATGCATTCAATAAAGATTTTTGTTCAAATTTTAACATTAATTTTTCTTTCATTCCTTCTATTACTACTGAGGAGGAAAATTTGTTTTTGATGAAGGTTCCTTCTAAAAAGGAAATTTGGCAGACCAAGAAAGGTATGTACTCAGATTCTATTACTGGTCTTGATGGGTTCACCACTAAGTTCTTTCAGAATTCTTGGTCTATTTTTAAAGAGGATATTGTCAATGCTATTATGGATTTCTATTTGAGCAACCCTATCCCTAAAATTTTTGCATCTACTACTATAACTTTAATTCCTAAGTCTAATGCCATTAATGTTTGGAATGATTACCATTCCATTAGTTTATGTTCCTTTTTCAACAAGCTAATTGCCAAAATCATCATGGGTAGATTAATTTTACTTTTACCTAAAATTATCTGTTTAGATAAAATGGGTTTTGCTAAAGGGAGGTCTATATTTGATAAAGTTCTGCTTGCCCAAGAAATAGTTCACGATTTGTAATTGATGTTGCTGGTGGTAATATTATTTTTAAGGATGATATTACCAAAGTGTATGATAATTTCAATTGGGATTTTCATTATACTATGTTAAAGCTTTTTGGTTTCAATCTACAATTCATAAATTTCATCAAGAATTGTATTGATAATTGTTTCTTTTCTGTTATGATCAATGGTAAATCTCATGGCTATTACAAATCTTCTCATGGGTTGAGGCAGGGATATCCTCTATCTCCTGCTCTATTCATTATTGCTGTGGAATTCTTATCTAGAGAACTTAATGATCATTTTATATTTCAACCTAATTTGTAATTTAGAACTGCTAGTGGTTTCCTATTGCCTAATTGAGTTTTGTTAATGATTTCATAATTTTTACTAATTGTTCTATTAAAATGCTTTACATTCTTTTTGAATTCTTTAACAAGTTTTAGCTTGCTATAGAGTTAATTTTTAATCCTTCTAAGAGTTGCTTTATTCCTGCTAAATCTATATCCCCAATGAGGATTACTAGTAGAGAAAACAAATTTGGGTTTACCCCAAAAAAATTTCCATTGAAGTACCTAGGTACTGCTTTATAAGGGTAAGAAACATTCCCATTTATTTGATGGCATTTTTACTATGATTCACAAGAAACTCTCTTCTTGGGCCTTTAATTTCCTCTCCATTGGTGGTATACTTGCTCTTACTAAACTTGTTTTATGTTTTATTCCTATATATTTGTTTCATACTTGATGTCCTACTTTACATGTTTGTTACAAAATGGAGACATTGTTTAATAAATTTTTGTGGGTGCTGAAGATTGTAAACATGTTATTTTGTGGGGTCTTAAAAAAACTATTTTGGGTTGCTTATGTTCCTTTTTCAATAAGCTCATTGCCAAAATCATCATGGGCAGATTAGGTTTACTTTTACCTAAAATTATCTCTTTAGAGAAAATGGGTTTTGCTAAAGGGAGCTCTATATTTGATAATGTTCTGCTTACCCAAGAAGTAGTTCATGATTTGCAAATGAATGTTGTTGGTGGTAATATTATTTTTAAAGCTAATATTGCCAAAGCGTATGATAATTTAAATTGGGAGTTTCTTTGTACAATGTTAAAGCTTTTTGGTTTCAATCTGCAATTCATAAATTTGATCAAAAATGGTTTTGATAATTATTTCTTTTCTATTGTGATCATTGGTAAATCTAATGGCTATTTCAAATCTTCTCATGGATTGAGGAAAGGATGTCCTCTATGTCCTGCACCATTCATTATTACTATGGAATTCTTGTCTAGAGAACTTAATTATCTTTTTAGATTTCATCCTAATTTGTAATTTAGAACTGTTAGTGTTTTTCCTATTACCTATTTGAGTTTTGCTTATGATTTCATAATTTTTATTAATGGTTCTATTAAAATTCTTTATATTCTTTCTAAATTCCTCAACAAGTTTTAGATGTCTATAGGGTTATTTTTTAACCCTTCCAAGAGCTGCTTTATTCCAATTAAATCTATATCCTCGAGGAGGATTATAAGTAGTGAAAACAAATTTGGGTTTACCCCAAAACAATTACCATTGAAGTACCAGGGTACGCCGCTTTATAAGGGTAAGAAATGTTCCCGTTTATTTAATCACATTTTTACTATGATTCACAAGAAACTCTCTTTTTGGGCCTTTAATTTCCTCTCCATTTCTGGTAGACTTGCTCTTATTAAACATGTTTTATGTTCTATTCCTATCTATTTGTTTCATACTTTATGACCTACTGTAAATGTTTGCTCTAGAATGGAGACTATGTTTAATATATTTTTCTGGCGTGTAAAGATTGTAAACTTCCAATTTTTTTGGGTCTTGAAAAAACTATTCTAGGCTGTTGATGAAGGGAGATTAGGATTTAAAACTTTTATGGATATGTCCAAAGCTTTTTCTCATAAACTCTGGTTTGCTTTAATATCTAAGAAAAGATTGTGGACCAATTTTATGGTCTCTAAGTATTGTGTTGGGAAACATCCTCTTAGTTGTTATTTAAAACAAGGTGATTCTTTTAACTAGAAAAGATTATTTTCCATTAAGTGGGAGGCTGAAGAGTTTATCCAATGGCATATGGGGGCTAGCAAAATTTTTTTCTGCAAGACAATTGGTTGGGTAAATTCTCTATTGATAGTCTTTTAAACACTCATTCCACTTCTGCTTATAAAGTGAAGGATTTTATTAACAAGGGTTGTTGGAATATTGATTTGCTTGCTGATTATAAGCTAGATTTTATTATCAATATTATTCTCAATTTTCCCATTCATTTGGCTACTGAGGATTGTATTTTGTTTAATCTCACTAATGATGGTAAATTTGCTATTAAGCAAGTTTGGAATTCTATTATGCAAGTATATCCTAAAGGTTTACTTTATTCGATTATCTGGCAAGCCAGTATCCCTCCTTCTTATTCTATTCTTTTATGGAGGATTTTGTATAATTACTTTCCTTTGGATTCCATCTTATTAAGAAAAGGTATTTATATAGTCTTTAAATGCCAATGTTGTTATCATATTAAAGATCTTAATCATATTTTTATACAAGGCCCTATTGCTATGAAAGTTTGGTTATATTTTGACAATATATTCAATGTGCAATCTTCTACTTGTTATAATTCCATCTCTAATCTTCTTAATAAATGGTTCATTCATACTAAAGGTCATATCTGGAACCTTTTGACTATCATTATTTGTTGGTTTTTATGGAGAAGTAGGAATGACTCTAAGCATGAGGGGATTTGGATGAATGCTTTTGGTATTATTTTTAAAATTAAGGATAAAATTTTACAACTATTTATGGATAATTTATTGAATGGTGATTCTTTTAAAGGCTTTTATCATGTTGCTTCTGAGTATGGTTTGACTATCCAATCCACTTCTTCTGTTATCAATGTCAGAGTTGTTAATTAGAGGAAGCCAATGGAGGGTTGCTTTAAGTTTAATATTAATGGGTCAATGAATAACTTGAATGCTGGTTGTGGTGGTATTATTCAAGATTTTAATGGCCATGTTATTGCTGCCTTTACGGGTCCTAGTAAAGCTAATACTGCTACTAAAGCTAAAATTGAGGGTTATCTTTTTTATCATCAATTATGTATTTTGTTAGGTATCACTAATGTCTGGATTGAAGTGGATGCTATGCTTTTAATTCATTACATTATGGGGGATTCTATTTCTAATCCTACAAATTTTTACATGTTAAGAGATATTAAGCTTTGGCTTTCTTGCATAACTTTTATTATTTCACATATTTTGAGGGAAGGAAATATTATTGCTAATTACCTTGCTAAAATTGGGTGTAATTTGATTAGCTTCAATGAATATATTGAGCATTCTTTGCCTAGGGAACCTAAAGGGTTGGTTAGATTGGATCGATGTGGCCTATCTTATATTCATTTTAACTAAAGTTAGTTCTCTGCGGGCTATGCTATTTTGATGTTCTGAAGCTCTTGGTGCTGGGGTTTTTTACTTTCTATTGGTTGATGGGCTATGGCGTGCTATTTTCAATTTATCATTCTCTTTTGGATCTTTTTCTAGAATCTTTGTTCTTTTTGAACATCTATTTTGTTTTTTTCTACTGAACTTTTCATGGTTGACGCTTTTTCTGGCAGGGGTTTTAGTTTTCGAGCTGTTAGGTTTTTCTTTTGGTATTTTGCTTTGGTTTTGGGTTAGTTTTAGCAATTTAGGGTCTGGCAATATCTGCAATTTTTTGGATATTAACTTTTGGCACCTTTGTTTCTCATCTTCTCCTCCTTTGATACTTAGAGGGCTATGTGGTTGGGTGGTTAGGTTGAAAGCTTTTGTTTAGGATGGTTACTATCTATGCTGGAATGGTTCTTGGTATTTTATTTCTTGGAATGATTCTTGGATCAATTTGAACTATCAGGAGCTATCCGTTATTCTTATAAGTATTTTTGGGTTCCTTAATCATTCTGAGGATTACTTTTTATACTAGGTTTCAAGTTATTTGGACCTATGCTCTCAACATGTTTGTCTGGTTTTTGGTAGGCTATGAGTCCTCTGGGTTTATTCCGTTATCTAGTGGGTGTTTGCTCTATCAATATTAGAGATGGATTAGATTTGAGTAGCAGGTTATTTTCATTGGTTATGATTATCCTTGTACTTCTATTATGAGCCATTTTATTTTATGGATTAGGTCACTTATTGCTAATACCATTGTCTATAAGTGGAGTCATTTTTTTCTATTTATTATTATTTGCTATTACAATTCATTTCGATTTATCTCGCCTTAGCACTATTCTCTATTTAAGGATGTGGTCTTTGCTTATCCATTTTAGCTGTATCTGCTTTATGGCTGCCCTTTCTATGTTATTTCCTGGGTTGTTACCCTTGTGTTTTACCTGGGCATCAATTTTGGGGACTTAGCTTTTGCCCAATATAGGCTTGTTGTTTGATTTATTGTCATTATTCTTCATTAAATATTGACCCCTATTTTATTTGGATGGGTTTCTTTATTGCTATGCTGCCCATCTTCACTGAATTAAATCTCCCTGCTTATTTTGCTATTTTTTTTAGCAGTTGTTATCCCAGGGGTGTTGTTATGGGTATTTATCTATTTGATAATTTTGATACTACATAGTTGAGCTAGCATGTGTCGTGAATTTTGACCCCTCTTTGCTTCAATTATTGTGCTGATTTCATTGACAATTATTAGTTTTTTTACCATGATTAGATGGTCCACTCGATGTGGCAATTTTCTTTTACTTTGGGCCCATTCTTTTTACATGTGTCCATTGATCATTTCTCCAGTAGGCATTACCTGGCTTTAGTCCTTAATGATAATTCTATCAATGATAAGGGGGCAGGTCATCTTTATTTCTCTAGTTGCTATTTTTGCCTTATCTTGATCAATAATTTCCTACTTTTTTTCTTGTTTTGAGGCTTTTCTATACTGATTCCATGGGCCTTCCGCATATTTAGGATGGTCGTTATGTCTGGGGTGTTGTTGGGTTATTGTTGGTGTTGAGCTTTCTGTATAAGTTTCTTGCATTGCTGGTACATTTTCACGAAAGCCTATATGCGTTGGATGGTGATGGGTTTATGTTGTCTTGTGATCATGATAGTTTCTTTATTTCTAATCTTAGTTACTGCTATTTTTTTGATAGAAGTTGGGCCTATTGCATTATGTTTCCTGTACTATACCCGAGAGGAGTTTATTGGTTTTATTTTATTGTCTTTGGTAATGTCTTTCCTTTTATATGGAAGTCTTGTTATGTCACTAATTATAAGGCTCATTCCTTATCTAATTTATCCATTTTCAAATCTATAATTTTGAATTCCTCATTTTATTATGTTATTTCTATATCGTTCTATACAATATTTTTTTGTAGCCTCTACTTTTTGCAGGTGTTTTTGCTTGTGGTTTTTACTCGCAAGTTAAACAATTTTTCTAGGAAGACTATGCTTAATGCAATTATCAAGATCTCTCATTTTTCGGTGCTAGCTTCTGGCCTCCCTAGAGGGGACCTTTGACTCATAGATTTTCTTTTAACTTCTTTTGTAGCTCGGTTGAGCATTAGTGACCTGAAGGACCCCCTTAAGGGCCTTGTAATCCCCTTTTTTATTAACACGTAGGCCCCTTTGTGGGTTTTCATTAAAAAAATAACTTTCAAAATAGGCCAAAATCAAGCCATTCTCCTTCTTGACTTCTCTTTCCTCTTGCGCTCCTTTGCTCTGGCGATAGTGGATTCTTTTGTAGCTGGCCGTGTGAGCTCATATCATCCTGGACTTCCATATTCTTTGTTGGCTTAGGTTTCTCATTTTTGGCTGGATGGCGGCTGTGCACTCTTCCTCTGGACCAAACCACTGGGGTGTTCCTCATGTAACTTTGGTCACTTCAAAAAAGGGCTTCTACAGTATTAATGGTAGTGATAACTCTTCTAACTCTTGTTCCTTTTCTGATGTTATGTCTGGTGCTTCTTCATTGCAAGATCTAGCTTTTTCTTTTACTACATCTTTTGTTAAAGGTTTTTCAATTGTTTTGATGTCTGATGAGGATATTATAAAATTAGCCTCACCTTTTCAATTTATATTGGTTGGAAACTTTTTTATCTGTTGACCTTATCTTGATTTAATTTGTTCATTTTTTTTGGTAATCTGAAACTTTTGGGTGTTTTTTTTATTAGATTATTCGATGCTAAACATGATGCAATTCAGCTCTCTAACAATTTGGATTACAGTCATGTTTTTACCAGCATATCTTACTATATTAATAATTGTCAAATGAGATTGTTAACATGGACCCCTTTTTTTGATATTGAGAAAGAATCTCCCATTATACTTATTGGGCTTGCATTTCTAAATTTGTGATTACATTTCTTCAATCCTCATGTTGTACATGCTTTAGGCTTGCTCTTTGGTAGGCTACTACAAACTGACCAAGTAACTGTTTCACGATCGAGGCCCTCGGTAGCTAGGATATTAGTTGAAATGGATATTACCAAGAAACATCCCAAGGACAGTGGCTTGGCTTTGAAAAGTTTAGTTATTTATAGAAAGTTTATTTTGAAAAAGTACCAGATTTTTGTAACCATTATAAAATCCGAAGTCATTCAATTAATGAATGCTTAAAGGTTCATCCTCATCTCAAAAAGAATACTAAGGATTCAAAAAAATGTGGTTGAATCCAAGAAAGGGGGAACGAATAATTAGGGAGAAGTTACTTCTCTGAATCATTTGGTTCCACCTGATGTAGTTTTTGGTCAGCTTCAGACCATTGGTGATCATAAAGAAATGATGCCTTTTGATAATGCCAACAGAGAAATATACATGATAAATATTGATAATGATTTTAAAAAACTTGATGAAATTATGGAGCCTGTAGAAGGTCCAACTTTGATCGATTCTATTGTGCCATTAGTGGGTGGAAAATCTATTAATATTATGGTTAATGATTATAGTGAATTAGTCTTATTGGTTCTCATTTTGCTTATGTTCTGGATATGGATGGGGGAAATAAACTTCTTCATGCTATTTATCTCAAGTCCAATGTGCTTTAAATCAAACCAATGGTGTGAATTCTAAACAATTAGTTGATCAAGCCATGAAGGATGTATTGGATGATATATCCCATGATATACGTGAGGATGCTACTGAGGAGGGGGATATTTTACCTCAAACTAATGTTTTTTTTTATGCCTTTTAAGAAGGTATAAAGAAGGTATCTATATCATCTTCTATTTCTAAGGAGACTTCCAAAAACATGGATGATGGTTTTACCGAAGTTCCCAAGAGGAATTACAAAAATAATAAGAATCATGTTAGCTATATCCCTAGGGTTACATAGGCTTTAAATGCTTCAAACACTTTTAATGGTTAAAGCTCTTATTTGGAACATTAGGGGTGTAGGTGCTGCCCTGTCTAGGGACAGGGTGAGAAACATATGTAGGATTTATAATATTACTGTGCTTGCGTTAATTGAGCCTTTAATTTCTTCTTCTAAGTTGGGTTCTAATCATATTAAACTTTGTTTTGATTTGGCTTTTGGTAATTGTTTCAATAAAATTTGGATTTTTTGGAGTCATGTGGCTCATTTTAACATTATTGTTGATTTCCCCTAAACTATTCATACTGGCATTAATTTTCATCAGTTTTCTTGTTATGCATCCTTTATTGATGCATCCTAATTAAGGTTTGACAGGAAATACTTTTTGAAGTAACTGTCTAAATTTTCATCTTGCAATAATGGCCCTTGGATGGTTGTTGGTGATTTCAATACTGTGTATAATGCAGCCGGAAGACTTGGGGGTAATCCTCCTAACTTCCATGCCATGGATGATTTTAATGATATGATTATGGATTGTAACTTACAAGATATTGGCTTTTCGAGAAGTGATTTTACTTGGAAAAAGTTTACCATGTGGCAAAGATTGGACCATATTATATTTAGAGATCTCTGGATTTCTTCTTATCCTATGTCTAACATTGAGAATTTGACCAAAATTTTATCTGACCATTCTCCGCATCTTTTGAATATTTCATTTCATAATGTTAATACTCCTCTTTCTTTCAGATTTCAAAATATGTGGCTTCTTGATGAGTCTTCTTTCAATATTTTTGACAGAAACTAGAATGCTTCTTTATTTCCTCTTGATATATATATATATATATATATAGGTTAAAACCCCCTAACAGGCCTATAAGTTAATATCAAAAAAGAAATACAAGGTCCTTAAAGGGACCTCCAGCTCGCTACTGCTCCGAAAAGCTACAAAAAAAGTCAAAAAAGAGCCTAAGAGCCAGATATCCCTACTAAGCACGATTACAAAGAAACCTAATAACATTCTAAAAATCCAAAAAAAGGCAAAATTTAACACATTTAGCATCACCTTTCCGACCATAGTCTGGCCTTGCACAAAACGAGAACGTGTCTCCAAAAACCTGAAAAATAGGCCTGCAAGGACACTTAACAAAATATTCAAAAACAACAGGGAAAATCTATCATATAAAGTAAAAAAGCTAAGCCAATAAAGCAAACTCTAGATCAAGAAATAGTACTACAAATTAGTATTATTAAAAATGAGAATGATATTAAGATAGTCCTTGCACTTTCCAACATAATTACTAAAGAGCAGCAGCAACCGTATGGAATGATTGGTTACGAGCAAAATAACACAGCTGCTATAAACCAGGTTTCCTAAAATAATAAACTTAGGAAAGAGAACATTTTTAAATGCATAACAGGAGATCCGACTATAGAAACTGTATCAATTACATAACCGATTATCAATCCAGAACCAAAAAACTTTAGGAAATAAGCCACAGCTGAAAGGATCCCAGTCACATAAAAAAACCAAAATTCTTAACATCAAGAATTATAAATTGGAATGCAAAAGAACTGAAGTCATCAGGTGGAGAAAAGCTCAAGAGTGTAGTACTTGTACCATCATGATAAAACCCCAAATGCCACTCAAATCTAATCCCTGAACTAGTCGAGTCAGCATCGGAATAGACAGAGAAATAAAAGAAAGCAGAATATATGGTACCCGAGATGCCACTAGAAAATAACTCCACATCCCAACTACCACAAATGAAAAATAGATCAAAAAATTGGACAGAAGGCCAACAAACACACCCTAAAGATCCAACATAACCAACAAACTCCACGGGATAAAGAAAAGAAAGAACCATAGCCAAACAACCCACAAGTCTCTACCAAAAGAAAATAGAGCAGTAAATAGGGGTTAAATCAGCAATATAATTTTTCCAATCATTGCTAAGACCAAACCAACCACAATAGTAAAACATCATCAACAAATAAGAAAAAGGATAATAGAGCCAATAAAAAATTAATTCTTCTTCCAAAGTAAAAGTCACAGCAGAGAGAGTGACCCAATTCCAGTTGTAAAGAAAAGGCATCCAAAAATATGAGAGCCAAAAATGAATGGGCAACCCCCCCTAAAAATAGAGTAAGTAAATCTAAACAACCAACAAAAGGACTCAGAAATAAGAATAATAAGTAAATTGGATAGAATTGCCTCAAACCTACAAAAAGGTTGAAATCAAGCTTAAAATGATAAGACAGACAAAGCGGACTACAATACCTAAATTAAATAGGCAAAGGCCAAAAAAAAAACCAAAACTAAGAAAATCTGACATAAGGCATGCCCATATGATCAAGTCAAGTTAAACCCAACAGTTTTTACGGAAGTGAAGACCACACATACTCCACAAAATCCAATAGATTGCCACCAAAATTAGCTAAAAATTCAGCAGCAGCATTGCCTTCCCTATAAATGTGAGATATAGAAAAATTATTAAGGGACAACCACTATTTAATCTCTCTAATGATATAGAATTAAGAAGGATTAGCAATATAATTACCAGAAATGTAATGAATCACATTTATTTCCTCTTGATAATATTAGGGGTATGACTAGATTGTGGTTGAAGCTGAAGAGATTAAAGAAAAAGTTGAACATGTGGAACAAATGCATTTTAAAGAATATTTTTTCTAGCATTTTCCAGGTTGAGAATATGGTGGCTATTTCTTATAACAATTATATTATTGATTCTTCTTTTGAGAATCTATCATTATTGAATGAAGATAAGGTGAAGTTGTTTAAACTTTAGGAAAAAGAAGAAGTCTTTTGGTGACAAAAGGCTTCTTCTAAGTTCCTGGTTAAGGGTGATAGGAACACCAAATTTTTTTATAATATTGTTAATCATAAAAAAGCAGCTAGCCATCTTCATAAAATTACTAAGCTTAATGGCAATTCTCTTGAGGCACTTGAGTTGATTACTATTTTTGTTGTTGACTATTTTTAAAATGCTTTTAATAAATATTTTTCTTTGGATTCGAATATGGATCACTCTTTTATTCCTTCTCTTATTTCTGAGGATGATAACTTGATTCTTACTTCTATTCCTTCAAAAGAGGAGATTTGGGTTACCGTTAAATGCATAAAGGCTAACTCTATAGCTAGTATGGATGGCTTTACCACCAAATTTTTCAAAAAGGCTTGGTCCATTATTAAAACTTATTTAGTGAATGATATTGTGGAATTTTTTAGGGTAATCCTTACACAAAATTTTTTACTTCTACTTCTATTGCTTTGTTGCCTAAGAAAGATGCCATAAATTTTTAGGATGATTTTAGACCTATTAGCCTTTGTTCCTTTTTCAACAAACAAATTGCTAAGTTGCTTATGGGAAGATTGGCTTTATTCTTACATAAAATCATCTCGCTTGAGAAAAGTGGTTACGTTAAAGGCTGTTTAATTTTTGACAATATTTTGCTTGCTCAGGAGTTTATTCATTATCTTGAGCCTAAAATTTTGTGTGGGAATATTATTTTTAAAACTGATATTACTAAAGCATATGATAATCTGAATTGGGATTTTTTCTACACTATGTTAACTATATTTGTTTTTAATGTGGATTTCATTAGGCTCATCAAGAATAGCATATAAAATTTCATTTTCTTTGTTATTATTAATGATAAGTGTCATGGCTATTTCAAATCTTCTCATGGGCTTCAGCATGGGGATCCTTTATACCCTAACCTTTTTATTATTGCTGTGGAATACCTTTCTAGGGGTCTGAATGACCTATTTAGGATTCATCCTCTGTAATTTCATACATTGGGTGGTTTACCTATCTTCCACTTAAGGTTTCCTAATGATTTTATTATTTTTTAATGGTTTGATTAAAATGCTCTACATTCTTTTCTAATTTTTTAATCAATTTCAAAAAAATAGTGCTTTACTTTTTAATAAACTCAAAAGTATTATTTTTACTTCCAAGTCTATTTCTCAGTAGAGAATTTTCTCTATTCAGAAAAAATTTGGTTTCTCCCATAATTCTTTGCCTTTGAAGTATTTAGGGACTCCTCTTTTCAAAGGTAAGAAAAGGTCCTATTTATTTGGTGATTATTTTTAGCTAAACAAAAAAAACTTTCTACTTGGGCATTTAATTTTCTCTCCTTTTGGTGGTAGACTAGTTTTAATTAAGAGTGTCCTTTATTCTATTTCTATTTATTTATTTCATACATTATACCCAACTTTAACTATTTATATTAGTATGGAAAGATTAATCAACAAGTTTTTTTTTTTTAGGGGGGGGGGGGGGGCGCTAAGGATGGAAAGTCAGCTATTTTGTGGGCCTCTTGGAATAAATACTCTAGGGTTTTAGATGAAGGTTAGGTTATAAGAATTTGGTTGATAGGAATCAAGCTTTCTTTTATAAGCTTTGGTTTGCTTTAAGACCTAAGAAGAGTCTTTGGGCTAATTTTATGATTTCTAAATATTATGCTGGTAAACATCTGCTTAATTTCCAATTCAAAAAAGGGGATTCTTATAATTGGAAAAGGCTTTGTAATATTAAGTGGGAGGTTGATAAGTTTATAAAATGGGAAATTGGTATTAGTGATATCTTTTTTTTTGGCAAGATAAATGGTTGGGCAATTTCTTTATTGACAACTTGTTGAATATTCATTCCACTTATGCTCTTAAAGTTAATCATTTTATTCAGGATGGGATGTGGAACATGGATATCTTAAATGATGCTATGCCCGATACTATAGTTAATCTTATTCTCAAAATTCCCCTTCAGCTGTATAAGGAGGATTGCTTAATGTTTACAAATTCAAATGATGGTAAGTTTGCTCTCAAAGATGTCTGGAGTTCTATTAGGCAATCTTATGATAAATCATCCTTTTCCTCGACTATTTGGCACAAAGCTATTCTGGCATCTTATTCTATTTTAATGTGGAGAATTTTCCATAATTATATTCCTGTTGATTCTATTTTAATGAGAAAAGGTTTTTACATGGTTTCCAAATGTTAGTGCTATTATCACAATGAAACCCTCAACCATGTTTTTGTTCAAGGACCTATTGCTCTTAAAATGTGACTTTATTTTGATGATATGTTTAATGCTCAATTTTGTACTGATTATAGTACTATTACCAATATTCTGCAAGCTTGGTTTGTTCCTACCCATGGTCACATTCATAATGTCTTGCCTATTATTATTTTTTTGTTTCTGTGTATAGGTAGGAATGAGTCCAAGCATGAGGATATTGATATGAATGCTTTGAATATTATCTCTAAAGTAAAAAATTAAAGTTTTGTAACTCTTTGTAGCTAACTTGATTAAGGTGGATTATTTTAAACGTTATTGTAATGATACAGCTGGTTTTGGCATTTCTTTTCAGTCTTCATCTCTGGTTGTTAATGAAAGGATTATTAGGTGGTCTAAACTTATTCAAGGTTGTTTTAAGCTTAATATGGATGGTTCTTTCAATAATACTATTACTGGTTATGGGGGTCTCATTCATGATTATGGTGGCCATGTGATTTTTCCTTTTGTTGGTCCCAATTTGGCTACTAGTGCTATTATGGCTGAGCTTCAAGCTCTTCATTATGGTATCCAACTTTGCATTTCTTTAGGCATTACTAATGTCTGGATTGAAGTGGATGATATCATTCTTATTCATTATATTTAGGCTAATATGATTTATAATCTCGATAATTTTTACTTTATTAGGGAGATTAAGCATTACATTCCGTTATTACTTTCTCTATTACTCATATTCTTCTGGAAGGCAAATCTGCTGCTAATTATTTGGATAAATTTAGTTGTAATTTAGTGGGCTCAACTGAATATGTTGGGAATACTTTACCTCATAAGCTTAAGGGTTTGACCAAATTGGATCATTCTAGCCGCCCTTATATTAGAACAAGTTAATTTTTCTTTTTTCCTCTATTTATGTTTGTTAGTTTATTTTTATACTCGCCATTTAGGGTTTCTGTAGCTCTTATTATCATGTGCTGGTTGTGCTCTTGTTGGGTTTCTCGAGTTTCCTTTTGGAGTTGGATTTGTTAGTTATTCAAGAAGTTTTGTCTTATCTTTATTTTTTGTTTTACACTCAAACAGAGTTCTGCAAGTTGTTCTCTTCTTTGTTTTGGCCTGATTGGTAAATATTTGTTTCTATTTGGTTTTTTTGCACTTTGGGTTTTGTTATATTGTTTTTATTGCCTTCTTATTTTGTTTCGAGTTTATTCATGTTGGGTTTAGTCTTTGGATTAGTTTGTTTCTTTGGGTTTTGTTCAGTTTATTTTATATCGGGCTAGCCATTTCATTGTTGGGCTTATTATATTTCATTTTAAGTTTGTTAGTGATGTTGTTCTGTCCATTTATGAGTCTTTTTTTAGGTTATTTCTTGATTCAAGTGACTTGTGCTGACAGTGATTCTATTATCTTCTAGTTATGTTGGTTATTGGTTATTTTGATGCATTATTTTGTAGCTGGTATATTATGTTTTGATTGTGGTGGTGTCTTCTGCTATCTACTATGTTGATCTTTGGGTTCTTGTGTTTCACCAGCTTCATGGGCTGGTGGGGCCCTACTACCATGATTCTTAATGCCTAGACAAATTATTGTCTTAGGTATGGAGTGTGCATTTTTACTTTCTGTCTTACTGTCGTGTGGTTTGGGGGGTCCCTATGTGGATTTTGCTGACCATTTCTGGCTTTCCAACTATAGTTGAATTCATTGGTATGGTGTTTCTTCCTTTAGCCTTCTTCCAACCTGCTTCATTGATTTCCTTTATAAGTGGCCAAACTTCTTCTTAGAGATTACCTTTTCTTCATATATTTCGGTTGGGTCTTCCATTGTGCTTGGTGCTCTGTACCAATAGAATCAATTTATCTATCATTATAATTTCATTTTTTGGTACAGGCACATATCCCTAAGTGGTGCCAGTATTTTGTTTCCTTCAAGTGGTATTATCATATATGTGGTGTTATGGATTTTCCTTCTATTATAATATATTATATTGCTTTAATTTTAATATTAACTATGCTACTATTTTATATTTGTGCAATTCCATATTTTCTCACTTTATTTTATAGATTATTTATGGTGTAGGTTTTTTGCCTTCAGATTTTTTTTTTGCAAGAAGAGTGTGGTGAAATGCAATATTTTGATCTTCCTATTTTTTTTGGTGTTGGCTCCTGGCTACCCAAGAATGTTCTTAGGTGATTTTGTACTTATGCTTAGCAGAGACCTTAGGCTCTTAGGTTTATTTTGACTTTTTTGTAGCTATTCTGAGCAGTAGTCAGCTAAAGGTACCTTTTAAAGACTTTGAAATTTTATTTTTAATCAATGCATAGGCCTATGAAGCCCTCAAAATTTATATATACGGACTTCATATGTCCATAAACATTAGCTGAAATGTTCATTAAGTTTTGTTTAGTAAATAACCCATAGCAAGCACAAGAAAACTCCTTAAGAAAGTTGTTTTGAAGAAGAAGGACAAATTTGGACCATCCATTTTTTATTGGATGGTCCAGATCGCATTAAACAAATTACCTGATCCAACCAAGTTTACATGTAGGACATACTAGATACTATCAAACCAGATCATGATCGTTCATCCAAACCACATGGATCGAACAGTCGTAATTTAAGCTAACATGGTTAAGAGAAAATATGCCATGCTAACACATCTAACTGACGCCATCCAATGATTTTTGATTATTGCACCGCCGTCTCTACCATTATTTTTTTAATTAAAAGTTCATTTTAATTTTTTTATAAAAAGCTAAAACTTTAAAAATTTATTAAAAATGCATTTCTAAACCAAATTTCATGATCTTGTGCTTTTTAGAACGAAGGTGATGAGATCGACATTTTAAAAATAAAATTAAAGCATTTTGATGCAAGTTTATTGAGTTATTAACATTTAAACCTCCACTATTTTTATTTATTACTCTCTAATTATGTATCATCTTGGCATCAAATTTGGATAGTGTAAACTAGGGAATGTTCCCTACATCCCCTAATTTTCCCTGGGCCTGGTAAAACCCAAGAGTTCTATAACTGATTTTTTAATGTCATGGGCCATTATTTATTCTATAGCTTTTAGAAATTAATTCTCTAAATGCATGTAGAATAAGGTCATCAAACTTATGTGATTTGTTTATATTTATCCAAGGGTTAGATGACATTGATTGCAACTCCAATTGAACAGTTTTTTTTTAGGGGAAACCCTCAGCGAGGACTACGTGTTAATATCGGAAAAATTAGTACATGGTCCTTAAAGGGCCCTCAAGCTCACTAATGCTCGAACAAGCTACAAAAGAAAAAAAAAAAACCTAAGAGCTCGAGGTCCCTACTAATGAAAAGTATAAGATATCCTAGGATCATTCTACGATGTGTAAGGTATGAGCACCCAAAAAACTTAAGAGGACCAAAAAGTGGCACCTTGATCCAGCTTCTCACCAAAAATCAACACACTATGAACACCTGCAAAAAGGGAATTCTACAAAATAGGATAATGTGCAAAATAGACATATCAAAAATATAAGTAAATTCTAGCAGCAGGAAGAAACTAGTAGATATAAGGCCAATAAGTGCTCCAAAGACCCATCCATGTATAACTCCGCAGCAAGATGTTAGTCAAACAGTCACAGATATACCCGACCAGCTAATAACAGAAATGAACGCATAAATAACCATAGACTAAAACAAAATGGTTTACATAGATCCAAGAAAGCAGCTCCAACACAAACCCCACCATACACACAGGCAAAAGAATGTAATACCAGAGTCAGCTCCAGCAGATCCAAAGCCAAACACAAAACAAATCAACCACCCCATCCCAACGCCTCTATATGTAATAATAACATAGTACCAAGAAACCAACTAGGGGGAACAAGCAGCTGAAGCCCCCCAAGACAACAGTAGGATGAAGGAGATCACCACTCTAGAATACCATCAAAAAAGAATCTAGTACAATCACAGCACAAGCACAAAACCCCAAAAAAATCAACTAGAACATGCATCACCACATCAAAATACCACCAGTAAAATGCATCCAGCCAAGAAATAAAGGTAAATACAAAATGCTTATCAATAAGCAAGGGGCGAAAAAGAGTAACCACCAAAGAAAGGCTCCAGCACAAAACTAATACCTAAAAAAATCAGAGCCACCAGGGATAAGCCAGTTTAGCCAAACCACAAGTAATAAACCATAGTAAAACACTACAACAAAAGGGAAAACCCCACAAAAACCAAAGAAGTAGAAAAGCACCAAATTACCTCCTGACAAATGGAATACTGATTTTATCCAATCTTAAGAGCCCTTTTAAAGGGATGGGTAATTTAGCCTCCAACAAATCAATGAAGTAATCAAACCCACTCCCAAAATTAGCAAGCCAATTAGCATAGGCATTACCCTCCCTAAACACTTGAGAAAAAGAAACATTAACAAAAATCATCAACTATTTAATATCCCTAACCAGATAAAAAGCCACAGGGTTACAAACCGAATCCTCACCATTATTAATGCATTGAATATTATGAATATACTCAACCTTAATCCAAATGTTAGTAATGCCAAGAGACATACAAATTCTCAGCCCATAAAGAATAGCATTAAGAAAAGCAAGATGCAAATTACCTTTATGTAAAGGGGCCGCAAAAGCCAAAATAACATTCCCTTGACAGTCTCTGATGATCCCACCACATCCCAGGATGGTATCATTATCAGCAACACCAATATTCAGTTTATAGTAGCCCAAAGATGGTTTAACCCAGAACACAAACCAAGGTTTGGAGATAGGCCGAACCTCACCAATCCCGATGCCTAAATCAAGAGCAACAAAGTAGTAGTTCTTGAAGCTCTTGATAGAAAGAAAATTAATAGAAAAGAGACCCAGGAGTTTGTCTTTAACTTTTTTGATAATCCTATGATAGTCCATTTTAATACAATTAAAAAAGTTGTTCCTCTCCATCCATAAGTACCATAAAATAAGAGAGGGGATCACATTTCTAATATGACCTTTAGAATTAACAAACCAAGAATTAAGCAAAGCATTAATAGAGAAATTCACATTAAAATGATTTTATTTGAAAATATCATCAAAATAACTCCAGGATTTAACAGCTAAAGGACCCGAGACTAAAACATGATGCATATTCTCCACATGATACTAGCATTGGCACTTGGAAAGAAGGATAAAACCTCTTTTGATAAAATTATCATCAGTAGGAATGAATCTATTTAAAATTCTCCAAATAAAAATAGCAACAGTATGTGGAATACTTTTATGCCAAATCAAAGGGAAAATATTAGAAACAACATTCCTGGTGCTAAATACATGCCAAGCATCTTTTAATCTAATGACCCCATCTTTAGACAACTTACATAATAAAAGGAACGCCAAATCCATGCTCAAAGGGAGGTTCAGGATATGTTGAATAATAGAATCAGGAATCACATTAGCAAGTTTATCATAATCCCAACAGTTATTTGTAATAAAAAAGTTTACCTTAATTGTAGTAGTAGAAGAGGTATTAGTGATGGAATCAATGGACTGATTACCCAACCATTGATCCTGCCAAAAGAAGATGTTGCCACCACCAAGCCCCTAAGAAAGATGAGGCTCCACAACCCATTTAACCTTGCAAAGCTTTTGCCAAACTTTAGAATCACCAATATTAAAAGAACAAATAGTAGGATGCTTCCCCACATAATATTTAGAATGCATGAACTTAGCCCACAGGCTCACTTTAGCTCCAAAGGTAAACCATCACTTGAAAGAAAAAGCATAGGCCAAATCAAACGTACACTTACACCCCAAGCCATCCTCCTTCAACACACCACAACACTTGTCCCAAGAAGGCCAAACAAATTTAGTGTTGCTATTAGTCCCTTTCCAAAATTTTTTTTTAACAATTTTATCAATTCTTTTACACACCATTCTAGTGGGCAAAAGAGTTTGAAAAGAGTAAATAGGGAGAGAACAACGAACACTTCTAATGAGAGTAAGCCTACCCCCAAAACTCAAAAAATTTGAATCCCAAGACAAAAGCTTATTCTGTATCAAAGAAATTAAATCATCAAAAAGAAAAAGATTTATTTCTTCCTTTAAAAGAGGGATACCAAGATACTTAATAGGTAAGTGGCCTTGCACAAAACCAGTGAGGTCTTTCATAGCCAAAATACGAGCATTAGGCACCTTATTAGAGGCAATGAAACAACATTTTTGATTGTTTATGGAAAGCCCACTGACATTTTCAAAGTTATGAAAGAAGTCCAGGAGTCTATTAATACTTTTATGAGAAGCATTCATAAAAATAATAAAATCATACACAAAACATAAATGAGATATAGGGAAACCCCCCAAAGTCCTAAAATAAAGGCTAGGGTGGTTCTCAAAAAGATTGGCAAGGCCTCTAGAAAGATAATCATCCACAATAATGAAAAGGGCCGGAGACATAGGATCCCCTTGTCTTAAACCATAAGAGGATTTAAAAAACCATAACTTTTGCCATTAAAAATAATAGAAAAATAAGAACCTTCAATACAATTTCTGATAAGGTTAATAAAAACCAAATTAAAACCAAATAATTGCATAATATTATAAAGAAACTTCCAATTAAGTTATCATAGGCCTTAGAGATATCAAGCTTTAGGATCATATTACCACCCCTCACCCATACATCCAAATCATGGCAAAATTCTTGAGCCAACATGACATTGTCAGAGATAGCTCGACCTTTAATAAAACCCATTTGATAGGGTGAAATAATTTTAGGAAGAACAACAGTTAAACGATTCAAGATAATTTTAGAAATCAACTTACTAAAAAAAGTGCAAAGACTAATAGGTCTAAAATCATTCCAATTACTAACATCAGTGCTCTTAGGAATAAGAACAAGAGAAGTAGAGGTAAAAAATTTAGGCATAGCATGACCGACAAAAAAATCCATACAGTAGAGTAAAAATCATCGCTAATAATAGGCCAAGTTTACTGAAAAAATTTAGTAGTAAATCCACCCGGCCCAGCCACGGAATCAGCATTCATATCATAGGCAATATCTTTTAATTCATCAAAAGCAAGGGGCTTAGAAAGAAAATTATTATCCTCATACGAGATGAGGTTGGGGATAATAACAGGATTCTAAATATTCCTAGGGGTAAAATCCTTGTTAAGGAAATTTTTAAAGTGTTGCACTGCCAACATAGCAATTTCCTCAAGATTCTCAGTAACAGACCCATCCTCACATTTGATTTTGTTAATGGAGTTCTTAGCATGCTTCCTTATAACTAAAGCATGAAAATACTTAGTGTTATTATCACCCTCCACTAGATGCTTCACAACCACTTTTTGATTCCAAAAGGCTTCCTCTTTGGCTTGAAGTTTAAAGAGGCACTCCTTAGCCTCTCTTAGTAAAACAAAATTAGCATCAGAAGGAGACATTTAACAATTAACTTCAACATTGTTAATTCTATCTTCTGTACTTAGAACAATAGCAAAGATATTTTTAAAAACATTGTGATTCCATCAATTAAGAATATGTTTGACTCTATTCAATTTAAACCAAAATATTTTCAAACCAAGGTCATAATTATCAGGATGCAAAGGGGTAGACCAATTTTCCTGAACCACATTCGAAAAGAAATCATGATATAACCACATATTTTGAAATCTAAATTGAAGAAAGGAATTCACCTATCTAGTATTAAGCCCAATTAACAAAGGAGAGTGATCAGATGCATTCTGCTAAGATGCTCAACCGAAATAGAGTTAAAAGAGTTAAGCCAACTATCATTACATAAAACACGATCCAGCCATTTCCATAAATGACCATGGTTCCAAGTAAATTTGTAACAAAAAAGCCAATATCAAAAAGATTTCAATCCATAATCATATTATTGAAATCTTCCATAGCATGAAATGTCAGAGTGGAACCCCCAATATGCTCCAAAGGATTAGAAATAGTGTTAAAATCACCACCCACCAACTAAGGCGACTTACAAATACAGTGAAAGTTAGTGAGTTGTCTAGTAATATGAGAGGAGGCAGCATCGATAAAGGAAGCACAATAGTTTATATTTAAAGCTTCATTATTAGAATGCAAAACTTGAGTAAAATCACCATGAATATCAATCTGAATCGAATCATTCATAAATAACCAAATTTTTTTAGCAAAGTTCGAAATGGCATGCTTGAAACCTAAAAATTTAGGAGTACTAAGTAATTTAGAAACATTAATAAGAGGTTCAAGTAAAGTAAGAACAGAAACATCATAAATACGACATAAGTTCTTAACCCTCAAGCAAGAAGAAGGACAACCAATGCCCCTAACATTCCAAATAATAGAATTAAACATTAAAAATAGTTCTAACGACAAGTGTGAGAACGGGTATTCCTAGCAGATTGTAAAATAAGGTTCTTGCTTTTCCTATCATGCTTATCTTAAAGTTTAATGAAGCTAGTATCATTGTCATCTTTGGCAAAGCATTTAGCAGAAAAGGCTACATCCTCTGTGTCAATAAAAGCATCACTATGATAATGAGAGTTAGAGGGAGACTTACTATCATTTTTTAACCCGTTCTCCTTTACCTTTTGAAGAAGTTCACCTTCCTCCAACAGATCTCCATCTATATTTTCAATGTTATTCAAGCCTAGTTCCACATTTCTTCCACAACCAAAGCCAACTCACTTTCCTTCAAGTTATTATCCATCCCCACATGCTCTATGCTAGTCCTTTCACTCCTAGTAGAAGTTGAAAGTACGAGATGCGCCAAGAGGGGGGGTGAATTGGTATTTTAAAAATTTAACCCTACACAGGAGTTTTAATTTTTTTGTATTTTCAAAATATAATTTAACGACTAATGTGCGGAAGCAAATACGACGTTCACAACGATGAAATTGATAATTCAATTTAGATTTTACACTACGATATTTGAATACTAATTTTTCACCAAGCAATTTAAAACGCACAAATTTAAAGCATGAAAAGTAAAGTGCGGTAAACAGGAAAAAACACACCAGAGATTTTTATAGTGGTTCGGTCACTTGACCTACGTCCACTCCCCGGAGTCCTCTACTCCGGGATTTGCACTAGTAAAAGTTGACTCTCCTTTTGCCCCCACAGCAAGGCGGAGAAGCCTTTATAATACTCACTTTCACCTCCCTCGGTGCGGCGGAATACCAAACGCTATGTCACCCTCCTGGTGACGGCAGCGGACCTTCTCCTTTTTCTCCCTCCTGGAGATGGTAGAGTACCTTGGCGATGTTGATCTTGAAGTGATTCTTCCCTCGAGAACTTTCTTGAAGCTTCCAAAGCCACAAGAGGAGCAAAGCATGCAGCTAGCTTGGAGCCACCGTGTGATCCCCTCACACTACTTCTCCCTCACGCTCAAGCTCACCTTCACCTTCCTCTCTCAAGCTCTAGATCTCTCCAAAAACTTCTCTCTACGAATCCCCTTCTTTCTCCTCCAAGCCACTCACAGCAAAGGATTGATCAACAACTCTCTAAAGAAAATTATATGTTGTTTTTATATCAGGCTTCAGAAAACCCTAAAAGTTTCAACTTTTGCGTTTCTGTTCGTACAGTACGATTTATAATCGTATAGTACGATCAGTTCAATCACAGCTCCGTCCAGTACGAGTACAGACAAACAGGTATCGAATTTTATTCATATCGTACAGTACGATATGTATATCATACAGTACGATACTATTGATTCGTACTGTTCGTACGGGACGAACTGTGGGACGAACCTCGGGATGAAAGAACTTATCTCTGACAATCATCCAGCACTCATTTAATCGTACAGTACGAATAGTGTTTTTCATGATATCGTCCTGTACGATAAGAATATCGTCCAGTACGAATAGTTCAAAATTTCTTGGGATCGTCTGGTACGATCGCTGGGACGAAGAAAATCGTCTCTAGCAATCGTCCAGCACTCCACCAGTCGTACCGTGCGATCAGTTCATTTCTTGATATCGTCCTGTACGATATGAATATCGTCCAGGATGAACAGATCAAAAAACCTTGGTTTCGTCTGGTATGATCTATGGGACGAATGAAATCGTCTCTGACTATCGTACAGTACGATATACAATCATACAGTACGATCGACATTTAAAATAGAAACCAACGTTTATTTCCTGATTAGGGAGATAATTTTGGCAAGTTTTAATTAATCGTACAGTACGAACATGATCGTACAGTACGATCAGTTCAGAAAATCAAATTCAAAAACTTACCAAACTTATTCTGGCGGCTAGGGTTTCACAATTACATATTATCGTACAGTACGATATGGATCGTACAGTACGATAAGTTTGTAAATGTAATCATTAGAAAATTAGCCGTTAGCCTGAGTATTTTAGTTAATCGTACAGTACGATCCAAGATCGTACAGTACAATGAGTTTAAAAAAAAATTTAATCATTTTAAAAGAAAAATCTCCCCCTGTGTGTGTGCATTGTTGCTCCTTTCACATGCATGCTTCTGTGGCAGACTCAAAAAGAAAAAATAAAGAAATAAAAATTACAGACTCTTCAACATCCTATTCTACCCAATTTGAGTCTCCAGCAATCTTTAGCAGTGTGCATCTGACCTGAAATATTAGTCCTCATATACAAAGATTAAACATTTGTAATCTAACGGAAGTCTATATGTACTCAGTAAGTATTAGTTGTCACCATCAAAATTAAGTGCTCGGGATCCTGGATTTCAAAAATCTCCCCCTTTTTGATGGTGTCAAATAATATTTTCTGATGGACAGATGTTCTGACTTCTTTAGCTCCCCCTCGGAAGAGTAGCTTATTAATTTTTAAATAGGAGGGGAAGAAACAAAATTTTTATTTTTATTATAACATAAATAAAACAATAATATAAAAAAAACAAATATAGTGAGAACATAAACAACCAATAACATTTAATAGTAAGTAAAAACATAATACAGAACACACAGAAAAGCCTCCCCCTTTTGACAACACCAAAAAGTGAAGAAAAAAAAGAAAAAAACAAGTACACTGATAACAAACAGAAAATAGAAACATCTACAACAACCTAAAAATCTGGATCCTGATCCAGAGGTGGTGGTCGAGGGTCGGGAAACAGCTGGTGGTACTGATGAAGGGAGGCGAACTGGTGATCGATCGATTGGAAGCGCTCCCTAAACCATTTCATATTCGTGTCATGCTCCTGATGTTACTGAGTAATGTGAGCATTCAACCGAGTCTCCAAACGATCAAGTCGTCGAATAATGTCGTCGTGAGGGTAGTCGGGAGGAGCAAGACCAGGTGGTTGAATGGGTGGTGGCGGAGGTGCGTCAGCAGGAGCAGCAGCCTCCTCGTCATCAAACTCGGGATCGACGGGAGCGGCCCCCCGATGGAATAGGATACGAAAGGAGGCATCCGAGTAGAAGATAGGAAGGTGATCAGGAGGGAGCGGATAATGAAGCTGGTATTTTGCATCTAGAATGTAGCCTATGACATGCCCTAAGGCAAGGTTCAGTTTACGACGGGCACCGGGATATCGGAAGGCAGACAAGGTATGAATGTAGTCAAACACCATTTGGGCTTCATTGAATTTTATGCCGGACATAATGAGATAGGTGACGACAGACAGTAGGGGAGTAATATGAATGCGATCTCCAGCCTTAGGTATAATAGATGTGCATAGGACATGCTGGATAACGCGGGCATTTTGATTTAAGGTTTGGACTAGGGGTAGGTGTTGATTTGAGGGGACACCTCTAAGGGTCATATTTACGGACGTCCAATCATAGTCGTGAGAGATCATGGATTGGGGATGAGGGCCGTCAGTGAACAGCCCGATGTGCTCAGCAATGTCGTTGACGGTGATAACGACATTCTGTTTACAGACATAGGATGTGAAGGTAGTATTTTCCAGGTCGACTCGGATGTTTGCAAAAAACTCAAACAAGAGTTCAGAGTGGAATGGAAAAGCAAGAGTCAGAAGGAATTGAAGGCTAGTGGAGGCGAATAGATTCATCACCTCAAAATTTAGGGCGGGCTGATTGAGCATGCGGGATGGAGTGAACTTTGCCTCCTTGATTTTGATATACGCTTTCTCGTCCGCAGCGGAGAGAAAATGATCGTCGAAGCACCGAGAGGAGGAAGAGCTCCCGACAATCATACGACCGCGCTTACTGGACCCAGACATTTTGGAAGAAAGGATTGTATGAGTGAGGAAACTCAGAGTGATTGAAGGTGAGGAGAAATGGCAAGGAATTCCTCCCATTTTATAGAATTTGGGGGATATCATACAGTACGATTTATCATCGTACAGTACGATATGTGTAATAATATCGTCTGGACGACATTTCAGAAAAGTAAGTCAAATCGTACAGTACGATCAGTATCGTACTGTACGAACGTGAGTGTAAGGCGTTCGTCCCAACGAGTCGTCTGAACGACTTTTTGACCAAAAGTGTTCGTACAGTACGAACAGGTGTTCGTATAGTACGATAGGTAATAATTTTCATACCGGCCGATTAAAATTCGTCCTAATCCGTTTGACACGTGGATCGTACAGTACGATTGGTATATTCGTACCGTACGATGACCAATAATTACTATCGTACAGTACGAGTGGTGAATCGTATAGTACGATAGGTATAAGACATGAAAGATCTGGACCGTGAATGGGAATAGACGGTTGAGATTGGAGTGATTTGAACCTTATCGTACAGTACGATAGTGTATCGTACAGTACGATTGTCAGAGAAGATCAAGGTTTGTGAGCAAGATGGGAAGAGGATCAGGAATCCAATTTTTTTTGTTTGTTTGTTTTTTTTTTTATAATTTTAACAAAAAGCAAATCAACCACAAACAAATTTTTTTTTTTTTTTTTGTTACATTAGGCGTGAATGTCTATGACACCTAATTTGGTTCGTAGAGTGCTAAATGTGTCATAGCCTAATGGTTTTGTGAAAATGTCCGCCAATTGATCTTCAGTAGCAACGTGGTGCAGTTCAATATCTCCTTTGGCAACATGATCTCTAATGAAATGATGTCTAATGTCTATATGTTTGGTTTGTGAGTGTTGAATCGGATTTTTGGATATGCAAATTGCGCTAGTGTTGTCACACATGATCGGAATGGTTCCTACAGGTAGTCCTAGATCTACAAGCTGTTGTTTTAACCACAACACTTGTGCAACACAGCTACCTACCGCTATATATTCCGCTTCGGCGGTGGATAGGGCTACTGAATTTTGTTTCCTACTGGACCATGAAACTAATGATTGTCCAATGAATTGACAAGTGCCAGAAGTGCTTTTTCTATCTACCTTACAACCTGCAAAGTCTGAATCGGAGTATCCTAAGATTTCAAAAGAAGTGTTGTGTCTAGGATACCAAATTCCTAAGTTCGGGGTGCCTAGAAGATATCTAAGAATTCTTTTGACAGCAGTCATGTGAGATTCTTTCGGGTCAGCTTGAAAACGGGCACAGAGACACACACTAAACATTATGTCTGGTCTACTGGCAGTCAGATAGAGAAGTGATCCAATTATTCCCCTATACCTCTTTTGATCTACAGACTTCCCACTGGGATCTTTATCCAATTGAATATTAGAGCTCATGGGTGTATTCATAGCCTTAGCATTGTCCATTTCATATTTTTTCAAAATATCGTTGACGTACTTAGACTGGCTAAGAAACGTTCCACCTTCCGTTTGTTTTACACTAAATCCAAGGAAGTAACTAAGTTCACCCATCATGCTCATTTCAAACTCGTCGCTCATTGTTTTTGAAAATTCATTACATAGGCTTTTCTCCGTCGATCCGAACAATATGTCATCTACATAAATCTGAATAATGAGTACTTCAACTCCTACCTTCTTCAAAAATAAGGTGGTGTCCACACTACCCTTTACAAAGCCTCTATCTAGTAGGAACGTACTAAGTCTTTCATACCAGGCTCTAGGTGCTTGTTTTAACCCGTACAGTGCCTTTTTCAGTTTGAACACGTGGTTTGGAAATTGTGAGTTTTCAAACCCCGGAGGTTGCTCCACATACACATCTTTCTTGATTACTCCATTCAGGAAGGCACTCTTTACATCCATTTGATACAGCTTAAAATCCCTAAAACAAGCAAAAGCTAACAGTACCCTGATGGCTTCTAGTCTAGCTACCGGAGCAAAGGTTTCTTCAAAATCTATTCCTTCAATTTGGTTATACCCCTTCGCTACTAACCTAGCCTTGTTTCTTACTACTATTCCTGAGTCATTCATTTTATTTTTAAAGACCCACTTAGTTCCAACCACACCTTGCTCTTTAGGCCTTTTGACTAACTCCCATACATCATTCCTAACGAATTGGTTAAACTCTTCTTTCATTGTTAGGATCCAAAATTCATCTCCTAAGGCTTGATCTATAGTCGTGGGTTCAATCATAGATATGAATGCAGAATGGCTAACCTCTTTCCTAAGTCCATGCCTAGTTTTTACCCCTTCTGATTGGTCTCCTAAGATCAGTTCTCTAGGATGACTAGAAGAAAATTTCCAATCTTTAGGCAGATGTTCCTGAGGTTCCGCTCTAGTCTCTATGGTAATGGTTTCTACTCCCCGTATAACCTCAACTTCTTCTTCTTCATGATTAGGTTCAGATGTCTTATTGGATTCATCAAATACCACATGAGTGGACTCTTCTACTACTAGGGTTCTCTTATTGAATATTCTATAGGCTTTACCTACAGATGAGTAGCCTAGGAAAACCCCTTCATCAGATTTAGGATCGAACTTTCCTAAGGGTGATTTGCCATTGATTAGGATGAAGCATTTGCACCCGAAAACGTGTAAGTGGGAAAGATTGGGTGTCCTACCCTTAAGCAACTCATAGGGTGTCTTATTAAGTTTGGATCTAACATTTACCCTATTTAATACATAGCATGCGATATTTACTGCTTCTGCCTAAAAGTATCTAGGGAGAGTGTATTCAGCTAACATAGCCCTAGCAGCTTCGACTAAAGTTCTATTCTTTCTTTCTGCTATTCCATTTTGCTGAGGGGTTCTAGGGGCAGAGAAATTATGTTCTATTCCAACCTCTTTACAAAACGATTCAAACTTATCATTCTCAAATTCCCCACCATGATCACTATGAATTGTTGAAATTACACATCCTAATTTCCTTTGAATCCAAGTGGAGAAAACTCTAAATTCTTCAAATGACTCACTCTTATGAGCTAGGAATTTCACCTAAGTAAACCTAGAGTAGTCATCTACTATTACAAACCCATACAACTTCCCTCCTAGGTTGGCTGTACTAACAGGTCCGAACAGGTCCATGTGGAGAGTTTCTAGTGGCCTAGTGGTGCTGATATCCTTGATTGCATGAAATGAAGATTTAACTTGTTTTCCTAATTGGCAAGCATCACAAAGATGGTCCTTAGTAAAGTCTAACTTTGGTATGCCTCTAACTAAGTCTTTCTGAGTGATGTCCCTAAGTGTTTTCATACTAGCATGGCATAGTCTCCTATGCCATAGCCAAGAGTCATCTGCTATTGTTTTCAGACACAAGGAATTTGAGGTTTCAATACAGTTCAAATCTAACATGTAAACATTGTTTATACGTTTTCCTTCTAACACAAGTGAATCATTTAAACTAATCATGCATTTGTTAGACAGAAATTTTATATCAAAACCCTTGTCACATAGTTGACTTATACTTAAAAGATTGTGCTTTAAACCATCCACTAAAAGTACATTCTCAATAATTAAATTTTTAGTATTTCTAATGTTACCTGAGCCCACCACTTTTCTGGTGGTGTTGTCTCCCAAAGTTACCTTGCCTCCTGACCTGGCCTCCAGTGTCACGAACTGCTTCATGTCTCCAGTCATGTGTCTTAAGCAGCCACTGTCCAGGTACCACATGCTCTCACTAGGTCTTTTGTGAGAGCATCCCTACAATGTCAATCATGGATTAGCTTTGGGAACCCAAGTGAGTTTGGGTTCCACATCACACTTATATGAATGAAATGTATGCATGTTATGCTGTGATGATTACGATTTTGGTCTCCACCCTAGATGTGTCCTATAGTGAATTGAGCACGTGCGAGCTATGTGACCTAGCATGCCACAAGAATAACATCTAACACCTGGAAATGGGTTCACTAATCTACGAGGGTGGTAGTGCCTATTTCTGGGTTTGGATGATGCATGCCGTGCTGGTTTTGAATGAGATGATTCACATGGTGGAGGCTGAAAGAATTCAGCACACGTGGGAGGTTTTTTGTTATTCTCATATGCATGAAGTTTTTCATTTAAGAATTTGTTCTCTTGGTTAAGACTAGCATATTTGAATCTCAATGCATGCTCGCTACTACTAAGTTCCCCTGATAGTTCTTCTAGTTCCTTAAATGCATTATCTAATTCAACATGTGATGATTTCAAGGTTTCGTGTGCAGAGTTTAACTCAATATGCTTCTTGTTTAATGCATCGTATTCATCAAGCAACGACATATGATCTTTATCTAAGTCAGAAAAATTCTTTACTACACTAGCATGCTCCTTTTGTAAAGTACTAAGCTCAGTATTAAGACTAACATGCTTTTTCTTCAATTTTCTATACGAGTCATGGATTTTTTCAGAAATAACAAGCAGTTCATCGTAAGACAGTTGACATACCTCATCTTGATCTGATTGATCAAGATTATCATTAGTCATAAGACACAGATTCGTTACCTCCTCCTCTGCTTCTTCTTCCGATGATTCTGAGGCAGAGTCGGCCCAAAAAGCTTTCTGAGTCTTAAACTTGCTCTTCTTGAACTTAGATCTTTCCTCACCCTTCTCCTTGGTTTGATGAGTTTTGATGTTGGGGCAATCAGCTCGGAGATGACCGGGTTTCCTGCACTCAAAGCAAATTGTTTCAGATGCAACCTTAGTATACTTTGAGTTCCTACCTTTGTTCCAATTGCTTTGATGATGGCGCTGCTTTCTTTTCAGAAAATTTTTGAACTGACGAGTCATCAAAGCTATGTCGTCATCTTCCTCCGCTGCTGAGCTGTCACTTTCAGAATTGTTTGCTTTTAAAGCCACTGCTCGCTCCTTTTTCTTTTCACCTGCATCACTTTGTCGTTGACTCACTCCTTGCTCGTAGGCAATGAGTGATCCAAGCAAATTATCAATAGAATAAAAATTTAGGTCTTTTGACTAAGTTATTGCAGTGATTTTAGCATCGTATGAGCTAGGCAAACATCGCAGTATTTTGTTTACTTTTTCCGAGTTAGACAACTCTCTTCCTAAAGCATGCAGTGATGTTACAATCTGGGTGAATCGAGTGTACATGTCAGATATAGTTTCACTAGGTTTCATGCGGAATAGTTCGTAATCATGTAACAGTATGTTCAACCTAGATTGTTTGACCTCACTAGTTCCTTCATACGTGATACACAGTTTGTCCCAAATTTGTTTACCAGCACACGTTGATACTCACATATAGTCTTCTGATTTTAATGCGCAAAAGAAACAGTTTAGATATTTAGCATTTAGTTGTGCAAATTCTCTATCCTCAATGCTCCATTCATTAAATGACAGTTCAGTTTTAACTCCATTCAACATACGAAACGGTGTAGAATAACCTTCTTGGACTAACATCCACATGCGATAGTCTAAAGACTGTAAAAATGTAGACATGCGAATTTTCCAAAAGTCAAACGGTATGTTGTCAAATAAAGGTGGACGAGTTATGGAATAACCCTCCGTAGTGTTACGGTTACCAAATTGAGCCATGGATCTTACGTTTCTAGGTTTTCTAAAACACTATTTTGAAACCCCGCTCTGATACCACTTGAAAGTACGACATGCACCAAGAGGGGGGGTGAATTGGTATTTTAAAATTTAACCCTACACAGGAGTTCTAATTTTTTTGTATTTTCAAAATATAATTTAACGACTAATGTGCGGAAGCAAATACGACGTTCACAACGATGAAATTGATAATTCAATTTAGATTTTACACTACGATATTTGAATACTAATTTTTCACCAAGCAATTTAAAACGCACAAATTTAAAGCATGAAAAGTAATGTGCGGTAAACAGGAAAAAACACACCAGAGATTTTTATAGTGGTTCGGTCACTTGACCTACGTCCACTCCCCGGAGTCCTCTACTCCGGGATTTACACTAGTAAAAGTTGACTCTCCTTTTGCCCCCACAGCAAGGCGGAGAAGCCTTTACAATACTCACTTTCACCTCCCTCGGTGCGGCGGAATACCAAACGCTACGTCACCCTCCTGGTGACGGCAGCGGACCTTCTCCTTTTTCTCCCTCCTGGAGATGGCAGAGTACCTTGGCGATGTTGATCTTGAAGTGATTCTTCCCTCGAGAACTTTCTTGAAGCTTCCAAAGCCACAAGAGGAGCACAGCATGCAGCTAGCTTGGAGCCACCGTGTGATCCCCTCACACTACTTCTCCCTCATGCTCAAGCTCACCTTCACCTTCCTCTCTCAAGCTCTAGATCTCTCCAAAAACTTCTCTCTACGAATCCCCTTCTTTCTCCTCCAAGCCTCTCACAGCAAAGGATTGATCAACAACTCTCTAAAGAAAATTATATGTTGTTTTTATATCAGGCTTCAGAAAACCCTAAAAGTTTCAACTTTTGCGTTTCTGTTCGTACAGTACGATTTATAATCGTACAGTACGATCAGTTCAATCACAGCTCTGTCCAGTACGAGTACAGACGAACAGGTATCGAATTTTATTCATATCGTACAGTACGATATGTATATCGTACAGTATGATACTATTGATTCGTACTGTTCGTACGGGATGAACTGTGGGACGAACCTCGGGACGAAAGAACTCGTCTCTGATAATCATCCAGCACTCATTTAATCGTACAGTATGAATAGTGTTTTTCATGATATCGTCCTGTACGATAAGAATATCATCCAGTACGAATAGTTCAAAATTTCTTGGGATCGTCTGGTACGATCGCTGGGACAAAGAAAATCATCTCTGGCAATCGTCCAGCACTCCACCAGTCGTACCGTACGATCAATTCATTTCTTGATATCGTCCTGTACAATATGAATATCGTCCAGGACGAACAGAATAAAAAACCTTGGTTTCGTCTGGTACGATCTATGGGATGAATGAAATCATCTCTGACTATCATACAGTACGATATACAATCGTACAGTACGATCGACATTTAAAATAGAAACCAACGTTTATTTCCTGATTTGGGAGATAATTTTGGCAAGTTTTAATTAATCGTACAGTACGAACATTATCGTACAGTACGATCAGTTTAAAAAATCAAATTCAAAAACTTACCAAACTTATTCTGGCGGCTAGGGTTTCACAATTATATATTATCGTACAGTATGATATGGATCGTACAGTACGATAAGTTTGTAAATGTAATCATTAGAAAATTAGCCGTTAGCCTGAGTATTTTAGTTAATCGTACAGTACGATCCAAGATCGTACAGTACGATGAGTTTAAAAAAAATTTTAATCATTTTAAAAGAAAAATCTCCCCCTGTGTGTGTGCATTGTTGCTCCTTTCACATGCATGCTTCTGTGGCAGACTCAAAAAGAAAAAATAAAGAAATAATAATTACAGACTCTTCAACATCCTATTCTACCCAATTTGAGTCTCCAGCAATCTTTAGCAGTGTGCATCTGACCTGAAATATTAGTCCTCATATACAAAGATTAAACATTTGTAATCTAACGGAAGTCTATATGTACTAAGTAAGTATTAGTTGTCACCATCAAAATTAAGTGCTCGGGATCCTGGATTTCAACAGAAGTTTCCTGATCATTCGTAATAGATTAAAAGGAAATAATATTAGTACACTTATTAGTATTCAACGTGCAATGCATATCTGGCAATTCAAAGATAACATTATTTTGATAAAAAGAAATGGTTAGCCTTTTTCTCATCCAAATTATCACTTTTATTGACTAAGCTGGCATTGTTGCTAATAATATTGCCCTGGGAAGAAGGAGGAACATCCATATTGATAGGGGACGGTTCAATATGCACTTGTAATAGTTCATCATTCGATCTAAGAATATTTCCTACAACCTCAACACAAATGAGATTTTCATTCTCAAGCACAGCCACACTGACATCATTACCTTGAGGTTGTTTGGAACCAACTTTGTCCTTTCGGAGATGAGTGTACAACCTAAAAAATTCATTAACATCATGTCCATGCATTTTACAATGATAATAGAAAAAGGTAGGTTTTCAAATTCAACTTTTTGAAAGTAGCCATTCAACTCCGACCCTATCCAAACCACATTAGGTTGTTTCTTAGAAACATCAAGTTCAATAAGAACACGAGCCAAAGAGGGCTATGAGATAGAGGCTGTAGCTTGATCCGTTTGTAACAGTCTATCAAAAATAGAAGCCAGCCCAAATAAAATTTGTGAGTTAAAACAATGAAGTCTCAAGTTAGGAAAAGAAATCCACACAGGAGCAATAGGCGATTCCTATCAAACATCAAAGCTCAGTGTCCATTTGAGTAGATGCATCTGACAGGCTTGAATATAGTATGACCTCCTAGAGAAAATGCGGCTAAAATTAAGGTTGTTTGAAAGTTGGATCGCAATAAGTCGCGGATCCAGCAATCCAACATGAAAAGAATTCGAAAGCTTCAAATTAACAAAAAATTTTTGGATGACATCGATACTCGGTTGACGAAGAAGAAACTTTCCAACTAGAGTAAGCGCAAAAGGAGCGACCAACTGAGAGACAACCGCATCATCAAACATCAAAGCCGGACAACCCTTGAAAGTGGTTTGTACAAATTGAAGTTTAGGCATAGATGAAGAAGAACCTGATAAAATCTCCTTGAAATACCTAGAATGTCCATCAAAAAATGAATAAATCGGTGGGTTAGATGATGATGGAGTCATCATCTCCTGAAACCAAAAACATAGAGAAAAAACCTCAAATAAAAGCCGCGAAGGAAAGAAATAAGGACCACGGAGAAAAAATGATGAAAAAAACCACCAATCTAACATGCGAGGAGATCAAACCAAAGCAGAAGAGTAGAAACCCTAAATCATCCAGGAAACGCCAGAGCGCAAGGATGAGTGATGAAAAGAGAGAATATGGTCGTGTAAGATACTTAGGATTTGTAGTCAAAATTGGCATGAGTCCAAGTCCAATTAAACAGTGAGACACCAATGTTAATCAACTTAGGGTTCATTCTTGACAAATTAGAAAACTTTTAGGAAATTCTCATGACATCCAATAGTGTTGAAACTACAAACTTGCACACTTACAGACATGACTAGGAATTAATTTCAGCTTACTAGTCATTAGGTCATTGAATTAACAAACCCTAATTTTAGCCCCTATTTTGAGGTTGAATTTTCCAAAATTCATACTTAATTAAAAAAATCCTAAAATTTAAAATACATTTTAAAAAACATTAAATTAATCATACAATCAAGGAAAATTAAAATCAATTTTCAATTCTTATTAAAATTAAATCTTAATTAATAATTAATCCCAAATTTTTAGGGATTAATCCTTTAATTATTCTTAACCAATGATATCAATCTCCTAAATAATTGAGATTTATTTGACTAATCAAAACCTAAACCTTGTTCCTTTTGTATGGAGGGAATTAAATAAATAATCAAAAATTCAATAAATATTAGTAACTCATAAATAAATTAAATCAATTCACTTAAAATTAGAGAACTTTAAACCATATTTTAAATAAAACTAAATTATTTAAATTATCATACTTAAACTCAAGTCAATTAAACTAAATAACCTTAACTTAAAGTTAAAACACCAATCCACCTAATTAAATTATTGAACCAAATTAGCCTTTTATGCAAATGCTCAAATAACTTCAAATCTAAATATCTTAAATATCAAAGCCCTCATGATATATCAAATCCGCACAGACCCTCACATACTATAGAATTTGTTTGTTTTGATAACTAACTCTAGTCTTAGGCTAGGCTGGTAGTGTGTTTTGGTGTGATGAAGATGCCTTTGCTTCTAGGGTATCTTTTATATGTTTTCTTACTTTTGTACTTTGAATATCATATCATGCATGGTTATTTTCCTGTTAGTGCACTTTAGATTTATTAAATTACATAAATCTGCCTTACACCCACACATGCATTACATTAATATATTCATATGGCATGTTATAGTTTGTTGCAAGTTCATAGTAGAATGTACCTTGGTGTAAATGTAAATGCAAAAGTGAATTGTAAATATAAAGGTATAGATTGTATATATAAATTAAGTTGTAAACTCAAAGATTTGTTAAAGGTTAAAGGTGATTTGCTTATACACATATTGGACTCCCAAAGGAAATGTCTTCTCTTCCTTTAACTGACAAGGTTATTGGGAATTCCATAGGAGACTTGGAGCCAGATGATAATAAGTATTCATATTTAAAACCTGCTTCAATCATATGAGTAGAAGTCCAATCCTATTGTGGTGGAACATGGCCACCTTACTTTTATAGCTGACCCTAGGTTTTATTTTCATTTCGACTAAATGAATAAAAAAATTATTTATGCATCATGTCATACTTTCTAAACTAAACATCCTTGTTCCTTAGGAATAGAGCAATCCTATCTTGCCTTTATGAGGTGGTTGATTGTGTTTAGAATGTTAACTATTTGTCCACTCCAGGCAAGCATAAGTATATATTGTACACCCCTCAGTATCTTCTCAAAATTATAAATAAATTCTAAAAGTCTAAATTTCTTATTAAAAAGGAAAATCAATCTTTAAGCTTTTAAAATCAAATTTTTAATCAACTTTTTATACATTTGAAAGTCTAATCCTCACTTTAATCAAGATTTTTCTCTAGATTTATCTTGAGATATAATTAACTATAGAGGCTTTCCACTATATAGATTTTAAAACCAAGTTTAAAATAATCCCTATCTTGGTTTTTCTTTCTATGGTAGGGAAATATTCTTTTGGATGCAGACTATGGCATATCAATAGTCCGTTTAATTTTCAAAATAATAGGTTAATGTTTCCTCTATCCTTTGGGATAAATTTTACATTTCCTCTGCTAAGTTTGATTATAATAATAAATTTTGTTTCTCTTTTCAAGTCAACAGTGAAGCATTATTCTATCTCTTAAGGCAGTATAATATTAATTATATAAATTTGACTAAAAAAACATTAAAATAAATTAATGGCAGATTTATTTGTCCATAATACATAAGTAAAAAGAAAGTAACACATATATCATAATTTTTTGTTGCCTCCTGATGAGCGCTAAGTTTTAAGTCTTCAGCCATACTATAATACATTCTAATTAGGATGATACAAGTCAACAATCAGTCTTCTATGATTTATATCTCCTCTTAAATAAGGTTATAATCATTATTCATTCACCTTAAGAGCTTGAAAATTTTTCTTCCCTTGGATCACTATAGTTCCATATAACTATATTATTTTCCTCACTAAGTGGACTAAACTGCATTGACTTCAACTTCTGAGGAAATAAGTTTAATCTAGAATTATATAAAAGTACTTCTTGTGGTGGGATAAAACCTTTCTTAATTAGATTTTGATGCAATTTTTTAGTTTTCTCCTTATACAACTTGTCATTCTCATAAGCCTCCTGTCTAAACTCCTCTAGCTCATTCAACTATAATAATCTCTTCTCTTAGGCATCTTTGACATTATAATTGAATTCCTTAACTACCTAATAAACGTTATGCTCTAGTTCGATTAGAAAAATGACAAGCTTTTCTAAACACAAGCCTATAGGGAGACATTCCTATTGGAGTTTTAAAAGTAGTCCCGTAAGCCCTTAAAGCATCATCAAATCTTAAAGACCAATCTTTCCTATTAGTATTTCTAATTTTCTCAAAACATCTTTTAATTTCCCTATTAGAAATTTGAGCTTGTCAGCTAGCCTGGGAGAGATAAGTAGTTACTACCCTACGCTAGATCCAAATTTTGAAATCAATTTTTTAATTCTTCCATTATAGAAATGACTCCTCCCATCACTAATGAGGGCTCTAGCCATCCCAAATCCAGCAAAAATATTTTTATTTAAAAAATAAATAATAACTTAAGCATCAATTTTGGGCACAATTTCTCCTACAATCCACTTAGAATCATAGTTAACTACTATCAAATATATTAATTTCAAAAGGATAGAATAAAGGCTCTCATGAAATCTAAACCCCACATAATAAAAATTTCTACTTCCAACATGTAGTTCAAGGGCATTTCGTTTATCTTTGTTATGCTACCTACTCATTGACAATTATCACATTTCTTAATATATTCATTAACATCATTAAATAGGGTAGTCCAATAAAATTTAGATTTCAAAATCTTGGAAGCAGTCCTATATCATCTAAAAAGCCTACATAATCAAAGTCATGACATTAACTTGTAATGCTATCAATCTCCTTTAAAGTTATACATCTCCAAATGATTTGATCCTTACATCTTCTTAAAAGGCGTGGCTCATCCCAAAAATAAAACTTATTATCATGCCTAAGTTTTCACCTTTGGGTATGTGTCATGTCAAATGGCATAACACCACTAATAATGTAATTCACTATATCAGCCTACCAAGGCACACACTTTTCACACAAATGCAAACAATTTCTTGTCTAGGAAAAACTCATTTATATCATAGTTCTCATTCATGAATTTAAACAACACCAGTTTAGATAAATAACTGACAACTTAGTTTTTTATCTAGTTGCTCCACATTAAATTCTTAAAATAAAAGAATCCATCTAATTAGCCTAGGCTTTACGTCTTTCTTGGTTTTAAGTTATTTGATAGTTGAATGGTTGGTTGAAACTATAACTTTTGTGCCAATTAAGTATGACCAAAACTTGTCAAAGGAAAATGATATCGTCAGTATTTATTTTTTAATTATTTTATAATTAATTTGTTCTCGATTCAATGTTCTACTATCATATTATATAACATGAAACTTTTGATCCACTCTCTGTCTTATGCTATTCCTATAGCAAAGTTACTAGTGTTACACATAAGTTCAAATTTTACAGACCAAACAAGAGCAATAAAAATGGATGCTAAAATCAAAAGCTTCTAGATGGTTTCAAAAGCTTCTTAGAACTCATGATTGAAAAGAGAAAGGAATGATATTTTCTAGTAAATTGAATAAAGGCTTTGTGATCCTAGAAAAATCCATGATAAATCTTCCATGAAATCCTATGTGACCTTGAAAGCATCTCACTCTTTAATAGAGGTAAGAGGAGGAAAATTTTCTATAACATGAAGTTTTTTCTTTGTCCACCTCCAAACCTTTCTCAGATAACTTTTGGACAATGATTTGACTTTTTGGACCACAAACTGACATGTTTCCAAATTTAACACTAAGTTTGACTCTTCACACCTTTTCAAAATAATAGTTAAATGCTCAATACAAGAATCAAATGAAATGCCAAATACAATAAAGTCATCAATGAAAATCTCAAGCCTTGCTCAATAAAATCTGAAAAGATAGACATCATATAGCTCTAAAATGTTCTGGGGGCATTATAAAGTCCAAAAGGCATTCTACAATAAGAAATTGTGGCATAAAGGCTATTAAATATTATTTTAATCTAGTCTTCAACTGCTATAGGAATTTTATGATAACCTGAGTATCCATCTAAAAAGAAATAGAATGAATGTCCTACCAATCTCTTAAACATGTGGTAATAAATGCCAAAGGGAATTGGTCATTTCTAGTGCTTAATTTACTTTCTTATAATCAATACAAATTCTCCAACCTGTGATTGTTGTAGTTTGAATCAACTCATATTTTTCACTAGTCATAATAGTTAAACCTCCCTTCTTTTCCACATAGCAAATGAGACTAACCAAAGCACTATTATAAATAGATTAGATGATGCCTGAATCAAGCCATTTGAGTATCTCTTTTTTAACTACTTCCTTCATGGCTAGTATAACCTTCTTTTAGATCACCCCTTTTTTTAAGAAGCATCCAACTGCATTAATAACTAAAAAAGCAATAAAAACTACAGACTTCTAACATTTGATTCCTCCTTTAACAACCTAATAAAAATAGGAGGAACCTTATTCATACTAATGTCTTCCCAAATATAAGAACTAAAGATAGCATAGTTAGCACATAAGTCCGCTAACTTATTACACATCCTATCTATATAATTGAAAATCACATAATTGAAATCCTTGATAAAAGAAAGCTCTTCCAACGCCTGACTGCCTCTCCTAATTGCATCCTGAAGAAACTTAATGATGTTGGCATTGTCACCTTCAATGATAAGACCCTTATAATAGAACATTCAATCTTAAATAGCATCCTTGATGGATTTAATAGCTAGAAGCTCCAATCGAGAAACATCCCAATGAACACAAGCATGTCCAAATGCCAGAACAACTCTGCCTTTGTGGTCTCAGAAAACACCACCGATCCTAGCTTTATAAGATGGTGATAACGATTCATCCACCTTAACCTTGATCTAATCTGGTGGTGGAGGATGCCAATGATTATCCAACAGCTTAAAAGGCTAATTATCACCCCAGTGGTTCGAGTTAAAACTATTATAAGATGTTGAAACTATAGCATAACTCATAGAATTAGCCGCGATCACCAAAGAACTACCCTCATACCCTCCGTGAACCAGCTCATTCCTCGCCTTCAATGAAAAGTAAACAGCATTGCAAAACAATTTAACTAACAAAGTATTCTATAAAGCCAGCCACCTACAGCAGTCTTTAAAACAATCAAATGGCAGAATTCTGAAGCTGCATCTATTTAAGTGTTGAAAAACCTCCTTCAGCTTCTTACATTTAGTTACAACATAGTCAATGTCTTCAACTTCATCACAGCTTCTTGGACACCAGTTTCCCCCTTGTAATCTCCTATATGATAAGAAATGATAAGTTGGAATATCATTATTGAAAATTCTCCACCAGAAAGTTTCCACCCGAGGGATAAGCTTAGCCTTTTTCATCCAAGATGTTCTTGCTCCAATGCAATAATTGCCATTATAGAAATAGATTTCCCATTTTACTGATGAATAAGTTCCATCCTATCTTTAGATAGATCTAGCAAAATCTGTATCTTACTAATAAGATCCATAAGATCCTTCCTGATGAACTTGTTCAGTTCACTTTCATTCCAGCATCCATCAGAAATGAACATATCCTCCATCAATTCATTATTTCCTTGTGACAGTACAAATGTCAGCCATCTACTAATACTTTTATCCATAATCCAAGTATCTTTGAAGACATCAATAGATTCACCAATAGCAATGCTCCATCTAATAATTGGTTTGAGAAATCTTCTGCCATCAGTAATTAATCTCCAAGAAGCTGAGCCTACCTTCTTCGGAGCACCATCATCATGCAGTGAGCCATATGTTGAAATCCAGGATCCCGAGCACTTAATTTTGATGGTGACAACTAATACTTACTAAATCCATATGGACTTCCTTTAGATTACAAATGCTTATCCTTGTATATGAGCACTAACATTTCAGGTCGGATGCACACTGCTCAAGGTTACTGGAGACTCAAACCGGGTAGAATAGGATGTTGAAAAGTCTGTAATTTTTATTTTTTTATTTTTATTTTCTTGAGTCTGCCACAGAAGCATGTATGTGAAGGGAGAAACCATGCACACACAAGGGGAGATTTATTTTAAATGTTAAATTTTTTTTTAAGAATATCGTACTGTATGATTTAAAATTGTACTATACGATTAATTAATAATACTCAGGCTAACGGCTATTTTTCAGATGATTAACTTTGTAATCTAATCATACTGTACGATAAGATTCAATTGAAAAACTCTAGCCGCCAGAATAAGTTTGTTAAGTTCCTAATTTTGATTCCTGAACTGATCGTACAGTACGATGATGATCGTACAGTACGATTAATTGAATACTTATCAAAATTATCTCCCGTAATCAGGAAATAAATGTTGGTTTCTTATTTAATGTCGATCATACCGTACGATGATATATATCGTACCGTACAATAGACAGAGACGATTACATTCATCCCTTCGATTGTACCAGATGAAACAAAGGTTTTTTGTTCTGTTCATCTTGGCCGATATTCATATCGTACTGGATGTTATCCTGAAATGAACTTATCAAAATTATCTCCCGTAATCAGGAAATAAATGTTGGTTTCTTATTTAATGTCGATCATACCGTACGATGATATATCGTACCGTATAATAGACAGAGACGATTACATACATCCCTTCGATTGTACCAGATGAAACAAAGGTTTTTTGTTCTGTTCATCTTGGCCGATATTCATATCGTACAGGATGTTATCCTGAAATGAACTAATCATACTGTATGTTTAGTGGAGTGCTAGACGACTGACAGAGATGATTTCATTTGCCCCATCGATCATACCAGACGAAACCAAGATTTTTTTGTTCTATTCATCCTGGACGATATTCGTATCGTACAGGACGATATCCTGAAACAAACTAATCATACTATACGACTAGTGGAGTACTGGAAAACTGGTAGAGATGAATTTTTTCATCCCAGGAATCGTCCCACAGATCATCCTGTATGAATAGTAGAAATCAACATTATCATCCTGTATGATATATAGATCGTACAGTATGATATGTATATACTTCGATAACTGTTCATCTGTGCTCGTACTGGACGGATCCGTGCTTGAACTGATCATACTGTATGATGGTAAATCGTACTGTACGAACATAAATGCAAAAGTTGAAATCTTTAGGGTTTTCTAAAGCCTGATATAAAAACAACTTAAAATTTTTTATGGGGAGTTATTGGTCTATCCTCTTGCTGTGAGAGGCTTTGAGGGCAGAAGGAGATTCGTGAAGGAGAAGTTTTTCCTCGTAGAGATCTAGGGCTTACGAGAGGAAGGTGAAGGTGAGCTTGAGCGTGAGGGAGAAGTAGTGTGAGGGGATCACACAGTGGCTCCAAGCTAGCTGCATGCTTTGCTCCTCTTATGGCTTTGGGGAGTCTCGGGAAAGTTCTCGAGGGAAGAGTCACTTCAAGATCAACATCGTCAAGTTACTCTGCCATCTCCAGGAGGGAGAAAAAGGAGAAGGTCTGCTGCCGTCACCAGGAGGGTGACATAGCATTTGGTATTCCGCCGCACCAAGGGAGGTGAAAGTGAGGATTGTAAAGGCTTCTCCGCCTTGCTATGAGAGCAAAAGGAGAGTCAACTTTTACTAGTGCAAATCCCGGAGTAGAGGACTCCGGGGAGTGGACGTAGGTCAAGTGACCGAACCACTATAAAAATCTCTGGTGTGTTTTTTCCATTTTACCATACTTTGCTTTTCATGCTCTTAATTAGTACTTTAAATTGCTTGGTGAAAAATCAAAATTTAAATCTTGTATTATGAAAGTTACAATTGAATTACCAATATCATCGTTGTGAACGTTGTACTTGCTTCCGCACGTTATTCGTTGAGTTATCCTTTAAAAAATACAAAAAAAGTAGAACTCTTATTTAGGATTGATTTTTTAAAATACCAATTCACCCCCCCCCCCCCCCTCTTGGCGTATCTCATACTTTCAAGTAGTATTAGAGCGGGGTTTCAAAATACTGTTTTACAAAACCTAGAAACGTAAGATCATGGCTCAATTTGGTAACCGTAACACTGCAGAGGGTTATTCTATAACCTGTCCACCTTTATTTGATAATATACCATTTGATTTCTGGAAAATACACATGTCTACATTTTTACAGTCTCTAGACTATCGCATGTGGATGTTGGTCCAAGAAGGTTATTCCGCACCGTTTCGTATGTTAAATGGAATTAAAACTGAAATATCATTTAATGAATGGAGCATTGAGGATAGAGAACTTGCATAGTTAAATGCTAAATGTCTAAATTATTTTTTTTGCGCATTAAAATCAGAAGACTATATGCGAGTATCAACTTGTACTACTGGTAAGTAAATTTGGGACAAACTGTGTATCACGTACGAAGGAACTAGTGAGGTCAACCAATCTAGGTTGAACATACTGCTACATGATTACGAACTATTACGCATGAAACCTAGTGAAACTATATCTGACATGTACACTCGATTCACCCAGATTGTAACATCTCTGTATGCTTTAGGGAGAGAGTTGTCTAACTCAGAAAAAGTAAATAAAATACTGCGATGTTTGCTTAGCTCGTATGATGCTAAAATCACTACAATAACTGAGTCAAAAGACCTGAACGTTTATTCTATTGACAATTTACTTGGGTCACTCATTGCCTATGAGCAAGGAGTGAGTCAACGACAAAGTGATGCAGGTGAAAAGAAGGAGTGAATGGTGGCTTTAAAAGCAAACAATTCTAAAAGTGACAGCTCAGCAGCGAACAAAGATGACGACATCTCCTTGATGACTCATCAGTTCAAAAATTTTCTGAAAAGAAAGCAACGCCGTCATTAAAGCAATTGGAATAAAGGTAAAAGCTCAAAGCTTACTAAAGTTGCATCTGACACAATTTGCTTTGAGTGCAGGAAACCCAGTCATCTCCGAGCTGATTGCCCCAACATCAAGACTCATCAAACCAAGGAAAAGGGTGAGGAAAGATCAAAGTTTAAGAAGGGCAAATTTAAGACACAAAAAGTGTTTTGGGCCGACTCTGCCTCAGAATCATTTAAAGAAGAAGCAGAGGAGGAGGTAACGAATCTACGTCTTATGACTAATGATAATCTTGATCAATCAGATCAAGATTAGGTATGTCAACTGTCTTACGATGAACTGCTTATTATTTCTGAAAAAATTCATGACTCGTATAGAAAGTTAAAGAAAATGCATGTGAATCTTAACACTGAGTTTATTACTTTACAGAAAGAGCATGCTAGTGTAGTTAAGAATTTGTCTGATTTGGATAAAGATCATATGTCTTTGCTTGATGAATATGATGCATTAAACAAGAAGCATATTGAGTTAACCACTACACACGATACCTTGAAATCATCACATGTTGAACTAGAGAATGCATTTAAGAAACAAGAAGAACTAGCAGGGGAACTAAGTAGTAGTGAGCATACATTGAGATTTGAATATGCAAGCCTTAACCAAGAGAATAAATTTTTAAATAAAAAACTTCATGCATTCGAAAATAATAAAATACCTCCCACATTTGCTGAGTTTTTTCAGCCTCCACCATATGAGCCATCTCATTCAAAACCTGCACGGCATGCATCACCAAACCCAGAAATAGGCACTACCACCCTCGTAGATTAGTGAACCCATTTTCCGGTGTTAGATGTTATTCTTATGGCATGCTAGGTCACATAGCCCGCACGTGCACAATTTACTATAGGACACATCTAGTGTGGAGACCTAAATCACATTCATCACAGTATAACATGCATACATTTCATTCATATAAGCATAGGGTGGAACCCAAACTCACTTGGGTTCCCAAAGCTAATCTGTGATTGACATTGTAGGGATGCTCTCACAAAAGACCTAGTGAGAGCATGTGGTACCTGGATAGTGGCTGCTCGAGACACATGACTAGAGACATGAAGCAGTTCGTGACACTGGAGGCCAGGTCAGGAGCCAAGGTAACATTGGGAGACAACACCACCAGGAAAGTGGTGGGCTCAGGTATCATTGGAAACACTAAGAATTTGATTATTGAGAATGTACTTTTAGTTTATGGTTTAAAGCATAATCTTTTAAGTATTAGTCAACTATGTGACAAGGGCTTTGACATAAAATTTCTTTCTAATAAATGCATGATTAGCTTAAATTATACACTTGTGTTAGAAGGAAAATGCATAAATAATGTTTACATGTTAGATTTAAACTGCATTGAAAACTCAAACTCTTTGTGTCTGAAAATAATAGCTGATGACACTTGGTTATGGCATAGGAGACTATGCCATGCTAGTATGAAAACACTTAGGAACATCACTTAGAAAGACTTAGTTAGAGGCATACCAAAGTTAGACTTTACTAAGGATCATCTTTGTGATGTCTGCCAACTAGGAAAACAAGTTAAATCTTCATTTCATGCAGTCAAGGATATCAACACCACTCAGCCACTAGAAACTCTCCACATAGACCAGTTCGGACCTGTTAGTACAGCCAGCCTAGGAGGGAAGTTGTATGGATTTGTAATAGTGGATGACTACTCTAGGTTTACTTGGGTGAAATTCCTAGCTCATAAGAGTGAGTCATTTGAAGAGTTTAGAATTTTCTCCACTTGGATTCAAAGGAAATTAGGATGTGTAATTTCAACAATTCATAGTGATCACGATGGAGAATTTGAGAATGATAAATTTGAATCATTGTGTAAAGATGTTGGAATAGAACATAATTTCTCTGCTCCTAGAACTCCTCAGCAAAATGGAATAACAGAAAGAAAGAATAGAACTTTAGTTGAAGCTGCTAGGGCTATGTTAGCTGAATACACTCTTCCTAGATATTTTTGGGCAGAAGTAGTGAATACCGCGTGCTATGTGTTAAATAGGGTAAATGTTAGATCCAAACTTAATAAGACACCCTATGAGTTGCTTAAGGGTAGGAAACCCAATCTTTCCCACTTACACATTTTTGGTTGCAAATGCTTCATCTTAATCAATGGAAAGTCACCCTTAGGAAAGTTCGATCCTAAATCTGATGAAGGGGTTTTCCTAGGCTACTCATCTATAGGTAAAGCCTATAGAATCTTCAATAAGAGAACCCTAGTAGTAGAAGAGTCCACCCATGTGGTATTTGATGAATCCAATAAGACCTCTGAATCTAATCATGAAGAAGAAGAAGTTGAGATTATACGGGGAGTAGAAACCATTACCATAGAGACTAGAGGGAAACCTCAGGAACATCTGCCTAGAGATTGGAAATTTTCTTCTAATCATCCTAGAGAACTGATCTTAGGAGACCAATCAGAAGGGGTAAAAACTAGGCATGGACTTAGGAAAGTGGTTAGTCATTCTGCATTCATATCTATGATTGAACCCACGAATATAGATCAAGCCTTAGGAGATGAATTCTGGATCCTAGCAATGTAAGAAGAGTTGAACCAATTCATTAGGAATGATGTATGGGAACTAGTCAAAAGACCTAAAGAACAAAGTGTGGTTGGAACTAAATGGGTCTTTAAAAATAAGATGAATGACTCTGGAATAGTAGTGAGAAACAAGGCTAGGTTAGTAGCAAAGGGGTATAACCAAATTGAAGGAATAGATTTTGAAGAAACCTTTGCTCCGGTAGCTAGACTAGAAGCCATCAGGGTACTTTTAGCCTTTGCTTGTTTTAGGGATTTTAAGCTGTATCAAATGGATGTCAAGAGTGCTTTCCTGAACGGGGTAATCAAGGAAGATGTTTATGTGGAGCAACCCCCGGGGTTTGAAAACTCACAATTTCCAAACCACGTGTTCAAACTGAAAAAGGCACTATACGGGTTAAACAAGCACCTACAGCCTGGTATGAAAGACTTAGTACGTTCCTACTAGATAGAGGCTTTGTTAAGGGTAGTGTGGACACCACCTTATTCTTGAAGAAGGTAGGAGTTGAGGTACTCATTGTTTAGATTTATGTAGATGACATCTTGTTCGGATCGACGGAGAAAAGCTTATGTAATGAATTTTCAAAAATAATGAGTGATGAGTTTGAAATGAGTATGATGGGAGAACTTAGTTACTTCCTTGGATTTAGTGTAAAACAAATGGAAGGTGGAACGTTCCTTAGCCAATCTATGTACATAAATGATATTTTGAAAAAATATGAAATGGACAATGCTAAGGCTATGAATACACCTATGAGCTCTAACATTCAATTGGATAAAGATCCCAGTGGGAAGTCTGTAGATCAAAAGAGGTATAGGGGAATAATTAGATCATTTCTCTACTTGACTGCCAGTAGACCAGACATAATGTTTAGTGTGTGTCTCTATGCCCGCTTTCAAGCTGACCTGAAAGAATCTCACATGATTGCTGTCAAAAGAATTCTTAGATATCTACTAGGTACCCTGAACTTAGGAATTTAGTATCCTAGACACAACACTACTTTTGAAATCTTAGGGTACTCAGACTCAGACTTTGCAGGATGTAGGGTAGATAGAAAAAGCACCTCTGGTACTTATCAATTCATTGGACAATCGTTAGTTTCATGGTCCAGTAGAAAACAGAATTCGGTACCCCTATCAATAGCCAAAGCAGAATATATAGCGGTAGGTAGCTGTGTTGCACAAGTTTTGTGCTTAAAACAATAACTGTTAGATCTAGGACTACCTGTAGGAACCATTCTAATCATGTGTGACAACACTAGTGCTATTTACATATCTAAAAATCCAATCAACATTCACGAACAAAACATATAGATATTAGACATCATTTCATCAAAGATCATGTAGCCAAAGGAGATATTGAACTGCACGACGTTGCTATTGAAGATCAATTGGCTGACATTTTCACAAAATCATTAGATTATGACACAATTAGCACCTTAAGAACCAAATTAGGTGTCATAGATATTCAAGCCTAAAATAAAAAAAAAACACAAAAAAAAATTATGTGTTTGTTATGATTGGTTTGTTTAAAAAACAAAAAAAAAATGGTTTCCTGATCCTCTTACCTTGTTGATGACAAACTTTAAATTTCTCTGTAAGTCGTATTGGACGATCCAATATCGTACTGTACGATAATTTAAAATCACTCAAATCTCAGCCGTCCACTCCCATTCACGGTCCAGATCTCTCAGGTCTTGCACATATCGTACTGTACGACTCACCACTTTTACTGTACGATATATATAATTGGCCATCGTACTGTACGAACCACACATCATACGATACGATCCACGTGTCAAATAGATTGGGACAAATTTAAACAAGGCCAGTACAAATATTATTGTCTTTCATACTGTACGAACACCTGTTCGTACTGTATGATTCATTTTGTCATAGGTCGTTCAGACGACTTCTCGGGACGAACGCCTCACACTCAAGTTCATACAGTATAATTCTGATCGTACTGTATGATTTGACTCACTTTTTGAACGGTCATCCAGACGACATTTTTTCCCCTATCGTACTGTACAATACGAAATCGTACTGTACGATATATCCCAAATTCTATAAAATGGAGGGCTTCTTTGGCTTAACTGACTCACACCAAATTTCCTCCCTCTCTCAAATCACTTCTTCCACAATGTCTGGTGCAAGTAAGCACTGCTGGATGATCGTCGGGAGCTCTTCCTCCTCTCGGTGATTCGTCGATCGCTTTCTCTCCGCTGCAGACGAGAAAGCATACAATAAACTCAAACAAGCCAAAATCAGTCCATCTCGAATGCTGAATCAAGCCGCTCTGAATTTCGAGGTGATGTACCTTTTCGCCTCCACCACCCTTCATTTCCTGTTGACTCTAGCATTTCCTTTCCACTCCGAACTTCTTTTTGAGTTTCTTGCCAATGTAAAAATCAACCTAGAGAACACCACTTTCACTTCCTATGTCTACAAATAGCATGTCGTTATCACCGGCAACGACATAGCTGCACACATTGGGCTGTCCACTGACGGCCCTCATCCCCAATCTATGATCTCACATGATTATGATTGGACCTCAGTTAATATGACCCTTAGAGGTGTCCCATCCAATCAGCACCTGCCCCTTATCCAAACCCTGAATCAGAATACACGCGTTATCCAGCATGTCCTTCACACGTCCATCATACCCAAAGCTGGAGACCGCAGCCATATTACTCCACTGTTGTCTGTAGTCACGTATCTAATAATGTCTGGAATAAAATTCAATGAAGCCCAAATGATTTTTGATTATATCCATACCCTGTCTGCATATCGATATCCCGGTGCCCGCCAAAAACTGAACCTTGCTTTAGGACATGTCATAGGATACATCTTAGATGCCAAGTACCAACTTCATTATGCGCTACCTCCAGATCATCTTCCTATCTTCTACTCAGATGCCTCTATTCGTATCTTATTCCATCGGGGGGCCACTCACACCGATCCTAAATTTGATGACAAAGAGGCTGTTGCTCCTGCTGACGCCCCTCCACCACCACCAATCCACCCACCTGGTCTTGCTCATCCTGACTACCCTCACGATGACATCATTCAACGCCTTGATTGATTGGAGACTCGATTGGATTCCCATATTGCTCAGTAATATCAGGAACATGAAACTGATATGAAATGGTTTAGGGAGCGCTTGACCTCCATCGATCACTAGTTTGCATCCCTCCATCAGTACTACCAACTGTTTCCACGACCTCCACCACCACCTCCGGATCAGGATCCAGAATTTTGAGTTATTGTAGTTATTTTTGTTATTTTTTTTAGTTTCTTGTCATTGTAGTTGTTTCTTTATTCTTCCGTTTTTGGTGCTATCAAAAGGGGGAGACGTTTCTGTGTTCTGTGTTGTTCTATTTTTCTTACTATTAATGATATCAGTTGTTTATGTTTACTCTTCTGTTCTCACTATATGTTATTCTCTTGTTATGTTTTTTTTTCTATATGTTATAATAAAAAGAAAATAAAATTTTTTCTCTCCTCCTATTTAAAAAATAATTACTTATTCTTCTTAGGGGGAGCTAAGGAAGTCAGAACAACTGTGACCATTAGAAAATATTATTTGACACCATCAAAAAGGGGGAGATTGTTGAAATCCAGGATCCCGAGCACTTAATTTTGATGGTGACAACTAATACTTACTGAATCCATATGGACTTCCTTTAGATTATAAATGCTTATCCTTGTATATGAGCACTAACATTTCAGGTCAGATGCACACTGCTCAAGGTTACTGGAGACTCAAATCGGGTAGAATAGAATGTTGAAAAGTCTGTAATTTTTATGTCTTTATTTTTATTTTCTTGAGTCTGCCACAGAAGCATGTATGTAAAGAGAGCAACCATGCACACACACAGGGGGAGATTTATTTTAAATGTTAAAATTTTTTTTTAAGAATATCATACTGTATGATTTAAAATCATACTGTATGATTAAATAATAATACTCAGGCTAACGACTATTTTTCAGATGATTAACTTTGTAATCTAATCAAACTGTACGAACGTTATCATTCTGTAAGATAAGATTCAATTGAAAAACCCTAGCTGCCAGAATAAGTTTGTAAGTTCCTAATTTTGATTCCTAAATTGATCGTACTGTACGATGATGATCGTACGGTATGATTAATTGAATACTTACCAAAATTATCTCCCTTAATCAGGAAATAAAAGTTGGTTTCTTATTTAATGTCGATCGTATTGTATGATGATATGTCATACCGTACGATAGACAGAGACGATACATTCGTCCCTTCGATCATACCAGACAAAACCAAGGTTTTTTATTCTGTTCATCCTGGATGATATTCGTGTCGTACAGGACGTTATCCTGAAATGAACTAATCGTACTGTACATTTAGTGGAGTACTGGACGACTGACAGAGATGATTTCATTCATCCCATCGATCGTACCAGATGAAACCAAAATTTTTTATTCTCTTCATCCTGGACGATATTCATATCATACAGGATGATATCCTGAAACAAACTAATCGTACTATACGACTAGTGGAGTGTTGGACGACTGGCAGAGATGAATTTTTTCATCCTAGGGATCGTCCCACAGATCGTCCTGTACGAACAGTAGAAATCAACATTATCGTCCTGTACGATATACAGATCGTACAGTACGATATGTATATACTTCGATAACTATTCGTCTGTGGTCGTACTGGACGGATCCGTACTTGAACTGATCATATTGTACGATGGTAAATCGTACTGTACGAACAGAAACGCAAAAGTTGAAATCTTTAGGGTTTTCTGAAGCCTGATATAAAAATAACTTAAAATTTTTTATGGGGAGTTGTTGGTCTATCCTCTTGCTATGAGAGGCTTTGAGGGAAGAAGGAGATTCGTGAAGGAGAAGTTTTTCCTCGGAGAGATCCAGGGCTTGCGAGAGGAAGGTGAAGGTGAGCTTGAGCATGAGGGAGAAGTAGTGTGAGGGGATTACACGGTGGCTCTAAGCTAGCTGCATGCTTTGCTCCTGTTGTGGCTTTGGGGAGTCTCAGGAAAGTTCTCGAGGGAAGACTCACTTCAAGATCAACATCGTCAAGGTACTCTGCCATCTCCAGGAGGGAGAAAAAGAAGAAGGTCCGCTGTCGTCACCAGGAGGGTGACATAGTGTTTGGTATTCCACCGCACCAAGGGAGGTGAAAGTGAGTATTGTAAAGGCTTCTCCGCCTTGCTGTGGGAGCAAAAGGAGAGTCAACTTTTACTAGTGCAAATCCCGGAGTAGAGGACTCCGGGGAGTGGACGTAGGTCAAGTGACCGAACCACTATAAAAATCTCTGGTGTGTTTTTTCCATTTTACCGTACTTTACTTTTCATGCTCTTAATTAGTACTTTAAATTGCTTGAAGAAAAATCATAATTTAAATCTTGTATTATGAAAGTTACAATTGAATTACCAATATCATCGTTGTGAATGTTGTACTTGCTTCCGCACGTTATTCGTTGAGTTATCCTTTAAAAAATACAAAAAAAGTAGAACTCTTATTTAGGATTGATTTTTTAAAATACCAATTCACCCCCCCTCTTGGCGCATCTCGTACTTTCACCATACTTTGGATAAAGAACCTTATGCAATAATGAGTCTTTATCTTGTATATTTTTCCAAGCAAGTTTAGCCCTTAATGGTCCAGCTTTGTCTGAACAGGAATGTAATTTTCGGCCTCTATAATTCAATGACCTGCACATCATGTCCCAGCTAAGATAATGTAGCCCAAATCCTCCATTCATCTTGTTCCAAATTAAGCTTCTACACATCTTATCAATTTCATCTAAGACACCTTTCAGGATCAGAAAAAGAGTAGAGTGAAAAGTAGGATAAGATAGCAAAACTAATTTAACAAGTGTAATTCTCCGAGCTAAAGAGATGAATTTATCACCCCAAATGTTCAACATCTACAAGGCTTTATCAATAATGAATTGAAAATCTATTCTTGCAAGCCTCCTCAAAGCAACTTTAACTCTTAGGTAATAGAACTCCTTAACCGGTTTGAAACCCATAATATGAAAAATAGCTCTCCTTATCCTTCTCCTTATAGATTTGTCAAATAAAATTCCAAATTTACTAACATTTACCTTTTGACCTGTCCAACCACAAAAGTCCATTAAAATACCTTTGATCTCCTTCACTTCCTTCAAGTTTGCTTCAGAGAAAATAATGATGTTTTCTACATAGAGCAAATGTGAAATCCTTGGGCCATTTGGACAAACATGTATTCCAATTGAATAAATTCTTTATAATAAAGCATTCGATAAGGTTGAGAATAAAGAATAAAAAAATGGTGATAAAGGACAACCTTGACGAGACCCACTTCTAGAATTGATCCAATTTGTAAAGTTGCCATTAATCAACAAAGAGAAGGTAGGTTCTTGAACACATTCCATAATTAATTTAGAAAACTTAGTGGGAAACCTGAAATAATCTAAAGCTTTCACCAATGTAGGCTAGCCCATAGAATCATAAGCTTGCTCCATATCTATTTTGAAAGAGACTAATCCCTTAGAAGATTTTGAATACCTTAACTTATGGAATACTTCCTGTGTTGCCAGAAAATGATCAAATAGTGACCTTCCTTTTAGAAATGCCACTTGCTCTTCAGAAACTAACTTAGGAATAATAAATGATAATTGTTCAAAAGAACCTTAGCAGCCACTTTATAAACCATGTTGCACAGACTAATGGGTCTATATTTTGAGGGAGACATAGGATTGCTCACCTTAGGAATCAACACAATAAGAGTCTCTTTCCAACCATCACACATTTCCTCCATATAAAATAAAAGGTTAATCACATTCCAGAAATCATCATTAATAATGGCCCAATAAGATTTGATAAAGGAGTAGGAAATACCATCATTTCTTGGAGTAATGTTCCCACCAGCCTGCTTGATCACGACCTCCACTTCTTCTAAGGAGAACTCTTTATTGAACATTCTTATATCATCTCCGTCCAAACATCTCCATGGAGAAGGCCAACCATCAATTATGCAGCTTCTTTCTCTCCACTTCTCCTTAAAGAACTGAAATAGAACATCCTTAATCTGGTGTTGATCCTACACCAAAAGACCATTTTCATCTTTAATTTTAAAAATGTAATTAGAATTCCTCCTTACAATAGCAAAAGCCTGAAAAAATCTAGAATTACAATCACCCTCAACCAACCACTTAACCTTTGCACGTTGCCTCCACCACGTGTTCAACAAACCCAAAGTTAAATTTAGGTTATTTACCTTTGCTTTTAGGGAACAACTATCTTCAATCGAAAGACGCCCATTTTCTGCTTTATTTTCTTGTAGCTCCAAGATCTCCCTCTTAAGGCTTTCCTTTAATTGAGTTAAGCTTTTAAGCTTAGCTTTACTCCAGTAAAACAAAGCCTTCAAAGCTCGTTTCATCCTGTAGTTCATAATTTCAGAAAAACTCCAAAATGTTTTCTTCCTCCATGCCTCTCTCACCACCGCAGTAGAAGCCAGGATAGAAGCCCATACATCTTCAAATTTGATAGTTCTATTAGACATAGGACTGAATTCCAGCAGATTTGAAAGGATCAGGAAACTTTTAGATCACCCTTAGGTTGAGTTTTCTTCCATCAAAATTGTGTGCATGCATAATGATGGACTAACCTCTTATATATCAATCATCACCCAACCAATTTTTTTCTTAAGAGTCTTCAAAACCCTTAATAACTTACCCTCCTAACCTTTCTTCAAATCAGAAGAGATTATAACAGGTAAGGTTGATCTATCACCTAAAAATGCATACTTCAAATGGGTTGAAAGAGCATTTAACTCTAATGCAAGTTCTTCAAAAATTAAAGGTCTCAAGGATTTTCATAAGGAAAATGTACCAATGCCTCATAACTCTCTCTAAAAACTCTAGGAGCATTATCTAGTATAAAAAGTTGTATCTGTTCAAAACTACCCTATACCATTCCCATTAACGCCTTACTACTTCTCAACTACATGGCTTTACACTACTCTTTACCTTTATCCTTATAAATAACCTCAATATTGATAACAAGGGTTCCTTAGGGTTTAGTGTTTAGGGAATATGCTAGATGACCTAATTTATGTTATATGTTCGGAAGGGTAGTGGCTTATTATCCATATTTTGATTATTAGAATTAAAGCCTAGTGGATAATTAAGTCTAGGGTTTTCGAAATTGGGTTGAGGCTAGTTCAAATTTCCTATCTTGTTTGATTATCTGTTATTCTAACTATTACCAATATCTTATTATTATTTCAATAATAATTTGGGTGATTTTTCTAATTAGGATTGTAGGTGTTGGAATACTAATACTAATTTTTTTGCCTATCATTAATTACATTTAAAGATTCTATACCTGATGAACAAGGGTAATTAGATGGTTCAAACTGATTTTCATCAACTAGCAAAGTTGCTCTTTAGTTGAACTAACTCATACGTTATCTAACTTCCTAGAAATGGAAACTAATTGAGTACTCAAGATAGATAATGCATCTGACTCATACACTCTGGAAACTTTCGTAGGATTGACACTATTAAAAGTCCATTGGATGTTATTAGTGGTCATCACCTCAATTAAAGCATAGGCTTCTTCAAAAATTTTTTGACATTACTGAACTTTCAACATCAGCATCTATAGTTATCCTAAGAGAGCCATCTAATCCATTATAAAAAATTGGAATTATTAACTAATCTAACAACTCATAATGTTAACATTTTTAAAGTAACTACTTAAATATTTCCCATGCTTCATAAATAGACTTGCCATCTAATTGCATTAAAGATATGATATAATTCCTTAGCTAGGCTATTTTAGATGGAGGAAAGTTTTTCACTAAGAACTTATGGGAAAACTCATTTCAAGTAATAATAGAACCTAGCGATAAGAAATTCAACCACACTCTCACTTTTTTTCTTGATGACATGGAAATAACTCAAGTTTAACGGCATCATCAGAGACTCTATTATACTTGAAGGTTATATAGAGTTTTAAGAAACTTGTATACAGATGTTTGGATCCTCAATAGAATTCCCTCTAAATTATAAAATTTGCACCATCTGGATCATCGTAGGTTTATGTTTAAAATTATTTGCTTGAATATTGGGCAGTTTGATACTCTTGAAAATGCCATCTACTAATAGGTTAGCAACATGGTGCTGAATACATGCGCTATCCAACACATTCTTTAACACAATGTGATTCCTAAGGTAGGTAATTGCATTAATATTACTCCTTTGCTCTCTATTATCACCTACTTTGCATACTGACACATAATTTAATGGTTTAAATATGATTATTAGGAATATAAAAAATTTAACGTCCATTAAAAACCCTCGATCCTATCATAAGAAAAACTAGCCCTAGGAAACATCATTGTCTAAAACATAGAAGAAAAATATATGGTGTGGGTGTCTCTTTATCTAAGGATAGAGTTAAAAATTTGTGTAGAATTTATGACATTCACTTTCTTGTTTTAATTGAGCCTTTAGCTTCTGCTACTAATTTGGATTCTGTTCGCAATAAGTTAGGCTTTAATTTTCTTTTGGCAACTATACTTATAAATTTGGATTTTCTGGAAACACTTTTTTTCTTTAGATATTATCATGGATTTGCCTCTATTGATTCATACTAACATTACTTTTAATCAGGTATCCTACTATGCTTATTTTTTTTATGCTTCTTGTTTTAGGTTAGGGAGGAAAATTCCTTAGAATCAACTTACTGATTTGACCGCTTCTGTTAATGCCCCTTGGTTAGTTGGAGGGGATTTTATCTATTTTACTAATATTTTTGAAAGAATTGGAGGTAAGCCTCCTAATTATTATGCTATAGAGGATTTCAATAATATGATTATGAACTGTAACCTTTATGACATTGGTTTTTCTGGTAGTGGTTTTACTTGGAATAAGGGTACTATGTGGCAAAGATTAGATCGCATTCTTTTTAATGACTATTGGATTTCTTCCTTTCAATTGACTCATATTGATCACTTAACCAGAACTTTATCTGACCAATCTTGTTTGTTGTTAAGCATTAATAGGAATAGTATAAATTATTTTCAACCCTTTAGATTCCAAAATTTGTGGCTACTAGATGAAAATTTTTTATAGATTGTGCAAAGTAACTAGTGTGCCCCCCCCCCCCCCCCCCCCCCCCCCCCCCTTTTCCCTTCTGATAATGTTTTTGGTATGTCTAGGTTTTGGTTTAAATTGAAAAGACTTAAGCAAAAATTGTCTTGGTGGAATAAATGCATCTTCAAGAACATATTTACTTGTATTATGCTTGCTGAAAAAGATGTTGAAAATGCTGATATAGTCTACATGTAGAATTCATCTTTTGAGAACTTAGCCACTCTCAATAATACCAAGACTATTTTGTTCAAGTTTCTGGAAAAAGAAGAAGCTTATTGGAGGCAAAAAGATGCCTCTAAATTTATTGTGGAAGGTGATCACAATACTATTTTCTTTCATAACATTGCTAATCACAATAAAGTTAGTAGGAAAATTCATAAGATCACCTCCCCTGACAGTAATGTCTTTGAAAACTCTGATTTAATTGTTGCCTCGGGTGTTGAGTACTTTGAAAATGCTTTCAACAAAAATTTTTGCCTGGATTTTAATATTTATTTCTCGTGTATTCCTTCTCTTATTTCTGAAGAGGATAATTTGTTGTTAACTAAACTCCTTCTGAGAAAGAAATTTGACAAAATTTAAAAGATATGAACTCCGATTCGATTGCCGGTAGTGATAGTTTTACAACTTAGTTTTTTCAGAATACTTGGGTAATTATTAAAGAGGTCCTCGTCAATGCCATGGTGGATTTCCTTAGGGGCAACCCTATACCTAAATTCTTTACTTCTACTTCTTTAGCATTAATTCCCAAATCCAATGCCATTAATTTTTGGAATGATGATCGCCCCATTAGTTCATGTACTTTTTTTAATAAAATTATTGGCAAAATTATTATGGGGAGGCTTGCTTGAATTTTTCCTAAGATTATTTCTTTGGAACAAACTAGTTTTGTGAAAGGTAGATCTATATTTGACAATGTTTTACTCGCCCAAGAATTAGTTCATGATTTGCATGCTAAGGTTTCAGGTGGCAATATTATTTTCAAAGTTGATAATACTAATGCTTATGACAATCTTAATTGGGAATTTCTTTATACTATTTTAAAGCTTTTTGGTTTCAATATGCATTTCATTAATCTTATTAAAAATAGCATAGAACATTGTTACTTTCCTGATATTATTAATGGAAAGTCTCATGGATATTTCGAATCTTCTCATGGTTTAATACAAAGGGATCCTCTATCTCCTGCCCTTTTTATTATTGCTGTGGAGTTCTTATCTAATGGTATTAATAATCTTTTTAGGCTTCACCCTACTCTGTAATTTAGAATGGGTGGTGCTTTCCTATTACCTAATTGAGCTTTGCATATGATTTTTTTATTTTCTATAATGGTTCTATTAAAATGCTTAATATTCTTTTCAAATTTCTTAATTTATTTCAACATGCTAGTGGTTTGATTTTTAACCTTTATAAAAGCTATTTTATTCCTACTACGTATATATCTCATACATGAGTTACTAGTATTGAAAGAAAATTTGGATTAAAAAAGAGCTATTTGCCTTGAAGTATTTGGGTACTCTGCATTATAAAAGTAAGAAATGATCTCATTTATTTGAAGATATTTTCACTATTATTCATAAGAAACTTTCTTCTAGGGATTTTAATTTCCTTTCTTTTGGAGGTAGGCTTATTCTTATTAATCATGTTCTATGTTATATTCTTATTTACTTGATGCATACTATGTGTCCTACTTTAAATATTTGTAGCAGAATGGAGATTTTATTTAACAAATTTCTTTGGGGTGCTAAAGATAGTAAACATGTTATGTTATGTTGTTCTTGGAGTAATTGTTTGGGGGCTATGGATGAGGGAAGACTAGGCTTTAAAACTTTCACGGATATGACCAAGACCTATAACCATAAACTGTGGTTTACCTTTAGAGCTAAAAAAAGTTTATGGGTCAAGTTCAAGGTTTCTAAATATTGTGTTAGGAATCATCCTTTGAATTGTATTTTCAAACTTGGGGACTATTTTAATTGGAAAGATTATGTAATATTAAGTGGGAAGCTTAAGAGTTTTTTCAATGGGGTATGGGAGGAGCCAACATTTTTTTTTGGCAAGATAAATTGTTGGGTAATTTTTCTATTGACAATCTTTTATACACTCACTCTACCTCTGCTTAAAAAGTGAAGGATTTTATTATTAATGAGAGCTGGAATATTAATTTACTTATCAATTTTGTGCCTAATTTTATTATTAAGATAATTCTCAATATTTTTATTCATTTGGAAAATGAGTATTAAATTTTGTTTAATGGTTCTAATGATGGTAAGTTTGCTACTAAGCAAGTTTGCAATTCTACTAGGCAAATGCTCCCTAAAGATTCTCTTTATTCTACCTTCTGGCATGCTAGCATACCTACATCTTACTCTTTTCTTCTATGCAGGATTTTGCACAATTACATACCTTTGGATTCTATTTTATTAAGAAAAGGTTTTTATATTATTTCCAAATGTCAATGCTGTTACCATATTGAGAATATTAATCATGTGTTCATTTAGGGCCCCATTGTTATTAATGTTTGGCTTTACTTTGACAACATGTTTAATGTGATAACTACTATTAGGTATAATTCTATTGCAATTCTTCTTAAGGAGTGGTTCATCCCTGATAAAGGTCATATTAGGAATATTTTTCCTGTTATTATTTGTTGGTTTTTATGTAGTATTAGTTATGATTCTAAGCATGAGGAAATTAAAATGAATGCTTTCAGTGTCATCTCTAAAGTTAAGAATAAAATTCATTAGTTGTTTGTTGTTAATTTACTTAAATTTGATTCCTTTAAAGGTTTTTTTCATGTGGCTTGTGAGTTTGGTTTGGTTTTTAGACCTCATCTTGTTAGTTGTAAAGATAGGATTATTTATTGGAGGAAGCCTGTAGAGGGTTATTCGAAACTTAATATTAATGGCACTTGAAATAATTTGAATGTGGGTTGTGGTGGCACTATTCGGGATTCTAATGGTTTTGTGATTGTAGTTTTTGCAAGTCCCTCTAAGGCAATTAGTGCTATTCAAGCTGTAATCGAGGGTCTTCTTTAGGGAATTCAATTATGCATTTCCTTTGGCATCACTAATATTTAGATGGAAGTGGATTCTATGCTCTTGATCATTATCTTGAAGGTAATATCTTTTCAAATCCTGCTAATTTATATATGTTAAGAAATATTAAGTATTTGCTTTCCTTCATTACTTATTCTATTTCTCATATTTTTCTGGAAGGTAATGTTGTTGCTGATTCATTGGCTAAAATGGGTTGTAACTTGTCTGGTTTCACAAAATTCTCTGAACATTCTCTTCCTAAAGATATTAAAGGTTTGGCTACATTAGATTGTTGTGGCATCCCTTATATTCATTTTAATTAGCTGTGTTTTGTTTTGGTTGTTGATGTTTCCTCTACTACTTCTAAGAATGATGTGTTTGGTAGCCTTATCATGGATTCTGATAGTGGGATATATGTTTATTTTGGTTCCTTTGTTCTTGTGGGGCATGAGTATGATATTATGGTGAATCTTGACCCTGCAATTTTTACGAAATTCCATGATATATTGATGAATGTAATTTTTTGAGTTGGATGATTTCATATTACCATGGGTTGGGGAATCAGTCTTACAGTGTGTTGGATTTATGCTTTTATGCTAACTACTAGAATTGGACTGGTTTGAGCAATGATTGGAAATTTTTTAATGTTGATCAATACCTTATGTGCTGCTTGTTTACTCCCTGGGGCCATTACATTCAGATTTTTGTCATCTCTATTTTTAGGCATCTCCACTGGGATGAACCATCAGTGATTTGTATGTGGCTCTTCTATTTTGTTTTTGATCTATTCTCATCTATTATTATGATGTGTAAGGCTTTGGATCATTTTGTCTTGAGAGCCAGTAGGGAATTTTGGGTGCTTGTTTGAGGCTATAAGCTGTTGCTATTTTTGTTCAATTGTTTCTCCTTATATTCCAGTGGCTTTTTCCTGTACAAGATCATTGTGAGACTAGGTAGATTTGGGAGTAAATTGGGTGTCATTTGGGTGTTATTCAAGGTAGCTTTTCAGATACTACACGCCTGAGCTCTTATGACCATTTTCATCTCTGTTTGCATTTTTTTTAGGATGGTTATTTGGAGAATTTTAATATGGAATTGTTGGTTGAATTGGATGGTGAGATTATTTGTGGGGTTGGATAAATTTGGCATATTTTATATTTTCTATAATCTTGGCCTTTTTACTTTTGAGTTGTGTTTGGTTGGTTTTGTGCTTAGTTTTGCTTGTTGTTTGTGGCGTAATACTCTTCTGAATGATGGTTGTTTTAATCTTTATTTAACTATTAGAGTGAGGTATATTGATATTATTAGCATCTTTGTTTGGTGGAAATGGGATCTATGGCTAGTTATCTCTTGGTTCTATGTGGGTTACTTTATGTGGAGGCTCATTACTGCTTTGTTGTTTATTTTACCTGTTATTTATTGGTTTCCTAGTTGTATTTTATTTCTTGTTGTTGGTTCCATTCCATCCATCCAAGGTATTGCTTATGCTAGTGTTTATGTAGCCTGGATTCTTGTTATGAATTGTTATTAGAGCATTTGGAATTCTAATTAGTTGTTTTTTAATGGGAGCATTCATATGTCCATTAACAGGTTATTCTTCATTGTTGCTGAAGGGGTATCCTACACCTTTATTTTGTTTTAAGTCTAATTGGATTCTAATTTTATATAGCTACAACCTTATGTGTTTTTTCCATATATTATTGTAGTGCTTGCTCTGGCTCGGCGATCATTATCTCTTGTAGGTTCGTTGGACAATTGTTCTTGTGGACAAGATGATTAAGTTTTGCAGGAAGTGCATCTGAAAGTCTACGTTATGGCCTTTCTTTTTTGGGTGCTATCTTCTTACAACCCTAGAATGTTACTAGGTTTTTTTATATTTGGTAGTATAGGGGACCTTGGCTCTCAGGTTTTTCTTTGACTTTTTTTTGTAGCTTTGTTGAGCAGTAGTGAGCTAAAGGTCCCCTTTAAGGACCTTGTATCCTTTCTTTTATATTAAAGCTTAGGCACCTTTGCGGATTTCCCCAATATATATATATATATATATATATATATATATATATATATATATATATATATATATATATATATATATATATATATATATATATATATATATATTTATTTATTTATTTATTTATTTATTTATTTATATAATAATAAAAAATTAAAAATAGAAGCAAAATATAAACTCACCTACCCTGCACCAACTTATGACTAGCCCTCCTAATTTATATAACATTTCTTTCATATCATTTATAGTGATAGTCATAGGGCATTACCTTTGGTGGTTATCCATAATTCTGAGGAAGAAGTAGAAGGGGCAGCACTAGCTCAACCCCTCATTATGCTTTCCACTACCCCAAGGATACATGTATAGAGCACTTTTTGTAGTGCTTGAAATCAATTTTAACACACACATAGTTCACCTCAAGGTGGCATGAGTTGTAGCAGCATCATGAGGTGGATTATGTATGGTTCCAAAATAAGTTCTCTGCTCTTCACCGCTACTTTCAGCCACCACCACCTAATTAGGGACCATTTAATATTTGATTTTTTTTCTATAATTTTTTTTCTTTTTGTCAGGATGTAAGTTCCTTTTGGTTATGCTTCCCTTTTTTAGTTGTAAAAAGAGGGAGTTGTAGTAGTATTGGTTTGTAATGTTAGTTAGTTTTTATATTTGTTTAAGTTATTCTTATACTTGTTTTTATTCTTGTACTTATTTTGATGTTTTCTTATATGTGCTTTTTTTGTTATGTTATTTAAAAAATAAAAAACTCTTATTTTTAAATTTACAAATTAAAAATTTAGATGTTTTCGCATAAAATTTTATAAGGGTATATAATGAGGGAAGAACTATGAAGGGAATCAAATACTAACTTGTGAATAAAAAATTCCAACCAACAATTTTGGTTATCAAGAAAAAGGGGGAGATTATTGAAATCCATAAGTTCAAGCTATTTTTTAGATGATTTTAAACATTATTGGACAATTCACTTTCTATAATAAATATGGGTTATTCTTGCTATAGTCAAATTTTAGGTACAATATACAGAAAGCCAAGCCAAAGGAGAGAACTCATGAAATAAACAATTAAGTCCAATCAAGACTTGCTATATGAATCTATGTTTTTTTGCTTGAGTCATTATATATTTAGGTGCATGTTGGCAAAACAACTAAGAACACACTCATGAGTGGGGATCAAAATTGAATATTTTGTTTTTCTATTAAATAAAACTATACTATTAGTTTTTTAAGCTAAAATATGTGAGCTCGACCTACTATTTTGATTATTACAAGCATTATTAGTTTGATCAGTTACTATTCTCTACCTTATATATTACCATTTTTTTAAATGGAAACTCTCTATGGGGCCTATGCGTTAATACAAAAATAGATTACAAGGTCCTTAAAGGAAACCTTTAGCTCGCTACTGCTTGAATGAGCTACAAAACAAAATAAAAGAAAACCTAAGAGCCAATGGATCCCTTATACAAATTACAAAATAACCTAATAACATTCTTGGTCTTCCAGAGGATAGAACCCAAAAAAAAGAAAAAAATTCAACACTTTCGTCGCAGTCTTCCTTCCAAAAATATCCATCTTGTCCCCAAAATTCAAGATTCCTTCAATCTGCATGAAAATCAGACTACAAAACCAAAACATGTATAACAGGATATATGCAGAATTATAACTAATCAACATAAAAAAACCAAAGGACACCGATATCTCTGATGAAAATCATCTACAACCTACCAGCTCTATAGAGCGCCAAGCAATTAGCCATGCTATAATCATCAACAAAGTGGAAAAGAACACTATTGAGTGAATGATAAGTGCAAAAAATGTTAATAACCAAATCCAAAAAAATGTTAAGTGCAAAATAACAAAGTTCTAAAAATTGTAGGAATTCATAGTGCATGCCTTTGTGCCAGAAATTATGATTTCCTGGAATAAACTGCCTGGGAAGCAACATATGAAGCACGAAAATACCAGGTGACGAAATGATCTTCAAATAAGACCGACCACTGGATGAGAAAAAAAACTTGTATCTATCCTCCCACTTTAAAAAGAGAAACAAAACAATAATAATATCCAAATAAATCAACCCAACAGTAAATCCTGCCTAGCCTGTAGAGGAACCAGCCGCTTATGTAGGATCAACCCAAATAAGGGTGAACAAAAAATAAAGGTAGTAGTAAGTAAATCACCACAAAGATCCCCCCATATAAGAAGAGATAGAAATAACCAACCAACAAAACATACCAATTACCATAATGCCAAGGAAGTAATAAAGATTAGATAATAATCGAGAGGTAGAGAGCACAGACACCACATAAAAATTAAACTGGCAAGTTTTGAAAAGAACAGAACTAAGTAACTCTAACATAAGGTATTCCCATACAATCAAGCCTAGCTAAACCCAACAAACTTGGTGGAATAGAGGATCCCGTAAATTCCATAAAATTTGACATGTTACAACCCAAATAAGCTAAATAGTCAGCAGTAGCATTTCCTTCCCTATATATGTGAGATATAGAAAAATTAATAAGAGACAACCATTGTATAATCTCTCTAATAATATAGAAATAAGAAGGATTAGCAATGCCATTTCTAGAAATAAAATGGATAACAAGCTTAGCATCAGTTTCAATCCAAACATTTGTAATCCCAAGCAAAATGCATAATTGTAACCCTTACTTTAAGGCCAAAACTTCAGCCATAATCATAGTGGTAATATCAGAGGGACCTGCAAAAGCTGTAATAATATGGCCATTGAAATTTCGAATGATACCACCACAGCCAGCTTTCAACTTTTTGGAAGCACCATCAATATTAAGTTTGTAGCAACCCATAATAGGTTTTATCCATCTAACTAAAATGTCTTTAGAGAACTGGTTATTAGGCCCAACACCCAAAATGCCAAATTGCTTGGCAATTTGAGAGGAGTTGTTAAAAAATCCAAATTAATCAACTTAGATAAAAAATAAATATCTCGCTTTATACTAAATCTTGGGAATAATGGATGAGGCTTTCATAATGATACTCATGCTTAGCCTCATTCCTACTTTTCCAAAGAAACCAACAAATAATAGTGGGTAACACATTTCTAATATGCCTCTTAATAGGAACAACCCAATGATGCATGATATTAATGATGTTGTTATAATTCTTACAAAATTGAGTAGTAAATAAATTGTCAAAATAAAGCCAAACTTTAAGAGCAGCAGGCCCATTAGCAAAAACATGATTCAAATTCTCAGCATGATAGCATCATTGACATTTAGACACAATACAAAAACCTTTTTTCACTAAGATAGTGTCAACAATGATATAATTATTGAAAATCCTCCATATTAATATAGAATAAGAAGCTGAGATACCTTTTTGTCAAATGGAAGAGAAAATCTTAGATTTAGGTTGCACATACCTAATAAAAAGCCACACCTCTTTAAACGTAAAGCTCCCATCATTAGACTTATTATATAAAATACAATCTTTTTGATCAAGTTGTAAAGGAAATTTCAAAATGAGATTAGTGACAAAATCTGGAACCATATCAGTAAGGTAATTCAATTTTCAAGTCCCTTCTTGAATAAAATTAGCCACTTTACAGGCACTATTTGTTGCAACTTAGTTTTCAAAACTATATTTTTCTATCATGTGAGTTTTTGATGATACCAAAAAGTTATTATATTGATTATTATTTTTCGTAATATTTATTAGATATATTCTATTTGTATTGCTTGTGTGTACTAACATTTCAGAGAAATCATACTCCAAACTACCGAAGAATTCAAGACATATTAGATTCTTGCAATTGAAGTCTATACTTTTTTTATTTTTCTTGAGTCTGAGAGAGAGTGGCTATAATTTGGTAAACGTGCACACACACACTAGGGGAGTGGTTAAAAAAAATTAAATTTTTAAACTAATCATACTGTATGATTTTCAAATCATAATGGATGATTTGTCATGATAGTTCCTCACAAAATAAAGTTAATCAAATTATGCTAGGAAATTTTTTTAAGTATTGTTCGTACTATACGATCCTCGGTTCATACAGACTAATCATAGAGTATGAAATGGATTCATACCAGATCATCACAGATGAACTTGTAATTTTTTTATCTATTCATACCATACGATTTTAGGTTCATCCTATACGATATATTTTTGTACAGATGATTCATAGAGTACAAAAATAGAGTTGTCCACTTTCGTACCAAGAAAAAAATATGATTTGATTGAACTGTTCATACTATACAAAATAGGGTTCGTATAGATGCTAATCAGAGTATAAAATGAGGTTCGTACATGATCATATCAGATGAATAAGTTCTTTTTGAACTATTCCTACTATACGATGTCAGTTCGTATAGATGGCTGACATAGTACAAAATCATGTTCGTAAAGGATTGTACTAGATGAATAACTACCTTTTTGAATTGTTCATATGAACGATCATTGATCGTACTGTACGATTGAAGTCCGTTCAACTTGAAATTTTTAGTTTTCAGAATGATTTTTCTTATCCTTTATATATAAGGGCCATAAAAATTGACTCTCAATACTCTTGTTGTGAATTTCTCTTGAGGAAGGACGTTGGGTTCTCTGCCTTCACCAAAAGGGTGAAAAAGGATGACGGTTCTCTGCCGCACCGGGTTAGTGGAAGAGAGGTTTTTGTAAGGGCTTCTCTGCCTTGCTATGGGGGATAAAGGACTGTTACTAGTGTTTAGTGCAATACCTGGAGAAGGAGTCTCCAAGGAGTGGGCGTAGGTCTTGTTGGACTGAACCACTATAAAATTTGGTGTCTTCTATTCTTTACTTTTTACTGCACTTCTATTTTTTGTATTTTTCATTTTTTATGGTTAAAAAATTATTTTCAAAAAATTTATTATTGTAATAAAAAATATCTTAAATTTGTTTTATAAAATACCAAGAGAATTATTTTTTAAATTACCAATTCAACCCCCTCTTAGTTAGCCTTGGGACAATTGCCTTAGGTTTAACAACCTACTTGGACTTTCACTATTGGTATGAGTATTGAGTAAATTATCAATAGAAGAGAAACCAAGCAAGTTATCTTGCCAATAAAAGATGTCCCTACACCTCAAACTCGATTGAATAGAATTTTCAGCATCCCACTTAATAAAACAAAGCCTTTTCCAATTGAAAGAATCCCCATTTCTAAACAAAGCAATTAAGAGGATGCTTACCAATACAATATTTAGTAATCATAAACTTTGACCAAAGGCTTTTTTTAGACCTCACATTAAACCAGAGTTTATAAGAAAAACCAAGAGCCATGTTACTTAAGTCCTTAAAACCCAACTTGCCTTCATCCTAGACACCAGGGCATCTATCCCAAGAGGCCCATGAAATAGCAGATTTACTTTCTTTGGCCCCCCAAAGGAATTTTTTAAAAATCCTTTCAAATCTAGTGCAAGTATTCTTAGTCAGAGATAAAGTGTAAAATGAATATATAGGAATGGAGCAAAGAACACTTTTAATTAAAACTAATCTTCCCCCAAAAGAGAGAAAATTCAAAGCCCAAGTAGAAAGCTTTTTGTGGATATTAGAGAAAATATCTCCAAATAAATGAGATATCTTCCTACCTTTATAAAGAGGAGTGACTAAGTACATAAGGGGTAATTACTTATGTAAAAACCATACTTATCCTGAATAGAAGAGATTCTGGGTTGAGTAATGGATTTAGCAGTGATAAAGCAACTTTTTGTAGGATTGAAAATTAAACCAGTAGCCCTTTGAAAAAGACAAAGAAATTTAAAAAGTATTTTAAGCATCTTCCTGGAGCCATTCATAAAATAATAAAATCATCAGTAAAACTTGAATGAGACACCAAAAAACCAACAGTAGTATGATACTGTAAGGTAGGGTGCATTCTAAAAAGTTCATTAAGACTTCTAGAAATAAATTCAGCAGTTATAATAAACTAAGTAGGAGATAAAGGATCCCCTTGCCTAAGGCCATGAGTAGAGTTGAAAAAATCATGATTCCTACCATTGATAATCACAGAGAAAAAGCAATGCACAGTACTATACTTATTGATCCAAATAAAGTCTTTGTTGAAACCAAAAGAATGAAGCATAACGTAAGGAAATTCCCAATTTAGATTATCATACGCTTTTGTAATATCAATCATAAAAATGACATTCCCACCCATAATTTTAGCTTCTAAATCTTGTACAAGCTCTTGAGCTAATAAAACATTATCAAAGATAGAATGACCTTTAACAAAAAAAGTTTTTTCAAGAGAACTAATATTAGGAAGAATTAAAGCTAATCTAGACATAATTAATTTGGAAATGAGCTTGTTGAAAAAAGAGCATAGACTAATCAGGAGATAATCACTCCAAAAGCTAGTAATATCACTCTTGGGGATCAAAACAATAGCAGTAGAGCTAAAAAAATTTGGTAGGGATTACCCTTAAAGAAATCAAAAAAAGCATTAATTAAATCCTCTTTGATGATATGACAAGTTTTTTTGAAAGAATTTAGTAGTAAAACCATGTGGTCCGGCCATAAAATTAGTATTCATCTCTTTAATAACTGACTCAATCTCAAATTCAAATGGAATTTTAGTGAGCATAATGTTATCCTCTTCAGAGACAAGCAACAAAATAAAAGAAAAATCCAAATCTAAAGCAAGAATAAAGTTTTTGTTAAAAATCTCCTTAAAATACTTAACACGAGAATCATAAACCAAATCAGGAGACTCAAAATACTGACCTTCAGAAGTGGAAATCTTGTGAATATATCTAGTAACTTTTTTATGGTTAGCAATATTGTGAAAAAATTAAGTGTTTCTATCTCCCTCAGCTAAAAACTTGCAAGCAGTTTTTTATTTCCAATAGGCTTCTTCTTGTTCTTGAAGATTAACTTATATATCATTGACCTTATTTAAAGAAGCAAGGTTTACACAGAGGTAAGATTCATATAAATATTATCAGCTAAATCGACTTGTTTCACAACTTCCACAATATTAGTAAATAAATACTTAAAAACACAATTATTCCACCAATTTAAATTTTGCTTTAGCCATTCGAACTTAAGCAAAAGCCGAGTCATACCAAAACATTTATTATTGTGAAACAACAGAGCATGCTAATTAGTTTCAACATTAGTCATGAATGAATCATGCAGAAGCCACATATTTTAAATCCTAAAACAAGAAGAAGTAGAATTGTCATTCATAGAAATGTTCAAAAGTAAAGAAGCATGATCAGAGAGGGTTCTCGATAAATGCTCAATATCGGTCTTTTAGTACTTAGAAATCCAACACTTTTAAAAAGAATAACATCTAAACATTGCCACATAGTATCTTGATTCCACATAAAGGCATTACCAGAAAAACCAATATCAAGTAAATTTGAAGCTAAATACGTATCATTAAAATCCTCCATAGCTTGGTAATTTGGCACTTTCCCCCTAATTCTCTCAGAAACATTAGTGATAGTATTGAAATTACCACTAACCATCCACGGTTCAGAGATATTAGAAGAGAAATCCATAATTTCATTCCATAAAATCCTCCTTTCAAATATACAACAAGAAGCATACACAAAAGACGCAATGCAAGAAAATTGAAAAGAATTGATATTAGTGTGCACAATTTGAGGAAAGTCATTAAGAATATTTAAAGTAACCTAATGTTTCCAGAAAATCCAAATTTTGTTGGAACAATTACTAAAAGAGCAATCAAACCCAAGTTTAGTATGCATGGAAATAATCTTGAAACTCAAAATTAAAGGTTCAAGTAAAAACAAAACATTAATATTATAAATCCTACATAAGTTCTTGACCCTATCCCTAGAAGGAGGGTTTCCCACACCCCTAATATTCTAAATGAGGGCTTTAACCATTGGCAAGAGAATTATGAGAAGCTCAGGTAACTATAGAAGATTGACCTTTAGAGAGTTTGTTGCTTTTATATTTCTTCTTCCCCACTTTAGTATAACCCTCATCCATCTTATTGGCATCTGAAGGAGTAGACAACATAGAGACATTATTCATACCTATAGATTTTCCTAATAAAGCAACATCTTTGTTAGGAATAATTTCTCCTTCCTCCGTGTGCTCCTCCTCATTCTCCACTTGTTCACCATTGCTAACATTTAAAGTACATTGATTATGCATCACATCTCCATCACCACAAACATTGGAAGAATCCATATCTCCATTTCCATTTTGGACTGAATCCTTCAAAGGCAATCTTCTAGAATCCAAAGGTTCTTCTTCTATTTCTTGACCAACCAATCCATCCTTTGGGGCCACAAGTTGAGATTCTTTTAAAGAATGATTTCCATCATCAGTTTCCTCTTCAATATTAGGAATATCTATAGGTATTGTAACCAAGATGTTTTGATCAGCCATATTATCATTGTTCACTTCTAAAGGGATATGAATCTCATGATCAATACCATCATTCTTACCAAAATGATCCACATTTTTTCCCTCTTTGCTCCCTTTTTTAAATTTAGGTGAGCCACAAAACATTTATCCAAAGAATGTCCATAAAATTTATAATGAGAGCAAAAATTTGGTATGTTTTCAAAATCAACATTTTGTAAATAACCTAAACTTTCTGATCAAAGCCATACTTCACGCGGGTATTTTTTGGTAATGTCTAATTCCACCAAAATTTGGGCAACAAAAGGCTGAGATTGTGAGGCAGTGGTTTGATCAGATTGAAGAGATCTTCTAAATATGGATCCCAAAGCATGAAGAACATGCGAATTAAAGAAATGCAATCTCAAATTCAAAAAAGAAATCCAAACAAGAACAATAAGAGACTCTTCTTTAATATCAAAGTAAGGAGTCCACTTCAAAAGCCTCAATTTATAGTTATTAATGTAATAAGAATGTCTCGCAAAAATTTAGCTATAATCCAAATCATTCGATAATTGAATAGAAACATGCCGAGCATCAACTAATCCAATAGAGAAAACACTAGACACATTGAGATTACCAAAGAAAGACCTAATTGAGTCAAGATTATGATGCCCTAAAGAAAACCTCCCTACAAGTATATACTGATAAGGAGAAGCAAGTTTCATAATTTCATCTTCAGAAATCAACAAAAAGGGAAACCTTTTACCGAAGACTTAGTAAAAGCAAAACCAGAATCCTTCAATGGAACACTACCAGCAAGAACATCATGAAAAGAGTAAGATTTAGGGCAAGAATCGTTACCAGCATCACCAAAGAAACATTTATTGCTAACTACCGAAGTAGCAGGCAGATTATCCCAAGGAGAGGGCTTAGATGAAGATGAACCAGCTGCCATGAGGAAGAATCATAATGAAAAACCAAAGGCCGAAAGGCCTTAGTTAACAAAAAAGCAAAATAGTTCTGCACAATTGAAACAGTAAACCAAAATCAACCAAGATCTACAATGTCACGACCAAGCTGCAACAGGAAAAACCCAATCGCCAGAGCACAACAGTGGAGAGGAGAGAGAATATCTTATATATTACCTATTTTGATTGTATACTACTAGCACTTTAGGTACAACATACACAGAGCCAGATCAAAGAAGCAAATTAAAGAAATTGCAATATTATAGTCTAGTCAAACATGTAACAAAAGTCCATAATTTTGATTTTTTCTTGATTCATATTTGTTATTAGGTGTATATTGGAAAGATAATTAAGCACACACTTACAAGTGGGTTCAAAAATTAAAAACTTGAATTCTCTATTAAATTTTACTATATGATCCCAATTGTATTATATACTTTGTTAAACTATAAAATAAAATCAAGTGTTTAATTGAATTATTTAAATTAAGTTCCAACATAACTAATCATAGTATATGACCTAAAATCATACAGGATGATCAACTATTTTGATAGTATTGCACTATTGAATCTAAGTAACCAAAATTAGGCAAATTTGAATTTTGAAATTTAAACTATTAATACTGTATATAATATTTAGTGTTGTACAATTATTCATAAATGTTGCCTAATATTTTTTGTAGATCAAGGAATTGAATCAGGATCAAATCTTGATTGAAGATAATATTGTACAATCTAAATTATATAGTCTAATTAAAAAATTGTTTACTTCACAAAATTTTGTTTGTCCTAGATGATCCTTGATTTGATATAGCTAATCATATAGCACGACTAAATATTATACAATATGATCTAAGATGGGAGTTGAACTAATTTAGTAGTATGAACATATATTTGTATTATATTATCATTAACATAAAAAATGAAATTTAGGATTTGATTTAAGTAGACCACTTTAATTATTTTCATATAAAGAGAGAGTGTATGGGTTGAGTAGCCAGAGATGTTTTTCCTTTATGAGAGAGCTTTAGAGAGGGAGAGGTGATGCCTTGCTTCTGAGAGTATGACCCACTTAGAAGAGAGAGAAGATGTGGTTGAGAGGTTATACTTGAGGGACTCAAGGGGTCTATAAGTTAGTCACATGATTGTCCTTATCAGGGTCCACCATGGGTCCTCTATGTTAGCATTTTAGAGCTCTTGGAGAGGAACTCTAAGGAAGAAGTCTTTGGGAAAAAGAATTTACTACCTGAGGAGGATAGAGTCGTAGTATCTCTTCCATTATGAGGAGAAGAAAGAGGAAGCAACATCTTCATCATTCTTAGGAGCTGAAGAAGTGAGCAGTATTTCTTCCATTACAAGGCGCAAAATGAGGGTTTAGGCTTTCCAGGAGGAAAAATTTTGGGAAGTCAATTCTCAACCTAGGAATAGAGGAGGACTTATCTACCTTGTTAAGTGTAAAAGGAATGCTTACCAATGGAATTCTAAATCAGATTGACTACCTTTCTATAATCTATTATTTTTTTCTATTTGGCATATGATTCAAACTGGTTACTCTTTACCTTAGAGAATTATGAATGGTACTAAAGTTGAAATTCATTATATTGAATGTAGTTTAAAATATTGTGATCTTCCAAAGTTAAATAGTAAATATCTTAATTATTTCTTTTATGCATTAAAATCCTACTTCATGATTATAAACTATTTAGCATGCAACCAAATGAAACTCTTACTATGTATACACATTATAAAAAATTATAACATTCGTGCAAGCACTTGGTAAAGAGATTTTAAATGCTAAAATGGTGACTAAGATTCTTAAATGTCTTCTTGAATCTTGGGATGCTATAGTAATAACAATCTCTGAATCAAAAGATTTTAAAGCATATTCTATTGATAATTTACTTTTTTAATTGATGGCACATGAGCAAAAAATTTTCTAAAGAATTGTAGATACATCTGAGAGAAGAAAAGAAATGACAATTGCTGTAAAGGTAAATGACTCAAAAATAGTAACTATGAAGGAGCACTATACCTGATCTGATTTAACTAATCATATTGTATACTATATGGATATTTTATCATGTTAAAGTAATCAGTCAATATGAACCACACTTCATATTGTAAGATTAGTATATTAACCTTTAAAATTAGGGTTTTCTTTAAATAGCTAAATCTGATTCTTTTGACCATAAGTGTGTGCAAGATAGGTGAGAAACTAGAGATTTTTTTTTCTTTAGAGAGAATCCTTGGAGAAGGAGAAGGTGTTCTCCTTGCTTGTGAGAGCTTGTTCAAATCACTTAGGTGAGAGGGTAAGGTTAAGTGACGGTTCCTAGAGGGAGTAAAGTGCTTTGTGCGGAGTCAAGGGTTGTGTGTGGGAGTTTACATAGTTATCCTAATTAGTTACCACCTTTGACCTCTAGGTTATGAGTTGGGATCTCTTAAAGAAGAACTTTAGGGAGAAAATCTTTGGAATGAAAGACTTATGACTAGTCAAGGAGGCTAGTAGTGTGGCACCTCCACTAATATGAGGAGAAGAAGGACGGTGAAGGCATCTCCACCGTGCAAGAGGCAGAAGAAGGGAGGCATATATGTTGTGCTGGGAAGTAGAAAGAGGGAGTCTCAAGTTTTTTTCTACACTTCTATTACATATAAACTTCATTATCTAGATCTATGATTTGAAGATTGTTATGGTTACATTCAAGTAAAATTTTCAAAAAAAAATTTTTATAAAGTTTTTTATCAATTAAAAATATTTTCCTTCAATTTACTTTTAAATTTCCCTTAAGTAATTTTTATTATTATCAAAAGTAAAAAATAAATAAAGAAATAAAATAAATAAAATACAATAGTTTAATACTCTCTATCTTGAAGTATTACTATTACCTTCGAAGCCAATTATGCTAAATTTTTTATCATTTTGCAATAAGTTTTTTTAATAACCAATTCATGTGCTTTCTTAGTTGTGTAAAATTCACATTTAATTAGTATCTAAGAAAAAATCATGTCTATCTAGTTTAATGACAATATGTAGATTCTGGTATTAACACAATTTGGAAATAGGAATACTTTAGAAGGGTATTCCATTACCCAACCAACACTATTTGACAACATTCCTTTTAATTTTTGGAATACACACATGTCAACATTTTGGTAATCTATTGACTTTTAGTTACTAAACTTAGTGATGGTAAGATAAACATCACCATATAGATTTGACAATAAAATCAAAGTGGAACTGCCTTTACTGAATGGATTTTTGAGGATTGAGAACTAACATAGTTAAATGCAATATGTTTAATTTACTTCTTTATGCTTTGAAATTTGAAGATTACATAAAAATTTCTACTTGTAAAACTAGTAAAAAAATTTGGGATATACTCTGCATCACTTATAAAGGCACTGGTGAAGTGAAACTATCATGCATGAAGATTAAATTACACAATTACAAAAAATTTTGCAAGCAACCTGGTGAAACATTTTTTTATATGTATACTAGATTCACCAAAATCATAACATCTTTACATGCACTTGGTAAAAAAATTTCTAATATTGAAAAGATTAACAAAATAATTTTATGTTTTCCTAAATCTTAGGAAGCCAAGGTGAAGGCTAAATCTAAATCTAAAGATGTAAATGCTTACTTTGTTGATAACTTTCTTGGTTCCTTGATTGATTATGAGTCGAAGGTGAGTCAAAGGAATACAATTACTGGTGTTAAAAAAAGATAAGATGATTGTGTTTAAAGAAAATGATTCAAAAAATAGTAATTTTGAAAGAGATGAAAATGAAGACAGAATAAATGACGAGAAACCGCAAAAGCTTCCTAAAAAGAAAGAATAGGCATCACAATGAGAAATGGGAAGGTAAAAAATAACAAGTTCAATATAATTTCAACTAATGTTGTGTACTTAAAATGTAAAAAGATTGGTCATATCAAGTCTGACTTTCTAAATATTTAGAGACAAAAAATGAAAGAATAAGCTAAGGATATGGGTAATGTAAAGAAGAGGAAGAGGAGAGCTCAAAGGGCCTTACGAGCCAATTCCAACTCAAGTTCATTGTAAATTGAAGCAGATGTAGAGATCACAAAGCTATGCCTCTTGGTAAAACATGACAATAACAAATCTAACGAAGAATATGCATATGAGTTTTGTTATGATGAGTAGGTTTCATTTTTAAAACAAATACATGCAAGTATTAAAAAGCTTAAAAAAAGGTAAAAGAACACATAGATCTAATAGAACATTTTACATGTTTAAAACATGAATATTTTACATTAGTAGGTCTACACTCTAGTTTGCAAAAGGAGTCATTTGATTTGCAAGTTAATCTTAGGGACAAAATATAAGAGCATATTGATTTAGAACTTGTATTTAAAGAATTAGAAGAAGAGTCTCTAGAATTGGAGAATAGTGAGCATGAGGCATACATAAAATTAAGTAATTATAAAAGTGCAAATGAAGGATTATAAAAGGAAAGGAGTTAAGGGCTAACTCATCAAGATCCATGCACACACCACCTAGGAGAGCACCACATGCATATTCATCGCATAAGAAAAATCTATCATTGTATAAGTTTACTCATTCATTTCCAAGTGTTAAGTGTTTCTCTTATGGTATGATAGTGCACATTACATGAGTATATTCTTACAGAGTCTTTCTTAGTGCATAGTAAATTTAGAGACCTAAATCTTCATCTATAAAGCAAAGCTTAAATCTATCTTATGGATTGAAGGGACCAAAACTAACTTGGATTTTAAAGAATATAACTTGATTTATTTTGTAGATATGCCTTCATAAGGGGTCCAGTGAAGGCATGTGATATCTAAAAGTTGGATGCATGAGGCATATGATTAGCGATGTAAGTAAGTTCATCTCATTGGAGGCTAAATATTTAGGCAAAGTAACCTTGGGAGATAATACAATGAGGAAGGTAATTGGAATAGGCATTATAGGTAAACTAAATGGCTTTACTATTGTAATGGTACTATTAGTATAAGGGTTAAAGAATAACTTATTAGTAAACTATGTGAAAATGGTTTTTATGTAAAAGTTTTTTCTAACAAATGTTTGATTTTTCTTGACAATAAACCTATTTTGCAAGGTATTTAGAATGAATAATGTTTATATAATTAATTTATAATGTTTCAATGAGTCTAACAAAGTGTACTATCTAAAAACCACATTATATGTGGCTTGGTTGTGGCATAGAAGACAATTTCATGCAAGAATGAGGACATTGAAAAACATCACTCACCTCAACTTAGTTAGAGAAGTACCCAAGCTAGAGTTCACTTAGGAGCACCAATGTGATACATGTCAACAGGGCAAATAGATGAAGTCCTCTTTTCACTCATTCAAGAAGATTATCACTAGTATACCACTTGCAATTTTTCACATGGACTTATTTGGACCCATCAACACCATAAGTTTAGGAGAAAAATCATATGGGTTTTTTAATGGAGACGACTACACAAGGTTCACTTGGCTTAAGTTCCTATTTAATAAAGTGATTCATTTGAGGAATTTAGGATTTTTATCTAATTGGATTTAAATAAAATTAGGATGCACTATAGCCACCATTTATAGTGATCACAGAGGATAACTGGAAAATGATAGATTTAAATTTTTTTGTCAAGAAATTAGGATAAAGCAAAACTTTTTTGCACCTAAAATGCTCCAGTAAAATGTCATGTCAAGAGAAAGAATAAATCTTTGGGTGAGGTGGCTAGAGCTAGATTAAAAAACTATAGACTACCTAAGTATTTTTGGGCTGTGCTAGTAAACACCACGTGTTATGTCTTAAATAGGGTGAATATCATATCTAAATTAAATAAAACCCCTATGAAATTTTAAAGGGTAGAATGTTGAACCTTTTTCACTTACATATATTTGGATGTAAATGTTATATACTTAATAATAAAAAATTTAATTTGGGAAAGAGTAATGTAAAGTTTGGTGGAAGTTGTGTTTTTGTGATATACAGTAGTAGGAAAAACCTATAGGTTCTTTAATAAAAGAACACTAGTAGTAGAAGAGTTAATCCATATACTATTTGATGAGACTTATAGGGCTACTACACCTTGAGAAGATGAGAAACTAGGTGATATCATTTCTAGAGTTGAGAATATAGGGTTATAAATTAGAAAAGAAACTTAGTATGCCTTTCTTAAAGAATGAAGATTTATGTCTACCCATCCTAGGGAAGTAACTATAGGATACCCATCCATAGGAATTAGGATTTGGCATGGACTTAGAAAAGAAGTTAGTCACACTACTTTATTTATACGGTAGAACCCACTTGCATATATCAATCATTAAGGGATGAATTCTTTATTCTAAAAAACTAGGAAAAGCTGAATCAAGTTACAAAAAATGATGTATCAGACTTAGTGGCTAGACCTACTGATTAGAGTGTTTTAGGAAAAAAATGGGAATTCAAGAACAAACTGAATGACTTTGGATCAATTATAAGGAATAAGGCTAGGTTTGTTCCAAAGGGTTGTAATAAAATGGAGGGGATAGATTTTGATTAAACCTTTATACCAATAGCTAGAATAGATGTCATCTGGGTACATTTAGTATTTGCCTATTTTAAAGAATTTAAATTATACGAAAAAGATGTTATGAGTGAATTTTTAAATGAGATTATAAAAGTTGTATATGTAGAGCAACCACTAGGATTTGAGAGTTTAGCATTCCCTAATCATGTGTACAAACTCAAAAAAGCACTATACAAATTAAAATAAGCACATAGAGCATGGCTTGATAGGCTCAACACCCTACTCTTAAAGAAATTTATTATTAAGTCCATAATAAATAACATGTTATTCGTATAGAGAACTTGAAATGATATATTTATTATGTAAATCTATGCAGATGACATTCTTTTTGTATCCATCTATAATAATCTATGTATGAAATTCTTATCCACTATGAGTACTGAGTTTGAAATGAATATGATGGAAGAGATGACATACTTTCTTGGATTTAATATCAAACAAAGAAAAGATGGGACTTTCCTAAGCCAAATAAAATATAAAAAAGGAAGTCTTAAAGAAAATTGATATGAAAGGTTGTAAAATAACGAATACACCTATCAAATTGACCACCCAATTACATAGAGATAAGGATAAAAGTCCTACATATCAAAACAAGCATAGAGGGATAATAAGATCATTACTTTAACTAGTTGCAAGTAGGCCTAACAGTATATTTAGCATTTTCCTATGCACTAGGTTTAAAGCTAACCCTAAGGAATGCCATAGGATCATAGTTAAGAGAATTTTAAGATATCTCGTAAGCACTAAAAATTTAGGTATCTTGCATCCTTGGAAGTGTCTAACATTTGAATTGGTTACATAGTTAGATTTAGATTTTCAAAGATGTAAAGTGAATAAAAAGATGACTTCAAGAACATGCTGATTCATAGGACATTCCTTAGTTCTTGGCCTATTAACAAGCAAAATTTAATAGCCTTATCCACTACAAAAGTAGAGTATATTGCAACAAGAAGATGTGTTACTCAAGTCCTTTGGTTGAAGAAACAACTTCTTAATTTTGGATTACAAGTGGAAACCATCCACATCATGTGTGATAATATATTTGTGATCTATATAATTAAGAATTCCATTCAACACTCCAATATTAAACACATTGATGTGAGATACCATTTCATTAGAGACCACATGATGAAGGAATATCATAGCATCTAATTCATAGACATGGAAACTCAATTGGTACATATTTTCACTAAACCACTAAGCTGTGAAAGATTTAGTGCACTTAGGACTAGATTGGGGATTATCAATTTAAATGCATAGGTAATTAGGATAGATACATGTCATCATTTATTGTTATTTATGGCATGTGTTTAAGTTTATTTCCTTTTATTGTATTTCATTTCAAGTTTTAGTGGTATAAGTTATGTGATTTTTTTGTGGAACTATTTCTGATCAAGTCAAACATCAAAAAAATCTTCAATTCATACTATATTATACACACATCATACAATATAATACATGTAGGATATGAAGGATAAAAGAAAATAATTGTCTTTTAACTATTTATTAAGATCATTACAGCCAATCATATTTCAAAAATTACTCAACATAGTGTACAATTTTCTTTGATTAAATAGTCACATAGAAAATCCCTCAGGTTAATGAAATAATCAAATATTATACTATATGATACCTATCATACTATATGATTTGACCAATTACTGTATGATCTCTGATGGCACAAATTGGACTCACTCGATTGACTAAGATCCCCTAATCATACTACATGATTGTGGACAAATTAATTGTGCTAAAAGATTTGTTTATATTTCCTTAATCAAATCTACATAGCTAAAATTATACCATCTCAAAACATAGACTAATATTTTACATCGATTCAAAAATATAAAAGATATTTACTTTCACAATCAAACTCTGCATAAGGAATGTAATATTCATCATGAAGGATAAAAGTAAGATTCACCTATCATTTTGAAAATGAAACTAACCAAGGATAAAATTTTAATAAACGTCAAGAGATTTCCCTCTACTCTATAAATAAAAGTAGGATTTTCTTTTTAATGGGTCATAGGTTTCCTATAGAGGCAAGCCTCTATAATTAATTATATTCAAAGATAATTCCTGAGGAAACTCTTGATTAAAGTGGAGACTAGAGTTTTTAGATTTAGAAAGTTTAGATCAAGGTTTTTGAAGATTTAACCTAACAATTGGGAAAGGAGTAAAGCCTAATCATTTCTTCATTGAGCCAATAATAGAAAGGTAGAGAATGTTTAAGATTCTCATTTCTCAAATACACTCAAACTTATACTAATGTTTTGCTATATTATATAGGATAGGATTTTCTTTTAATTTAAATTTATAATTTATTGATAAGATTGGATAACCCACTAGAGGAGGAGATATATAAGGTGTATGCAATTTGGCCTTATGTCTGTTTGAAGTGGATAGCCAACTAACCACCTAAAGCATGTAATTTTAAAAATCATGCTGATCCTAATGTATGCAACATACCTAGCTATTATTTTACTTAGAATTAAGGATTTGAATTTAGATTTTAATTAGGACTTTATAAAAAAGAAAATGTATCAAGCTAATGCACTCTGAAGTGATGCTTCACTTAACTTTAAGATCTCTAAGTTGCACTTAACACATTCTAAATTTAGAAATAAAATATAATCTACAAGATTAATTTTCTAAGAAAATTTGGCAGCATAATATCCTTATACCAAAAGGGAATACTATGATAGTCCGATTGCTTAGGCTCAACATTCTTTAGTCATTGGCTTGTGTGTCAAGCTAGTGTACATTATAGAAAAGTAAAATTTATGTATGTGTTCATGTCAGGGTAAAGATGTTAGTGTATATGGCACCAAATTGTATTATCCTTGATCTAGTATACATGTTTTTACAAAGGCAAGAACATATACACTATAAAAACCTAAAAAAATAGTCTACACATCTAATGTAATCTATCATCCCATTTGAATGGAATTCATGACTTATGAAGTAATGTATGAAATAGAATATAGAAGAAACTATGAACTTATTTATATCAAAATTTATCGTATAAACTAGGGTCTACAGGAAAGAAAAGGTAGTCAGGCTTCACCACAATAAGATTAGGTTTGAAGTAAAAAAGTATTTTATGATTGAATGTAAGCAAGTGGTCCTAAATGTAAGCCTTAGCAAGGAGATTAAAAGGTTAGGACCCATTGAAGCAGCTCTAAGAAAAGGAAGATTGAGGGAGGAGAAAATTTGTCTTATGGGGAAGCTTCCCCATTAATAAAATAATGTCATCTATTATTTTCTTTAACTATAAGGAAGCTAAGAAGAAAGAATATGGCTTCGATCTTTAAACTATTATCAAATACAATATTTTTTTTTTGTGGGTCTTATGGAGAGTAAGTTGAAAAACATTGATCTTTTGGACATTAAGAGCATTATTGGAAAGGAATGGGACTTCATTCATTCCCCAACCATGGGAACTTTAAGAGGGATACTTGCTATGTGGAAGAAGGACTTCTCATTCTTTATATGATATCTAAATCAAATCAATGTGTAGTATGGTATCTTATGGGACCAAATGCAATTAGTGTGGAAAATTATAATGGTGTATGGAATAATGATGCACATGCAAGGAGGTCTTAATGGGAAATGGTTGAAAGATTTTCTCCAAAAAAATTGCCTTTGATAGTAGGTGGAGACTTCAATTATATTATAAATAAAGAAGAAAAGATCAAGGGAGGTAAAAAATTTTGTCTTTCCTAAGGGCCTCAAGAGATAAAGTTCTTTTGGTGAAAAATGACTTGCCTGAAGTTCCAAGTATTTAACCTAAATTTACGTGGTGAAATAATAAAGGAGCAGCTTGAATATGGGAAAAGATGGATAGATTTTTTCTTAACTTAGAAGCTTTGAAGTCAATTCCTTTTCCAATAGTTAAGCATTTGCCTTAAATAGCTTCGAATCACTGCCCAATACTTTTGAGTGTTGCAAATATTCAGTAACTACAATGCAAGGTGATACAGTTCAAATGTATATGGTTTATATCTAGTGACATGGGGAATTATTTCAAAGGCCTAGAAAAAGCCTAATATTGGAGATCCTACAGTTATTCTACAAAGAAAGTTAAGAAGTTCTCTAAGAGCTTTACATTTTTAATGCAAAAATAAATTAGAAGAGCTAATGACCTTGAAGGAATCTCTTGAATTTGATATTTTAAAGCTGGAAGATGGAGATTACTCAAATATTGGGCTGAGAGAAAAATAGCAGTTGGAACTAAGAAGGAAGGTGCTCAAGTTTAGTTATAGCCTTACTAAATTTGTCACTTGCTAGATGAAAAGAGCAAAAGCTACTTGGTGGGAAGAAGGTGACTCTAATATGCTTTTTTTTCACTATTTTCCATCATATAGAGGAATGTTAAAAAGATAATTTAAGTGAACCAGCTTGATGCGGGATTAGTGGAGGATCCAGAATTTAATCATAGCCTATTCTATTAGTTTTTTTCAAAATAAGTGGAGATTAAGGGAATAACATCTATATGGAAGGCCTGGATTCCCCTTAAACCAATAGGTGGAAGAGCCTCTGAAGTGTCTACTTGTCGCTAATTTTGATGAGGAAAGTCATATGGTTGTCAAAAAGATAGGGAGCATTAAATTACCTAGGGTGGATGGCATTAAATTAGCATTCTTCAAAAATTATTGGAAATTATTAAAGAAGAGGTATAAAATGTTAATTTTTTTGAATCAAGAATAATGTTGTCAGCCTGGAAGGAAACTTTGGTCATGATGATCCCAAAGGTATAAAATGCAAATGAACCTTCCAAATTTAGGCCAATTAGCTTATGCTTCACTATTTATAATTTTTTTACTAAGATGATATTAAATAGGCTGAAAATTCATATTCCAAATCTAATATCAAAGAAATAGGTGGCTTTTGTGTTTGGTCGCTCTACGTTAGATCATTATTTGTTAATGCAATAGGTATTCAACAAATTCATATTCAAAATGTCTAAGAAACATTGTTTGGATCTAAAGCTTAATAAGGAACAAACATATGATAGTATCTGTTGGCCTACCCTGAGGTCCCTGAGTAAGGTTCAAAATCTTATGGAAAGGCTATCAGGTTCAAGGAGAAGAAGAGGATTACAAAGATGTCAGGGTTTAGACTTGTTAATGAATTGAATTACTTAAGATTCAACTTTGTTCTAAGTGTCAGAGTGAAGTGTGGGAGATCAAGTGTGGGAGAGTTGTGAGGGATTCACAGTGTTTCCCAAAGCGAGGATCTTTTTGTCTTATAAAATTTTCTGCCCATCTCCTCTGGAGGCTCTTGAGAGAAGATCGTCAACATTATGTCAAGGTTCTCTGCCTTCACCAGAAGGGTGAAAAAGGATGACAATACTCTGCCTTCACCGGGAGGGTGGAAAAGGACATGACAGTACACTACCATCACTTGGAGAGTGTAAAAGACATCGATTCTCTGCCCCACTGGGTTGGTGGAAGAGAGTTTGTAAGGGCTTCTCTACCTTGCTATGGGGACTAAAGGAGAGTCACTACTATTTCATGCAATACCTAGAGGAGTCTCCAGATAGTGGATGTAGGTCAAGTTGGACTGAACCACTATAAAATTTGGTGTTCTTCTATTGCTTTTACTTTTTTGCATTTATATTTTCTGCATTTAAAATTTTTGTGGTTGAAAAACTCTATGTGATAATCACTTGTATAAATGACTGTAAATTTGAGAATTAGTGATTTATTTTTTTTAAATTAAAAAAAAAGGATTTCAAAAATATAAATTTTTTTTAAATAATTAAGCCCCCCCCCCCCCCCCCCCCCCCCCTCTCGGTTAGCCTTGGGACAGTTCTATAAGGTCTAATAATCAACACGAATTATCATATGGTATCAAAGCCTTTTTCAAAAGTTAAAGTTTAGACTACTTTTTGAAAAATATCATGGATACCTTTGAAAACCAAAATACTCTTGAGGAATACTCAATCACTAGACCACCTTTATTTGATAACATTCATTTTTTATTTTTGGAAAACTCGTATGTTTACTTTTCTGTAATCACTTGACTATCACATGTGGATATTAGTACAGGAAGGTTACACCAGATCTACTAGACTTGTTGATGACATTAGAACTAAAACATCATTCACTAATTGGACATTAAAAGAAAAAGAATTAGCATAATTAAATGCCAAATATTTAAACAGTTTTTTCTGTGCTTTGAAATCTGAGGATTATATGCATGTTTCTACTTGCAAAACTAGAAAAGAAATATGGGATAGACTTTGCATAACTTATAAAGTAATAAATGAGGTAGAGTAATCTAGGTTGAATATTTTACCACATGACAATGAACTATTTTGCATGAAACCAAACGAGTTAATTTCTGATATATATACAAGGTTTATACAGATTGTTACCTTGTTGCATGCTTTAGGTAGAGAACTCACAAATTCAGAAAAAGTTAATAAAATCTTACATTATTTACCTACTACTTATGAAGTAAAGATAATAGCCATAACTGAGTCTAAAAATCTGAATGTATATTCTATTGACAATCTACTTAGATCACAAATTGCTTACAAGAAAGCAGTGAATCAAAGACAGATTGAAGCAGGAGACAAGCAAAAATAAAATAATATAGCTTTGAAAGTTGATGATTCAGAGAGTGATCATTCAATACCTGAGTATGAAGAAGATATTTCACTTATGACAAGGCAATTCAAAAGTTTCCTTAAGAAAAAGCAACGACGATGTCAACATTGGAACAAAGGTAAGTTTAATAAAAATCCAAAAGTTTCTAATGAAGTTATTTACTATGAATGCAGAAAGCCTGGACATATGAAGACTGATTACCTAAATCTCAAAGCTAATCCTAACAAGGAGAAAGTTAAGGAGAAAACTAATATGAGGAAGGGCAAGAAAAGAATGCAATGAGCATTATGGGATGACTCAGCTTCAGACTCTTTAGAAATAAAAGCAGAAGAGGCGGTCATAAATTTATGCTTAATGGTAGATAAACTTGATGATTTACATCAAGAGGAGGTATGTGACATTTCTTATGATGAATTATTTGAAGTTTCTAAGAAAATTCATAATGCATATTGGAAACTCAAAAAATTGTATGCTAATCTTAATACCGAGTATTTGAATTTACAAAAAGTGCATAAAAATATGAGAAAAGATCATGTAGATATAGATAACAATCACATGGCCTTACTAGATGAATTTGATGATTTGTATAAAAAGCATGAATTATTGAAAACATCTTATAGTGAGCTTGAAAATGATTTTAAAGTTTTTATCAGTGAAGCTGAACACAGGGAACAAGATTCGAAGATTGAAAAATTCAATTTTAGAAAATTTAATTTCATATCTTCAAATAAAACTGAATGCTTTTAAGAAAAATAAGTCACCTCCCACACTTGAACAATTTTACAAGTCTAACCAAAAGTATACAAGTTCAAAACCTAGGAAAAGACATTATAACTCATATAGATTAGTAAATCCTTTTCCTGATGTTAAATGTTTTTCATGTGGAATGTTAGGACATATTTCCCACATATAAACTATTCATAGTAGAACATATTTAGTGTGAAGACCTAAGATATATCAATCACAGCATATCAACTATGCATTTGGATTATCAATGCCAAGAGGTCAACCCAAATTTATTTGGGTTCCCAAGTCTAATGTTTAATATTTTTGTAGAAACGCTCTCATACAAGCTCGTGAGAGCATTTGGTACCTGGACAGTGGATGTTCAAAACATATGATTGGAGATACAAATCAATTTATATCGCTAGAGGCTAGGATTGGAGGCAAAATGACACTTGGAGATAACATCACTAGGAGAGTGGTTGGTACAAGTGTGATTGGAAACACAAAGAATTTTCTAATTGAAAATGTTTTATTGGTAGAAGGCTTAGAATATAACTTGCTAAGTATTTATCAACTTTGTGATAAGGGTTTTAACATAAATTTTTTGCCCACAAGCTACATTATAAGCCAAAATGAAATTGATGTGTTACATGAAAATAGGGTAAATAATATTTACATGCTTGATTTAAATAGTGTTAGATCTTCTAATGCTTTTTATCTAAAAATAGTTGTTGATGAATCTTAGTTATGGCATAGAAGACTTTGTCATGCAAGCATGAAAAATCTTAGGAAAATTACCCAAAAGGAATTGGTTAGATACATACCCAAATTAGACTTCACTAAGGATCACCTGTATGATGCTTATAAATTGGGAAAATAAGTCAAGACCTCCTTTCATTCAATTAAAGATCATAGAACTAGCAAACCCTTAGAAGTCCTTCACAATGATCTTTTTGGACCTGTTAGCGTTGTAAGTCTAGGAGGGAAAGTTTTTAGGTATGTGATTATTGATGATTTTTCAAGGTTTACTTAGATTAGATTCTTATCACATAAGAGTGAATCATTTGATGAGTTTAGAAATTTTTTTACTTGGATTCAAAGGAAGCTAGGTTATAAAATTCTAACAATTCATAGTGACCATGGGGGAGAATTTGAAAATGAAAAATTTGAAGTTTTATGTAAAGAACATGGGATAAACCACAACTTTACAGCTCCTAGGAACCCTCAACAGAATGGGGTTATTGAAAGAAAGAATAGAACTTTGGTAGAAGTTGCTAGAGCCATATTGGCTTAATATTCACTCCCAAAATATTTTTGGGCTGAAGCAGTTAATACTGTGTGTTATGTTCTGACTAGAGTGAATATTAGATCTAAGTTGAATAAGACACCCTACGAACTTCTTAGGGGTAGGACACCCAACCTCTCACATCTACAAGTCTTTGGATGTAAAGTGTTCATACACAATAATGGCAAAACTCTTTTAGGTAAATTTGATCCTAAATTTGATGAGTGAATTTTTCTAGGATATTCAAGTGTTGGCAAATCCTATAGAGTTTTTAATAAAAGGATATTGGTAGTAAAGGAGACCACTCATGTAGTTTTTTATGAATCTTATATTTCTGGAAGATTTAAGTTGGAGGATGAAGATGTTGAAGAAGTTACCCACGGAATTAAAAATGCAAATATTGAAGAAAGGGTTGGAATAGAAAATAGTTAGCCGAGAGAGTGGAAATATTCTAAAAGTCCTCCTAAAGAACATATTTTAGGAGACCCGAGTGATGGTGTTTGAACTAGGCATGGATTAAGCAAAGAAGTGAACTACTCAGCATTTATTTTAATGATTAAACCCACTAATATAAATCAAGTACTTTCTGATAAATTTTGGATTTTAGTTATGTAAGAAGAGTTGGATCAATTTGTTAGAAATGATGTTTGGGAATTGGTAGAAAGACCTAAAAATCAAAGTGTTATTGGAACTAAGTGGGTTTTCAAAAATAAGATGAATGATTTAGGTGTAGTGGTTAGAAATAAGGCAAGATTGGTGCCAAGGGGTACAATCAAATAGAAAGAATTGAATTTAAAGAGACTTTTGCCCTTGTAGCCAGACTTGAAGCATTAAGGGCGCTACTAGCCTTTATCTGTTTTAAAGGTTTTAAATTATATCAAATGGATGTTAGAAGTACCTTTCTTAATGGGGTGATAAAAGAAGATATTTATGTTGAGCAACCTCTCGATTTTAAAAATTCATAATTCTCTAATTATTTGTTTAAATTAAAGAAGGAATTGTATGGACTAAAACAGGCACCCAAGGCATGGTATGAAATGCTAAGCATTTTCCTACTAGATATATCTTTTGTTAAAGGAAGTGTGGTCACCACACTCTTCATAAAAAGAGTAGGAGATGATGTTCTTATTGTTCAAATTTATGTTGATGATATCTTGTTTGGATCCTCTAATAAAAATCTTTGTGATGATTTTTTAGAAATAATAAGGAATTTGAAATGAGTTTAATGAGAGATTTGAGTTACTTTCTTGGTTTTAACATAAAGTAAAAAGAGGATGGCATTTTTCTTAGTCAGTCAAAATACATTAAGGTCATCCTTAACAAGTATGAAATGGATAAAGTTAAACTAATAAGTACCCCCATGAGTTCCACAAGTCAATTGCATAAGGACTTTAATGGAAAATTTGTTGACCAAAAGAAATTTAGAGGGATAATTGGATCATTACTTTATTTAACTACTAGAAGACCAGATATTATATTTAGTGTATATCTTTATGCTAGATTTCAAGCTGATCCAAAAAAATCCCATCTGACTGCTATTAAAAGAATTCTGAGATATCTATTAGGAACTTAAAACTTTGGGATATGGTATCATAAGCATAGCACCTCTTTTGAAATCATTAGATATTCTGATTCAGATTTTATAGGGTGTAGGGTTGATAGAAAAAGTACATCCAACACTTATCAATTCATAGAAAACTCTTTAGTTTCCTAGTCTAGTAAAAAATAGAATTTAGTAGCCCTTTCTACTGCTGAAGCAAAATATATTGGCTTAGGAAGTTGTGTGGCACAGGTTCTTTAGTTAAAACAATAACTTATGGATCTAAGTTTTTCAATTGGTACCATTCCAATTTTCTATGATAATATAAGTGTCATTTGTATCTCAAAGAATCCAATCCAACACTCAAGGACCAAGCATATAAAAATAAGGTATCATTTCATTAGCGACCAGGTCACTAAAAGAGAAATTGAGCTACATCATGTAGCTACTGAAAATCAAGTTATAGATATTTTCACAAAACCACTAGCTTTTGAAACTTTTAGCACTTTAAGAACCAAATCAGGTGTTATTGATATTCATGCTTAGCATTTATAATTCTACAAATTGAAATTGTGGTGTATTTCTTTTATGTTTATGTTTGGGTTTTATTCTCTATTTCTAGTTTGGATATTCATGTTTTAGTCTCTGTTGATGGTTTAGTATATTTATACTTATCTTTATTTATTTATTTTCCTTTTATCATTTGTGTTTTAGGGTTTAACGGATCTTGCTTGATTGGTGAAACAAATGAATCTTGATCATCATGTAAAAATCTTAAATTCCATCTCCATTTGTACTACACAAACAAACTTCATGCTGTATGAATTATTCAGATTTTACATCTTTATTTTCTAAGTTAGATAAATAAAAAATTGATATTTTATGCAAATCATACAGTACAAACACCTGTTCATCTATACGATCTTTAATAATTCCATCTGTATGAACATGGCGAGCAGTCCAAGGAAAGTTATCTTTGAATATCGTCTGTACGAACACCAGTTCATCTGTACGATCTAGTTGTTGAACTGCATACGGATGAACTTAGCTGGTAGGTATGATATTTATTAACTAGTCGTACCGAATGAACACCTATTTATCTGTACGATCAAGTTGGTCAAAGATCATACGAAATGACTATTCTAAAAGATATCTTTATGAAAAGTCATTTCACTGCAATAACTATTCTTAATAGTTTGCATTCGTCTGTATGAATTTTTATTCATACTATACGAATTTCACAATCATACATATGAACCTAGTTTCGTACTGTAAAAAATAGTTCATTTTCTATAAATAGGAAGCCTTTCTTTGAAAGTTCTTCATAATTGTTTCCATTTTCAATCCTCATGTTCAAGTTGTCTCAAATGACTAGTGGAAGCAAGAGAGTTTGTCAAATCAAGGGAAGTTCATCTCGTACCGAACGAGATGACAACATTCTCTCGAGAGAAAATGAACAAGCCTATGATAGGTTTGTTCAAGCCAAAATTACTCCTTCTCATCTTCTTATTCAAGAAGACATAATTTTTTGAATAATGCCTTCCTTTTATTCTACCCAATTTTCCTTCATTCTCACCCTGATTTATGTATTTCATTCTAACACCTTCTATTACTTTCTTGCCAAATTGAGAATGAGAGATAATAATATGATAATGTCCTCCTATATTTTCATATAAAGAGTAGAAATTACTAAGGAGGATTTGGGCATATATTTACACCTTAGAACTGAAGGAGTTAGAGCACTTAATGATTTCTAGAAGTGACTTTCATTAGTCTGAAGTAAATCAAACTCTTAAAGGAATATCTTCAGTTCAATATTCACCCCTAGTTCAAACTCTGAATAAAAATGTCAGGATCATCTAGCATGTCTTAAGAACATCTATCATCCCTAAAGTTGGTGATCTAATCAATATCACTCATTTGCTCTCTATTATTACATTTTTTAAAATATCAAACACTCCTATTGATGAAGCCCAGTTGATTCAAGACTGCATCAATAATCTTACTAACATTAGACATCCTGCCATAAGAAGGAAGAAAAATGTGGCTTTAGGACACTTGATTGCATTCATTTTGGAGAAGAAATACAATCTTATTCATCCCGATCCACCAAATAATCTTCCATTCAATTTTAGTGATGCTTCATTTATGATTTTTTTCCATCATGATTAAGGGGATGAGGGAGATGAGGTGGGTGGAGAAGCGGCACCTGCTCCGGCACCCGCACTTGCTCCCGCTCCTTGACCTGAGCACCAATTCTATCAAGAAATATTCCAGTGATTTGATCACCTTGAGTCTCATTTTGATCAAAGATTTGATCATATTGAGAGTTGCTTGGACCAGCAGGAATTTAGATATAATGAAGATATGGGTTGGGTGAAAGGATAGGTTGATTTTATTAATACTCAAGTAGCTATCATCAATAGCTACTTTATCCAGTTTAGTCCTCCACAGCCTCCTCCAGATCAAGATCCCCCTGGCTATTAGTGTGATTGTTGTACTTATTTTGTTCTTCTCTTATTTTAGTTTATGCATACTTTTTTTTTATGAAGTTAAATTTAGATGTTTTGTGTTAAAGAATTGTTGTATTTTCTTTATGATCCTTTTTCTTTGTGTTCAAGCTTGACTATGTTCTACATTAAAAGAAAAAAAAAATTTAGTTCTTCTTTAAATTTGAGAGTTATTATTGACCAATCCAAAATATTGATTTAAAGGACAAAATCTTTTAATTTTTTTTTTTTTTTTGCATTCTAATGTTATCTCCTTTTTTTTTTACTCACACTTTAAATCAAATTAAAATTGGATTTAGATTAGAAGAACATCTTCATGTTCTAATAAACGTTTATCTTATAGTTATAATTATTGCAAAAATTGTAACTTTCTTTCTTTTTATTTTTTTCTTATTCAAAGTTTTGTTTTTATTGTTATCCATTGGATTTTGTTTTGTGGTTTAATCTTCTTTCTACAAGAAATTTTTTTCTTTTATTTAGAAAACAATCGCACAAGCTAAGATTTACTGATTTAGTGTGTGGAAAGAACAGAATGTCAAATGATACACAAAGATTGCCAAATTCAAAATGAGGCTTAAAAAGATGTGCAATGTTCGTCAAATAAAAGTCAAAATCAAAAGATATGCAATTGAGACAACATCTCAATTACAATTGATAAGAGGCGTAAAATGAGCCCACACAATAATTGGTTCTTTCCTATATATCTATAATTCTTAGAAAAATCCATGCATTAAATAGTAATTTCAACTAGTGAATTTTAAAAATTTTCTATTAAACTCTTATCAATTATTTTTGCAATAATTATTCTATTTGATATTTTTGCTTTCTAGAACAAACATTGAACATGATCAACTTTTCTTTTCTTAATTGTTCTTTGATTTAAAATATGAGTTTAAAAATATTATAGGATTTTAGTGTTGTGCAATTTTTTTTCTCTCACATTCTATTCCTTATCAACATCTAGATTTGTCTATAACAACTTTCGTATTCGAGAGATTTTCTTTGTGGTTTTCCCCTCTTTTTACTGATGTAAAAAGGGGGAGGTTATTTGTGTTCTGTTTGATACCATTTTTTATGTTTTGATTTTTAGTTCTTTGAGTTTTGTTTGTGTTTGGTTTGGTTTAATGTCTAAATGAATGTCAAAATGCTCTCAGGGGGAGGCTGAAGTTTTGAAGTTTTCTTGTAAACATGGTCTCGTGTCATGATTGATTATTTTTAGGGACTTTTTGGTGTTTGTATTTTTTGTGTTTTTGTTTACTATTTATAAAAATCAAAATTAAAAAAAGAGGATGAAATTTTATTTTCCCCATGGTGATTAAGGTTTATTCATTAAGGTGGAGATTGTTGTAATTCAAACAATAATGGTTTTTGTCATCATCAAGAAGGGGGAGATTGTTGCAACTCAAGAATTAAGATTGTGATTTTTGATGATAACAAAATAAATGTTTATCATTTTATTATTTCTCCTAGCATATATTGGATATGTCCATGTGTTTTTTTGTGTACTAATATTTCAGGGAAATCATATACTACTCCAGATTGTTGAAGACTTCAAGATAACTTAGAATAGGATTTCGTGTAATAGAGTATGTACATCTTTATTTTTTTTTCTTGAGTTTGAGTAAGTGTGTTTGTAATTGGGTAACTGTGCACACTCACACAGGGGGAGAGAGTTAAAACTTAAAATTTTAAATTAGTTCGTACAGTACGATGTCAGGTCATACAAACAATTAATAGAGTACAAAATTCCACTCGTACTAGATCATACCAAATAAGCTTGTTCATTTTTTGAATAGATTATATAATATGATGTCCAGTCATACAGATGACTGATAGAGTACAAAATCCCATTCAAACCAAATCATACAAAACACTTGTTTTGTTTGAATAGTTCATACTGTACGATGTCAAGTCTTATAGATGACTGACAGTGTATGAAATTTCTTTCGTACCAGATTATACTAGATGAAGAACTATTTGTACCATATGATCTAAGGACATATATTATGATTGGAAGACGGTTCATTTGAATTTTTTCAATTTTTGGATGGTTTTCCATGTCTTGTCTATACAAAACGTCCTAGAAAGTTACTTAGAGACCTTTGCTGTTAATTTCTCTTGAGAGTGGCATGGAGTGTGAGTGTTTGGAATGATTGTAAGAGTGAAGTGTGAGAGATCAAGTGAGGGAGAGTTATGAGAGATTCAGAAGGTTTCCTAAAGCGAGAATCTCTTTGTCTTCTTCAAGTTTCTGCCCATCTCCTCTGTAGGGTCTTGAGAGAAGATCTTCAACATTGTGTCAAGGTTCTCTGCCTTCACCAAGGGGGTTAAAAAGTATGACCTTACTCTACCTTCACCAGGAGGGTCAAAAAGGATGTGATGGTACAATGCCATCACTTAGAGAGTGTAAAAGGCGTCAGTTCTCTGCTACACTGGGTTGGTGGAAGAGAGTTTGTAAGGGCTTCTATGCCTTACTATGGGGGCTAAAGGAGAGCCACTACTGTTTAGTGTAATACCTGGAGAAGGAGTCTCCAATGAGTGGATGTAGGCCAAGTAGACCGAACTATTATAAAATTTGGTGTTCTTCTATTGCTTTTTTTCATATTTATGTTTTCTGCATTTAAAATTTTTATGGGTGAAAAACTCTATGTGACAATCACTTATATAAACATCTGCAAATTTGAGAATTAGTGATTTATTTCTTTTTAAATAAAAAAAAGGTTTTCTAAAATCTATGAAAATTTTTAAAATAACCAATTCACCCCCCCCCCCCCCCCCCTCTTGGTTAGCTTTGGGACAGTTCCATAAGGTCTAACAAACTACACGAACTATCACTAAGAAGGTTTATGGCTTCAATTTTTAGGTTTTGTTTAATAAAGCTCAGAAAATATTTAATGTTTGGGGAAGTATACCCTTGTCATTAGCTAGGAAGTTGTGTTTAAACAAATCTGCTTTTTTTTCGCTTCCTACATTCCTACTAACTCACTCTCTAGTCCCTAGAGGGGTTTTGAATAATCTGGACAAAATGTGTAGGAAGTTTTTTTGGCATAAAGACCAGCGGAGGGAGGGCATGCATTATATCTCTTGGGATCATCTTTGTACCCTAGCTGATCAGACTGGAATTGGGTTCCAATCTATAGCTAACATGTAAGGATTGAGGAGGGCTCAGTTGGCATTGGAGTTCATTCAAAATCCTAGCTCAATGTTAAATAGGAATATATCTGCTAAATATGTGAGTAATACCTAGAATCATAAAGTAAATAAGAGTTCATCTGTAGCTTGGCATATCTTAATAGAGGGAGCACAGTTCCTGCTTCCAAAAATTAGGTGGAAAATTGCTAATGAGAGGAAGGTTTAGGTGCAACAGGATGTCTGGATCATGGATAGGAATTTAGCAAAGTGACCCTCCTTTTTTAACAACCAAAATCTTCAAGATTAGACTGTGGATAAGATAATTAATAAGGGAGGGAGGTGGAATGAGATGGAGCTTCTCAAGCATTTTCATATTGACTTGGTCCAGACAATAATGAAGATTCTTATAATTGCAAACATTAATGAAGATATGGTAGAGTTTATTCAAGGAGGTTCGAGGAGATCAATTACTACATTGGCAATGAAAATTTGAATGGTCATTCAGCCTGTAATGTTGATCTGAAGTGGATGAGAAGGTTAACGATGAGACCTAGGGAGCAACTTTTCTGGTGGAGATTATGCAAAAATACATTGCCAACTTACTGATAGTTGGCTTATAAAAGGATTTAAGAAAGCATAATGTGTCTGAGAGGGTGCCAATTTCTAAAAGACATTCAACACATCTCTTTAAGTTTTGTGAAGCTGAAAGAAGTGATTTCTATTTTCAAGTTATGGGGAATTAATCTTCCAGGTTTTTATTTATTGGAGGAGTGCTTGGATAAAATGGAAGAAATGTCAAAATAAAGCTTGCTAAAGGATAGAATATAATATAGTGTAGTTTTCCATAGTTGGAGAGATAAATATGCATGCAAGCATGAAAGGAAAGTAGCATCTAAATCTGTTATAGCAGCTTATGTTCTATTAGCCTCAACTCAACCTCAGCTGACCCAATCATGGAGAAGTGGGATACTAACTAGCTCAATGAGCTGAAATCCATTAAAAGAATATTTTCAATAATAAAACTATTTGTCTTACTAATCATACCTGAGTCCATCACTTTCCTAGTGGAGCTATCACCCAGTGTTACTTTGCCTCTTGCCCTAGCCTCCAGCGTGATGAATTATTTCATGTCTCCCCATCATATGTCTTGACACCCACTGTCCAGGTACCACATGCTCTCACTAGGCATTTTATAAGAGCATTCCTCTTCTTGGTTAGAGTTAATAATATATTTATTAGCCATTAAATATAGGTTTGTTACCTCCTCCTCAGGTTCTTATTTAGAAGAGTTTGAGGCTAAATCTGCTTAGAAAGCCTTCTATATCCTTTGCTTCCCCTTTTTAAAATTAGCATTTTTTTAACCCTTCACCTTGATAGAGTGAGGTATTAGGTTGGGATAATCAAACCTTAGTAAGACCTTTGCATCAAAATTATCAGGTAGACAATGAAGTATTTTGTTAACCTATTCAGAATTTGATAATTCTCTACCCGAGGCATGCAGGGATGTCACTATTTTAGTAAATCTTATGTACATGTCAGAGATAGTCTCATTTGGATTCATAAAAAATAGTTTATAATTATGCAATAGTAAGTTTAAATGAGATTATTTGACCTCTTTTGTACCCACATAAGTAATGGATAATCTATCCCAAATTTTCTTGCAAGTTGCATAAGTAGAGACCCTTATATAGTCTTCTGATTTAAGTGTATAGAAATAATAGTTTAAATATTTCACATTAAGTTGGGTGTAGTTTCTATCCTCAAAAATCCATTCATTAAAAGGAATTTCTTCATTGATGCCATTAATAATACGAGATGGAGGTGTATATCCTACTTGAATCATATGCCACTTGCGATAGTCAATAGATTATAAAAATGTAGACATGCAAACTTTCCCAAACTCAAAGGAAATGTTATCAAATAATAGTGGACATGTTATTGATTAACCCTTAGCAGTTTTTTTATTCCCTAGGTTTGCTATGGATCTTTTTCTCAAGGATTTTTAAAATTACTAATTTGAGACCCACGATGTTACCAAATAAAAGTTTAAATGTGGATTGTTAGACTAACTTGAACTACAAGTACACACCAAGAGGCGGAGTGCAGGGGGGGGGGGGGGGGTGGAATTGGTGTTTTAAAAAAATTTTCAAAAAATTATCCTTTTTGAAAGACTTTGATTTCATGGAAAAATAATATTCCTATAAAAGAAAAATATATTTGTTTTAATTTTTATACGTAAGAAAACTTGCAAAGAAAAATGTTTTTATTGTTTTGATTTCTAGATCTTTTTCTTTTGGAGGAAAATTAAAATACTTGTAATGCAAAGTGAAGCTCACAGATAACAGATTTTGCAATAAGTAAAATACACAAAATAAAATTTGGAAAAGTAAAAGCAAAAACCAAGAACAAACACACTAGAGATTTATAATTGCTCAGTCAACCTTGACCTACGTCCACTCATTGAAGTCCTCCATTATGAGAATTGCACTAAAAACTTAGCGACTCTTTTTTTGTCCCCACAGCAAGATGGTGAAGCCCTTACAAATCTCTTTCACCTCCTCGGTGCGGCGGAGTAGCCAAATCCCTTTCACCTCCTCCGTTCTATGAAGTTACTAAATTCGTTTCACCTCCTTGGTGCGATGAAGTGGCTAGATCCTTCCAATAAAGTGACTCTTCCCAGAGTTTCCGTCAACCAAAGACACTGATCTTGGAGTGGAAATAACCATATTGAGAATACTTTGTATAATTTCTTCTGCAATAAATGGAGGGATAGGGGCTGTGTGTTGCCGGGTTGGCCTGCTCCTATGAATTCTCTTAATCAAGAGGATAAAAAACATTTTAAATGCTGAGCTAGCATTTGAAGAGGTGGAAGTTGTGGTTAAAGGGCTGGGCAGTAACATTTCACTGGGCTTGGATGGTATTCCTTATTCATTTATTAAATCATATTGGAACATCATTGCTAAGGATGTTTGGCTTGCTATTTCTCAATTCTTCTCTACTGGTTGTATGTATCCTAGGTGGAAGGAAACTCTTGTGGTTCTTATTCCAAAGGTTGATAATCGAGTTGATCCATCTCATTTTCGTCCTATCAGTCTTTGTTATTCTATTTATAAAATTATTGCAAAAGTTTTATTAAATAGATTGCTTAGAGTAACTCCGAATCTTATCTCGGATAATCAAGTAGCTTTATCAAAGGGAGGAGTATTTCAGATCACATTCTTCTTGTGTAAGAGATTTTCAATAAATTTAGATTCTCTAAATCTAAAAAAGGTTTGGTAGCTATCAAGGTTGACATGGAGCAAGCCTATGATAGCATGGCTTGGCCTAGTTTGAAGAAGGTATTGGAGTATTTTGGATTTCTAGCTTATTTTTCTAATCTTCTGATGGAATGTGTAGTTGCTCCTAGATTCTCTATTCATATTAATGGTATTAATTCAAAATGGATTGAAGCTAGAAGTGGATTTAGGCAAGGCTGCCCATTGTCTCCTTTTTTGTTTATTCTGTGTTCTCAGCTCTTGTCGGATGGCTTTCATCAAAATGGTAATAAGCTTGGAATCAAGGTTGCAGCGGTGGCTCCAAGAATTTCCCATCTCTTATTTGTCGATGACATCATCATGTTTTTGGAGGCTAATGTCACGTATATAAAGAGAATTAAGAGGATTCTTTCTAGTTATTGCAAGTGGACTAGGCAATCTGTTAACTTCCTTAAGTCTTCGGTTATCCTTGGGAAGTCTGTTAATAGTTCAAGGAGAAGGGATATCTCAAACCTATTGAAGTTCAAGGAGGTGAAAGAATTTAAATTCTTGGGAATTAAGATTGTTTTGAGGAGATTGGTGGCTTTGGATTATTTCCACCTCTTAGAAAGAACGGCTAATAAGTTGAATGGGTGGGGTAACCAATTTTTTCCTATGGCTGGGAAGTTGGTTTTGATTAATTTTGTTATTCTCTCTATGCCTATTTTTTATGTTTCTCACTCTTTGGTTCCTAAGAGAATCTTGGAGGAGATAGATAAGATGTGTAGAGACTTCCTATGGAGTAAGAAGTGTGGGGGGGGGGGGGGGGGGGGGGGGGGGGTTCTGAGGCCTCTATTAATTGGCATGGGAGGAAATTTGCAAGCCGTTGGAGCATGGTGGTCATGGGGTTAATGCTGCTGTGACTATTGTTGGGCCTGTTAGAGCAAAGTTTGCTTGGAACTTCATTTACAAACCTTTCTATCCTTAATAAGTTCTTGAGGGACAAATATGGTGGGGATATCTGGTTTAGCGAGGGAAGGAGGAATTTCTCTGCTACTTGGAAAATTATGCAGCATGGAGATAAATTTCTTTGGCGTTTGCTAGGTGGAGGGTGTCTTCAGGCATTTCTATCAATATCCTTCAAGATGTTTGGATATTAGATAGGAGCATTGTTAAATGGACTACTTTTGTTGCTGTTGTGGATGGTGAGTTTCCTACTCTTGACACTTTTATTGTAGACGGTCATTGGAACCAATCAGAGCTCATTTTGTTTTTTGGCTTGCCCCTAGTAGAGTTGATTATGCAAATCCAAATATTTCCTGAGTTTGTTGATGATAACCTGGAACTGATAAATTTGTTTTCGGGTAAAAGTATTGCCACAGTGGCAGCCAATGCGGCTGCTATGCATTCTGATCAAGTTGACTATTGGGAATGGATGAAAAGGCTTAGGTTATCTCCTAGGCTGAGCTACTTCTGGTGGAGGGTAATGAATAATGCTCTACCCACAGTGGAATTCTTAATGCATAGAAGATTATTGAGTTGTAACCTGTGTCCGAGAAGATGTTTAGCCGAGGAAGATGTTGAGCATGTTGTTGCACTATGTGATAAACTGATTCTTGTCATTGATTTGATTAATAAGTGGGGCTTTAATGTGCCAATTTTCTCATCTTTCATTGACTGTAAGAGAGGTTTGGTTCTTCTATCTAATAGTAATCCGTTCATTGCTAAGCTTTACTGCTCTTTGGTTTTCTTCTCATGGAAGAGCAGGAACAATGTATATCATGGTGGTAGAGAATTTGGACTAGCCTATATTGCTTCTATGCATTCAGTTTTATGGTTATTTCATCCAAGCCTAATATCTATTCGGGTGACTGGGGTGCTAATCAGCCTCCTTAGCTGTCTCAATCTTGGCACCCTCCTCCACCCGTATGGATCAAATTCAATTTTGACGCTGCTTTGGCAAAATCAAATGAAGCAGGGACTGCTAGAATTTTCAGAGATTCATTGAGTAGATTCCTCCTTCCTTTTGGTTGTAAAGGGGTTCACTGGGACAACAGCTTTTTGGAGTTGATGGCCTTCAGATCTTTGAAAAGGATTACCCAAGATTGGAAGATGGATATTAAAGGTATCATTATTGAGGGAGATAACTATAATGTTATCAAGTATTTGCAAAGATCAACGGACCATTCTTTACACAAATATAACAAAGACATGGTGGAAGACCTCTCTTTTCTTAAAGATTTTGGGCAATTTTTATTCAATTTTTCTCATCGAAATTGTAATAAGTTAGCAGATTTATGTGCTAATTTGGCGTTAATGGGCGATTTCTTTTGGGATGATCTTAGTTGTAATATTGTTCCTCCTTCCTTTATTTCTTTGTTAAAGGAGGAATGTTTGTGTTTGTCTTCTTCCTAGTAGTTTGTAATAGCTCTTTTTCTTTTTAATGCAATTCTACATTTCTATCAAAAAAAAAAAAAAAGCTTATCTATGGATCTTTCTTCGTCTTTTGGTGTTGGCTGCTTGCCACCCTAGAATGTATCTAAGATTTTTTGTACTAGTGCTTAGTAGGGAACTTGAGCTAGTAGGTCTTTTTTTGATTAATTTTGTATATTTATGAGCCATAAAGAGCTTGACAACCCTCTTAAGGACCTTGTAATATTTTCTTTAATTAACGCGTATGCCCCTCTGTGGGTTTCGCCTAAAAAAATGGGTGTGCTCTTGAAAAAAATTAATAAATAAAAATAAATTGGGTGTGCTCTTGAATAGTTCTATTTGTAACATTCACTTTCTCTCTCTTCATGCGCACCTTCGCTCTGGCGATTTCAGCTTCTTCTATAGATAATTATGGTTTCTACTGTAGCACTTGTGCATATTTATGCCATTCATTCTTTAATTGTTTTTCTTGTGTATTTTCTTCAATTTTTCGTCCCTAAGGCCTCTCGGCCTTTGATTTTTGTTGCTCTGATGGGATAGCAGCTAGTCCATCTTTTGTCTTTTCAAATCCTTGGGGTGTTCCTCCAGCGAGTTTAGTGGCTATGAATAAAGGCTTTTTTAGTAAGAATGGTAGTGATAATTCTCCTAAATCTCATTCTTTTCATGATGTGGTTACTGGCGTTTGTCCTTCAAAAAGACCTTCTTTTCTCTTTTAAGGAATCCTTTGTAAAAGGTTTTATAGCTATATTAATGTCTTATGAGGATATAATTAAATTAGCTAGCCCTTGTCAATTTACTCTGGTTGGAAAATTTTCTATACATATGTCTAATCTTGATTATATTCAGCTATTTTTTGGTATCTTGAAGCTTTCTGGTGTTTTCTCCATTAGGTTGTTGGATGCTAAGCATGTGGCGATCCAACTCTCGAATGATTTGGACTACAACAATATTTTTGTTAGGAGAACATATTACATAAATAGTTATCAAATGAGATTGTTAAAATGGACATCTTATTTTGATATTATATAAGAATCTCCGATTGTTCCTATCTAGTTTTCCTTTATGAATTTGTAATTAAAAATTTCAATCCAGACATTTTATATGCATTCCGTTTAATTTTTGGTAGACCTTTACAATCGGATCAAGTGACATTTTTTTGGTCTAGACCCTCTGTACCATAGATTATTGTTGAAATTGATATTACCAAAAAACACACGAAAGAGGTTTGGCTTGGATTGGAAACATCTAGTTATTTACAAAATGTTGAGTTTGAAAATATTCCAAATTTTTGTGTTCACTGCCAGGTCCATATTCATTCGATAAATAAATGTTTTGTTGTTCATCCACATCTCAAGAAGGCCATTAAGGAAGTGAAAAATATGGATCATTCTAACAAGGGGGAAGCTAATGATAAAGGAGTTAATGTCCCTTCTCATTTGAGTCCTGTTAAGGCGGCTTTTGGGAATGACTTAAGAACCATACTTTTGGGTAAATCCATTAAGGAATTAGACGAACTAGGGGAAAACAAACAAACAATGGAAGGTACCACTAACCTTGACTTGCTTTTGCCTTCAATGGGTGGATTGACTTTTAAGAATAATGATGGTGGCTCGACTACCCCTCATATCTCTAAGTCTAAGTAAATTGTTGATTTAGATGGAAAGGAAGTGGCTTTGCATAAGGATGATGTTATTGGTGACTTTCCTGAAAATCATTTTGCTTTAAATCATACAAATGGGGTGAACTTTCATCTTATACTAGAGTAATATGTGAAAGATGAGTCTATTGCTGAGGATGCTATTGAGGAGGGGGAGATTTTTCCTCAAGTTAATGGTTCTTTTATGGATAGTCAAGAATGTATATATCATGTTTCTATGTCATCCTCTTGTTCTAAGGAAAATGCTGACAATAATAAGGAAAGTTTTACAATAGTTGGGAAAAAGAAAAATAAGAACAATAAGAGCATTATTGGTCACACTCCTAGAGTTACTTGTGCTTCAAATGTCTCATCTTCTTCTAATGGTTAAAGCTCTTATGTGGAACATCAGGGGTGTGGGTGCTACCTTGTCCAGGGATAGGGTTAGAAATTTGTGTAGGATTCATAATATTAATGTGCTTGTTTTAATTGAGCCTTTAAGTTCTCCTCATAAATTGGATTCTACCAGTATGAAGTTGGGCTTTAATTTGGCATTTGGTAATTGTTCTAATAAGATTTGGATATTTTGGAAGAATTTGGTGTGTTTAGATATTACTAATGATTTTTCTCAAATAGTGCATACTAATATTAATTTTTTTTTCCAATTCTCTTGTTATGCATCCTTTTTGTATGCTTCTTGCTCTATATTGAAAAGGAAAATTCTTTGGTAACAGCTTTCTAACTTTTCCTCTAGTATAAGTGCTCCTTGGATGGTTTGTGGTGATTTTATTACTGTAACTAATGGTGCTGAAAGGGTAGGAAGGAAATCTCCTAACTTCCATGCCATGGAAGATATCAATGATATGATTTTAAATTGCAATTTACATAATATTAGTTTCACGGGTAATACTTTTACTTGGAACAAGGCTACTATGTGGCAAAGATTAGACCAGATTTTATTTAATGATTTGTGGATTTCTTCTTTTCCTATGACCCACATCGTGCATTTATCAGATCATTCTCCTCTTCTTTCGAATATTTCTTTTCATAATGTTATTACTCATCCTCCTTTTAGATTTCAAAACATGTTGCTTCTTGATGAGTCTTTCTTCAATATTTTAGAGAGCAACTAGCATGCTCCTTTATTTCCTTTTGATAATATTGGGGGTATGACTAGATTGTGGTTTAAGCTCAAAAGACTCAAGCAAAAAGTAAACTAGTGGAACGATTCTGTTTTCAAGAACATCTTTTCTAACATTTTGTAGGTTGAGAATATGGTTGCTATTGCTGATAATAAGTGTATGAGTGATTCCTCTTTTGAGAACCTCTCTTTATTGAATGAAGCTAAGAAAAATCTATTTAAACTTCAAGAAAAAGAAGAAGCTTTTTGGAGACAGAAGGCTTCTTCTAAATTTTTGGTTGAGGGTGACAGGAATACAAAATTCTTTCATAATATTATAAACCACAAAAAAGCAGCTAGTTACATCCATAAACTTACTAATCATAATGGTTCTTCCATTGATTTACCTCAGTTGATTAATGATTCTGGTATTGACTATTTTGAAAATGTGTTTAATAAAGATTTTGGTCCTTGAATATTGATTTCTCCTTTATTCCTACTCTTATTACTGAGGAGGATAATCTAATGCTTACTAAGGTGCCTTCTGAAGAGGAAATTTGGCTCACTATTAAAAGTATGAATGCTAACTCTGTGGCCAGCTCTGATGGGTTTACCACCAAGTTTTTTTAGAATTCTTGGGCTATTGTTAAAGGTGATTTTGTGAATGCTGTGGTGGATTTATTTTTGGGTAATCCTTACCCTAAATTCCTTACATCTACTTTGATAACTTTATTACCTAAAAATGATGTTATTAACTTTTTGAATGATTTCCTCTCATTAGTCTTTATACTTTTTTCAACAAACTCAATGCCAAGTTACTTATGGGTAGATTTGCTTTGGTTTTACCTAAAATTATTTCACTTGAGCAGACCATTTTTGTCAATGTCCGCTCTATTTTTGACAATGTTTTATATCCTCAGGAGTTAGTTCATGACTTTGAGGCTAAAATCTCAGGGGGGAATATTATTTTTAAAGTTGATATTACCAAAGCTTATGATAATCTTAATTAAGATTTTCTTTACACTATGTTAAAGTTGTTTGGTTTTATTATGGATTTTATTAGACTCATAATAAATAGTTTTAAACATTATTTTTTTTCCTGTTATTATAAATGGCAAGTGCCATGGCTATTTTAAATCTTCTCATGGGCTTAGGCAAGGGGATCCATTATCTCTTGCTTTATTTATCATTTATATGGAAAATCTTTTTAGGTGTCTTAACGAATTGCTTAAGAAGCATCCTAATTTGTAGTTTTGGACCATTGGTGGTTTTCCTATTTCTCATTTGAGTTTTACTGATGTCTTTATTATTTTTACTAATGGTTCTATTAAAATGCTTTACATTCATTTTAATTTTCTCAATCAATTTCAAAGAGCTAGTGATTCATTTTTAATCCTCTCAAGTGCTATTTTATTACTGCCAAATCTATTTCCCATCATAGAATTACTTCTATTCAAATTAACTTTATTTTTTTTCTTAATAACCTTCCTTTGAAGTATTTAGGAACTTCTCTTTTCTGGGGTAAGAAGAGGTCCCACTTATTTGGGGACATTTTAACCAATATTCACAAGAAGCTTTCAAGTTGGGCTTTTAACTTTCTCTCTTATGGTGGTTGATTAGTTTTAATTAGGAGTGTTCTTTGCTCAATTCCTATTTAATTATTTCATAATTTATGTCCTACTTTAAATGTTTGTAGCATAATATAAAGATTATTCAACAAATTTTTTAGGCGGGCCAAGGATGCTGGTGTGCTATTCTATGGGCCTCTTTGAATAATTGCTCTAGGGCTGTTGATGACAGGAGGTTAGGTTTTAAAAATTTGGGAGATATGGCTCATGCTTTTTCCTATAATCTTTGGTATGCTTTAAGGTCTAAGAAGAGTCTTTGGGCTAATTTCATGATTTTTAAGTATTGTGATAGGAAGCATCCGCTTAATTATCATTTTAAAAAAGGGGATTCCTATAATTGGAAAAGGTCTATTCTATTAAGTGGGATGCTGAGAAATTCATTCAATGGGGGATTGGGGTTGGTGACATTTTCTTTTGACTATATAAATGGATAAGCAATTTCTTTATTAACAATTTATTAAAACTCATTCTACTAGTTCTTGCAAAGTTTGTCAATTTATTCAGCATGGCGTTTATGTTGTGACTCGAGCTCATTAGTTTATATTTTTGATGATAACAAACATTATGGCTCACATCTTTATGTCTCCTAGTATTTTCATTCTGTACTTGTTTATGTGTATACTAACATTTCAGGAACACCATGCAATATCCAACGAAGATTCAAGGCTCAAGATTGGGTAGAATAGGTTATGATGTAAAGATCTTTATAATATTCATTGATGCATTTTTGATTTTTTGAGTCAAGTCCTGTAAGGGTGTATGCTAGCTTGGTGAACATGCACACACACACTCAGGGGGAGTGAGATTGAGTCAAAATTAGAAATTCAATTTTTGAACTAATCGTATTGGAAGATTTATATCATCCAGGATGATCAGCTCTTTAAACTAATCATACTGGATAATTTATATCATCCAGGACGATCCTTTATGTTCTTGAAAAATAGCTGCTAATGATAATTTAGGCAAGGATTTAAGATTCAAATTTTGTTCTAATCATCCTGGATGATTTATAAAAATCATGCTAAATTAATCCTAGGATTAGTCAATCAAATCTGCTTAATTTGATATTCTATTCATACTGGACAATCACAGAATCATCCTAGATGATCCTAGAATTGTCCTAGATAATCAGTACAAATTTGAACTAATCATCCCAGACTATCTAGATATCATCCAGGACTATTAGGTCAAATTCTGCACATCGTCTTGGATAATCATGCGATTGTACTGGACGATATTTGGTGGCAGAATTAAGTTTTTAGGATTTTCTGAAGCCCTCTATTTAAGCACATCATACTGGATGATCCTGCGATTATCATGGATGATCTTTGCCACCATAATTGATTTTTTAGGGTTTTTGAAGCCCTCTATTTATGCTTTCTCAAGGCACTTGGTAAGTTTCTTTGGCAGCAATTGAGGCTTCATTTTTCTAGAGAAAACTTGAAGAGAGAGCCTTGGAAGGGAGAGAGGAAAGGGTGGAGTTTGAGAGAGGGAGAAGATGCTTGGAGGGGGTTTCAAGGGAGTGTGAAGGGGGTTTCACACGGTTTCTACAGCAAGCTTACACCTTAATACCATCAGATTCAAGGTTTGTCTTGAGGGAAGTTTTTAGAAGAAGAAGATCTCTTTGGTTTCAAAGGACCAAGTTTTCTACCTTTACTAAGAGGGTGAAAAAGGATTCAAGGTTCTCTGCCTCACTAGGAGGGTAAAAGGATTTTAGGTTCTCTATCTCATCGGGGGAGGTGAAAGAGATTTTATTAGGGCTTCTCTGCCTTGCTGTGGGGTCTAAAGGAGAGTCACTAAAGATTTAGTGCAATACCGGGAACGAGAGGTTCTAGGGAGTGGACGTAGGTCAGGTTGGACAAAACCATTATAAATTTAGTGTGCTCTTTCTAATTATTTTTCGCACTTTATTTTTTCTACGATTAATTGCTTGGGTGAAATCTCTGATTTATCTTTTTATTATTGATTTAATTCATTTCTACTATAAGATATAAAAAGATTTTTCTTTTTGTTAAAGAAGTTTTTAAATATCCAATTCTCCCCCCTCTTGCTTAGCCTCAGGACTAGTTCTTTAGGGATTAACACCCCTCACAAACTTTCAAGTGGTTTCAGAGCGGGATTCATAAATTAAGTTTTGGAAAACTTTTGAAAAAAGATCTAAGGCTAATTTTGGACATCGTAATATTGCCGAAGGATATTCAATCACCCGACCACCTTTATTTGAAAATATTACTTTTAATTTTTGGAAGATTCATATGTCTACTTTCTTGAAATTAATAGATTATTGCATGTGGATGTTAATTTAGGAAGGATACTCTACACCTTCTCATTTTTTAAAAGGCATCAAAATTGATATTCCTTTTTTTGAATGGAGTAGAGAAGAAAAAATCAATGCTCAATTAAATGCTAAATGTTTAAACTATTTTTTTGTGCCTTGAATTCTGATAATTGCATGAGTATCTCAACATGTCTACTGGCAAGGAAATTTGGGATAAACTATGCACAACATACGAAGGTAATAGTGAAGTCAAGCAATCTAAGTTGAATATTCTAATGCATGATTATGAACTTTTTTGCATGAAACCTTATGAGATGATTTTAGATATGTATACTAGGTTTACTCAAATTGTGACATCATTACATGCTTTAGGTAAAGAATTTTCAAACTTTGAAAAGGTCAATAAAATTCTACGTTATCTACTTAATAAATTTGATGTGAAAGTTATATTTATTTACGAATAAAAAAAATTGAATGAATATTCTATTGATAATCTGATTGGCTCACTCATTGCCTATGAGCAAACTGTGAGTCAAATACTTATGGATGCAAGTAAAATGACAGTTATAAATGCTGAAGACATGAATGAAAATGGCTTAGCAGATGATGAAAGTGAAGAATTAGCATCAATAATTAGTAAATTAGAAAGTCTACTAAAGCATAAGCATAAGCATCAATTAAAGTGGAACAAAGGTAAAAATTGTAAGAATGTTAAGATTTCTTCTGACGTTATTTGTGTTGGATGTAGGAAACCTAGACATATTAAAAATCGATGCCCTAATTTGAAAACTCTTCCTGCAAAGGAAAAGGGTAAAGCTAAGCAAATTGTAAAAAGGGCAAATAATGAAAAGCAAAAAATCTCCTGGGAAGACCTAGCTTCTGAATCATCAGAATAGGAGCAAAATGATGTTTAAAGCCTTCTTTTTGTGTTTATTTATTTTTGTTGTTTCTATATGCGTGTATGCTTTTTTTTTACTGTATTTTTGTTTATTTTTTGTATTTTCTTTATGTTTTTATTTCTCCTTTTATTTTTATACTTTTTCTTTAGTCTCGATGTTGTTTGTGTAGTTTCTCTGATCAACACACACACATCACATTTTATTTTGTATATGCTTTAGAAAATCAAATCATTTTTTAAAGATCTTTTTTTCTAAAAATGATAAATTGACCAACTATTTTCTTGAAATTTTATGTAAGTTGTGGTTTACTTCTCTAAAATCAGTCAAAGGAAGGAATCTTATGATTTTTTTCTCTCTATCTCATTTCTTTAATGAGGCTATTTCACTTTTTATTCAAAATCTTCATCAAATTATAAATTGGATTTTGAAATTGAAATTTTTTTCATCTCCTTGCATTCTTTCTATCTCATAGGGATCTTTTGCAAGTTCTTGAATCCACTTCATTATTTTTTTAATTAAGTTGTTCATTTTTGTCACTAGATTAGGTTTGCTTTAGTCTTTAAAATTGCATAAAGGAATCATGTTTGTAAAAAGAAAAAAGGCACAAAATGAGCCCAAAGCTAAAAAGATACACAATATCGCCGAAATGAAAAGATACATAAAGTGTATTAAAAATTAAAAGATGCATAATGTTGCCAAAATGAAAAGGTACACAAAGTGTACTAAAAATTTAAAGATGTGTAAAGTGCACCAAAAACTAATAAAGAGGCACAAAATGAGCCCACAATGAGTTAGCTTACCTTTCTTGTATTTCTTAAATCTTAAGAAAACCCTTATATCTATTGATATTTTTGATACTTGAGTTTGAAAATCATGACTTTTGATTCACCTTCTTGCATTAATCTTTTATTAGATATATCTCATACAAGGAATTTTGAAAAGATTATTATTTTCTTCTATAATTTATTTCTTGATTTAAATGTTTGCTTAAAAAAAGTTTTATTAGCCTTTAAGGAACCTGAGCTTGGATTAACAATTTTTGAATCTCTAACCTTTCTGGGTTATGCATGGTCAATGCATGCCTTACTAAACTTTTGAATAAAATCAAGAGGTTACTTTCTCATTCCAAGAAAATTTTTGATATTTCAAACTGATTCTTCTAAAATATCACCTTTACCAGATCAGGGACCATTTGATCTTTTAGTGTATTTTTTCTGTTTTATTTTTCTATGCTCCTCTTTTTTTAATAATGTCAAAGGGGGAGAATATACGATTGTATTTATATTGTATTTGAATGTACTATTATTTTTTATTATATTTATTTAGTTTATCTTTTTATCTAGTTATTTGTTTTATTTTATTTTAAAAATAAAAATTAAAAAGAAAGAAAATTGTGTTTTCTCCTATTTTTAAAATTTTTATTTTAGTGAGGGGGAGATTAGGAGAAAATACTTTTGGTTTTAAAATTCAACCACTAATGTTTGCCAACATAAAAAAAGGGGGAAATTATTACGACTCGAGCTCATGAGTTTATATTTTTGATGATAAAAAACATTATGGCTCATATCTTATGTCTCCTACTATTTTCATTCTATACTTATTTGTGTGTATACTAACATTTTAGGAAGACCATGCAACACCCAAAAAAGATTCAAGGCTCAAGATTGGGTAGAATAGGTTATGCTGTACATATCTTTATAATATTCATTGATATATTTTTGATTTCTTGAGTCAAGTCCTGTAAGGGTGTATGCTAGCTTGGTGACCATGCACACACACACTAAGGGGGAGTGAGATTGAGTCAAAATCAGAAGTTCAATTTTTGAACTAACATACTGGATGATTTTTATCGTCCAAGACGATCAGCTCTTTGAACTAATCATACTGGATGATTTATATCATTTAGAAAGATCCTTTGTGATCTTGAAAAATAGATGCCAATGATAATTTATGCAAGGATTTAAGATTCAAATTTTGTTCTAATCATTTTGGACAATTTATGTCATCCTAGATGATCTAGATCATCCTGGACAATCTATAAAAATCATGCCTAAATTAATCCTATGATTAGTCAATCAAATCTACTTAATTTAATATTTCGATCGTACTGGACGATCACAGAATCATCTTGGATGACCTAGAATCGTCCTAGATGATCAGTACAAATTTGGATGATCAGTATAAATTTGAACTGATCATCCTGGACTATCCATATATCATCCAAGACTATCAGGTCAAATTTTGTACATTGTCCTGGATGATCATGCGATCGTACTGGAAGATATTTGGTGACAGAATTGAGTTTTTAGGGTTTTCTGAAGCCCTCTATTTAAGCACATCGTACTGGATAATCCTGCGATTGTCCTGGATAATCTTAATTTGTCACCATAATTAATTTTCTAGGAATTTTAAAGCCCTCTATTTAAGCTTTCTCCAGGCACTTGGTAAGTGTCTTTGGCAGCCATTAAGGCTTTGTTTTCTGGAGAAAACTTGAAGAGAGAGCCTTAAAAGGGAGAGAGAGGAAAGGGTGGAGTTTAAGAGAGGGAGAAGTTCTTTGGAGGGGGTTTGAAGGGAGTGTGGAGGGGGTTTCACACGGTTGCTTCGGCAAGCTTTTGTTGTGACTCAAACTCATGAGTTTATATTTTTTATGATAACAAATATTATGGCTCACATCTTTATGTCTCATAGTACTTTCATTCTATACTTATTTGTGTATATACTAACATTTTCAGGAACACCATGCACCATTCAATGATGAATAGAAGCTCAAGATTGGGTAGAACAGGTTATGCTGTAAAGAGTATGTAATATTCATTGATGTAAATTTTGATTTCTTGAGTTTAGCCCTGAAAAGGTGTTTGCCAACTTGGTGATCATGCACAAACACACTTAAGGAGTGAAATTGAGCCAAAACCAGAAGTTCAATTTCTGAACTAATCATCCTGGACGATTTATATCATCCTGGTCGATCTAATATGATCTTTAAACCCTAGCCGTCATGATAATTTTGGCAAGGATTTAAGATTTAAATTTTATTCTAATCATCATGGATGATCTAGATCCTTCTAGACGATCTATAAAAATCATGCCTAAATTAATCCTATGATTAGTCAATCAAATATGCTTAATTTGATATTCTGATCATCCTGGATGATCTATATATCGCACTAAATGATTTGTTCAAAATTTATACTGATCATCTTGGATTATCTTGAGATCATCCAGGACTATCAGGTCAAATTTTTCACATCATCCTAGACGATCCTGTGATCATCCTGGATGACATTTGGCGGCAGAATTGAGTTTTTAGAATTTTTTGAAGCCCTCTTTTTAAGAACACTATCATGGATGATCCTGCGGTCATCTTGGAAGATCTTTGCTGCCATAACTGATTTTGAAGGACTTTAAAGCCCTTTATTTAAGGCTTATCAAAGACTTTGAAAGTATCTTTGGCAGCCATTGAGTCTTTATTTCTTTTGGAGAAAACTAGAAGGGAGAGCTTGAAAGGGAGAGAGGAAAGGGTGGAGTTTGAGAGGGAGAAGAGACTTAGCTGGGGGATTTTCGAGGGAGTGTGAGGGGGTTCACACGGTTGCTCCAACAAACTTGCACCTAAGTACTATCAAATTCAAGGGTTGTCTTCAGGGAAGTTTTGGGAAGAAGAAGATATCTTTGGTGTCGAAGGACCCGGATACTCCGCCGCACCGATGAAGGTGGAAGTGATTTTGTAAGGGCTTCTCTGACTATTTGTGGGGGCTAAAGGAGAGTCACTAAAGGTTTAGTGCAATACTTGGAGGGAGCCTCCGGGGAGTGGACGTAGGTCAGGTTGGACCGAACCACTATAAATCTGGTGTGTTCTTTCTGATTATTTTCTGCACTTTATTTTACTGCGATTAACTGCTTGGGTGAAATCTCTGATTTATCTTTTTATTATTGATTTAATTAGTTTTTGCTACAAGATATAAAAAGATTTTTTCTTCTTATTTAAAGAAGTTTTTAAATATCTAATTCACCCCCCTCTTAGTTAGCCTTGGGACTAGTTCATAAGGGTTTAACACCCCTCACGAACTTTCAAGTGGTATTAGAGTGGTATTAAAAAATTAAGTTTTTGAAAACTTTTGAAATTTGATCAATGGCTAATTTTGAAAATTATTATATTGTGGAAGGATATTTAATCACCCGACTACCATTATTAAAAATATTACATTTGATTTTTGGAAAATTCACATGTCTACTTTCTTGAAATCAATATATTATCAAATGTGTCATATGGTTCAAACTGGTTATTCTGTACCATCATGTGTTATAGATGGAATTAAAAATGATATTCCTTTTTCTGAATGGAGTAGAGTAGATTAGATTAATGCTTAATTGAATGCTAAATATTTGAATTATTTTTTCTGTGCTTTAAATTCTGATGATTGCATGATAATATCTACATGTACTACAGGCAAAGAAATTTGGTATAAATTGTGCATTACATACAAAGGAACTAGTAGTTAAGCAATCTAAATTGAATATTCTAATGCACGATTATGAAATTTTTAGCATTAAACCTTATGAGATGATTTTAGACATGTATACTAAGTTTACGCAAATTATGATATCATTACATGCTTTAGGTAAACAATTTTCAAACTTTAAAAAGATCAATAAAATTCTACGTTGCCTGCTTGATAAGTTTGATGCCAAAGTTATTGCTATTTATGAATAAAAAAAGTTGAACGAATATTCTATTGATAATCTGATTGGCTCACTCATTGCCTAAGAGCAAGGTTTGGGTCAAAAGCTTTTGGATGCAGGTAAAACTATAGTACTGAAAGCTGAAGATATTGATGAAAGTGACTTAGAAGATGATGAAAGTAAGGAGTTAGCATCAATAACAAATAAATTAAAAAGTCTACTAAAGCACAAGCATCAACATCAACAAAAGTGGAATAAAGGTAAAAAGGTAAAAATGTTAAGATTTCTTCTGATGTTATTTGCTTTCGATGTAGGAAACTTGGACATATGAAAAATTAGTACCCAAACTTAAAAAACCTTCCTAAAAAGGAAAAGGGTAAAGCCAAGCAAATTGTAATAAGGGCAAATAATGTAAAGCAAAAAATCTCTTGGGCAGACCTAGCTTCTGAATCATCAGACCAGGAGTGAGAGGATGTGGATTAAAGTTTTGCTTGTATGTTTGTGTTTATTTTTCTTGTGTGAATATTTTTACTTTTTGTGTTATTTTTAAAGTTTTCTTTTTATTCTTTTTATTCTATTTTTGCAATCTTTTATTTTATTTTTTCTGTATGATTGTCAGTTTCTCTGATCAGCACACACATATCACCTTTTATTTCATTTATACTTTAGAAAATCAAATTATTTTTTTCAAAAATTATGTTTTCTAAAAATAAAAAATTTACCTCCTATTTTTCAAAAAATTCTATGTAAGTTGTGGTTGATTTCTCTAAAATAAGGCAAAGGAAGGAAACCAATGATTTTGTCTCTCTCCCTCATTTCTTTATATAAGGCTATTTCACTTTTGATTCAAAATATGTTTCAAATTATAAATTGGTTTTTGAAATAGAACATTTTTCATCTCCCTACATTTTATTTATCTCATAGGGATCTATTGTAAGTTAATGAACCTACTTCAAAGATTATCTTAATCAGGTTGTTCATCTTTATCATAAGAATAGGATTTAATGATTTTAAAGATTTAGAAAGGAGTTAAATTACAAAAATCAAAAGAGGCACAAAATGAGCCCAAAGCTAAAAAGATGTGCAATGTCGCTAAATTGAAAAGATACATAAAGTGCATCAAAAATCAAAAGATGTGCAAAGAGCGCCAAAATGAAGAGAGACATAAAATGAGCCCACAAAAAGTTAGCTTCCATTCTTATAAATCTCTAAAGTTTAGAAAACCTATTTGTCTTTTTGATAAGTTTGTTACTTGAGCTTGAAAATCATGATTTATGATTCATTACTTTATATTAATCTTCTATTAGATATATTTCATGACAGGAGTTTTGAAAAGATTTTTGTTTCCTTATCTAATTTGTTTCTTGATTTAGATATTAGCTTAAAAAGTTTTTAAGCAATTTTAAAACCTCAGCTTGGATTAACAATTTTTGAATTTCTAACCTTTCTGGGTTATACGTGGTCAATACATGCCTTATTAAACTTTTGAATAAAATCAAGAGGTAACTTTCTCATTCAAAGAAAATTTTGATATTTCAAACTGATTCTTCTAAAACATTTTCACTAGATCAGGGATCATTTTGATCTTTTAGTCTATTTTCTCTACTTTATTTTTCTATGCTCTTCTTCTTTTATATAATATCAAAGGGGAGAACGTACTGTTGTATTTGTATTTGAACGTTTTGTTGTATTTGTTTAGTTTATCTTTTTTGTTTAATTATTTATTTTGTTTTATGTATTTTGTTTAAAAAAATTTAAAAAGAAAGAAAATTACGTTTTCCCCTATTTTTAAATTTTTATCTTAGTGAGGGGATTAGGAGAAAATACTTTTAGTTTACAAATAAACCAGTAATGTTTGCCATCATCAAAAAGGGGGAGATTATTGTGACTTGAACTCATGAGTTTATATTTTTTATGATAACAAATATTATGGCTCACATATTTATGTCTCCTAGTACTTTTATTCCATACTTATTTGTGTGTATACTAATATTTCAGGAACACCATGCACCACTCAATGAAGAATCAGAGCTCAAGATTAGGTAGAATAGGTTATGTTGTAAAGAGTCTGTAATATTCATTGATGTAAATTTGTATTTCTTGAGTCTAGTCCTGTAAAGGTGTTTGCCAGCTTGGTGACCATGCACACACACACTCAAGGAGTGAGATTGAGCTGAAACTAGAAGTTTAATTTCTGAACTAATCATCCTAAATGATTTATATCATCTTGGATGATCCAATATGATCTCAAAACCCTAGCCGCCATAATAACTTAGGTAAGGATTTAAGATTCAAATTTTGTTCTAATTATCCTAGATGATCTAGATTATCCTGGACAATCTATAAAAATCATGCCTAAATTAATCCTGTGATTAGTCAATTAAATATGCTTAATTTGATATTCTGATCATCCTGGATGATCTGTATATCATACTGAATAATTTGCTCAAAATTTGTATTGATCGTCCTGGACTATCCTGAGATCATCTAGGACTATCAGGTCAAATTTTGTACATCATCCTGGATAATTCTGTGATCATCCTGGATGATATTTATTGGTAGAATTGAGTTTTAGGGTTTTCTGAAGCCTTCTTTTTAAGCACATCGTCCTAGACGATCCTGCGATCGTCCTGGATGATCTTTGCTGCCAGAACTGATTTGGAAAGATTTTTAAAACCCTTTATTTAAGACTTAACAAAGACTTTAAAAGTGTCTACGGCACCCATTGAGTCTTCATTTCTTTTAGAGAAAACTTAAAGAGAGAGCTTGAAAGGGAGAGAGGAAAGGGTGGAGTTTGAGAGGGAGAAGAGCCTTAGAAGGGGGATTTTTAAGGGAGTGCGAGGGGGTTCACATGATTGCTCCGGCAAGAATGCACCTAAGTACCATCAAATTCAAGGGTGATCTCCGGGGATGTTTTGGAAAGAAGAAAATATCTTTGGTGTCGAAGGACCCGGCTACTCCGTCGCATCGAGAAAGGTGAAAGTGATTTTGTAAAGGCTTCTCCGCCTAGCTGTGGGGGCTAAAGGAGAGTCACTAAAGGTTTAGTGCAATACTCAGAGGGTGCCTCTAGGGAGTGGATGTAGGTCAGGTTGGACCAAACCACTATAAATCTGGTGTATTCTTTCTGATTATTTTCTGTACTTTATTTTACTGCGATTAACTGCATGGGTGAAACCTCTAATTTATCTTTTTATTATTGATTTAATTCATTTTTACTATAAGTTATAAAAAGATTTTTCTTTTTATTTAAAGAAGTTTTTAAATATCCAATTCACCCCCCTCTTGGTTAGCCTTGGGTTAAGTTCATAAGGGTTTAACACCCCTCACAAACTTTTAGCTTTCACCTTAGTACCATCGGATTCAAGATTTATCTTGAGGGAAGTTTTGGGAAGAAGAAGATCTCTTTGGTTTCAAAGGACCAGGTTCTCTGCCTTCACTAGGAGGGTGATAAAAGATTCCAGGTTCTCTGCCTCACTAGGAGGGTGAAAAGGATTTAAGGTTCCCTGCCGCACGGGGGGAGGTGGAAGAGATTTTGTCAGGGCTTCTCCACCTAGCTATGGGGGATAAAGGAGAGTCACTAAAGGTTTAGTATAATACCTTGAATTGGAGGATCTGGGGAGTGGATGTAGGTCAAGTTGGACTGAACCACTATAAATTTGGTGTATTCTTTCTGATTATTTTTTGCACTTTATTTTTACTACGATTAACTACTTGGGTGAAATCTTTGATTTATATTTTTATTATTAATTTAATTCATTTTGCTGTAAGATATAAATAGATTTTTCTTTTTGTTAAAGAACTTTTTAAATATTCAATTCACCCCCCCCCCCCCCCCCCCCCCCTCTTGGTTAGCCTCGGGACTAGTCCTTTAGGGTTTAACACCCCTCATGAACTTTTAGCTTGGTGTGGATTCTCTTAGTGAAATTGTTCCTGACTTTATTATTAACCTTATTATAAAAATTTCCCTTCAATTGGAGAAGGAGGATTATATGATGTTCACTAACTCTTATGATGGTGAGTTTGTTCTGAAAGAGGTTTGTAATTCCATAAGGCAAACTCATTCTAAATCCTTACTTTTTTGGATTTTGGCATAATGCTATATATGCCTCTTATTCTATTTTAATGTGGAGCACTCTTCATAATTATATTCTTGTGGATTCTATTTTAATTAAAAAAGGTTTTTATATAGTTTCTAAATGTCAATGTTATTACCACATTAAAGTCTTAATCATATTTTTATTAGGGGCCTTACTTTTCTTAAAGTTTGGTTATACTTTGATAATGTATTTAATGCTCATTTATGTACTAATTATAGTTGCATCAATGAAATTTTGTAAGCTTGGTTTGTTCATATTAAAGGACTTATTCATAATGTCTTACCTATCATTATATATTGGTTTTTATGGAGAAGTAGTAATGACTCTAAGCATGATAACATTACTATGAATGCTTTGAATGTAATTTCTAAAATCAAGGCTAAAGTAGGGTAGTTATTTCTCACTAATTTGATTAAGGTTAATTGCTTCAAAGGTTTTGTTATGGATTTTGTTGGTCCTTCAGATTCTACCACTATTACTATGGCTGAATTTGTTTGTGATTGAAAAATATAGTTTTGAAAAGGTTTAATTTATCTTTGGAAAACTTAAAATTTCTAGAATTTTAATTTTATAATCAAACACTTATTATGAATGATATATCACCTTGAAAAGTGAACACATCATTCCCTAATAGGTTCAGATTATAAATATTTAAATTTATTCTGATTATCGTAGCTAAACTCAAGGAGAAACAATATATGATCCCGAATGATCAAAATGATGTTTAATCCATTGTTTGACTATAATAATCGAGATAAGAGATCATTAATTTCAAAATCAAAGTTACGATTGTAATTGATATATCTATCTGAAGAAAGAAGATATCAATCACTATCGATGGTTTTAATATGACGATAATGATCGTTAGGTTTGAATTTTCCAAAGATAATCAATTAAAATTTTGAAAAAACTTAATTTTGAAAATCTGGTCTGGGTTTCTAAATCTCCCATGAGCGCAAGCCCTCATAGTTAATTACATCATAGGAAACCAGACATTTCCTATGAAAACTCTCGATTAAAATAGCGATACGAATTTTATTTTAAGATTTTCAAAGTTTGACGTCAAAGGAAGGTAAGGTTTGGAAATTTCAATCAGGATTGGTTCGAGGTTGAACACTTATTTCTGGAGTCAAAGGAAGAAGAGTAGGAGGAGTCTTGAGATTCTGAATTACTTCAGAAATACCTCAAACTATCCTAAGTGTTGGGCTTGAATTAGATTGAAAGAGATATTTAGTTTAAATGATCAATTTTATTAGAAAGTGGGAATTAGATTCCCAGAAGGTTGAGGGCTTAGGATTGAAGATATGCCTCAGAACCTAAGTCTAAAAATGGGTATTGAGAATCAGTGACACGGTTCCTAGCTAATGCAATGCAATCCTGGACTTACCCCGGCCTGGATTGGGGAGCCAGCTAAACCACCTAAGCTCTTCAAAACTATGAATCAGGTCAATTATGCAAGAGTGGTAGGAACATTGATTAAGATTGGTTTAAAGAATTAGGGTCGACATCTAGAGCATATCCTAATTGACCCCTTAACATATGTTGGGTGAAATGCTTAAGCTGGAGATGCAATTAAGAATTAAACTCAAATTTAATTTATTACTAATATGATGCATGCTAGTTGACTCGATTAAATGCTTAAATCAAAATGAAGCAGTTTTAAAATTAGGCTTAAAAAAAGATTTTATCCTAGAAATTGCACAACATCCCCTTGGACAGAACTGCACCCTAATAGGTCAGGTGGTCTGCCAAAACCCACAGGCGGGGAGCTGCCTAACAAGGCAGAGAAGATTCAATATGATGCATGAAAAACCCCCGGCGAGTCCGGGCTTACTTCTTAAAAGCGTTAGAGTTACTATCTGAGCCTAAAGTTTTTAAATTTTGTTTAAGTAGAAATAGTTTTGACCGTACCCTCATGAGCCTCCGATCGGATTCCAGGCTAAATTAAATATGACATGCAAGATCGCCAAAGAAACTAATAAAAGTAGGAAAATCCTAATCGCAATCAAGACATCAATCAAATCAATCAAATAATTAAATCAATTAAATAAATATTCAAAATAAAAGTCTAAAGGCAAGTGCCTTTTAATATTACAACCCAGGGTCTGCAGGAAAAGTAAAGTGGCCGGGTACCACTGACTACAACCTAGATTCTACTCCTAAGACTCAAGTGACTTTGAGAATAGTTCTTCTCGTTCTTCACTTCTTTGTCCTTATAGAACACCTTGGATCGTCGGGTTCGGATATCTAAATGAAAATAAACTCCCCCAGAATAGGGGTGTTATCTTTTCTCTTTGGATATTTGAAATCATCCAAATTTGGATCCCCAAATGAAAAGAGACTCTCCCCTAAGGGATGCCTCTTCCTCTTTGGATTCCAAATTGGATGCTTAAATATCCCATTCTCAAAACACTTAACAATTACAACTCAATTCAAATATCAAATTACATTAATTAAAATTAAAATCTAGACTCAACCACCTGCAGGATTTTCCTAATAATTAGCAGTTAATATTTGACATCCCAAGCAATTAATATTTAGAAATTAAAGTACTCAAATCACAGCCACGCTTCGCCATGCTCTTTTAATTTTAAAGGGGGACTTAAGCAATTTTATGGAGCACCTATGCAATTTATTATTTATGATTTTACCCCCTTTATTTAATGCCCTGTATGAGCATGGCCACCTGCATAAGATTAAATTAGCACAAATTTTCCCTAGCCTAGGGGTAGATCTAACGTATAATCAAATCAATATAGTGTGCAGTAAATAAATAAATAATCACATCAACATCAATTACTTAAATCTAGCAACCAGCTTGTAATCAAAACCACAGAAATTACGGCACACGCAAGTAGCAGAAAAGTAAACACCGGCCTAGCCTAAGACTAGAGTTGGTTGTCCTAACAAACCATCTAAAGTGTGTGAGATAGGCTGTGTGGTTTGGATATGTCCTGGATAGCATAATTTGATTGTAATTGTTTAAAATTCTGGTTGGTTGAAAGGCTTCAAGGAAAAGTTAATTAAAGTTTAAATCTTAATGATTTGAATTTGATTTTAGACTTAATTTTATTTGTTTGTTGGATACCACCTTTGTTGCACACCGAGGCCGTGAAATTTATTTCATCTTCCTTGGGGCTAATTTAATAGCCTCGTAGGCCTGGGTTACCTAGTGGTACCCGGTATGATTAAATAATTTGAGTTTGATTAAACTTGAGGGTTAATTAAAATTTGATTAGAGTTGATTGCTTGCTGGTTTTAAAGTTAAATTCATGTTTTTTTGGAATTTTAGATCATTTGTTGAATTTTGGTATTTTCTGGATTATTTTATTCATTTAATTCAAGGGTCAAAAATTGACTTTTTGATTTAAAATGTTTTCTGAAATGTTAGTATTTTATTAAAATACTAGAACTTAATACGATCAGTTAGACAGTAAGCACATTGAAATTGGATTTTTCTAGATTTTATTATGAAGGTTTGAAGTTTTGACTTGATTTTGAACTAGGTTTGACCAAAAGTTAACTTTTTAAAATTTGATTGATTTCTAGAACTTAACATTTTTTATAAATATTAGACCTTAAGATGAGTTTTATGCCTTTGAGTTTGCTCAATTTGGAGTTCATTTGAATTAGTTATGAATTTTCAAAGTTTTGAGTATTTATTGAATTTTCAAAAATTATTTAATTAAAGCCCTTTTATGATTTGAATCCAAATGACCTCCAAACTCCTTGGAATCAACTCCAAAGGTCAGGAATGACCTAAGGAGAGATACCTAAGTGTTTGGAAAATTTTTAGAATTTTTAGTTATTTTTAATTAATTTAAATTAATTAATTATTGAATCTCAATTAAAATTAAATTAAGCTTGATTTTAAAGTTCAGTCAAGGGGCTTTTATTTTTTTTTTTATTAAGGGTTCAATTATGGTCAATTCGAGGTATTATATGTAATTTTTGGATTTAAATTTGATTTATTATATTTTTTGGAAGTTTTTAAGGCTTAATTAAGCTTTGATTTTGATTAAGTTAATTAAGGGGCTTAATGACTTCAAAATTCAGTGAAAATTTTTCCTAGGGCTGAGAGTGTCACTAAGTTCAAAGGGTTTGAGTTTTAAGTCAATAAAAAATGTATCCTAATTATTATAATTAATTATTTATTAATGGGGTTATTTAATTACTGGATTATTAATTGAATTTTTAATTAGAAAAAATATTTAAAATTGGAATATATATATTTCTGATCTTAATTTTATTTTAATTGAATTTACTTAATATTTTTGATATTATTTAAAATTTATTAAAATTTTAATGAATTTAATGGTATTTATTTACTCAAGGTTTAATTAAGGGTATTTTATGAATTAATTAAGATTTGAAGGATTTGAATTTAAATTCTAATTGTTTTTTTAATGATCCTGTATTTAATGTAGGTTTGATTAGAGTCAATTCTTGAATTTTATTTAATTTTATTTGAATTATCATGATTTATTTAATTAGAGTTTGGATTAAGGGTGTTTAAGAATTGATTAGGGCTTAATGAAGATTTAAGTTTGATCTTAAAATTTTTGTTTGATGATTGCATATATAATTTTTAAAGTTGATTATGGGTAATTTTGAATTTTTAAGATTTTATTGAATTTATTAAGGTTTATTGAATGGTTAATTAAAGCTAAATGTTGTTATAAAGTCAATTAATGTCAAATCAGAGTGTATTGAATCAGAGAGGTGTATGCCACTAATTTTCTATGTTTGAGTTTCATCCCAAAAGGGATGTGTGAAATGAATGCTAAATGTGACTGAATTTACTAAGATCCATTCCTAATTTTTGCTCCTAAGTGTCACTAAGTTATGGGAGATTGAAATCAATGTTAATCTAACCCTTTGAACACTAGTTACAATCACATCAAACAAACATGAAAAGTAAAGGAAGGTGTTCTAAGATTCTATGTAATAGTTTGTGATAAATCATGAAAGTCGTAGGTTACATGATAATCTATGGATTTGATCACTTAAACGTAAAGAAATGCATGCATCGAACTAGGTTGGAACTAGTATGGGATGTAAGGAACCTCCTCAACCAATTCTCAATCAAGTTTGCAATCACAATCATGTACATTCTAAATGTAGTATATGAAAAGTCATATACCGTCAATATTAGTTTGTTCTCAAACTATACATGATTTGATCTTGAATATATTTCTATGAGAAAGTGATCACCACACTAAATCCATAGAGCCCTAAAATGTATAAATTGGGTTCTAGATTGAATTAATCATGAATTCAAAAAAGAAAAATCAAGATCAAAATATGATCAAGATTTTTTTAATTCATAATCTAAATTGAGATTGCATCAAAATGACTTTAGAACAATTATCAGAGATAGAAAATAAATCCTAAAATACCTCTGCCAGGTTTAAAGTCAAAATAGTTTATATATTTTTATTTAAAATTAACATAAGATTTTTTTGAATAATTGAAATAATTAATGAAATATTACTCAAAGTAATTTTATTTTATTTTTAAAATAAAGTAAATTAAAAACTGAAAAAAAATGAGCCCAAGAACTCCAAAAATGGTTGGGAAATGAAATTCCCACAAAATTTTGAAGTTCTGGGTAATTTTTCTAAAATTATTTTAGTATTTCAAACGCAATATCAAATGGCAGCGCTGAACGCAGGAGAACGCTCCAGGCGGCGCGATGGGTTCAGCCACGTAGATGGCGGCGGTTAGGGGGTCCCGGGTACTTATCCAACACAGCAATGATATCATGCGTTGGATCTACCAAGGCGCAAATCCGACGGCTGATATCACATCGGCAAATCAAATTCTGTGGAGGATGATCCAACGGCAGATCTTAATCCCGCGATTTGATCTGATGGATAAAATTTAGCTGGATGGAAATTTAACCATCCCGTAGTTTCGAAGGATCAAGCCAAGCCACAGATCTGATAAAATCAGGACCGTTCAATCTGAATAAAACAGATGAACGGTCACAAGATCATCTTCAACCTCTAGACCCCCAAAACCCTAGAAATGGGTTTTGCTTTGTTCTCTTAATCTAGTGAATGAAAAGGTTCTAAAATTTAGACAGAGGTAGAATAGAACTTAAGAAAGGATGTAGAAATGTTTAAAAAGCTTTTGATGCAATGCTCAGGAGGTCATCTAGGAACCTAGAACAAATCCTAAGGTTTGAGATATACCTTGATATACTTGATAGTTTTGGATGGTTTAAACCTTTCTGAGCTTGTAGATTGTCCACGTAGAGTTCTTTAGAAGACTTTAAACCTGGAAGAAGATTCTAGAAGAAGTTAACGAAGTTATGACGAAAGTAGCTCCGGTTCTTCACTCTCCTCGCCACCGGCAGCATCCAAATGATCGAAAATCAAAAGGGGAGCATAGAGGGAGCTCTAGAAATGAAGAACGAAAAATATATTCTCCTCCTAAATGATTGGAATGGGAGATAGCCTCTAATACTTTGGTCCGTCTCTTTTTCCCTATTCAAACCACGGGAGCTCGCTTGGACGGTCTAGATGCTTCAGGTGGAGCGCTGGGATGTTGTACAGCTGGCTCAGGCCGTTAGAGGAGCAAAGGGGGCTTGCTACCCAGATGAAAATGACCCTAGGTCATTCTCATGCATAGGGGGGACCACTAGGGTGGTTGGTCGAGCTAGGGGGTGCGCCATGCATTGGGCTGGGTCGGGCTGAGGCCTAGGAAGATTCTGGAGTTAATTCCATGAGCTGGAAGGGCTTAAGTCTGGTTGGGCAAGGCTCAAAGGGTCGGGTTGACCATTTAGAGCTCATTTGAATCCCCATTGATCGTTTGACTGGTCAAATGAGGTCAAGCCCTACTGAGTTGGAATCCAAGTGGACTAGGGAAAGATCTCGAATGATTTTTAAAAGGATCTAAGATAGAAGCCCATTGCATGAATGAAGGAGTTCTTAGATGGTGGGGTTTGACCATACTTGAGGGAGTTGACTGAGTCAACCCATGTAAAGATTGACTCAATATAAGTTTGGGGATACTTGAACAATGCTTTGAAGTTGTTTTGATAGGATAGAATGGTTTAATGAGTCACATACTAGAATTAGGTCCAAGTAGATTGGATTTGACTAAGTTTAGGTCCAGTTGACCAGGCCAACTGGTGACTAGGCCAAGATGATCAATTGGATTCAAGTCACAAGGAGAATGATTCAAAAGAGTTTGATGGGGTTCAGGACCAAGTTGGAGATCAATTGGAAGTAATTATGGTGTATGATTAGTTGAGCTAGGTTGAGCTAATTCAACTAGATCATACTAACCAACGACTCATTCAGGATATCAACGATGAGTATTCAGATATATAGAATTCCTAGCGAAGTGATTTGAATTTTGATTGAAATCAGTGGGTGAGCATTCTATGTAAGACAATGCACTGAGGTATCTGATTGCAATGCAAGTCTGTAGAAAATTGATGTTTGGTTTGAATATTGAGTGCTTAAAGTTTGATTAATTGAACTGAATGATTGAAGTCTGGGTGATTAATTTAATTGTGGTTTGATTGACGATTAATTGAATATCGAGTTAAAACTTAATTGAGGGTTGAAGTGAAGCTTGATTGAAGATTAAATTAAGGTGTGATTGAATTAAGGGCTTAAAACCTGGATTGAAGTCTAGATTGGTTTGAATCAGGGTTGACCAAGGATCTGAATAGATCCTAAGGTCAGGATTAATTGAAGCTTGAAAAGTGATTTGAGATCTTGATTAGCTTGAGGTCAAGTTGATTTGAGGTTTAATTGAACATTAAAGTCTTGATTGATTTTGGGTGAAATATGGAGTTAATTGAAGTTTAAAAGATTGAATTTTGCTTGGAGAGTTGTTTGAAAGCTAGATTGAGATCTAGCCTAGGGTCTGGATAGGTTTGAAGTCTGGGTTGATCTTAAGGACTAGGTAGGTTTATGAACTAGATAGATCTTAGGGTTTAGAAATCATATAGTCTAGGATCTAGAATGATCTTAGGCTCTAGGTAAATCTAAGATCTAAAGTCTATGAGGAATTTTAGGGTTTAGAGTTTAGAATGATCCTGGACCTCAATAGATCACAAGTCTGGAATCTTAAAAGGATCCCAGTATCTAGAATAGATCTTAAAGTCCTGGGTTGATCTAGGAGAATCTTAAGGTATACATAGATTTAGAACCTAAGTAGATCTGGGCTTGGATTAATCAAAGATTGAATTGATTTGATATTTGAATTGATTGAAGTCTGGATTGTTTTGATATTTGAACTGATCAAAGGTCTAGAATAATTTGAATCAAGATTGACTAAGGATCTGAATTGATCTTAGGGGCAGGATTGGTTGAAGCTTGAAAGATTAAAGTTTGGATTTAAGGTTGGATTAATTAAATCAATGTTTAATTAGATCTTCTTGAATTTATTTGAGCTAGGGTTTGATTTAAAACTTGAATGGATTGAGGTCTGGATGGAAGATTGGATTAAAGTATGGGGTTTGGATTAGTTTGAATCTTGAATAGATTGATTTAAAGTCTGGGTTGGTCTGGAGTTTGAATAGATTTGAGGTCTGGATAGATCTAATGTCTAGGAGAATCCTAAGACCTAGATTGATCTAAAGTCTGGGGAGATTTTAAAACTTAAAGCCTAGGAAGATTCCAAAATCTAGAAGTCCGAAATTCTAGAGTCTAGGGGGATCCTAGAGTCTAAGTCCTAGGAGAATTCTAAAGTTTAGAAGTCCCAATTTCTAAGATTTAACAGGATCCTAAGATCTAGATAAATCTAAGGGTCTAAAATAGATCTTAAGGTCTAGGAAGATCCTAAGACCTAGATTGATCTAGAGGAGACTTAGGGTCTAGAATAGATCCTAGGGTCTAGATTAATTTGAAGGAATCCTAGGGTCTAGAGTAGATCCTAAAATCTGGAGTCTAGGAAGAATTTAAGAAAATCCTAGGATTTAAATAATTCCTAGGGTCTGGATCTGATCCAAGATCAGATTGATTTTGGGGTCTGGATTAATCTTGACTCTGGATTGGGTCCTAATGACCTCATACAAAAATGAGGTCAACAGAATTATAGGCTCTTTCGCAAGGTTTGCATTTGTTTATTTCATTAGGGATCACTAATATTTGGATTGAAGTTGATGCTATCATTCTTATTCAATATATTGAGGGCAACTTAATTTCCAATCCTTCTAATTTCTATCTTATTAGAGGAGTTAAGAATTAACTTTCCCCCATTTCCTTTTCCTTTTCTCATATTTTAAGGGAAGGCAGTTTAACTGCTAATTATTTGGCTAATTCGGGTTGCAATCTGTTTGGTTTTACTAAGTTTTTTGGGGCTTCTTTATCGACCAAGCTTATGGGTTTGACTCATTTGGATCGATTGAGCCTTCCTTACATTAGATCCAATTAATGTTTTCTATTGTTTGGGGTTCCTCTCTTCATGTCTCTCTTTTTTGGTTTTATGGTTGTTCCTGTTACATCTTGCTGGTTTTCCCCTCTTTGGTCATTTTTCTTTTGGTTTTCCTGGTTGGGTAATTTTCTATATTTTGTTATCTTTTATGTTGTCTGTTAATGCTAGGGTTATTTGTTTCTGTTGTATTCTCTGGTGGTCATGGGAGTTTTTGGCATTGTAGCAATATTACATTATTATTTTTCTTGCCCTTCTTCTACCGAGTTGGTTCTCCTAGTGCCTCCTCACTGGTTTGGTTTTTGGTTTGTTTGCTTTGCTATTATGCTTGTCCAGGTTGTACTGTTTAATTATTACTATGTTTTTTTTTTGAAAGCTGCAATAAGAAAATTTATTACTAATCAGAGAGACCAATCACATAAAGAGACTACTCCACATTGATAATCCCCCTTGATTAAAGAAACAAAAGAGGGAAGAGCATTATTTAAACTATAGCTATCCCAAAAGAAATCAAAAGAATGAGCATAGTTAGCACAAAAATCCGCTAACTTATTACTCGTCCTATTCACACTATGAAATAAAACTTGATGAAACCCATCAAGAAAAGAAAAGTCCTGGTACTTTGGATAGCCTGCACCGACGGCCTGGTTTTTAACAATCTTATTAACCATGTCAATGACATTCCTGTTGTCTCCTTCAATGATGATACCCTTGTACTCATACATCCATTCTTGGACAAAGCTTATAGCCGACAAGAGAGCAAAAAGCTCCAAATATGAAGAGTCCCAATGCATACATTTCTTACCAAAAGCACCTAAAAATCTTCCTTGGTGATCCCTTAAAACTCCCCCAACTCCAGCCATGTAATTACTCCCAAGAGAAGCATCTATGTTCAGTTTAATCCATCCGGGAGGAGGGGGGTGCCAAAGAGAAGACAGCTCAAAGAGCTAGTTAGTACCCCAGTGTCCTGAATTTCCTTTGAAGGAAGCCTCGACCATACACATTGCTGAAGTAGCTATTACTGAGCTGCTGTCCTCCTTAACGCCGTGAATAGCCTTATTCCTACTCAGCCAACTGAAATAAACCACTGAACAATACACATTACCAATAAACGGACCAGCCTCTGCCGCTCTTTCCAAGCACCCAAAACAGTCTTCAAGGGAGGAGACAACCGGTATAGAGACACCCCAACTTCGCAGGATATCAATAGCTTGTAAAAGCTTGCAGAAATTTACCGCAATATGCTCCACACTCTCCAGTGCATTGCAGCCTCTGGGACGCCCTGCAGTTGATACTAACCTCCTATACAACAATAATTCTCTTGTAGGTAAGGCATTTCTGGCTAGGCGCCACCAAAACATGTCAACTCGTGATCTCAACTTCAACGATCTTCTCCAACGCCAATGGTAGTCTTCATGTTCAATCCCTCTACTAGGAGATTAAAGAAGATAAGGAATTACCTGAGCATAGTGACAGAAGTTCCAGCTGATCACCCCCCTCCTCCGGAATTATAGGAACTTGCATTATAACTTGAACTAGTTGCTAACCAAAATACTGCAGCAGCTTGCTTTCATCCCAGCCACCATTAGACATAAAACTGTTCAGCTGAAGCATAGGATCATCCAAACTTCCCACAAACATTGGCCATTTAGCAATAGGTTTATCCAACAACCAAATATCATTCAAGGTGTTAATGAAAACACCATCACTCACCTTCCACTTCACCACATTCCTTAAAGACTTAAACCCGTTAATAATAATCTTCATTGTAGGGGAGTTGTACATGTTTAGCTGAAAATTCCAGATTTGCTGCCCATATTTAGCTCTTAATAGTCTATATACAAAGGAAGAAGAATTGGAGATAAAGTTCCAAGCAAACTTAGCTCGCAACCAGCCCTCCTTGGAAACAACCGATTGTATACCTTGTCCTCCAAACCTCTTCGGCCTGCACTTAACATCCCAAGAAACATAATGAATCCCTCTACTTCCATCATGTTTGTTCCACAAGAAGTCCCTACACATCCTATCCCAAGCATGAAGAATTCCCATAGGAATCAAAGAATGAGTAGCAAGAAAAATAGGTAACAAAGACAAGGTAGTTTTAGCCAGAAGAACCTTCCCTGCCAGAGACAAGAAATGATTTCCCCAAGCATTCAAATGCTTGATAGCTTTACCCATCAGATTGCTATAATCAGTAATAGTTTCCCTTTTTAAAGAAATTTTAACACCAAGATACATAAAAGTATTCTCCACTTTGAACCCCCAAATCCTAGCAAGGGACCTTTTTCTAGACTTCCTGACAGATTTACCAAAAAAAATTGATGATTTTTGGGTGTTGACCTTCAGACCAGTCCATCTGTAATACTCCATTAAAATTCTATTTGTCTTCTTCACCTTTCTGCCAATAGCTTCTACAAATAGGACGATATCATCTGCATAAAGCAGATGAGAAACCCTCTCAACACTAGGAGATATTTTAATACCCAAACCTCTCCCTTTCTGAACAATAGCATCTGACAGGAGTTGAGAGCATAAAATGAAAAGAATAGGAGACAAGGGGCACCCTTGTCTACACCCTCTCTTATCTTCAATCCAACTAGATTCCTTTCCATTGATAATGATAGAGAACTTCGGGTCCAAGACACATTGAAGAAGAAGGTTAGCGAACTTTGTTGGGAAGCCACAATTATCTAAAACCTTTCTAAGAGTAGGCCATCCCATGCTATCATAAGCTTGCTCCATATCAATTTTAATGGCCATGAGACATTTCCTGGATTTAGAATATTTGAACTTGTTACACACTTCTTGGGTTAATAGAATGTAATCAGACATAGAGCGGCCTTTGACAAAAGCCACTTGTTCATCTGAAATCAGCTTAGGAATAATGGCACTCATCCTCCTCAAAAGTAACTTAGCTATCAACTTGTAAACCGACATACAAAGGCAGATGGGTCCGTAGTTAGATGGTAACAATGGGTTCTCTACCTTAGGAATAAGAACGACCAAGGTCTCCTTCCAATTAGGACTCAAAAAACTCGTCCTAAAAAAAAGATTTAAAGCCTTCCACACATCATTTTGAATAATTTTCCAATAGCTTTTAATGAAAGAGTAGGAGATACCATCTATGCCAGGAGAGATATTAGTCTCCAATTGATCCACCACCAAGTCCAGCTCCTCCTTTTTTAACTCAGCAAGAAGGGAATTCCTGTCTTGATCATCCAACACATGAATAGGATTCGGCCACCCCTTAAATTTACATTGTCTTTCCTTCCATTTTTCTCCAAAATACTCATTAAATGTCTCCTCAATCTGATGTTGATCTTCCACTATAACACCATCGTTGTTTTTAACCTGATGAATCCAATTAGCACTCCTTCTACCTGAAGCATATGCATGAAAAAACCGTGTATTGGAATCTCCATCAGTTAACCAATGAGCTTTTGCCCTCTGCCTCCACCATGTGTTGAGTCGGAAAAGAGTGACATTCAATTCATGAACCTTAGATTGCAACAGCAGCAGCTTACCTTCGGAAAGACCTCCCCACTCAGATTATTCCATTTGGAGATTTGAAATCTCCTCCATTAGCTTCTCGTTCAATTCAGTCAAGTTCTTATGCCTTGCTCTGCTCTAGTAAAAAAGAGCTTTCAGTGTTCTCTTGAATTTCACGTTGAGAGACATTGCATCATCTTTATTCACTCTCTTCTCCCAAGTCTTAGAAACGATCGCAGCTGATGCCGGATAAGAGGACCAGACCTCTTCAAATCTTAAAACCTGTCTCTTCCTAAACCTAGAAACTAGCAGCTTCAATAGTATTGGACAGTGGTCAGAAGCAATCCGTGGAAGATGACGTACTACAGGAAGTTTAATAACATCCAAGGCAGTTGAATTTAGAAGACATCTATCCAACCTTTCAAGAATTCGAGCACCTCCTTTCTTGTTGTTACACCAAGTGAATTTAGGGCCTATAATTCTCAAATCATGGAGATCCTCATGTTATTCATAAAACAACTCATCTCTTAAACTCCCTGGGACATGACAAACTTCTTTCCTCCTAACTTCTCTTCTTGAGCCAGAATGTAATTAAAGTCCCCACCTATAATGCAAGGAAGATTGAAATTTGAAATAACTTCAAGATCACTCAATAAAGTTCTCCTCTTCACATAATCATTACTACCATAGGACGAAGCTATGATCCACCTCTGTAGAGTGGCACTATTGAATTCCCCTACCACAACTTGAGGAGAATCACTTAAAATAGAAAAAGAAACCAAATCCTTCCTCCAGCAAACCATAATGCCTCCAAATAATCCAACTGCAGGATGAATAAAAAAATCCCAATTGGTTCCAATGAACCTATCACATTCATGTCTATCAAAAGTAGATACTTTGGTCTTAAGAAGGTCTACAAACATCACTTCATGCTTCTTAACAAACTCCTTCAAGTAGTGAGAGGCTACACTTTTCCTAGCCCCCCTGTAATTCCAAAAAATAATGGATGACATTATAGATAAGAATTGGGATTGCTCCCTTTCCTATCCTTAATTTTACTACCACCCTTCCTTCCATGATTAATAATATTACCCTTTCCTAAGGATTGCAGTTCCTTAAGAAGCCTAAACTCTGACTTTTGATAGGGAGAACTTGAGTTCGTAGATAATCCCAAAGGATTTACCTGAGTTCGCAAGAATCCCTTTCCAACCTTGTCAAATGAAGAGGCAGGCAACCCTTCCTTGATCTAATCAAGCTTGTGATAACTGGTTCCTGACACCTCACCTCCATCCACTACACCTTCCTCTGCAGCACTAGCTGACTGCTACACAGGATAAATGCACACTTCCATCACCTTGTCCCCTGCACCAGATCCTTCCAGAGAGCCTTCCTGAACATCCAGAATCACAGCATTCTCAACCGACCGTTGAGGAACTTCTAAGACAACTTCTCCCTCCTCCACTTCAAACCCACCCTCATAAGTTTTCCTTTCTAACATTAAACTGTCTTCATCCGGCTTCCTGGTAGTAGCCGAATCCTCTACTATTTGATTGCTTAGACATTGAAACTTATTATCCAAACTCAAAGTTTTTGGAGTAGTCGAATTAACCGTCTTGGAAGCATCCAAAGCGTCTGACCGTTCCTTCACCACTTCAAAACCAGAATCAAAGTTGTCCCCTTCACTCAAAGGCAAAGCTCCCCCTCTACTCAGCACCAGGTCTTCCTTCACCACTTTGATCTCCTTCTTGCCCAGACCTTTACCAGGAAAAGGCTTCGAAAGTCCAGCAGCAGCAGCCTGCTTGTTCAAAGGCTGCCTATTCTCACTCAATTGTTTGTTAGTCCTTTTATTTTTCCTATAATCCACATGGATCCAAGGACCATAGGAGCCAATAGCCTCAAGCTCCCTAACTTCCAAAGTTCGATCCTTCCCATCTGGGTTAGAAGAAGCCTTACCCATTTCCAACACTTCCACCCTCTTATAACCATAACCACCACTATCATGGCCTATCCTTCCACAATCATAGAAAAAGGAAGAAATTCTTTCATACTCAACTTTCTGGAAGAACCTTTCATCCATTCCATCCACCCAAACACCCAATGGAAGAGGTTTATCCAACTCCACTCGTACACACACCCTCGCAAATTCCCTCCTCCCCCAATTAAACATATTACCATCAATCATCAAAGGAACTCCAACCCTTGATGCTATCAAAGACACATTATTCTCATCCCAACATTGTAAAGGTAGGTGAGGCATTCTAATCCAAATAGGAGACGTCAACCCTCTTAAAAGGTTGGGAGAAAAATCAGTAGACCACCTCTCCATACCAACAATGTGGTTATTGACAAATGAAGGGCCACCTGTTAGAACCCCCTCCATTGCCTCAACATTCTTGAAAGAACATAGATACCATCCTTTCCCAAGAGTTGTAAAGTGAAATTGTCCAAAAGCTGTCCATTGATGTCTCAAACTCTAAGCCACAACATGGGAAGGCAACTCACTTCCAAACACTTTAACCACCAAAGACCATTCAAGTTTCTTAGCATTCACTTCTTCAGCAGCTTCAATTAATCTAACAGCTTTCCCATCCTCCGATAGAGTCACCTTATCTTTGTCAAAACTTAATTTAATATAAGCTGTTTTCTTCCAAGGACTTGTCATAAAACCACCTGCATCCTTGCTCTGAGGCAAAACCGCAGGCAATGGAGATGCATTACTACCTAAACTCCCATCAGTAATCCCTGCAGATTTCAACGGCTTCCCAGTAAGATTATGATTATTTTGGTTAACCAAATTCAGAACATTCGCATTTATCTTACTGTCTTTGACAGGGATTGCATTTGAATGTGCGAATCGGTTAACAAAAATATTCATACATGAAGATGATGCCTCAGGATCACAGTTTATTGCAGGAGAAAACCAAAATTCTTCAACAGACATAGGGTTTTAAGTTCAGAATCCAAAGAGATACCTTTACCCTTACCTTCCACATACTTCTTTGGGCCAGGACGAATCACTTCAACATCTGAAATGACAATTCCTTTATTAGACTTACGACCACAAACGGATGAAGAACCATGAACGTCGCCAATACGAACATCACCGTGAAACACATGATGCTCTTCTGTAATTTGACTATTTACAGAGGAGTTATTCAAAAATGAAGATGAAGATGGTCGGCGGCCATCTGCCGCCATGAATGGCCCCTCTACCAGAAAAACCACAGGAAGCCGCAAAGTGGAAAATTTAAAATTTAGCTTATTTCTCTATCTAGAATCGTTGAGCTTCTCTCTCTAGGAGCTTTCTATGTGTAGTTATTTCTTTTGTTAAATTTAGTGTCACTGTTTGTCAATGATTAGTAAAATATAAAATGACAAATCTTCTCTCATATGTGTATTGATTATTCCTATCTACTTTATTTGAAACTACTGAATAAATGTTTGCCATCATCAAAAAGGGGGAGATTATTGCAAATCTAGATTTAAGGATTATAATTTTGATGATAACAAACATTTCTATGTTCTATTTTGATTGGCTAACATTTCAAGTACAAATGATCAAATGTAATTCAAGCCAACTCAAGATTGGGTCCACATGTGTTTAAATGTAATTTTTCCCTTTCTTGAGTCAAATGTAATGTAATTGATCCCCTAGCTAAGTAACCTTAGACACACACACTCAGGGGGAGATTTTTTATGAGTTAAAGTTTCTGTTCTATTTTTTATCACATCATCCTGGACGATTGCCATATCGTCTTGGATGATCCATTGAAAATAGAAACCCTAATCAGGGCTGTCAAGTTAAGTCGGTCTGATTAAGCCGATCATCCTAGACGATCCTCCTATCGTACAAGATGCTATGCTCAAATCAGAAATTCTCAGCCGCCAGACTAAGTTAGGCATATTTTGATTTTTAAGTTCTTTTGTCTAATCATCCTGGATGATACGTGTATCAACCTAGACGATTCACAACAATCATGCCTAAATTAGCCAGGTCATTAAGGAAAGTAATAGAGGATTAATTTGATTGATCACATTATCTTGGATGATCGCAAGATCATCCAGGATGATATGTTAAAAATCCTCATCATCCAAATAACTTCACCTGGATGACCCGTATAATGTGCTGGATGATATAAGCCTATTTGTACTAATCATCCAGGACGATAGAAATATCATCCAAGATGATCAAGTCATTTTCAATCATATAGCATATTTGTGCAGGACGATCCGAACAATGTGTAGGATGATTTTGATCATTTTTGAACTAATCGTAAGGGACGATAGGCATATCAACCTAGACAATCAAGTTTTTTTCTTCAGATCGTCCAACATTTTCTCCTGGATGACCCGAACAATACACAGGATGATTTTCTCGAGTTGAACTAATCATCTCGGACGATCGCAGGATTGTCCCAGAAAATCTAAACAAAACATGTCTTCTAATCATCTAGAGAGGCCAGATCGTCCAGGCCAATTAGTGAAGATTTACACTGATCATAGAGGACAATCCGTCGATCGTCCTAGATGATGTTTGACGGAAAGTTGAATTTTAGGGCAATTTTTGTGCCTTTCTATAAAAACTTTTTTTTTGTTATTAAAAAAACTTTTTGCCAAAGTCCTTTCCTAAGAGAGCTTTGAGAGCGAGAGCGAGAGCTTGGGAGAGAGTGAGAGAATCTTGTGAGGGGGAGGTTGTGAGGTGTTCACAAATGTTACTCCAAGCAAGGATTCGAGTGATCTTCTCCGGTCATCATCTCCTATCCCGTGGTGTCTTTGTGGGAAGGATTGTCAGCAAGAAGTCAAGGTTCTCTACCTGCTTTAGGAAGAAGCAAATAGAGGTAAGGTTTTATGCCTACTTAAGGAGGAAGCGAAAGGAGTCTAGGTTCTCTTCCTGCTTTAGGAGGAAGGAAAAGAAGTATGGGTTCTCTGCCTCACGGGGTTGGTTAAAAGGAGTTATGTAAAGGCTTCTCCACATTATTGTGGGAGCAAAGGAGAGTTACTGATTTGAGTAGTGCAATACCTGGAGGCAAGGCTCCAGGGAGTGGACGTAGGTCCAGTTGACCGAACCACTATAAAATCTGGTGTGTTCTTTCTGATTATATTTCATACTTTATTTTTATGTTGTTATCTACTTGGGTGAAATCTGTGATTGATCCTTTTTTTATTTATTTCGCTGTTAATTATAAAAAGATCTTTCTTGTGGTTAAAGAAGTTTTTAAAACTACCAATTCACCCCCCTCTTGGTTAGCCTCGGGCTAGTTCATAAGGCCTTGCCATCCCTATCAAACTTTCAGCTTAAGCTATAGGAGAATGCACATCAGCTATTTGTTTTAATGCTTTTAAGGCTACTTCATTTAACTTGGGGGTAGTTGGTGTAGATTTTTAGCCCCAATCCAGCAAACAAAATTCCCCAAAGCAGTCTAGAGTGTTTGGTGATCAATTCCCAACCCTTTTTGCTTTGAGAAAGCCCTCCTATACTCCTTTAGATAAGGTTCTTAAACATAAGGTGCTTGATGAGGATGGAATTTTCTTGAGCCTTAACTTTGACAAAGTTTAAAAAAATATTTCTAAATTGGAATGTGCTCTAGTTGGGAAACTTCTAGGTAAGTGGATCTCTTAAGCTTGGCCTTATGGTGAACTAACAAGGTGATGGTCTCATGCTGGGGAGTTTCAAATGATAATCATGACTCCAGATTGCTTTATTTGTATTTTTCAAGGCTTAGAAGCTCATGTTATCATCCTAAAGGGTGGACCTTGGATTGTGGCTAGAAGCATTATTGGCCAAGATCGGGGGTTACGTACCTTTTCTCTTGAGTATATGAAGGGGTTCACCTTGCCAATTTGGGTCTTATTTCCATAGTGACGTATTGGGTTCCTTCCAATATTGCCCGTATGGCTGCTATAATTGGAGAACCTCTTTGGATGGATGAGTAATCATCCTCTTCGGGTCAGAGTTCTCATGCCAAAGTTTGTATGCGTATTGATTTGACATAGAAACTTTCCTTGGGATTTGGATTAAGGACCTAAATAGGAGATTGTTTCGAAGAGTTGAGTATGAGGGCCTTTCTCATTTATGTTTCCATTGTGCAATTATTGGCCATAAAGTGGATGCTTTCCCTCACAATTCTAAGCTGCAAATAAATATTTATGTTGACAACAATCATCAATCTATAATTCTAGAAATGCAGAATCAAGCTATTCCTACTCAGCAACCCGATCCTTCATCTTCCCATCATTCACCCCTTCCTTTGATGCGGACCAATTGGGGACTTGTAACGTCATCACTAGAAGGCAGAAACCTAAGAAGAAAACACATTGTCCCTCCACACCTTGTAGAGGCCCAATTCCAGCTTTTTCCACCCCAAAGCCTATTGTCTTCTCTACTCAAAAATCTCAGAAGAGGGATATATCCAATATTAGCTTGAATCTCTCCAAGCATAGACCTAGAGGGTCTCATGGTCACTTGTAGAAAGAACTGTAGTAGCTGGGGCCTGTCACCACTACCCAAAGAAAGAGGAAAAAAATAATTGATGAGATCTTAGGAGGGGATTTGGTCCCCTCAAATGACCAATGTTGAGGTCTTCTTGTGTATTATACTGGTTGCCACAATCAAATGATATAATTGCTGGCTCTTTTTGTAGTGGTCTTTTATTTGTTTGGTTGGTGCCATCTACAATACCATGGGGGACCTCACATTTTCAGATGAGGGGCTTTTCTTTGCTCTTTTCTTTTTTGGTTATTCCTTTATTTGATTTTCTTTAACAGCTTGCTCTTCCCCCTATCATTTATTGTGTTGGGGAGGCTTGGTTGATTATTTTCTAGTTTGTACTCTTTCTACCCCTTTTATTTTATTGTAATAAAATAAAATAAAAAATTGGGTGTGCTCTTTTAAAAGGAAAAAAAGAAAAAAGAGGGTGTGCTCTTGAAAACCAAGAGAGGCTGATATTTTATGGTTTTTTGTGCGCACCTCTATGCTCTGGCAATTTTTTGGATAATTCTAGGGTTCTTCATCCTTCTATTTTTTCATGGTTTTGTGAAGTTCTTTCTCTTGATTTTATTTGTTGGCTTAGGTTTCCTTGTGGCCTAGGGCCTTTTAGCTCTTAGTATTTTGTTATTTTGTGTGGAGCTTGGTAGCTGTGCCAGCTCTTTAATAAAGACCTCATCGAACCCTTGGGGGCATGCAAACTAGCTCTTACAAGTAAGTCTGTAGGCTTTTTGGGTGATTGAGATTTCGATAAATCTCGATCCTTTAAAAATGTAGTGGAACCTCTTCTTCTCCTCCTTTGTCTTTGGTTCATTCCTTCTTTAATTACATTTATGCTTTGATATTTGATGAGATGTGGTTACTAAGCTTGCTACCCCCTTTGATTTTACTCTAGTTGGTAAGTTTGCTTTACGTCATCCTAATCTTAACTCTATTCATTCATTTTATGGGAATCTGAAGCTGTCTGGATCCTTTTTGATTGGCTAGTTTGATCTGAGGCACATAATACTTCAATTGTCTAATAATTTGGATTATAGCTGCATCTTATTAAGAATAAATTATTTTATTAAATCCTGCTAAATGTGTCTGCTTAAACAGACTCCATATTTCAATATCAAGGAAGAATCTCCTATTATGCCTGCGTGGATTTTATTTTCTAACTTTTTTTAAGGTAAAACCCATGGAGGGGCCTATGCATTAATTGAAAAAGGAATTACAAGGTCCTTAAGGGGGACCTTCAGCTCGCTAATGCTCGAAAGAGCTACAAATAATGCAAAAAGAAAACCTAAGAGCCAAAAGTCCCCACTAATAAAAAATACATGATAAGCTAATAACATTCTAGGGCAGCAAGTAGCCAGCTCCCAAAAAAGAAAGATAAAAGTAAAACCATTCAACACCATCTTTCTATAAAAACTAAAGAGCTATGAACCAAAACTAGGAGCCAACGCACCTACAAAACATGATGACTGCAAAACAAAATAATGACTAAAATAATATATAAATAGTAGATTAGAATGTCATAAAGCATATAGTAACCATAAAAATCACTACTAAAAATTGATAAGTAATGAAAAGAGATCTCACGGCACCTCCACCAACTAACAACTATCATAATAAAATGAAAGAGAAAGCAAATAAAAGCAACTTGATGCCAATAGATAAAACAAAGGATGTAATTTCTTGAATAACTACCATCCAGCCAGATATCCATAGTAAAGGATCTCCACCAAACATTATAATAATGATCAAAACTAATATGAGGATCCAAATATGGATTATTAAAGATCAGCCACCAAGGACTCCATTTCCTCCACATAATAGTAATATATTCAATTAATTTGAAAGCCCCGACCACACAGTTCATGAAATAGCATGCGAAACTCAAATTATAAACTGCATGAAGACCAAAACCATAACACATAAAGAGAATAATCCCAAGCCAGTAGTAGTAAAATGAAATAACCTTCTCGGGCAAAAAATGTGAATAGATACCCCAGGTATAGTCACAAGCATTATTAGCTAAATTCAAACAATAAAACCCATCCAGAATGCTACATACAATAGGAAATAGCATGTTAGTATTATAATTCCAAGAACTGCAATAGCTGCCAAATATAATATCAATCAAATGATAACTTAATAGCCAAATCGGAGAATCCAACATACAATCAATGGAGATAAAGGAGCCAACAATGAGACATGAAATAAAACCTCTCCCATAAAAACCAATGCCATAGTTAAGAACTAAGTAAAGCCTCCCAGGAACTAAACAAAGCCTCCATAGAGATTCCCCAGGAAAATGTGCAGGTAAAGGCCATAAAAGCTCAGGATAGTAGTATCAGTGTTCCTCTTATGAAAAAAACCTAATTGCCACTCCAATCTATCCTTAGAACAACCTAGGCAACTCTAATTCTAGGACCCAAGATGATACAGGCAAACAGAGTAGAAATAACAGCAATAGTTCATGATTAAACCTCCAATAACAACCCTGAACCACATACCCACAGTTAAAGTCATCCAGTAGGGATAAACCCAGCAGAAGAAAGAGTAAGATCCTCAAGAATATAAATCCATAATAAATAGAGACATCATAACAAAGTTCTCACAGGAGACCTGCAAAGCCTCAAAAGCCATTTAATAGAGCTATCCCAACAGACCCAAAAAACCTGCATAGCACTAACAAAGGACCATGCACACTCAACATAAAGGATAAATGAGTAGCTCTTAAGGTGTAAATCAAGAAAAAAGGTGTAAAATCATAGCTAATAACAAGCCTAACCCCACACAAGAGACGGCATAGGTCAAGAAATTTATGCACCAGAAAAGGAGAACTAAAGTGATCCAAGTCACACTCAAAACCTCTTGAGAAACACCAACACCAACCTCCTCCATAACAACAACTAATACAAAATGCTCAATAGTTAAACCATAATAGAAATGAAATATTGTAAAGAATGGAATGTTAACAAGGAAATCAACCTTCCACAGCCCAAATTTAAACAAACCCCTCGAGAAAGGAAGCCCAAAACACTAGAAACAAACAAACTTAGATTCTGACATAAGGTAAACCAATTTTTTCTAATCTAATGAGGCCTTTCAAAATAGCAGTTAAGTTAGGAAAGCTGAAATCAGTGAGATACTCCAGGTTACAACCCTAATTGGCTAACCAATCAGTGTAAGCATTACCCTCCCTATAAAAATGCATAATGTTGTAATTAGCCAAAATTAAAAGTTGATTAATCTCCCTAATCAGGTTGAACAAATTAGCCTTGTAAACTTTATCAATAAAATTATTTAAATAGAAAATACTATAAAAAACATCCACCTCAATCCATATGTTAGATATGCCAATAGAAAAACATAATTTAATGCCATGTAAGATACCTGAAAGCTTAGCATAAATGACTGAACACATCTGTAAAGGACCAGCATAAGCCATGATAAAATTCCCATCATCATCCCTAATGATTCCACCATAACCACAAATTAAACCTTTAACCGAACCATCAACATTAAGCTTGAAAGTATTATAAGGCGGTTTAATCCAATAAACCAGCAAGGAGTCAACAAAATGATTATTGATATTAAAGAAATACTAAATTCTTTGGCCATAGAATTATTACTTTTAAAGTTCATAGAGGAAAAAAGATTAGGAAAATAAAGGTTCAAAACTTTATCTTTAATATTTCTAATAATATGATGATGGTTCATGCCAATATTGTTGAACAACAAATTATTTCTTGCAAGCCACAAATACCACAATATTAGTGAAGGGATGACATTCCTAATATGACCTCTAGTGTTAATGAACCATAGGTTAAGCTTAGATTTAATAGAAATGTTAGTAGTGAAATGATTGGTTCTAAAGATATCATCAAAATGAGTCCAAACTTTAATGGAAATAGGACCAAAAATAAAAACATGATGCATGTTCTCACTATGATAACAACATTAATATTTTGAAGGAAAAATAAAACCTCTTTTAATTAAATTCTCATAAGTAGGAATGAAATTATGTATAACACTCCAAATAAAAGTAGTAATAGAAGTAGGAATACTTTTATGCCAAATCATAGAAAAAACTTTATTAACAGAGTTCTTAATTCTAAAAGAGTTCCAAGCATCCTTCAGACTAAATAAACCATTCTTAGATAAATTACATAAAAGGTAATCCTCAGAATCATGATTAATAGGCAAGTGTAATATTTTGTTAATAATAGAGTCACGAAGAACTTCAACAAGTTTATCATTATCCCACCTATGAATTAACCTTAACAGCAATGATAGAAACAATGTTAAGAAGCGAATCCATAGAATGTTCACCAAACTAGCAATCTTGCCAAAAAAAGATATTGGAGCAACCAAGACCCCAAAGAATATGAGGTTCAGCTTCCCACTTAATACTACAAAGTCTCTTCCAAACTCTAGAATTACCCTTGTTATAGCTACACATAATGGGATGCTTACCAACACAATACTTAGAAGACTTGAACTTAGCCCAAAGGCTGCTTTGAGCACAAAAATTAAACCACAACTTGATGGAAAATGCATGAGCTATATCATTCATGTTCTTACAGCCCAAAGCACCTTCATCTAACACCCCACAACATTTACTCCAAGTTGACCAAATGATTTTAGAATTAGAGTTGGTACCTTGCCAAAACTATTTATTAAAAATCTTTTCAATTCTATTACAAACAGCACGGGTAGGTTGAATAGTTTGAAAACTATAAATAGGTAAAGAGGATAACACACTTTTAATAAGAATTAATCTACCACCAAAACTTAACAATTTAAATTCCCAAGAAGTAAGCTTATTCTGCACATAGGTAATCAAATCATCAAAAAGGAAAGTTTTCTTTCTACCTTTAAAAAGAGGAATCCCAAGGTACTTCAAGGGAAGGGATCCTTGCACAAAACCTGTGGAAGCTTTAATGGCATTAATACAGTTATGAGGGACATTCTTAGAGGCAATAAAGCTGCTCTTACCTTTCTTAAGATAAAGAAGAGTAACAATTTCAAACTTATTTAAAAAGCTCATGATCCTATTCACCATATTTAAAGAGCCTTTGGAAAAAATAATAACATCATCAGCAAAACATAAGTGAGAGATTAGAAAACCACCCTTAGTTCTAAAATACATATTCTGATTATTTTTAAAAAGATTGTTCACGCCTCTGGATAAATACTTAGCAGTAATAATAAAAAGAACTAGAGAGAGAGGATCACCTTGTCTTATCCCATGAGAAGACTTAAAAAAGCCATGGCTTTTACCATTGACAATCACCAAAAAGTAGGATCCTTCAATTTTTGATAAGGTTAATAAAAAATAAATCAAAGCCAAACAACTGCAAAATACTATAAAGGAAATTCTAGTTTATGTTATCGTAGGCTTTCTTAATGTCTAATTTCAAAATAATGTTACCACCTCTCACCTCAGTATCAAGATTATGAATAATTTCTTGGGCATGTAAAATGTTGTCAGAAATTGCTCAACCCTTAACAAAACTAGTTTGATTAGGGGAAATAATTTTGGAAAGTAAAGGAGTTAAGTGATTCATAAAAATTTTAGAAATCAACTTACTAAAAAAAATCACAGACTAATAGGCCTAAAGTCATTCCAACTATTAATGGCTTTCTTCTTAGGAATAAGCACAATGGAAGTTAAAGAAAAAAAATAGGAATAAAATTCCCCGCAAAAAAATCTAAGGCAGCACCATATAAATCAGAGCTCAAAATGTCCCAAGCCTTCTGAAAGAATTTAGTAGCAAAGCCATCTGAACAACAACAAAATTAGAATTCATGGAAAACATAATATCTTTAACCTCTTCAAAAGGAGGAGGTTGAGGAAGAGACATATTATCATTAGAACTAATGATATTAGGAATGCGATGAGGATTATTAGTAGGAAAAGGGTCGAAGTTTTTATAAAACAAATTTTTAAAATGCTCCCTTGCAGAGTTAACAATAGTCCTAACCTCCTTAATTTGAGAACCATCAAGAAGAGAAATATTATGACTGAAGTTTCTATTTCTATTGTTCTTAACCAGGGCATGTAAATACTTGGTATTATTATCTCTTTCAATAAGGTGCTTGGAAGCAGCTTTTTGTTTCCAAAATCTTCCTCCTGCGCTTGAAGATTGAAAAAGAAATTCTTGGCATCTTGAAGCTTTCTAAAGTCATCTTTAGAAGGTTGAACTTGGCAATTATACTCAAAAGAATTAACATTATCCTTAGTAACTAAAATATTCAGAAAAAAATTTTTGAACACATTCTTATTCAACTAGTCGATCTTATACTTTAATCTATTGAGTTTAAACCATAGCCTATTCATACCCAAAGTAGAGTCATCAGGATAGAGAGGAGCCTACCAATTATCTTTGTTCATGCTAAGAAAAGAATTGTCAAGTAACCACATATTCTGAAATCTAAAATTGGGAGTAGGACCATCCTCCCTCATAGTGGTACCAATAAGAAGAGGAGAGTGGTCAGAAAATGTTCTACTGAGATGCTAAACAAGAGTATTATTATAAGAATGAATCTAAGCATCATTATAAAGAATGCGGTCCAAATGTTATTACAAGTTAACACGATTCCAAGCGAAAGAGTGACCAATAAAGCCATTGTCAACTAAATTATAGTCCATAATAAAATTATTAAAATCCTCTGTATATTGATAAATAGGGTTAGAGCCACCCAGCCTTTTAGTAAGATTGGAGATCATGTTGAAATCACCCACCACAAGCCAAGGAGAGTTAATTAAACTGTTAAAATTAGAAAGTTGCTCCCAAAGAATTTTTCTAAGACTATGAGAAGAAGCAACATACACAAAAGAAGCATAACATTTAAACATCCATAATTCAACACTACAATGAACGACTTGAGAAAAATCACCAACAACCTGAATAGATATAGGTTCTTTACAAAAAAAAAAACCAAATTTTATTGGACACATTAGCAGTAACACGATTGAAACCCAAAAACTGTATAGTGGAATCCAACTTAGTGTTAGAAATAAAAGGTTTGAGCACAACCAAAATATAAACTTTGTGAATGCAACATTAATTCTTAACTCTAATTCTAGTAGAGGGACAACCAATGCCCCTAACATTCCAAATAACATATTTAAAAATTAAAATTTAAATTTCCAGTTTGAGACCGGGTACTTCTCGGTGAATGAGAAATGATATTCTTGTTTTTCTTATTCCTCTTACTCTGAGCTTTAATAAAATCATTATCATTAACCATCGAATAGTTATCAGAACTCCTTAATTTATTACTATTATGACCATTTTATGAGGTGAGAGTGGAGTCCTTATTACCATTGCCCAATTCCTTATCAATAGCGATATCACCTTCATCCATATCATCCTGCAATAGTTCTCCTTCTTCCAAAGTACCCTCAGCCACATTATCCTGATCAATAAATTTGGGATGAGGTAAAGTAGGATTAGTACATCTATTATTGTTCATAATTAAATCAAAAGCAGAATGATTTTGGTTAGTATCACAAGGCAATTATAAAGTAGATAAAAAAGTATCATGCTCAAAATTAATAGCTGCCATTTGCTCATCAGCAGTATTATTTTTAGTATCATTAGTAGTAGAGGTAGTAGATTGATCACTATTTATCCCTTCCTTAGAATCTAAAGGTTTAGAAGCATCAGTAATACATTTAAGTTTGTCAACATGACCAAATTTGGTGAATCTCAAAGACCATTCATATTAGTTTGCTGATCCTGTGGAGCTTGATCCGGTTGAGTGTTCTTTTCAATAAGGATATTATTTTCCTACACATAATCACTATTTAAAGGAGGTAAAGAGTCAGCATCCAGCTTTTTTCCATTAGGTTCTTTGGATAAATCTTTTTTCATGCGAAGTTGACGATGCAAGATAAAATATTCTGAAATACAATGACCATGCATTTTACAATGGTTGCCAAAAATAGGAAGACTTTCAAATTCAACTTTTTGTAGATAACCACTATGCTCCGATCCAAGCCAAATATCATTAGTATGTTTTTTTGAAATATCTATTTCAACTAAAATGTGAGCCACAGATGGACGACACACAGTTGTAGTTTCCTGATCCATTTGCAAAGGTCTACCAAAAATCAAAGCTAAAGCAATCAAAATTTGAGAGTGAAATAAATGAAGACTCAAATTAGGAAAAGAAATCCACACCGGCAATATAGGCGATTCTTCCTTGACATCAAAATCTGGTGTCCATTTAAGCAAACACATTTGACATGCTTGAATGTAATACGCTCTCGTCCAGAAAATCCTACTATAATCTAAATCACTAGAGAGTTGAATTGCATTGGGATGTTGGTCCAATAGACTAATGGAAAAAGAACCAAAAAGTTTTATATTGACAAAGAATTTGCGAATGATGTCCAGATTTAGATGCCTTAACACAAATTTACCCACTAAAGTGGAATCAAAAGGCATAGCTAACTGAGAGACAACTTTGTCATTGAACATCAATGATAGAAACATTTGAAAAAAGTTTGGACTAGATCCAATTTTGTGGAAGAAGAAGCCACACCCCTCGCAACCACATCCTTGGAAGATCACGATTTACCGATAGCAAGCGCACAAGCTAAACCAATAGGCTTACCCAAAACACCAATCTCAGGAGCAGTTGACGGGATCAAAGGGATTGATGATGACGAAGTCACTATGGCCCAAAAACCACAAAATAATTAAACAACAAAAAACCAAATCAAAGGAAATCGACAAGAATCAACAAAAGCGAAGCCAAAAATTGAAACAACAAACAAAACTAGATCTAAAACCTCCCTAAAGAGAGGAAGAGGAATGCTGAAGGAAAATACCCTAAATCACCTTTATATCACCAGAGCACAGTGATGCCTTTTGGATTTTGTTTCCTAACCTATGCTTATATATGTTCAATTCTCAGATTTTATATGCTCTTGCTTCTTATTTTGGCCATTCCTTACGGATAGATCAAGTAACAACTTCAGTCTCTAACCCTTCTATTGCTCGCATTTTAGTAGAATTAGATGTGACCAAAAAATGTTCCAAAGAAATATAGCTTGGCCTAGAAAATTTGGAATATTTACAAAAGGTGGAATTTCAAAATTTTCCAATTTTTTGTAGCCATTGTAAAATGCATGGTCATGGTGATTCTGAATGCTTTAGCTTGCATCCTCATCTTCCTTAAAAAAAGGATTCTAATAGAAAACAAAGAGAGGGTGATATTTTAGATGATTCTTTACCTCAGGATCTTTTTATTTTTGTGTTGGAACTTAGTGGTGTTTGTTATAATATGAATTTTAATCATATAAGGCCTGATCATCAGCAATCTGATGATGAGATTAATGTTGGCCAGACCTCTATAATGAACATGAATAATGGGAATAAAAAAATATTATGAAAATGGTAATTATGAAGGAACTGGATTCATCCCACACCTTAACTGATTAATGTCCTCCCATTTCTAATGCTAATACTACTGATGATCAAATTGCTATTATTATTTTTTGAACATAACAATGCTATAGCTTCATCTCTTTTGCCATATGGTTTCAATGAAAAGATGGATGAATTTCTTTATTATAATTCTATCAAAGAAGATTATTTGGATAAGGATGCTAATGTTTATTCCATTAGTATGCAGGACATTAGGGAGGAGGGAGAAATCATTCAGGACATTATTTCTGAATTGGGTAACACGGTCCTCTTGGACTCTTCTGTTAATGGTGATAAGTTGCTTATTTATGATTCTTCTAACAATGAGCCTAAAAACACTAATGTTGAGAATAATATACAGGAAGTGGAGGGTCGAGAAAATGGATTTACTAAAGTTCAAGGCAAAAAGAATAGGGCAAAAAATTAATTCTACAATTTCCTAGGAGCACTCAATTGTAAGCTGTTAGTACCTCTTCTATTAATATTTAAGGCTCTTATTTAAAATGTTAAGGGTATTGATGATCCCTCTTCTCAAATTAGGGTTAAAAACCTTTTTCATATCATAATATCTCCATTCTTATTTTGTTTGAACCTTTGATTTCTAATGCTAGATTGATGTCTACTACTTGATTTTGGGTTTTTAGAATGGTTTGGCTAATTCTTCTATTAAGATTTTGTTTTTTTGAAAAGATCGTGTGTTTATTGATGTCATTGGAGATTTTAATCAAGTTCTTCATTGCCACATTGAGTGTGGTCAATTGAAATGGTTTGGCTCGTTTGTGTATGCCTCTACTTCTTGGTTTGGTAGAGATCTCTTTGGGAGCAACTCTCCATATTTCATTTCATGGTTTTCCTACCTTTACTTATAAGTGGTGATTTTAATACTATAACTTCTCCTTATGAATGGATTGGTGGCTCTAACCATGTATACCAATCCATGTTAATAATATGATTTTCGATTGTAGTTTAGTTGACATTGGTTTTTCTGGGAATTCTTTTACTTGGAATCATTGTAATTTATGGCAACGATTAGATCGGGTTTTATTCAACAATTTTTGGATTGATTCTATTAATGGTACTTTTATGGAGCATCTTAGTCATACTCTTTCGGATCATTTGCTCTCCTTATTGCTATCAAGCATTTTCATGGGGGTCCTCCTCCTAATTTTAGATTTCAGAACATGTGGATCCTTGATAACTCTTTTTCTGACTGTGGTTCGAGAGAATTGGCATGCTCCTTTACATCTTGATAACTCCATCTCTGGCATGACTAGAAAATGACATAATCTTAAAAGGTTAAAGTTTAAAATTAGTTGGTCGGACATGAATATTTTTAAAAACATTTTCCCTAACTTTTTGGTTGCTAAAAATACTGTGAATATCTTGGATAACATTTGCCAACTTTTTCCTAATGATGTTAATTTTAAACTTCTACAAGATGGTAGGAACTCTCTTTTTAAACACCAAGCTCAAGAGAAGGATTTTTGGAAGCAAAAATTGCTTTTAAGCATCTTATTGAGGGTGATAATAATACTAGGTATTTCAATGCCCTTCTTAAGAAGAATAGAGCTAGGAATTTCATTAACAAAATTTCTCTTCCTGATGGTTGTAGCCTTGAGGATGTTGAGGCCATTGCCAATTCAACTATGGATCATTTCAAAAATTACTCAATACAAATTTCAACATTGTTCCTATTGATCTCAATTACATTATCCCTACTGCCATTTATGGGGAAGATAAGATGATTCTAACCCAACCCCCATCCCTTCAAGAGATTTTGGATACTGTTAACTCCATGAACCCAAATTTTATTGTTGGGCTCGATGGCTTTACGACTAAATTTTCTCAAAAAGCTTGGAATATTATTGGTGAAGATTTACAAATGGCAATTTTGGATTTCTTTGCATGTAATATCATCCCTAAGTATTTCTCTTCTAGTTTCGTTGTTCTTATTCCTATGAAAATGGTTACTAATACTTGGGATGATTTTAGGCCCATTAATCTTTGTTCCTTTTCAACAAGCTTATCTCAAAAAATTTCATGAATTGTTTAGCCCCGCTTCTCATAAAGTTATCTCTCCTTTTCAAACCAATTTTGCTAAGGGGTGAGCTATTGTTGATAATATCTTACTTTCCAAAGTGATGCTTCATGATCTTGATACCAAAGTGAGAGAGGAAATATTATCCTTAAGCTGGATGTCGCCAAAGCCTACGATAACATTGGAGTTTTCCTTATAAGATTCTCCACTACTTTGGTTTTAACATAATTTTTATTAACCTTATCAAAAATTGCATTTAAGGTTGCTACTTTTTTGTAATTGTTAGCAGGAAAGGAGGTTCAGGTTTTCTGCCTTCTCTAGGAGAGAGAAAAATGATTGAGGCTCTCTGCCTTCTCTAGGAGGGAGAAAAGGATTGATGTTCTCTACCTTCTCTAGGAGGGAGGATTGAGATTCTTTGCCTTCTCTAGGAGGGAGAAAAAGATTGATGGTTCACTGTAATCACCAGGAGGGTGACAAAGCTTTCGGTTCTTTGCCGCATCAAGTTTGGTGGAAGTGATTTGAGTAAGCGATTCTCTACCTTGCTGTGGGGGCAAAAAGAGAGACACTTAGTGATAGTGCAATACTTAGAGTGGAGGACACTAGGGAGTGGACATAGGTCATTATTTCACTGAACCACTATAAATATCTGGTGTATTTATTCTGATTTCTTATTTTCTACATTTTACATTTTTGCATTTAATTTTTTGTGATAACAACTTGGTGGAAATTAGTGATAAATGATTTGCTCTGTTATTTAGAAAATCATCATTATTATTTTAATTCCTGATAACATTAATTGCTTCAATATCAAGTAATAGTAGTTGCTTATTTTCAAATTACTAAAAAAATTCAAAAATATAAGTGTTGCATTTTTATGTAAGTAGCTAATTTTTAAATTCACTAATTTACCCCCTCTTGGTGTACCTATGGACAATTCACTTAGGCTTAACATCATATATCAAAGTTTCAATTGGTATCAGGGTGATACTCAAAAGTAGTATTTTAGAAAACCTAGAGGAAAATGGTCCATGACACATTTTGGAAATAGGAACACCACAGAAGGTTACTATTACTCGTCCTCCTTTATTTGAAATATACCATTGGATGTCTACTTTTTTACAATCTATCAATTTTTATATGTGGTTTTTAGTACAAGAGGGTTATTCTACACCATCTCATTTTATTAATGGCATTAAATGAATGGAGCAATGAGGATATAGACTTATCTCAATTGAATGTAAAGTGTTTAAATTATTTTTTCTATACTCGTAAGTTAGAAGATTAAATGAGAGTCTCTACCTATATCACTGGCAAGAAAATTTGGGATAAATTATGCATTTCATATGAGGGAATAGAGTGAGGTTAAAGAATCTTGGTTGAATATTCTATTACATGATTATGAACTCTTTCACATGAAATCTAGCAAAACCATTTCAAATATGTATTCTAAGTTTACACAAATTATAACATGCTCTGTATGCTTTTGAAAGAGAGCTTTCTATTTCTGAGAAAGTAAATAAAATCCTTAGATGCTTACCTAGTAATTATGATGCTAAGGTTTCTGCAATCTGTGAATCAACGGATCTAAATATTTATTCCATAGATAACTTACTAAGCTCACTCATTGCTTATGAGCAAGGTGTGAGTCAAAGATTGCAGGATGTAGGTGACAAGAAAAAGGATAAGGTTGTAGCACTGATAGCAAATGAGTTGAAAAGTGACAGCTCTGTAACTGAAGGAGAGGATGATATAGCACTGATGACATGATAATTTAAAAACTTCCTAAGAAGAAAACAAAAGCATCCTTAGTAGTGAAACAAAGGTAAATCAAATCAGAATTTTAAGGCATCTTTTGATAGTATCTATTTTGAATGCAGGAAACTAGGACACTTGAGGATGGATTACCCCAACCTAAAAGCTCTCTTGATTAAGGAGAAGGGTAAAGAGAAGACAAAGTTTTAAATTGTGAAGCAATGGACTCAGAAGGAATTTTGGGCAAACTCTGCTTCAGATTCATTAGAAACAGAGATAGAAGAGAAGGTAACCAATCAATGCCTTATAGCAAACAATAGTCTTGATCATTTTGATCAAGAGGAGGTATGTGAGCTTTCTTATAATGAGTTATTTGAAGTTTCAAAAAAAATTCATAATCCATATAGAAAATTAAAAAAGACGTATGCTAGCTTAAACATTGACTTTTCTAATCTATGAAAAGAGCATATTAGTCTGATCATTGAGCATTCTACTTTAGATAATGATCATATATCTTTACTTAATAAATATGATGCATTAAATAAGAAGCATACTGATTTATCTAATGTATATGATTCCTTGAAAATAATGCATATCGAATTAAAAAACACATTTAAGGAAATAGAAACACTTGCAAGTGATTTAGATAGTGGTGAGCACGCATTAAAATTAGAAGTAGCACATCTTAAAAGTACAAATGAATTCATACAAGCAAAAGTAAATGCACTTCAACGTAATAGACTATCACCTACTTTGGTATAGTGGAATAACTCATCACCACAACATGCATCAAATAACCCTAGGAAGATGCATCATAACCCTCATAGATTAGTGAATCCTTTTCCTAGTGTTAAGTGTTAGTCTTTGGGCATGCTAGGTCAGATAGCTTACACTTGCACTATCTATCATAGGACACATCTAGTGTGAAAGACAAAACTACTTGCATCACAATATTACATACAAACATCTAATTCATCAATGCATATGGTGGAACCCAACCTCACTTGGGTTCCCAAATCTAATATTTGATTGACTGTGAAGGGATGCTCTCATAAAAGACCTAGTGAGAGCATGTGGTACCTAGACAGTGGATGCTCAAGGTGTATGACTGGAGACATAAAGCAATTCATCATGCTGAAGGCTAGGACAGGAGGCAAGATAACACTTGGAGATATTACCACTAGAAAAGTTATAGGCATAGGTATGATTGGTAATTCTAAAAATTTTATTATTGAAAATGTTTTACGAGTAGATGATTTGAAACATAATCTGCTTAGTATTAGCTAACTGTGTGACAAAGGTTTCACATAAAATTATTATCTTCTAGTTGTGTGATTAGTTTGAATGAAAATACTATTTTAAAAGGAAAGAGAATTAATAATATTTACATACTTGATTTAAACTATATTGAATCTACTGATTCTCTTTGTTTGAAAATAATTACTGATGAATACTGGCTATGGTATAGGAGACTATGCCATACAAGCATGAAAAATTTTAGAAATATAACCCAAAAGGTCCTAGTTAGAGGCATACCCAAACTAGACATTTCTAAAGAACACCTATGTGATGCCAGTTAACTAGGAAAATAAACCAAAACTTCTTTCCACTCAATTAAGGACCTTGTCACCTGTAAACCCTTAGAAGTCCTTCACATGGATTTATTTGGACTGGTTAACACTACTACCTTAAGCAAGAAAGCATAGGGATATGTGATGGTTGATGATTACTCGAGGTTTACTAGAATTAGGTTTAATCGTATAAGAGTGAATCATTTGAGGAATTTAGGACATTTTCCATATGGATCCAGAAAAATTTGACTGTGAAATTCTAACTATTGATAGACTTCATGGTGGGGAATTTGAAAATAACAAATTTGAATCATACTATAAGGAGCTAGGCATAAAACATAATTTTTTAGCTCCTAAAACCCCTCAGCAGAATGGGGTTGCTGAAAAAAAGAATAGAACCCTGGTAGAAGTTGCTAGTGCCATGCTAGCTGAATACTCACTTTCTAAGTATATCTAGGCAGAAGTAGTGAACACTACTTGTTATATTCTCAATAGGGTTAATATTAGATCTAAGCAAAATAAAACACCCTATGAGTTACTCAAAGAAAGAACACCAAATTTCTCTCACCTTCATGTCTTTAAATGTAAGGTGTTTATTCTAAATAATAAAAAATCTCCATTAGGTAAATTTGACCCTAAAATATGATGAAGGAGTTTTAATAGAATGCTAAATTATTGGTAAATCCTATAGAGTTTTTAATAAGAGGGCATTAATGGTAGAGGAAACCACCCATATAGTATTTGACGAATCTGATAAATATGGTGGGTCAAGGTCGAAAGAAGAAGAAGTGGTTGATATCACCTCAGGAGTAGAATCTATTTACTTGGAAGATAAAATAGAGCCTCAGAACCCATTGCCTAATGATTAGAGATATTCATCTAATCATCCTAAGGACCTCATTCTAGGAGATCCATCAGTAGGAGTAAGAAATAGGCATAGAATTAGAAATGAGGCAAGCCACTCTGATTTTAGCTCTATGATGGAACCCTCAAACATAGATCAAGCTTTATCTGATGAATTTTAGATCCTAGCCATGCAAGAAGAGTTACATCAATTGTTGCAAATCCAAGCCCAACTATAGTGATTTTGATGAAAACAAACATTACTAGTTCTTTACTTCTGCTATTCTTACTTATCTATTTTATTTTCCCTGCTCACTAACCTTTCAGGTCCAGAAGTTCACTTGGAATGTCAATCAACTTAAGATCAAAGACTAGAATTGAGTCAGTCTATAATTTCTATTCCAATACATCTTTTACCTTTTCATATGTTAGATGTAATGTGATGGATCCTAAAGCTAAGTAACCTTATACACAGACACTCAGGGAGAGAAATTTGGTGAGTTAGAGAGTTTTCTATTTTTTTTATCATATCATACAAGAGGATTCTAAATCATCTTGGACAATCAATTAAAAATAGAAACCCTAATTAGGGCATCCCTTATAATTAAGTTTGCTTAACTAATCAACCTGGATGATTTATATCATATAGGACGATTAGTACAGATTAAAATAGATAGTCACCAATCACTATTTAGGCAAGATTTTATAATTCAAAATTTTGTTCTTGTCCTATAGGATGATCCATATTATCCTGGATGATTCATGACAATCATGCCTAAAATGATCCCTTGATTAGGAGACTAATTATAGTTAGATTGATCAGTCATATCATATAGAACGATCTATTTGGATCATCTCGGATGATCCTTTTTAATCATAGGACGATCTCCTATCATTCAAGATGAAACCATAATTTTCTTTTGATCATCCGGGGGATCGTCCTAGATGTCCCGAGAGGTTTGCAGGATGATTTATCAATTTCCAGCCATCTTGAACTAATCATCCAGGGGATCATCCTGAACATCCCGAGACTATTATGGGATGATCTATTGATTGCCAACCATATTGAACTAATCATCCCAGATGATCGAATAATCATACGGGAAGATCTATTCAAAATATTTCTTCCGATCGCACAAAGCAAAGGTGATCATCCTGGCTGAAAGGGCTATTTTGTACTAATCATATAGGACGATCGTAGCAAAATTGAAAATTAAGCCTTTTTTGGAGGTCTCCTATTTATGTTCTCTTATTGGCTCTTTAGCTATTCTTTTGCTCCTGTTCTAACCTGAGAGAGCTTAGAGAAGGAGAAGGAGAGTTTGGGAGAGAGAGAGAGAATCTTGTGAGTGAAAGTTTGTGCAGGCATTCATAAAGGTTACTCTAAGTAAGGATTCAATCATTTTCTTCCTTCTTCATCCTTAGTTCCTTGGTGGCTATGGAGAGATGATCATTAGTATCAGATCCAGGTTTTCTACCTACTCTAAGAGGGAGTAAAAAGATTGTCAGGTTCTCTGCCTACTCTAGGAGGGAGTAAAAGGATTCCTGTGGTTCTTTGCTAACTCCAGGTGGGAGTAAAAGGATTCCAGGTTTTTTGCCTTCACCAGGAGGGTGAAAAAGGATTCAAGGTTCTCTGCCTCACCAGGTCGGTGGAAAGATTTTTTAAGGGATTCTTCACCTTGTTGTGGGGACAAAAGGAGAGACACTAACTGATTAGTGCAATACCTAGAATGGGAGGTTCTAGGGGGTGGACATAGCTTAAATTTGGCCAAAGCACTATAAAATTCAATGTGCTCTTTCTTATTAATTTTTTTGTATTTTATTTTTGTACTTTTCTATGATTTATTTTGTCATTGAAATCTCTAGTTTTGGTATCTACGTTTGCTTAAGTTATTTGCTTTTAAAATATTCAAAAAGATTAAAAAAAAGATTTTTCTATTTGTTTAAGAATTTTTTAAAATACTAATTCACCCTCCCTCTTGGTTAGCCTCGGGCTAATTCTATAGGGTTTAACTACCCTCATGAACTTTCAAATGGTATCAGAGCGGGATTCATAAATTAAGTTTTAGAAAAATTTTGAATTTCTATCATTAGCTAACTTTGGTAATCACAAAACCGTGGAAGGTTATTCAATTACTCAACCACCTCTATTTGATAATATTCCTTTTGATTTCTGGAAAACTTGCATGTCCACCTTTTTACAATCAATTGATTATCGCATGTGGTTGTTAGTTAAGGATGGATATTATGCACCTTTTCATCTTATAAGTAGTGTTAAAATTGAAATTCCTTTTGCTGAATGGACTACTAATGATAGAGATCTAGCATAACTGAATGCTAAATGTTTGAACTTTTTTTTCTATTCCTTAAAATCTGAAGATTACATGCATGTCTCTACTTATTCTACTAGAAAAGAAATTTGGGACAGATTATGCATAACGTATGAAGGAATAATTGAAGTTAAACAATCTAGGATGAATATTTTGATTCATAAATACAAATTCTTTTACATGAAATATAGTGAATCAATTTCTGAAATGTATACTAGGTTTACATAAATTGTTATATCCCTGCATGCCTTAGGAAGAGAACTCATAAACTATAAAAAAGTGAACAAGATTTTGAGATGTTTACCTTCTTTCTTTGATGCAAAAATTATTACCATTACTGAATCTAAGGATTTAAATGTTTATTCTATCAATAACTTACTTAGATCACTAATTGCTTACGAGCAAGGAGTGAACCAAAGGCAGCTTGATGTAGGTGAAAAGAAGAAGGAGAAAACTGTAGCCTTGAAGGCTAATGATTATGACACTAATGTTTCTAGTTTTGAAGATGATGATATTGCTTTAATAACTAGACAATTCAAAAGCTTCTTGAGGAAAAAGCAAAAGTATCATAAAAAATAGAATAAAGGTAAAACTAATAAAAATTCTAAAGTGTCTTCTAATGTTATTTATTTTGAATATAGGAAGCCAGGGAATCTAAAGTCTAAGTTCCCAACTCTAAAAGCTCACCCAAGAAAGGAGAAGAGTGATAAAAACCAAAGTTCAAGAAGGACAAGAAAAGAATCTAAAAGGCTTTATGGGCGGACTCAACATTAAACTCCTCTAAAACTAAAGTAGAAGAGGAGGTAACAAACTTGTACTTAATGGCTGATGTTCATCTTGATCACTCTAATTAAGAAGAGGTATGTGAGCTTATATATGATCAATTACTTAAAGTTTCAAAAAGAATTCATTCTTCATATAGGAAGGTGAAGAGAGCACATGCTAGCCTCAAGGTTAAATTTTTAAATCTATAGAAAGAGCATGAAATTCTATGAAAAGATCATTCCACTCTGGATAGTAATCACATGGCTTTACTAGATGAATTTGATTCCCTGAACAAAAATCATCTTGATTTAACTACTGAGCATGACTCTTGAAAAAATTACATGTTAAATTAGAAAAAGAGTACAAGTACTTAGATACTCTTACATCTGATTTAGATAGTAGGGAGCATGCATTGAAAATAGAAAATTTAATTCTTAAAAGTGTAAATAAGTTTTTAGAAGCTAAATTAACTGCCTTTAATGAAAATAAAAAATCACCTACATTGGAAGAGTTTCATAAACAATCAACAAAGTTATTTTTCTTATGGCATGCTAGGACATATCTCCCACAGTTGCACCATTCATTGTAAACTCATTTGGTGTGGAGACCAAAATTGTAAAGTTCATAGTATATCATGCATACATTTCATTCTTCTTTCCATAATATGGGACCCAAATCTAATTAGTTTCCCAAATCTGACATCTGATGATTTTGTAGCTGTGCTCTCTCAAAAGGCCTCAAGAGAGTATGAGATACCTGGATAGCAGATGTTCAAGGCATAGGATTAGAGATACAAATCAATTCATTTAACTGGAGGCCAGGGTAGGTGGTAAAGTAACACTTGGAGACAATACCACTAGGAGAGTGGTGGCATCAGGTATAATTGGTAATTTAAAAAATTTCATCATTGAAAATATTTTACTTATAGATGGATTGAAACACAATCTGCTCAGCATCAACCAGCTCTGTGATAAAAGCTTCAGCATAAAATTTCTGCCAACCAGTTGCATTATAAGCTTAAATGACAAAATTATTTTGTAGGAAAAAAGGATCAACAATATTTACATGCTGGATCTAAATTACTTTAAAGTTGATATTGCTCTTTACTTAAAAATAATTACTAATGAATCATGGTTGTGGCATAGGAGATTGTGTCATTCAAGCATGAAAAGCCTTAGGAAGATCTCTCAAAAAGACTTGGTAAGAGGAATACCCACACTAGCGTTCACTAAGGACCACCTATGTGATTCCTATCAATTTGAATCTTTCTATAAGGAGTAAGGGATAGATCATAAATTTTCAGCTCCTAGGACCCCTCAGTAGAATAGGGTAGCTAAAAGGAAGAACAAGACCCTGGTAGCTACTGCTAGAGCCATGCTAGCTGAATACTTACTTCCTAAATACTTCTGGGCAGAAGTGGTGAATACAACTTATTATGTTCTTAATAGGGTAAATCATAGATCTAAGCTAAACAAGACACCTTATAAAATTCTTAAGGGTAGGATACCCAACCTCTCTCATCTTCATGTCTTTGGATGTAAAGTGTTCATTCTGAATAATGGGAAGTATCAACTAGGAAAGTTTGACCCAAAATTTGATGAAGGAGTGTTCCTAGGTTACTCAAGTGTTATGAAATCCTATAGAGTCTTTAATAAAAGAATACTTATAGTTGAGGAGACCACTCATATTGTATTTGATAAATCTGATAATTCTGGAGGGTCTAGGGAAGAAAAAAAGAGGTTGTAGAAGTCACTTAAGGAGTGAAATCTAAAAGGGTAAACCAAAAATTTTAATGCCTAAGGAATGGAGATATTCTAAAAGTCATCCTGAAGAACTAATCTTAAGAGACCCATCCGAAGGTGTTAGAACTAGGCATGGACTTAGAAAAGAAGTAAAACACTCTGCCTTCATCTCAATGACTGAACCCACTAACCTAAATCAAGCCTTATCTGATGAATTCTGGATCCTAGCCATACAAAAAGAGTTAAATCAATATATAAAGAATGATATTTGGGAGCTTGTTGAAAGGCCTAAGGACCAGAGTGTGGTTGGAACTAAATGGGTTTTGAAAAATAAAATGAATGATTCTAGTGTAGTGGTGAGGCTAAGGGTTATAATCAGATAGAAGGGATTGACTTTAAGGAGACCTTGTCCCTGTAGCTAGATTAGAAGCCATAAGGGTGCTACTAGCATTTTCCTTTTTTAAGGGATTCAAACTATTTCAAATGGATGTTAAGAGTGTCTTTCTGAATGGATTGATAAAAGAAGATGTGTATGCTAAACAACCCCCAAGCTTTGAAAATTCATAATTTCCTAATTATGCGTTCAAATTGAAAAAGGCTTTATATGTACTGAAACAAGAACATAGGGCATAGTATGAAAGACTTAGCACATTCTTACTAGAAAAAACCTTTGTTAAGGGGAGCATAGACACCACCCTATTTCTAAAAAAGGAAGGAGATGAATTACTGATTGTCCAAATCTATGTTGATAATATTCTATTTGGATCTTCTGATGAAAAATTGTGTGTTAAATTTTTAAAAATAATGAGTAAGGAGTTTGAAATGAGTATGATGGAAGAACTATCTTACTTTCCTGGATTTGGTATAAGGTAGAAGAATGATGGAAATTTCCTTAGTTAGTCAAAATATATTAAGAACATTCTTAAAAATATGAGATGGATAAAGCCAAGCCAATCAATACTCCCATGAGTTTCAGTGTTAAGTTAGATAAGGATTCAAATGAAAAATTTATTGATCAAAAGAAATATTGAGAAATGATTAGATCACTTCTTTACATGACTGCTAGTAGACTTGATATTATATTTAGTGTTTTTCTCTGTGCTAGATTTCAGGCTGATCCAAAGGAGTCCCACCTGATTGTTGTTAAGAGAATCATTAGATATCTCTTAGGGACCTAAGACTTAGGAATTTTGTATCCTAGGCATAACACCTCTTTTGAAATCATAGGATATTCTGATTAAGATTTTGTAGGATGCCGAGTTGATAGAAAAAGCACTTTTGGGACATGTCAATTCATAGGATGATTCTTAGTCTCCTGGTCTAGTATAAAGTAGAACTCCATTGTACTTTCCACTGCTGAAGTTGAATATATTGCCTTAGGAAGTTGTGGCCCAAGTCTTTTGGTTAAAGCAACAAGTTCTAAATTTAGGACTTCCTATAGGCACTATTCTAGTCCTATGTGATAACACTAGCGCCATTTGCATTTCAAAGAACCTAATCCAACACTCCAGGACCAAACACATCGACATTAAGCACCACTTCATTAGGGATCATATTACCAAAGGAAACATAAAGCTACACCATGTAGCCACTGAAAACCAACTTGTAGATATCTTCATAAAACCACTAGCTTTTAAAACCTTTAGCACCTTAGGAACTAGATTAGGTGTGATAGATATTCATGCTTGAAAATGATGCCTTCTGTTTATGTTTCTACTCTTAGTGTTTTGTTTGATTTGTTTATCTATTTCCTTTTATGTGTTTTTATTTTTATATTTTTGATTTCCTATTATTTTTTCTTTAGTATTTTAAAAAAATTAGATCACTGCTCACTTCTGCTGATGAATTTACTATTTTAAATGTGATTTTTGCCTTATTTTTATTTAAAAGCTTGTAAGCAGTGATTGACTCCTCTAAAATAGTTAAAGGAAGAAACATTAATGATTATTTCTCTGAATCTAACTCCTTAAATGGTATATTTTTCTTTTTGAATTCAAATCAATTTCAAAATTAAAAAGATAAACTTTGAAAAAGAGATCTATTTTATCTTCCTACAGTAATCTATCTCATATGAATAGTATTCTAAATCATTGAATCACTTATGGGGTTTCTTAATCAGGTGGTTGCATTTATCATATGAGTATGATTCTATTTTGTGGTTTACTCTTCCTTACATTAGAGAGTAAGTTTCTTTCTCTCTTATATCTGGAACATAATCTCACAACTAAGAGCCTTTAGAGGTTATAAAAGGAAGCATGCTTGCAAAAGAAATGAAAAGAGGCACAAAATGAGCTTAACACTAAAAAGATGCACAATGTTCACCAATTAATTGTAAGATACACAAAGTATATCAAAAATTAAAAGATATGTAAAGTGCACCAAATAATTGAAAAAGAGTCACAAAATGAGCCCACAAAAAAAGCTTCCTTGCCTTTCAAATTTTTAAAAATCTTAGAAGAATCCATATGCCACTTAATATCTTCAAACACTTGAGATTGAAAATCATGATTTCTAATTCTTTACTTTGCAATACTATTTTATCATATATTTTTCTGGAATGAAGTTTAACAAGATCATTTTTCTTATCTAATTTCTTTTTTTTTTTATATTAAATTTTTGTTTATAAGGAACTTTAACATGTAAGGTGTCCGAGGTAGGGTTACAAAATCAATTTTCTAGCCTTTATGGATTTTGGCATTGTTGATTCATTTCTTTTGAGTTTTTAAATTTAAAATTGAGGTAAAATTATCATTTACTAGAGCTAATTGATTAAAAAAAACTTGTTTTTTTTGTTTTAACGATTGGTTTTCATCATATCTTTTTGTTATTTTTTCTGGTATTTTGAGTTGATTTTTTGTATTTTGGATCCTCTTTGTTCATCCCTTTCCATCATTCAATTCTTCTAAATTTTGTTCACATCATCCTGGATGAAATGATCATATCACTGTTCAACCCAGATCTAATAGTTGATATGAATTTATTATTGGTAATCATCCTGGATGATCCACCTATTTATCATAAAAACTCCACATGGCAAAGATGGTTGGATGATTTGAATGCAGCCAGTATGATCCATAATTACCAATCATCTTGGACGATCCACTTGTTCATCCCGGATGATCTATATAGTCAATGATCATACAGGCTAAATCCTCAGGATAATCGCATGTGTATAATCATCCTAGATGATTTTTGATCTTCCTGGATAATATAACCACCTTTTTGACGAATCATCGGGATGATAATTATTATGGTTGATCATCTTGGATGATCTCACAATCATCCTGGATGATTTTCTCGATTCTATATAATCAGTCAATCTCAAACCATATTCTTCACTCAACGATTTTTAGATCTCATTTCTCTCTTTCAAGCTCTCAATTCTTGGGTATGGCTGGTGGTAAACTATCTCATGCCATCCAAGCAGCTCTTCTAAGAACACTATTGATCTTAGGCTTACTGAAGCAATGGATGAAGATGCTTACACCCACTACAAATCTACTGGTATCAACCCTTCAAAGATCATCAATCAATCTACTCTGAACTTTCAGGTACTACACCTATTCACTAACTTAAATCTTAGATTGATTCTTATTCTTGCCTTCCCTTTCAACTCCAAACTCCTATTTGAATTCTTTGCTAGCCTTTACCATAATGTTGATTTTACTGCTTTATAATCATATATGAATCGAAGGCCCGTAAAGATTACCTATTAGGATTTTTATGAATTTCTTTGCTTGTCCACCACTAGAGACAAACTCCATGTCTTAGCTTCTGATCCTAATTTTAATTGGACCCATATTAACTATACTCTTAGGGAAACTAATGTTTAATTTCATGATTCCATAGTCAATACCTTAGTTAATGATGCTCGGACAATCCAGCACATTCTTTGTAACTCAACTATTCCTAATTCTGGGGACCAGATTCACATTACTCCCATCCTTTCACTCACCACCTACTACATCATGACCAACTATTAATTTAATGTAGTTGATCTTATCATCTGATACATTAAACATTTAACCTGCACTAGGGATCCAGGCCATAAAAGAAATCCAAACTTAGCCCTAAGACATCTAATTCCCTATATCCTTGAATCAAAATACAACCTTCAATTCCCTGCTCCACCTGATCACCAACCTATCTTCTACACCAATAGCTCCTTCCACACCCTTTATAGTGCTCATCGTCACCATGGGCAAGAGGAGCTTGGTGAAGAAGAGGAAGGTCATATTCCTGCACCTGCCCCTATCAGCCAGGAGCCTTAGATTGATTAGCTGGTTCAACAGTTTGAGCAATGGGAGGCTAGGTTTGAGGCCTATGTCACCGAGCGTCAGTGACAACATGTAGAGGATATTGCTCATTTTGAAAACTATGCCATCCAACAGCAGCAATAGCATGACCAGGATATAGCCTGGTTTGGCGAGCAGCTTGCCTCTCTTTCCCGATACTTTCAACCACCACCACCTCCAAATGATCAAAGTACTTCCTTCTAGTCTGTTAGTGCTTATGTTTCTGTGTTTGTCCTGGTCTTTGTTTTTGTACTTTATTCTATTTTAGTGTTTTTCTTTCTTCCTCCTTTTTGTGATGTCAAAAGGGGGAGCAGTTATTTTCTACTTAATTTGTTGCTTAATATGTTGTTTGCTTATGTTTTAGTGGAATTTGTCTTATTCTATTTCTATTCTATCTTTTATATCTTCTGTTCTATTGTTAATATCTCTTTTAAGAAACTAAAAAAATAAAAAGAAAAAAGAGAAAAGTGTTGCAAATCTAGTTTTAAAGGTTATGATTTTGATGATAGCAAATATTTCTATTTTTGGTGGCCTGTTTAATCTTTCAGGTACGCATGATCAATTACAAGTTCAAGCCAGTCCAAGATCGAGTCAGTCTATTTTGAAATTTAGGTCCAGTGTACTACTTTCATCTTTATTGAGTCAAATGCTATGTAACTGATCCCCTAGCTAAGTAACCTTACACACACACACTCAAGGGGAGAGTTTTAGTGAATTAGAGTATCTGTTCAATTTTTATTCTGATCATCCCGGATGATACTTGCATTGTCCTGGACAATCCAGTGAAAATAGAAACCCTAATTAGGATGATCATGTTAAGTCAGTTTGATTAAGCTGGTCATCTTGGATGATATCAATATCGTACAGACGATAGGCTTAAATCAGAAATTCTCAACTGCCGGATCAAGTTTGGCAAGTTTTTTATTTTTGGTGATTTGGTCTGATCGTCCCAGATGATACGTGTATCGTCCTGGATGATCCATTACAATCATGCCTAAATTAATTTGGTGATTAAGGAAAGTAATTAAAGTTTGATTGATTCGATCATATCATCCGGGATGATCGCAAGATAGTACAGGACGATGTGTTTAAAATCTTGACCGTCCAGTGCCTATCACCTGTATGTCCAGAGCTGTGTGCTGGATAATATTCCTGCTTTTAAACTAATCATATGGGATGATATCCATACCATTTCGGACGATCAAGTCATTTTGAAATCATCTAGTATGTTCTGACCTGTACGTCCAGAGTTGTGAACCGGATGATTTTGGCACTTTTTGAACTAATCGTAAAGGACGATAGACATATCATCCTGGATGATCAAGTCATTTTGAAATCATCCAGCACAAGTTCCCCTGGATAACCAGAGCGATCTTCTGGATGAAATTCATTATTTACACTAATCATCCCGGACGATCGATAATCATATGGGATGATCTGAACAACTCTTGTCTACTAATCATCTAGAGAAACCAGATCATCTAGGCTGATACATGTGATTTTAAACTGATTGTATAGGATGATCCGTCGGTCGTCCTAGACGATATGTGCCGACCAATTGAGATTTAGGGCAATTTTCGAGCCCTCCTTTAAAATATCTTTTTCTTCCAACAAAAAAATCTTTTGCCACTTTCTTTTTTAGAGAATCCTTGAGAGAGAGAGAGAGAGAGACAAAGAGCTTGGGAGAGAGAGAGAGAGGATCTTATGCGGGGGAAATTGTGAGGGATTCACAAAGGTTACTCCAAGCAAGGATCAGAGTCATCTTCTCTATTTGTCGTCTCTCATCTTGTCGGTGTTTTTAATGGGAGGATCGTTCACAAGAAGATCTGGGTTCTCTGCCCGCTTTAGGAGGAAGCGAAAGGAGTTCAGGTTCTCTGCCTGCTTCAGGAGGAAGTGAAAGTAGTCCGGGTTCTTTGCCTGCTTTAGGAGGAAGCTAAAGGAGTTCAAGTTCTTTGCCTCACCGGGTTGGTGGAAAGGTGTTTTGTACAGGCTTCTCCGCCTTGCTGTGGGAGCAGAAGGAGAGTCACTTTTGTGTTAGTGCAATACTCGGAGGGGAGGCTCCGGGGAGTGGACATAGGTCAAGTTGACCGAACCACTATAAAATCTGGTGTGCTCTTTCTATTTATTCTTTGCACTTTACTTTTCTGTTATTATCTGCTGGGGTGAAATCTATGGTTGATCTTTTCATTTCTGTGTTTTCTTATTTTCGTAACAAATTATCAAAAAGATCTATCCTGTTGGTCACAAATTTTTTAAAATAACCAATTCACCCCCCCTCTTGGTTAGCCTCGGGACTAATTCATCTGGGCTTAACATCCCTATCAAACTTTCAAGTGGTATCAGAGCATACCCACTTGACTTTCTAGTGGTATCAGAGATTCAAAAATAAAGTTTGAAAACTTTTGAATTTAATCCATGGCTAACTTTGGTAATAGAAATACTGCTAAAGGCTATTCAATCACACGCCACCTTTGTTTGATAACATACCTTTTGATTTTTGGAAAACTCGCATGTCCACTTTTCTTCAATCTATAGATTATCGCATGTGGATGCTTGTTAAAGATGGCTATGAACCACCTTTTAGAATGGTTAACAATGTTAAAACTGAACTACCTTTCAATGAATGGACTTTTGATGATCGTGACTTAGCCCAACTGAATGCCAAATGTTTAAACTATTTTTTCTGTGTCTTAAAATCTGAGGATTACACGTGTGTTTCTACTTATACAACTGGTAAAGAAATTTGGGATAGATTGTACATCACTTATGAAGGTACAACTAAAGTTAAATAGTCTAGGTTAAACATATTGCTTCATGACTATGAACTTTTTCGCATGAAACCTACTGAATCTATTTTTGAAATGTATACGAGGTTCACTCAAATTGTCACTTCTTTGCATGCTTTCGGAAAAGAACTTACAAACTATAAAAAAGTGAACAAGATTTTGAGATGTTTGCCTTCTTTGTTTGATGTTAAGATAACTGTCATTACTGAATCAAAAGATTTGAACAATTATTCTATTAATAACTTACTTGGGTCACTTATTGCTTTCAAGCAAGGGGTGAAGCAAAGACAGCTTGATGCAGGTGAGAAGAAGAAGGAGAAAACTGTGGCGTTGAAGGCCGATAATACTGACACTGACTCTTTCGGGTCTGATAGCGATGATGTTGCCTTAATCACTAGGCAATTCAAAAGATTTCTAAGGAAAAAACATAAGAACTTTCAAAAGTGGAACAAGGGTAAGTACAGTAAAAACTTTAAAGGTTCATTTGATACTGCTTGTTTTGAATGCAGGAAGCCTGGACATATTAAGGCTGATTGTCCTACACTTAAAGCTCACCCAAGCAAAGAGAAGGGTGATGAGAAACCCAAGTTCAGGAAGGAAAAGAAGCGAATTCAAAAGGCGTTCTGGGCATATTCTACATCTGACTCTTCTGAGACTGAAGCTGAAGAGGAGGAAATCAACTTGTGTTTGATGGCTGATGATCATCCTGATCAGTCTGATCAAGAAGAGGTATGTGAGCTTACTTATGATCAATTGCTAGAAGTTTTTGAGAAAACTCATTCATCTTATAGGAAACTTAAGAAATTACATGGTAGCCTGAAATTGGATTTCTTAACCTTGCAAAAAGAGCATGATTATGTAGTTAAAGATCATTCTACACCTGATAGCAATCACATGTCGTTACTTGATGAATTTGATGAATTGAATAAAAAGCATTCTGATCTGATTACTGAGCATGATTCATTGAAATCCTCATATGTTGATTTAGAAAGAGCGTTTAAAGAATTAGACAACATGGCATGTGACGTGTAGAGTAGTAAGGGAGCATTGAACTTTGAAATTATAAATCTAAAGAAGGAGAATGAATTTCTAATAGTAAAAATTAGTGCTTTTGAGAAAAATGAAACACCTCTTACTTTTGCACAATTTTATGCACCTCCACCGTTTGAAGAATCTGTTTCAAAATCCTTAAAGCATGTTTCATACAAACCTAGGAAGAGGTACTATCACCCACGTAGATTAGTTAACCTTTTTCCTGGTGTTAGATGTTTTTCTTGTGGCATGTTAGGACACATCTCCCACACCTGCACTATTCACCATAGTACACATTGGGTGTGGAGGCCCAAATTGCTTGTTTCACAGCACATCACACATGCATTGCATTCTTCTTTTCATAAGAAGGAACCCAAAACTTTTTGGGTTCCTAAATCTAATGTTTGATGATTTTGTAGGAGTGCTCTCACACAAGACCTCATGAGAGCATGTGGTACCTGGATAGCGGATCTTCAAGACATATGACTGGAGATGCAAATCAGTTCATTTCGCTAGAGGCCAGGGTTGGAGGCAAGGTTACACATGGAGACAACACCATCAGGAGGGTGGTAAGATCAGGTATAATTGGTGATTCAAAGAATTTCATGATTGACAATGTTTTGCTTGTAGATGGATTGAAACACAACCTGCTGAGCATTAGTCAACTCTGTGACAAAAGATACATCATCAAATTCCTGCCCACTTACTGCATTTTAAGCTTAAATGACAAAATTATTTTGCAGGGATAAAGGTTCAATAATGTCTACATGATGGATGTATGTTGCTTTAAAATTAATGTTTTAAGTTGCTTAAAAATTACTGCTGATGAGTCTTAGTTGTGGCACAGGAGATTATGTCATGCCAGTATGAAAACCCTTAGGAGAGTCTCCCAAAAGGATATAGTTAGAGGTGTCCCCAAGCTTAAGTTCACTAAGGACCACCTGTTTGATGCCTGTCAATTAGGGAAGCAAGTCCAGTCCTCCTTTCACTCTGTTAAGGATATTAGCACCTCTAGACCTTTAGAAGTCCTTCACATGGATCTCTTTGGACTCATTAGCACTGTCAGCTTAGGGGGGAAAGTCTACGATTTTGTGATTGTTGATGATTACTCGAGGTTCACTTGGATTAATTTTTTGTCACATAAATCTGAGTCATTTGAGGAATTTAAGTCTTTCTCCACTTGGATTTAGAGGAAGTTAGGTTGTGAGATCCTGACTATTCATAGTGATTATGGTGGAGAGTTTAAAAATATAAAGTTTGGAACTTTCTGTGAGGAGCAAGGGATTAGCCATAATTTTTTAGCTCCTAGGATCACTCAGCAGAATGGGATAGCTGAAAAGAAGAACAGGATCTTAGTGGAAGCTGCTAGAGCCATGCTTTCTGAGTATTCACTTCCAAAATACTTTTAGGCTAAAGCGGTGAACACTGCCTATTATGTGCTGAATAAGGTGAATGTTAGATCCAATCTGAACAAGACACCTTATGAGATCATTAAGGGTAGAACTCCAAACCTGTCCCACCTCCATATCTTTGGCTGTAAGGTTTTCATTCTGAATAATGGGAAATCATCCTTAGGAAAATTTGACCCCAAATCTGATGAAGGAGTGCTCATAGGCTATTCTAGTGTGGGGAAATCCTTTTGGGTGTTTAATAAGAGGACTTTGGTGATGGAAGAGACAACTCATGTGATGTTTGATGAATCTGATCCTAAGGAGACTTGAGTTAAGGAGGAAGAAGAGGTAGGAGAGATTACCCAAGGGGTTAAAAATGCAAATCTAGGGGAAAAGGTAGAACCTCAAAACACTTTCCCTAGAAATTGGAGATATTCTTCGAGTCATCCTAAATAATTGATCTTAGGAGACCCTTCTAAAGGTGTTAGGAGTAGGCATGGATGTAGGAAGGAAGTAAACCACTCTCCTTTATCTCAATGACTGAACCCACAAACATCAATCAAGCCCTTTTTGATAAATTTTAGATCTTAGCTATACAAGAGGAATTGAATCAATTTGTAAGGAATGATGTTTGAGAGTTAGTAGAAGGACCTAGGAATCAAAGTATAGTAGGAACCAAGTGGGTCTTTAAGAATAAGATGAATGATTCTTGTGTGGTGGTTAGGAATAAGGCAAGATTGGTGGCTAAGGGGTACATTCAAATTGAAGGTGTTGATTTTGAGGAGACCTTTGCCCCTGTAGCTAGATTGGAAGCAATTAGAGTGCTACTAGCCTTTGCCTATTCTAAAGGATTTAAGTTATTTCAAATGGATGTCAAGAGTGCCTTTTTAAATGGGGTAAAAAAAGAGGATATCTATGTAGAGCAACCCCAAGGTTTTGAGAGTTCCCAATATCCTAATCATGTTTAAAAATTAAAAAAAGGCCATGTATGGATTGAAACAAGCACCCAGAGCTTGGTATGAGAGGCTTAGCACATTCTTGTTAAAAAGAGAGTTTATTAAGGGGAGCGTAGATACCACCCTTTTTCTGAGGGGAATAGGGGATGATTTACTTATTGTCCAGATCTATGTTGATGATATACTTTTTGGATCTTCTGATAAAAGTTTATGTGATGATTTTTCTAAAATAAGGAGTAAGGAGTTTGAGATGAGTATGATGGGAGAATTGTCCTACTTTTTGGGGTTTAGCATAAGGCAACTGGATGATGGAACCTTTATCAATCAATCTAAATACACTAAGGACATTTTGAAGAAATATGAAATGGACCAAGCCAAGCCAATCAACACTCCCATGAGCTCCTCTGTTCAGTTAGATAAGGATTCAAGTGGAAAATCTGTTGATTAGAAGAAGTATAGAGGAAAAATTGGATCACTGCTTTACCTGACTGCTAGTCGACCTGATATTATGTTTAGTGTTTATCTTTGTGCTAGGTTTCAAGCTGATCCTAAAGAGTCCCACCTTACTGCTGTTAACAGAATTCTAGATATGTTTTAGGGACCCTAAACCTAGGAATCTGGTACCCTAGGCACAACACTTCTTTTGAGATTATTAGATATTTTGATTCTAACTTTGCAGGATGTAGGGTAGATAGAAAGAGCACTTTTAGAACTTGCCAATTCATAGGATAGTCTTTAGTCTCCTAGTCTAGTAGAAAATAGAACTCAGTTGCACTTTCCACTGCTGAAGCTGAGTACATTGCCTTAGGAAGTTGTGTGGCCCAAGTCCTTTGGTTGAAGCAATAAGTTTTTGATTTAGGATTACCTGTGGGCACTATTTCTGTCATGTGTGATAATACTAGTGCCATCTGTATTTCTAAGAATCCAATCTAACATTCTAGAACCAAACACATTGATATAAGGTATCACTTCATTAGGGACCATGTTACAAAAGGGACATTGAGCTACATCATGTAGCAATTGAAAATCAGCTGGCTGACATATTTACTAAACCACTAGCCTTTGACTCATTTAGCATTTTGAGGACCAGATTGAGTGTGATTGACATAAATGCATGATTCTGATGGCTGATGATTTTTGAGTTTTTCTATTTTCATTTTGTTTCTATTAGTCTTTAGATTTGATTATCTGTTTCCTGTTTCATGTTTATTCACTTCTGATTTTCTTTTTATTGATTAATATTTTTCTGATTTGAGCATTTATTTTGATGACATTTCCTACTTGTTTTTATATACTATTTTATTCCTTTTAAAATAAAAAAATTAAAATAAAAATATCAGATCACTGCTCATCACTGTTGATAAACTGAATTTCTGACTGAAAGTTTTGCCTTGTTTTTGGTTTAGAAGCTTGTAAGCAGTGATTGATTCCACTGGATCTGTTAAAGGGAAGAAACTTAATGATTATTTCTCTTCCTCTAACTCTTTTAATAGTGTTCTGTTTCTTTTAGATAAAAATCTTCTTCAAAATTAAAATGTTGGTTTTTGAAATAGAGATCTGTTTTATCTTCCTATAATAATCTACCTCATATGAATAGTGTTTTCAAAGTTTTGAGTCTTTGGTATATTTTTTTGAATCAAGTGATTGCACTTATCATATGATATATGGTTTTTATTTTGTGAATTACTCTTCCTTATTGTAGAGAGTGGGTTTTATCATCTCTTATGTCTGGAAGATAATTTCACAGCTGAGATTCTTTAACAATTTTGAAAGGGAGGAAGCTTACAAAAGATGCGCAAAGAGCACTAAAATGAAAAGAAGCACAAATTAGCCCAAACTGAAAAGATGCGCAATGTTGTTAAAAATTGAAAAGATACATAAGATGTATCAAAAATCAAAAGATGCGCAGAGCGCTAAATAAATTAAAAAAGAGGTACAAAATGAGCCCACAAAGTGATAGGCTTTCTTCCCTTTCAGATCTTTAAATATCTTAGAAAAATCCATGCACCACTTATTATTTTCAAAAGCTTGAGATGAAAAATCATGATTTCTGATTCCTTACTTTGTAATACTATTAAATCAGATATTTTTCTGGAACGAGGCTTGAAAGGATCTCTTTTCGAATCTAATTTCTTTTCTTCTGAATTGAATTTTTGTTTGAAAGGAATCTGAACCTATAAGGTGTCCGAGGTGGGAGTTATGAAAGTCGATTTTCTAACTTTTCTGATTTCAGCGTTGTCAATCTTCTTCTTATAGGTTTTTGGATTAAAATTCAAGGGAAAAATTTTGAATTACTAGAACTGATCGATCAAAAAAAAATCATTATTTTTTTGTATTTTTGTGTTCTCATTTCTAGTTTTATTTACTCTGCTTTTATTTTTATTTTGTTGTATGTATTTTTGAGATCCTTGATCTTTCCTCTCCATCCTTCATTTTTTTCACTATTTCTTCACATCATCCTAGATGATCATCTTCATCCTAGACGATCCATCCATCATCATGGATGATCCATTGAAATCATCCCCACTCTGATCAAACGGCTAAGATGCACCAATTATTGGTGATCGTCCTGGATGATCCTTACATCATCCTAGATGATATGATCCAGTTTTCCTGATCCTGATCAAACGGCTGAGAATGCACCAATTATTAGTCATCATCCTAGATGATACACCTCATCGTCCTGGATGATCCACATGTTAGCAGTTGGATGATTCAAATTTGGCCCGTCCTATACATTTATTTCATATCATCCCAGACGATCCACCTCATCATCGTGGACGATACTTTTTTTCAACGGTCATCCAGCTGGACTCCTCGGATGATCGCCTATCTCTAATCATCCTAGACGATCTCTGATCATCCTAGATGATCTGATCACCTTTTTGACCAATCATTCTGGCCGTCATAATTACTCATATAGTCCTGGATGATCCTGTGATTGTAAGAGACGATCTGGCCAACTTCTACTTAAACAACCATTTTTCTTCAGATTTATTCACCCCTCTTCCTTCCATACTTCTTCTCTTGTGATTCTGATGGCTGGTGGAAAGAGATCTAGGCATCAAGGTGCAAGCTCCTCCTGGGGAAATTGTCGATCCCCGCTTCCCTGAGGCAGCCGATTGGGTTGCCTTCCAACATTACAGTGAAGTTGGAATCACTCAATCCAGGATAGTTAACCCCCGTACTCTTACATACCCAATCTTGGATCTATTTGCCCATACATCCCTGACCTTTATTCTCACCTTGGCCTTCCCCTTTAGTTTTAAACTCCTTAGGGTCTTTTTCGTAAATCTTTACATCACTGCTGACTACTCCGCCCTTCACTCCTTCATTAATCAGTGACCTGTAGAACTCACCGCCCAGGATTTTTATCATATCCTTCAACTCTCCATCACTGGTGATAAGATCCACACCCTGGTTCTTGATCCAGATTTTGACTGGAGTGTCCTCAATCATTTCCTTTGAAACACCAACGTTAACTACAACGATAATGCCTGTTCCTCCCTCCTTAAGGATGCCCGCACAATTCAATATATCCTTCGCTGCTCAGTCTTCCCCAAGGCTGGGGACCGCATCCACATCACACCTTTACTTTCCATGACCACCTACTACATTATGGCCTGCTGAGATTTGAATGCTACTGATCTTCTCTTTTGATACATGGAACATCTTACCAGCATTAGGGATCCGGGCCACAGGAGACCCCCAAATCTTGCCCCAGGCCACCTCTTTGCCTATGTCCTTGAGATGAAATATAATCTGCAATACCCAGTCCCTGCCAATATCCCTCCTTCTTCATAAATAACTCCTTCCATGTCCTCTACAGCACCCGACTGCATCCAGAGCCCGCCATGAATGTTGAGGAGGAAGTGAAAGAAGATGTTCCTGTTCCTGCTGCACTTGATGCACCTGCTCCCCTTCATATTACTTCTTCCTTTGATCATCTGGTGCAGCGGTTCAACCACTGGGAGGCCCGCTTTGACTCTTATGTGGCTGCCCAGGAGCAACAGCATACTAAGGATCTACAACACTTCAATGACTATGCTGCTTAGCAGCAACTACAGCACGACCAGGATATGGTCTGGTTTGGAGGACATTTCACCGCCATTCACAGCTACTTTTAGCCACCACCTCCTCCTCCTTCTGATCAGGATTCTCCTCCTTTTTAGTTTTTTGTGCTGTGTTGTTTTCTATTTGTATTATTTTGTCTGTTCATCCTCCTTTTTGTGATGTCAAAAGGGGGAGTTAGTGTTTTGTTTTGAGGGACTAGTAGTTTGTTATTCTTGTGTTTGTAATTGTTTCTCTTATTATATTTTGTGTTTAGTGAAATTTGAAATGAAATGTTTTCTTTCATATGTACATTGAGTACTCCTGTCTATTTGATTTGAAACTACTTAACAACTGTTTGCCATCATCAAAAAGAGGGAGATTGTTACAAATTTGGTTTTAAAGGATATGATTTTGATGATAACAAACATTTCTATTTCTGGTGGCCTGTTTAATCTTTCAGGTACGTAGGATCAATTGCAAGTTTAAGCCAGTCCAAGATCGAGTTAGTCTTTTTTGAAATTTAGGTCCAATATACTATTTTCATCTTTATTGAGTCAAATGCTATGTAACTGATCCCTTAGTTAAGTAACCTTGCACACACACACTCAAGGGGAGAGTTTTAGTGAATTAGAGTATCTGTTCAATTTTTATTCTGATTGTCCCGGACGATACTTACATCGTCCTAGATAATCCAGTTAAAATAAAAACCCTAATTAGGATGATCATGTTAAGTTAGTTTGATTAAGCTGATCATCCTGAACGATATCAATATCGTATAGGATGATATGCTTAAATTAGAAATTCTCAACCGCTATATCAAGTTAGGCAAGTTTTTAATTTTGGTGATTTGGTCTGATCATCCTGGACGATACGTGTATTATCCTGCACGATCCATTATAATCATGCCTAAATTAGTCTGGTGATTAAGGAAAGTAATTAAGGTCTAATTGATTCGATCATATCGTCTAGGACAATCGCAGGATCATACAGGATGATGTGTTAAAAATCCTGACCGTCCAAGGACTATCACCTGTACGTCCAGAGCTATGTGCTCGATGATATTCTTGCTTTTGAACTAATCATACGGGATGATATCCATATCGTCTCGGATGATCAAGTCATTTTGAAATTGTCCAATATGTTTTGACTTGTTCATCCAAAGCTGTAAACCGGATAATTTTGGCACTTTTTGAACTAATCATACAGGATGATAGACATATCATCTTGGATGATCAAGTCATTTTGAGATCGTCCAGCACAAGTTCCCCTGGACGATCAGAGTGGTTTTCTGGACAAAATTCGTGATTTACACTAATCATCCGGAACGATCGTAGAATCGTACGGGATGATCTGAACAACTCTTATTTACAAATCGTCTAGAGGAACCAGATCATCCAGGATGATACATGTGATTTTAAACTGATCATACAGGACGATCAGTCGATCATCCTGGATGATATGTGCCGATCAGTTGAGATTTAGGGCAATTTTTGAGCCCTCCTTTAAAAGATCTTTTTCTTCCAATAAGAAAAATCTTTTGCCACTTTCCTTTCCAGAGAAACCTTGAGAGAGAGAGAGAGAGAGAGAGAGAGAGAGAGAGCTTTAGAGAGAGAGAGGATCTTATGAGGGGGAGTTTATGAGGGATTCACAAAGGTTGCTCCAAGCAAGGATCGGAGTCATCTTCTTTGTTCATCATCTCTCATCTTGTTAGTGTTTTCTGTTGGAGGATCGCTCGTAAGAAGATCCAGGTTCTCTGCCTGCTTCAGGAGGAAGTGAAAGGAGTTCAAGTTCTCTGCCTGCTTCAGGAGGAAACGAAAGGCGTCCGGGTTCTCTGCCTGCTTTAGGAGGAACTGAAAGGAGTTCAGGTTCTCTACCTCACCGGGTTGGTGGAAAGGAGTTTTGTACAGGCTTCTCCACCTTGCTGTGGGAGCAGAAGGAGAGTCACTTTTATGTTAGTGCAATACCCAGAGGGGAGGCTTTAGGGAGTAGTCACAGGTCACGTTGACCAAACCACTATAAAATCTGGTGTGCTCTTTCTAATTATTTTCTGCACTTTACTTTTCTATTATTATCTGCTTGGGTGAAATCTGTGGTTGATCTTTTCATTTCTATGTTTACTTGTTTCCACTGTAAATTATCGAAAAGATCTTACCTGTTGCTCACAAATTTTTTAAAATAACTAATTCACCCCCTCTCTTGGTTAGCCTCAGGACTAGTTCATCAGGGCTTAACATCGATATCAAACTTTCAAAAAGAACAAAAATAAAAATTTTCCTGGCTTTGAATTTTTTGTAGCAATGTTTTCCATCACAAAAAAGGGGGAGATTGTTACAAATTTGGGCCTAACCATAATGATTTTAATGATAACAAATATTACTAGGTCTTTACTACTGCTACTCTTACTTATCTGTTTTCTTTGCCCTACTCACTAACCTTTCAGGTCCGCAAGTTCACTTGGAATGTCGATCAACTTAAGATCAGGTAGACTAGGATTGAGTCAATATGTAATTTCTATTCTAATGCATCTTTTATATTTTCTTGAGTCAAATGTACTTTGATAGATCCTGAAGCTAAGTATCCTTACACACACACACTTAGAGGAAGAAATATGGTGAGTTAGAGAGTTCTTTATTTTTTTTATCATATTATATAGGATGATTCTAAATTGTCCTGAACGATTAGTTAAAAATAAAAACCCTAATTAGGGCATCCCAGATAATTAAGTTTGCTTAATTAATCATCCTCGATAATTTATATCATATAGGATGATCAATACAGATTGAAATAGATAGCGACCAATCATTTTTTAGGCAATATTTTATAATTCAAAATATGTTCTTATCATACAGGATGATCCATATCATCTTAGACAATTTATAACAATCATGCCTAAAATGATCCCTTGATTAGGAGACTAGTTATGGTTAGATTGATCAATTATATCATATAGGATGATCTATTTGAGTTATCTCGGATGATCCTTTTTATTTCGTAGGACGATCTCCTATCGTCCAAGATAAAAACCATAATTTTCTTCCGATCATCCAGGGGATCATCCTGGATGTCTCGAGAGGTTTGTGGGATGATTTATTGATTTCCACCCATCTTGAACTAATCATCTAGGGGATCGTCCCGGACGTCATGAGACTATTACGGGATGATCTATTGATTGCCAACCATATTAAACAAATCATCCCAGATGATCAACTAATTATATAGGATGGTCTGTAAAAAATATTTCTTTTGATCGTACAGAGCAAAGGTGATTATCTTGGCTGAAAGGGCTATTTTGTACTAATTGTACAAGACGATCGTAAGATCTTCCTAGATGTTCTTTGACGCAAAAATAAAAATTAGGGCTTTTTTGGAGGTCTCCTATTCAAGTTCTCTTATTGGCTCTTTAGCTATTCTTTTGCTCCTGTTCTAACCTGAGAGAGCTTAGAGAAGGAGAAGTAGAGTTTGGAAGAGAGAGAGAATCTTGTGAGGGATTCATAAAGGTTGCTCCAAGTAAGGATTCAATCATCTTCTTCCTTCTTCATCCTTGGTTCCTTGGTGGCTTTGGGGAGATAATCATCAACTTTAGATTCAGGTTTTCTGCCTACTTCAGGAGGGAGTAAAAGGATTGTCAGGTTCTCTACCTATTCTCGGAGGGAGTAAAAGGATTCCATTGGTTCTCTGCCAACTCTAGGTGGGAGGAAAAGGATTCTGGGTTCTCTGCCTTCACCAAAAGGGTGAAAAGGATTCAAGATTCTATGCCTCACCAAGTCAGTAGAAAGATTTTGTAAGGGCTTATCTGCCTTATTGTGGGGGTAAAAGGAGAGACACTAACTAATTAGTGCAATACCTGGAATGGGAGGTTCTGGGAGTGGATGTTGGTCAAATTTGATCAAACCACTACAAAATTCTAGGTGCTTTTTCTTATTACTTTTTCAACATTTTATTTACACACTTTTTTATGATTTATTTTATGGTTGAAATCTCTGATTTTGGTATCAACTTTTGCTTAAGTTGTTTGGTTTTAAAATATTTAAAAAGATAAAAAAAATATTTATCTATTTGTTTAAGAATTTTTTAAAACACCAATTCACCCCCTCTCCTTGTTAGCCTCGGGCTAGTTCTATATGGTTTAACCACTCTCACAAACTTTCATTAATTTGTTAGGAATGAAGTTTGGAACCAAATGGGTTTTCAAAAAGAAGATGAACGAATCTGTATAGTAATTAGAAATAAGGCTAGATTAGTAGCAATGGGTACAAGTAAATTGAAGGGATTGACTTTGAAGAGACCTTTGCCCCTGTCGCAAGACTAGAAGCCATTAGAGTGCAGTTGTCCTTTGCTTACTTTAAAGGATTTAAGTTGTATCAAATGGAAGTTAAAATGCCTTCCTAAATGGGGTAATTAAAGAAGATGTATAGGTTGAGCCAAGGTTTTGAGCACTCTAAATTTCCCAATCATGTATTCAATTGAAAGAAGGAGTTATATGGATTAAAGCAGGCACATATAGCCTAGCATAAAAGGCTGAGCACTTTCCTTATAGATGGAGATTTTATTAAGGGTAGTGTAGACACCATCCTATTTCTAAAGAAAGTAAGAGAAAGCCTGCTCATTGTTCAGATTAATGTTAATGATATACTGTTTGGATCTACGAATAAAAATCTTTCGGATAAATTTTTAAAAATAATGAGTGAGGAGTTTGAAACTAGCATATTGGGAGAGCTTACCTATTTTCTTGGTTTAGTGTAAAATAAAAGGATGATGGTACTTTTCTTAGCCATTCAAAGTATATTAAAGATATTCTTAATAAAATATGAAATAGATAATGGTTAGGTAATTAACACTCTCATGAGTTCCACCATTCAATTAGATAAAGATCCAAATAGAAAATTAATTGACCAGAAGAAGTATAGAAGAATAATTGGATCTCTTCTTTACTTGATTACCAGTAGACCTGATATCATGTTTAGTGTTTATATTTATATTAGATTTTAGGCTGATCTCAAAGAATCCCACATGAGTGGTATTAAGAGAATTCTTAGATATCTTTTAGGAACCCATAACATAATAATTTGGTATCCTAGACATAGTACTTCTTTAGAAATTATAAGATATTCTAATTCAGACTTTTTAGGATGTAGAGTTGATAGGAAAAGTACTTTTAGAACTTGTCAATTCATAGGATAATCTTTAGTCTTCTGGTCTAGTAGAAAATAGAACTCTATACCCTTATCTTCTACTGAAGTAGAATATATTGCTATAGAAAGCTGTGTTGCATAAGTTCTATGGTTGAAATAATAAATTCTAGATCTTGGACTCCCTATCGACACTATTGAAATCATGTGTGAAGTCACCAGTGCCATATGTATTTCAAAGAATCCAATTCAATACTCTAGGGGAAAACATAGAGACATTAGACACCATTTCATTCGAGATCATGTAACTAAGGGAGATATAGAGCTACATCATGTAGCTACTAAAAATCAACTAACAGATATCTTTACAAAACTCTTAGCTTTTGAAACTTTTAGTACCTTGAGGACTAGACTAGGTGTTATAGATATTCATGCTTGAATCAAGATGATTTGAAAATTGGAAACGTAAATGTTTTTGTGTGAATTTTTTTATTCTATGTTAGTGTTTATGTTTGTATTTTTTTTATGTCTTTGATTTTTTATGGATATTTAATTTTGGTGTCTTTGTTCTATTGTTCCCTCCTTTTTGTGATGTCAAATGGGGGAGTAGGTTATTTTTGGTTGTTTGTACTTCATGTTATATTATAATTAGTTCACTATTTTTTATCTTTATTTTCTCACTCATTTTTTTTTTGTTTCTTTTATTCCTTATTAAAAAAAACACTCCCTAGTTTCAAAATTTTAATTAGTAAGGGGAAGCTTAAGACATAGTAATTTTTTTTTACTTGTATTCAAAACTAACAATGTTTGCCATCATCAAAAAGGGAGAGATTATTATAAAAATGGACCTAAGTTTTGTGATTTTGATGATAATAAACATTATTGGATTCCTTACTATACTGTCTCCTGTTAATTGCTATTATTACATATTTTCTTTTATTATGCACTAACATTTCAGGTCCATCGTACACTATGGAAAACTAATCATCTCAAGACCGGGTAAAATAGGGTTAAAGTGTCTAGAAGAGTCTATAATTTTACTTTTTCTAATTTCTACTTTGCTTGAGTCAAAATTAAGTATTCAGTGGATACTAAGCTTGGTGACCATGCACATACACACTCAAGGGATTGAGATATGAGAAATATAGGAGAATAATTTTTTGAACTAATCATACCATATGATCCATATCTTACTGTATGATTAGCTAATCAAAAATTATAAAAATGACTAATTATGATAATTAAAGCTATTTGAACCTCAGTGATAAATGATTTGCTCTGTTATTTAGAAAACATCATTGTGATTTTAATTTTTGATAATGTTAATTTCTTCCGCATCATATAATAATAGTTGCATGTTTTCAAATCTCTAAAAAAATTCAAAAATATAAGTGTGGCATTTTTAAGCAAGTAGCTAATTTTTAAATTCATCAATTCAATCCCCTCTTGGTGTGCCTAGGGATAGTTCACTTAGGCTTAACATCCTATATCAAACTTTCTTTATGTACGTTTTTATTCCCATTGATGATAACGTAGTGGTAAGAGGTCTTTCTCTTCCTTCTAGATGTCAATATTATTCCCATGTTGAGAATATGCATCCCGTTTTAATTTTTGGTCCTATTATTGTGAAAGTTTGGATTCATTTTGATGATTATTTTCATTTTAATCATTTCCATGGTCATTTTTATATTCCTAACATGCTCAACTAATGGTTTGTTAAGTCCAAAGGTCATATTAGGAATGTGATTCCCTGTCTTGCTATGTGATTCTTATAGCTTGCTAGAATTGAATCATTTTTTATCAACATGACCATGAACTACTAACATATTATTATAAAAGTTAAAGATAAGGTTTTGAGGATTTCCCTACTAATCTGATAGGTATTAATAATTTTAAAGGCTTCTCCTTTATGGCCTGTTTTTTTGGTATTCACTTGCATGATTACGTCCTATTAATGAACCCAAGGTGTTCTATTGGGTTAAGCCTAGTATGCATATTTTTAAACTTAATATTAAAGGGTCTATCAAATATTCTGGCTGTGGTTGTGGTAGTATTATTATGGATTCATCTGGTAACACTATCATGGCCTATACTGGTCCCCTTCAAAGATGTTCTGCTATTTATGCTGGGCTTTCTGCTATTTTGCATGGTTTTAGGTTATGCCTCTCCCTTGGTATTTTTAATATTTGGATTGAGGTGGATGCTACCTATAGCCTTCAATGCTTAAAGGCCGCTAATAGCTCCATTCATCACCTAGATTTGTTTTACCTCATTCATGATATTAAGCAGCTTTTAGTATTTTTGAACTTCAATATTACTCATATCCTCAGGGAACGTAACAGTTGTGCTGATTGGTTAGCTAATTACGGGTGTCCTCTAGAGTGTCATATGGATTTATCTTATTCTTGTCTGCCTGTCTACCTGAAAGGTCTTATTAACTTGGATAAAATTGGTATCCCATATGTTCGTCTTTAATCTTTTTTGTTCTATATCAGCTTGTTTGGTTGTCTCTCATTTTTCTATTCATTTGTATAATCCCTTTTCTTTTTTGGTTCTTATTAATGTACTCCCTCACTACTACTTGTTCTTTTGGTCATTCATCTGGATTTGATGACTGCAATCCTTGGGTGATTGAGTTCATGCCTATTTGTTGCTCATCTGATCCTGTTGTGGCAACTAGTTGAGGTTTTAGTTTTATGTTTATTCCCAATTAGTAGGGTATTGGGTGCTAGATTTCTTCTTTTGACCTTACGATTCTGGTGATTTGGTCCCTTTGGTTGTACTAGGTTTTTGGTTTTTTCTGTTATTATGGTGGGGGTCTTATTACCTTATTGTTGGATGGCTATGGTGTTTGGTGGATGGTTTAATGCTCTATTGGCTATTTGGTAATGGTTTGTTGTTTATCCTACTATCCCACTATCTGGTAAGATCCCTGCTCTCTCTGCTGGCTGTTTTGGTTGTTGGGTTAGTTTTGTGGGTAGGTTTGGTGCATTATCTCTATTTCTGAAGTTTTGGGCTTTTGCTGTCGTGTCTTTAGCTATCTGTTGGTCTAATATCTGGGGCTATTTATTTCTGCTTCTTGTTAGGCTAGCTAAGACCTACTATCTATTTTTTTTATTGTACATTTGTGGGTGTTTGACTATATTTTCCTATTCTTTTTAACAATTATTGGTGTCTTGGGTGCCGGAGTAATATTGGTATCCTAATATAATGGGCTAGTGTAGTTTGGGGGGTCCCTATTCATTGTTTTTCCCCTTACACCTACTTTCATTAAATATAGGCTATATTATTTTTATTTTTGTATGGGGTTTGATCCTTCTACCTCCCTCCACCCTCTTCCCTAATTCTCTTTATAAATGGACATATGTATTAAGGTTATTCATCTACCTTGTGCTTGTTTCCTCACCATATGTTCTGTTGAGGTTCTCTTTTGTGTCTTGTACTTTATACTGGCAGAATCAATTTATATGTATTTTGATTGTAACGGTACAGGCACAGGACCCAAAGTGCTACCTTTATTCTGGTTCTTTGAGGTGGTAATTTCAACTCTGTGATGCTATGGATTTTGGTTATATTATCTGGTGGGATGTTGGTTTTCCCTTCTCCTCTTTTCTCTTTTACCATTACTTTGATATTATCCTTGTTATTATTCTTTACCTATGTTTGTCTATGTCATATCACTTGGTTTTACATATTATTTATGGTGCAGGTTTTTTTCCTCCGAGCATTTTTTTGCAGGAAGAGTGTGATGAAAACTTATCATATGAACTTCTAATTTTTTTTGGTGCTGACTCTTGGATGGCCCGGAATGTTACTAGATGTTTTTGTATTTGTGCATAGAATGAACCTTATGCTCTTAGGTTTTCTTTTTACTTGTTTTGTAGCTCTTTTGAGCAGTAGTGAGCTTGAGGTCCATCTTAAGGACTTCATAATTTCCCTTTTAATTAATGTGTATGCCCCTCTGCACATTTTAACCCAAACAAAATTGTTTGTGCTCTACTTCTGGGTGTTCTTTCCTAATGGTTAGTGGTTTTTGGGTGATGTTGGTTATGATTGTTCTTGATTTCGATTGGAATTTTTCTTGGCAACTAGCTACCTATGACTTCAATTATCAAGGGCTAGTGAACATTTTGGGGAAGGTGACTTGGTTAGCTTGGAAGGGAAGCTTTTGGTAGGGTCTTCTTTCTTTCTACCTTTTGTTTATTAGTATGCATTTATTTTCTATTCAGGTGTTGATGGAGGTTTGGTCTGGTGGGCATACCAATTGTGGTTATATGTTTTGTTCATATGGAAGGCTACTTATAGCATATATGCAATGAATTGGAACTATGATACTACTTCTATGAGATTTAATCTCCCAATTGCATTATGTTATCATTTCCCTTTTTATGTCTCTATTTTAGTTGGGTATTGATTATCTTTTTTGATCCTCAATTTTGTTCTTCAGGCTGGTTCTTTGGCTATATTTTTTCATCTGACGCTACTTTAGCTGTTGAACTTTTGGGGTCTTCTTTGGCTTTATATATTTGACTCTTGGCCGTGGGCCTACTGCTCTGTGGGGATATTATTCCTGCCTAGCTGGTTTTCTGTGATAAGTTCTGCTAGGGGTTTTTTCGTGCATATGGTTCATTGTACTTTCTGTTTGGGCATCACCTTTGCCGATCTTCTTATGGCCCTCTAGTTCTATTGTTATTTTTTAGTGCATTGGTTCTACTATTTTTTATGATGGTGGGAAGTATGGCTGTGAGTTTGATGTTTCTTTAACTGGTCTTAGTTGGGTTGGCACCAACACTTCTAGAATTTATTTAAATACTAACCTCTATATTATATGCACTGTTATGGTTTTCCTTGCTCTTTTTGGTGATTATGGTATAGGGTGTACAATTCAGATGGTGGATTCATTCTAGTGTATCAATATGTTGAATAGTTGGATCTATGTTGAGATCAATTTGCGATGCAAACAATCTTCTTACAAGTTGATTATGCTGAATGCCTTTTTTTAGATCACTATTTTTTGGGTTTGGCTCCTGGCCTCCCATAGACTTTTCCTAGATTTTTTTCTTGTACTTATACTTAGTGGGGATCTACGGCTCGTAGGATTTTATTTTTCTTTTGATGTAGCTCTTTTGAGCTTAGTGAGCTACCGATCCTCCTTAAGAACTTGTAATTTGGTTTTTTAGTTAACGCATAAGCCTGTTAGTGGGTTTCATCTTAAGAACTCTTAAACATAAAAAAATGCAAAAATAATGTATAAAAATTCAAAAAGCATAAAATAAAGCTTGATATACTTCAAACATTGCATAGAAGTTAGGAAAAAAAATTAGGGTCTTTAGCCATGCCCTAAAATGCCATTAAATAATTGCTTTAATACGGCCTCTAATAAAATTCAATATATTATTTAAAATCAATTTAACTCCAAATGCCTTCAAATTTTTTGGATTTATGCCTTAAGTAAGTGATGTCTTTTAAGTTAAAATTTTATGAAGATTTGAGCTCATTTCGTTATCTAAATCACAAACACTAATTTCAGAAATGTAGGGTAACATAAATGAACTAGAATTTTGAAATATCATAAAAAATATAAAATAAAATGCAATGGACCCCTAAGGTAATAGAGAATCCATGAAAAATAATGAAACTTTATTTATTATGAATTAAATCCTTTTTGTAACCATTTTAGTAAAGATTTATTATAAATTCAATAAATCACTAAAAAAAATATTTGTTCAAATGCTTTAAAAATTTTGGAGTTTCCATCTTATTCCAATATTGTCCCCAGGTTAGAATTTCATGGATGTTTGAAATCCTTTGGTAATCCAATTATTTAACCCTAATTCAATTTGCATAGGAGCTTAAAAAAAGGTGTTCAGAATCAATATCAATCTGGCTCCTCTAACGCCGGCCCTCTTTGCTCTGGCAATTTTTGGGTGATTTAGGGCTTCCTCCATTGCCTCCTTCCTGTGCGCTTCATGGTGGATTTCTGAGCTTGTTCTTTAATTTCAGCTTATTCATTCTTTCTTCATTTGCTATTTTGTCAATTTGGCTATTTCACTTTATTTCACTTTTCTATTTTTTATTCATTGGCGACTCAATTGCTGTCGAACCCTTAGTCTTTTGGTGTGCAGGTTGAATCTTCCAAAGCTTCGATTGGTAATGGTAGTTCTGGAAATGCTTCTTCTCGTTCTTTTAAAGATATGGTTGTGGGTAACTCCACTGTTTCATCATCCATGTCGGATCTGGTTCATACGTCCTTCAAGAGGCTTTTGACTTTAATGTTTGATGAATCTATGATTTCTAAACTTGCTGCACCTTTTGAGTTTACATTGGTTGGAAAGTTTATGCTTCGTAGCCCTAATCTGGATGTTACTCTTAAATTTTTTATTAACCTAAAATTATCTGGTAGCATTTCTATTGGCTTGTTCGATCAAAGGCAGATAACCATTCAACTTTCTAATAATTTGGATTATAGTAAAATATTTTCTCGTTAATCGTATTACATTCAAGGTTGCCACATGAATTTATTAAAATGGACTCTATCATTTGATGTCAAGGAATAGTTACCTATCGTGTGGGTGTCTTTTTCGAACTTGAGATTGCATTTGTTTAATCAACAAATTTTATTTGCTTTAGGATTGATTTGTGGTAGACCTCTTCAAACTGATCAAGTTACAGCTTCTATTTCAAGGCCATCTGTTGCATGTATTTTGGTTAAAATGGATGTCTCCAAGAAGTATCCCAAAAATGTTTGGCTTGGGCCTAAGCAATGTGGTTATCTTTAAAAAGTTGAATATAAAAACTTTCCAATTTTTTGTAATCATTGTAGGATGCATGGTCATAGTATTATGGAGTGTTTTCATTTGTATCCTAACCTTTGTGTGCAAAAAAATTTAGCTAAAGAGGTGAAATGGAAAGGGAAAGTTGATTCATGTCTACCTTCTTTAGAAGATAATGTTGAATAAGACTGTCGTATGCCACTTGAAAGCAATCTTGGTAGAAAGAATACCAAAGTATGTTGATTGGTTCATCAAGTGAAACAAATTCCTAACCCTACTAGTTTATTCATCAATGTCTTGAAGTTCCTGTTCCGGTCAATATTTATGAACAAATGGATGTTATGGTTGAAAGTTTGTGAGGGTTATTAAACCCTAAAGAACTAGTCTCGAGGCCAACCAAGAGGGGGCGTTAATTGGTTATTTAAAAAATTCTTTAACAAAGCAAGAAATTAAATTAACTTTTGTGGAAGCAGATAACAAAATTCAAGATTTCAACCACAGATTAAATAAAAAAAATGCAAAAATTAAATGTAAAAAAAAAATCAAAAGAACACACCAAAATTTATAGTTGTTCGGTCAACCTGACCTATGTCCACTCCTTGGAGACTCCCTATCCAAGTATTACACTAAACAGAAATGACTCTCCTTTTGCTCCCACAACAAGGCAGAGAAGCCCTTACAAAATCTTTCCACTGAACTGGTGAGGCAGAGAACCTTGAATCCTTTTACTCCCTCATGAAGTTGGTAGAGAACCTGGAAATCCTTTTTCACTCTCCTGGTGAAGGCTGAGAACCCAGGAATCCTTTTACTCCCTTCTAGAGTAGGAAGAGAACCTAAAAATCCTTTTAACCCCTCCTGGAGTAGGCAGAGATTGATCTAATGCTGATGAAGATGTCCCCTAGAGCCACCAAGGAACTAGAGAAACAACTAGAAGAAAATGATGAACACCTTGCTTGGAGCAACCTTTGTGAATCCCTCACAACTCCCCCTCACAAGGATCTCTCTCTCTCCCTCTTATTTCTCAAGGCTCTCTTTTAGATCTCCTCCATAATAAAAGATTAACTCTAGGGTTAATAAGAGAGCCTAAATAATGGGCTTCAAAAAACCCTTAATTTTAATTATATGCTATTGATCGTCCAATACCATTGATAGATCATCTAGTACAATTTGTACAAAATAGCCCTTTCAGCTAGGATGATCACCTTTGCTCTATACAATCAGTATAAGTATTTTGTACAGATCGTCCTGTACGATTCTGTGATCATCTGGGATGATTAGTTCAAGATACTATAGTGATCTTCCAGTACGACATTGGACGATGGATGGCGATCGACATATCATCGTGCAACCCTCTCAGGACATCCAAGATGATCACCTAGATGATTAGAAGAAAATTATGGTTTTCATCTTGGACAATAGGGGATTGTCCTATGAAATACAAAAGATTATCCAGTACAATCCAAGTAGATCATCTTGTATGACATGGTTGATCAATATAACCATAATTAGTCTCCTACTCATAGGATCAATTTAGGCATGATTGTTATAAATCATCCAGGATGATGCATATCTTCCTGTACGATTAGAATAAAATTTGAAAAATAAAATATTACATAAATTGTGATTGGCGGCTATTTTTTCACAATCTAAACTGATCGTCATGTATGATTTGAATCATCCAGGATGATTAGTTAAGAAAACTTAATTACTAGGGATGCCCTAATTAGGGTTATTATTTTTAACTGATCATCTAGTACGATTTGAAATTTACTGTATGATATGGTCAAAAAATAAAAAAATCTCTAACTCACCAAATTAGTCCCCTTAAGTGTGTGTGTACAAGGTTACCTAGCTTGGGGTTCACCAGATATAATATTTGACTAAAGAAAGGTAAAAATACATTACGATTAAAATTATAGATAGACTTAACCCTAGTCTACCCGATCTTGAGCTGATTTGCATTGCAAGTGATCTTGTGGGCATGAAAAGTTAGTGAGCAGGGCAAAATAAAAAAATGTAATAATAGCAGTAGTAAAAAAATAATAATATTTGTTTTTGTCAAAATCACTGTACTTGGGCTTAGATTTGCAACAATCTCCCCATTTTTAAAGATGACAAACATTATTATAAAAAAAATTTAAAGCCAGGAAATTTTTTGTTTTTGTTCTTTCCTTTTTTTAATTATTATTATTAATTTTTTTTTTTAATGAGACATTAAAAAATAGAACAAAAATAGATCAAAGCAAATTCCACTAAAATAAAAGCAAACAACATATTAAGTAACATACTAAGAAAATATTATACTACTCCTCCTTTTGACATCACAAAAAGGAGGAAAAAAGAAAAATACTAAACAAAATAAAGTATTGAAAGAAAGACCAGACCAAACACAGAAATAAAAGCACTGACAAACTAGAAAGAAGAACCCTTATCAAGTGGAGGTGGTGGTGGCTGAAAGTATCGATGAAGAAAGGAAAACTACTTGCCAAACCAGGCCATATCCTGGCCATGCTACTGCTGCTTGGTGGTGTAGCTTTCAAAATGAGCAATATCATGTACATACTGTTGCTGCTGCTCGGTGACATAGGATTCAAACCTAGCTTCTCACTAGTCAAACCTCTCAACCAGCTGATCTATCTGGGTGTGCTAGTGAATAAGGACAAGTGCAGGAATAGGTCCTTCCACTTCTGCCCCAAGCACCTTGTACATAGGGTGACGATGAGTACTATGAAGGATGTGGAAGGAGCTATCAGAGTAGAAAATAGGAAAGTGATCAGGTGGTGTTGGATATTAAAGGTTGTATTTGGATTTGAGGACAAAGGCAATAATATGTCCTTAGGCTAGATTTGGCTTTCTTTTATGGCCAGGATCCCTAATACTGGTTAGATGTTTAATGTAGCGGATTAGAAGATCAATGGCATTAAAATCTCAATGAGCCATGATGTAGTAGGTAGTAAGTGATAGGATGGGAGTAATATGAATCTGATCCCCAACTTTTGGAATAATGGATGTTTGAAGAATGTGCTGGATGGTTCGGGCATCTTTCACAAAGGTACTGGTTACAAAGTCATGATAGAGAGCATTGGTTTCTCTAAGAAGGGTATTAATAGGGCCCCAATTAAAATTAGAATTTAATGCCAAAATATGGATTTTGTCTCCAGTGGTGGAGAGGTGAAGAAATTCATAGAAATCCTGATAGGTTATTTCAATAGGGCATCTATTAACATATGATTGGAGTGCAGCAAAGTCAAAATTTAGGTGGAGACAGGCGAGGAATTCAAAAAGTAGTTCAAAATTGAAAAGAAAAGCAACTGTAAGATGAAAGCCAAAGGTGGTGTGAGTGAATAGGTCTAGTACCTGATAGGTCAAAACCTTCTGATTGATAATTTTTAAGGGAGTAATCCCAACAGATTTATAGCGGGTATAAGCAGCTTCATCAACTGCTTCAATAAACCAGGAATCCATAGTACTCCTGGAAGAGCTACTTATGAGCGCATGAGATCTTTTACCACCAGCCATATCCAAGAATTGAGAGATTGAGTGAAAGAAAAGAGATATTGGAATGCTTTGAGTGAAGAATATGGCTTGAGGTTGGTTATTTATATAGGATAAAGAAAATCATCTTGGATGATCATGAGATTGTCCAGGATGATCACGGGTACTAATGTCATCCAGACAATCGGTCAAAAAAGTTGGCCTTATTATCTAGGACGATCAGATATCATACAGGACTATTAGACACAGGACTATCTGCGCGAGGAGTCAGCAGGACGATCATTGACTGGCTATATCATACAGGACTAACAGGTGGATCGTCTAGGACGATGAGCAATAATGGTTCGGCCTAACAACATTCAAATGATCTAGCAACTCCTACCACATGGATTGTCCAAGATTGAGTGGATTAAAAATCTGTAAGAAATGAATTGACAACATTGAAATTTTGAAAGGTTAGAAAATCAACCTTATAACCCAAGATCTGACTCCTTACAGGTCAAAATCTTTTTTAAACAAAATCTAAATAAGTAAATAAATTATATAGGAAAGTGATCATTTTAATCTTAGTTCCAGAAAAATATCTGATAGAATAACATTGCAAAGTGATTAACCAAAATCATGATTTTCAAATTCAAGTATTTGAAAATATCAAGTGGCATATGTATTCTTCTAATATTTTAAGATTTGAAAGAGAAGAAAGATTATTTCTTTGTTGGCTCATATTGCGCCTCTTTGTTTTTCAGTTGTTTGGTGCACTATGCCTATCTTTTGATTTTTAATACACTTTATGTATCTTGCAAGTGTTTGCAGTCATTGCATAATTATTTTTCAATTTTTGGGCTCATTTTGTGCCTCTTGTCGCTTTATAAGCTTTCTTTCTTTCAAAACCTTTAAAGACTCTCAATTGTGAGATTATCTTCTAGATATCAGAGAAGAAAAGCTCACTCTCTAATATATGGAAGAGTAAACCACAAAACAGAATCATATCCATATGATAAATGCAACAACCTAATTAAGAAAACTTGAAAGTGGTTTAATGACTTGGAGCATTATTCATATGAGATAGATTACTGTAGGAAGATAAAATAGATCTCAATTTCAAAGTCCAACGTTTAATTTGAAATAGATTTTGATTCAAAAAGAAAACTACATCACTAAAGGAGTTAGAGGAAGACTGGCAAACATCGAATTTTCTTCCTTTAACTATTTTTAGAGGAGCCAAACACCACTTACTAATTTCGAAAACCAAATGCAAGGCAAAAATGTCATTTTAGAATTCAATATCAGAAGTGAGCATTAATCAGATTCCTTTTAAAAAACATTGAAGGAAAAATATTAGACAATTAAAAACACAAAGTAAAAACACATACAAAGAACAAGACATACAAATGAAATAAAACACTAAAGAAAAACCAACAGAAAATTAAAAATATAAAACATATACACATATAAAGAAAAAGTCATATAAATAAAATAAAACAAACAAAAAGAATAGAAACAGAAGGCATCAATTTCAAGCATGAATATCTATTACTCCTAATTTGGTTCTTAAGATGCTGAAAGTTTCAAAGGCCAGTGGTTTTGTAAAGATATCAGCAAGTTAGTTTTCAATGGCTATATGATGTAGCTCTATGTCTCCTTTTGTAACATGGTCCCTAATGAAGTGGTGCCTTATGTCAATGTGTTTGGTCCTAGAGTGTTGGGCTAGATTCTTTGAAATATAGATGGCACTAGTGTTTTCACATAGGACTGGAATTGTGCTTACAGGTAGTCCTAAATCTATAATTTGTTACTTTAACCAAAGGACCTAGGCCACACAACTTCCTATGGCTATGTATTCAGCTATAGTAGTGGACAGTGCAATAAAGTTCTATTTTCTATTGGACTAGGAGACTAAGGATTGTTTGATGAATTAATATGTTCTAAAAGTGCTTTTTCTATCAACTCGATATCCTGCAAAATCTGAATCAGAATATCTTATGATTTTAAAGGAGGTGTTGGGCCTAGGATACCAGATTCCTAAGTCTTAAGTCCCTAAGAGATTTCTAAGAATTCTTTTAATAGCAGTCATGTGGGACTCTTTTAGATCAGCCTAAAATCTAGCATAGAGATAAACACTAAACATGATATCAAGTCTGCTAGCAGTCAAGTAAAGAAGTGATCTAATTATTCCTCTGTATTTCTTTTGATAGATAGATTTCACATTTGAATCCTTATCTAAATGGACAGTGGAACTCATGGGAGTGTTGATTGGCTTGGCTTTATTAATTTCATATTTCTTAAGGAAGTCCTTAATGTATATTATTTGACTAAGGAAAGTTCCATCTTCCTTTTGCCTAATGCTAAATCTAAGAATGAAGGTCAGTTCTCTCATCATACTCTTCTCAAATTCCTTACTCATTATTTTTGAAAACTCATCACAAAGGCTTTTATTAGAGGATCTAAACAAAATATCATTAGCATAAATTTGGACAATTAGTACTTCATCTTCTACCTTTTTTAGGAACAGGGTAGTGTCTACGATCCCCTTAGCAAAATTTCTTTCTAGTAGAAACATTCTTAGCCTTTTATACCATGCCCTAGCAGCTTGTTTTAGTTTATATAAGGCCTTTTCTAATTTAAACACATGATTAGGAAATTATGAATTTTCAAAACATGGGGGTTATTTAACAAACACATCTTCTTTTATTACCCCATTCAGAAAGGCACTCTTAACATCCATTTGGTATAGTTTGAATCTCTTAAAACAAGCAAAGGCTAGTAGCACCCTACTGGCTTCTAATCTAGTTGTAGGGGTAAAAGCCTCTTCAAAGTTAATCCCTTCAATTTTGTTATACCTCTTAGACACTAATCCTGCTTTATGCCTCACCAAAACACTAGAATCATTCATTTTATTTTTGAAAACCCATTTAGTTCCAATCACACTATGGTCCTTAGGTCTTTCAACTAACTCCCAAACATTATTCCTTATAAATTAGTTTAATTCTTCTTACATGGCTAGGATCCAAAATTCACTAGATTGGGTTTAATTTAGGTTGGTGGGTTCAGTCATTGAATTAAAGGCAGAGTGGTTTACTTCTTTTCTAAGTCCTTGCCTAGTTATAACACCTTTAAATGGGTCTCCTAAGATAAGGTTTTTAGGATGACTTAAAGAATATCTCTATTCTATAGGCAATGTGTTTTTAGGTTCTACTCTTTTCTCTAAATTTGAAAATTCTAATTCTTGGGTGACTTCTATAACTTCTTCTTTTTTTATCCTAGACCCTCTAGAATTATCAAATTCATCAAATAAAACATGAGTGGTATCCTCAACTACCAGTGTTCTTTTATTAAAAACTCTATAGGATTTCCCAACACTTGAGTAACCTAGGAACACTCTTTTATCATATTTGGGGTCAAACTTTTCTAGTGGAGATTTCCCTTTATTTAGAATGAACACTTTACATCTAAAGACATGAAGGTGAGAGAGGTTGGGTGTCTTACCCTTCATGATTTTATATGGTGTCTTGTTCAGTTTGGATCTAACATTCACCATATTTAGAACATAACAGGCTGTATTCATCGCTTCTACCCAGAAGTATTTAGGAAGTGAGTATTCAGCTAACATAGCTCTAGTGGCTTCTACCAAGGTCTTGATCTTTCTTTCAGCTACCCTGTTCTGCTAAGGGGTCCTAGGAGCTGAAAAATTGTGATCTATCCCTTGCTCCTTATAGAAAGATTCAATTTTTTTTATTTTCAAATTCTCCATCATGGTTACTATAAATGGATATAATTTCATAACCTAGCTTACTCTAAATCCAAGTGTAAAAAGACTTAAACTCCTCGAATGATTCACTTTTTTGTGATAGGAATCTAACCTAGGTGAACCTCGAATAATCATCAATAATTACATACCCAAAAATTTTTCCTCCTAGGCTTGCAGTGCTGATAGGTCCAAAGAGATCCATGTGAAGGACTTCTAAGGGTTTGCTAGTGGTAATATATTTGATTGAGGGAAAAGAGGATTTGACTTATTTTCCTAACTAATAGGCATCACACAGGTGGTCCTTAGTCAACTCTAGTTTGGGGATACATCTCACTAAGTCTTTTGGGTGATCTTCTTAAGGCATTTCATGCTTTCTTGACACAATCTTCGGTGCCATAACCAAGATTCATTAGCAATTATATTTAAGTAAAATAAAATAGCACATTCAATGTAATTTAAATCAAGCATGAAGATATTATTGATCTTCTTTCCTATAAAACAATATTATCATTTAAGCTTATAATGCAGCTGGTTGACACAAATTTTATGCTAAAGGCTTTATCACAGAGCTAGTTAATGCTAAGTAGATTGTGTTTCAAGCCATCTACAAGTAAAACATTTTCAATGATGAAAATTTTTTAATTGCCAATTATACTTGTACCCACCACTCTTCTGGTTGTGTTATCTCTAAGTGTTACCTTGCCTCCTACCCTGCCCTCCAGCAAAATGAATTATTTTGTATCTCCAGTCATATGCCTTGAACATCTGCTGTCTAGATACCACATGCTCTCATGAGGCCTTTTGTGAGAGCCCTCTTACAAAATCATCAGATGTCAGATTTGGGAACACAAATAGGTTTGGGTCCCATTTTATGGAAAGAGGAATGAAATGCATGCATGCTATACTATGAATTTTGAACTTTAGGTGTCCACACCAAATGTGTTCAATGGTGAATGGTGCAAGTGTAGGAGATATGACTTAGCATGCCACAAGAAAAATATGTAACAGTAGGAAAAGGGTTTACTAATCATTGTTGGTTATGGTGCCTCTTTCCAGGTTTAATGGATGCATGCTTTATTGATGGTTTATGAAGCTTGTCTACTGTAGGTGGTTTTTTTCTTTTCCTTAAAAGTAGTTAATTTAGCTTCTAAAAACTTATTTATACTTTTAAGAATTAAATTTTTTTATTTTTAATACATACTCCCTACTATCTAAATCAGATACAAAGGTATCTAAGTACTTGTATTCTTTTTCTAATTCAATATGTAATATTTTCAAGGAATCATGCTCTTTAGTTAAATTAAGATGCTTTTTATTCAACGAGTTAAAATCATCTAATAAGGCCATGTGATTACTATCCATAGTGCAGTGATCTTTCCTTAGGATTTTATGCTCTTTCTGTAAATTTAAAAAATCAACTTTGAGGCTAGCATGTAATATCTTGAGCTTCCTATATAAATAATGAATTCATTCAAAAACTTCAAGTAATTATTCATAGGTAAGCTCACACACCTCTTCTTGATCAAAGTGATTAAGATGATCATCAGCCTTTAAACACAGGCTTATTACCTCCTCTTCTGCTTCATTTTAAGAGGAGTTTGATGTTGAGTTTGCCCAGAAAGCCTTTTGGGTTCTTTGCTTGCCCTTCTTGAACTTAAGTTTTTCTTCACCCTTCTCCTTACTTGGGTGAGCTTTAAGAGTTGGGAAATCAGACTTCAGCTACCCTAGCTTCCTATATTCAAAACAAATAACATTAGAAGAAACTTTAGAATTTTTATTATTCTTACCTTTATTCTATTTCTGATGATGTTTTTGCTTTTTCCTTAAAAAGCTCTTAATTTTCATAGTTATTAAAGCAATGTCATCATTTTCAGAACTAGAAGAATATGTGTAAGAATTATTAGCCTTAGAGGCTACAGTTTTCTGCTTTTTCTTCTCAACTGCATCAAGCTACCTTTAGTTCACTCTTTGCTCATAAGCAATAAGTGATCCAAGTAAATTATAAATTGAATAAACATTTAGATCCTTAGATTCAGTAATGGTAGTAATTTTTGAATCAAAGGAAGAAGGTAAATATCTCAAAATCTTGTAAACGTTTTTATAATTTGTGAGTTCTCTTCCTAAGGCATATAAGGATGTAACAATTTGTGTAAACCTAGTATACATTTCAGAAATAGGTTCACTAAGTTTCATGAAAAACAATTCAAAATCATGGAGTAAAATATTCAGCCTAGATTATTTAACTTTATTTGTACCTTCATATGTTATGTAAAGTTTGTCCCAAATTTCCTTGCCAGTAAAATAAGTGGAAACACGCATATAATCTTTAGATTTTAAGGCACAAAAAAAATAGTTCAAACACTTAGCATTCAGTTGAGCTAGATCTCTATCATCACTTGTCCATTCAGCAAAATGAATTTAAGTTTTAACATCATTTACTAATCTAAAGGTGCAGAATAACCTTCTTTAACTAGCATCCACATGCAATAATCAATTGATTGTAAAAAGATGGACATGGGAGTTTTCCAAAAATTAAAAGGAATATTATCAAATAGAGGTGGTTGACTAATTGAATAGCCTTCCACAGTGTTACGATTACTAAAGTTAGCAATGCATCTTAATTCAATAGTTTTCTAAAACTTAATCTTATGAATCCCACTCTGATACCACTTAAAATTTTTTGAGGGTTGTTAAACCCCAAAGAAGTAGTCCCGAGGCCAATCACGAGGGGGGGGGGGGTTGAATTGGTTATTTAAAAATTTCTTTCACAAAATAAGAAATTAAAATAACTTATATGGAAGCAGATAACAAAATCAGAGATTTTAACCATAGATTAAATCATAGAAAAATGTAGAAATTAAATGTGAAAAAAAATAAATAGAAAGAACACACTAAAATTTATAGTGGTTTGATCAACCTGACCTACATCCACTCCTTAGAGACTCCCTCTCCAACTATTGCACTAAATAGAAGTGACTCTCCTTTTACTCCCACAGTAAGGCAGAGAAGCCCTTACAAAATCTTTCCATTGACCTAGTGAGGCAGAGAACCTTGAATCCTTTTACTCCCTCCTGGAGTTGGTAGAGAACCTAGAAATCCTTTTTCACCCTCCTAGTGAAGGTTGAGAACCCGAGAATCCTTTTACTCTCTCCTGGTATAGGCAAAAAACCTAGAAATTCTTTTACTCTCTCCTAGAGTAGGTAGAGAACCTGGATCTGATGCTAATGAAGATCTCCCCCAAATCCACCAAGGAACCAGAGAAGTAACTTGAAGAAGATGATGAACACCATTCTTGGAGTAACCTTTATGAATCCCTCACAACTCCCCCTCACAAGGATCTCTCTCTCTCTCTCTCTCTCTCAAGCTCTCCCTCTTCCTTCTCAAGGATTTCTCTCAGATCTCCTCCAAAGCAAAAGATTAACTCTAGAGTTCATAAGAGAACTTAAAAAGTTGGCTTCAAAAAACCCTTAATCTTTAATTATGTACTATTGATCGTCCAGTACGATCGATAGATCATACTGTGTGATTAGTATAAAATAGTCCTTTTAGCTAGGATGATCACCTTTACTCTATACAATCAGTATAAGTATTTTATACAGATCTTTCTATATGATTCTAGGATTGTCCAGGATGATTAGTTCAAGATACTACATTGATCATCCAGTAAGACATGGGATGATAGGTGGCGATCAACATATCATCCCATAACCCTCTTGGGACATTTAGGACGATCACCTGAATGATTAGAAGAAAATTATGATTTTTGTCTTGGATGATAGGGGATCATCCGATGAAATATAGAAGATCTTCCAATACGATCCAAGTAGATCATCCTGTACGATATGATAGATCAATCTAACCATAATTAGTCTCCTTATCATCGGATCAATTTAGGCATAATTGTTATAAATCTTCCAGGGCGATGCATATCATCCTTTACGATTAGAACAAAATTTGAAAAGTAAAATATTTCCTAAATTGTGATTGGCAGCTATTTTCACAAAATGAACTAATTATCATGTATGATCTAAATTATACAGGATGATTAGTTGAGTAAACTAAATTACCAGGGATTCCCTAATTAGGTTTACTAATTTTAACTGATCATCTAGTACGATTTGAAATCATCTTGTATGATATAGTCAAAAAATAAAAAAAATTCTAACTCACCAAATTACTTCCCCTAAGTATGTGTGTGTAAGGTTACTTAGCTTGGGGTCCACCAGATATAAGATTTAACTCAAGAAGGTTAAAAATACTTTGAGACTGAAATTACATATAGACTTAACCCTAGTCTACTCGATCTTGAGCTAATTTGTTTTACGAGTGATCTTGTGAACCTGAAAAGTTAGTGGGCAGGGAAAAATAAAATAAATATGCAAGAATAACATTAATAAAGAAATAATAATATTTGTTATCATCAAAATCAATATATTTGTGCCCAGCCCAGATTTATAATAATGGTCACTGAGCACAACAACAATTTAACTTATTTACAATTACCATGTTCTACTAAAAAGAATCTATCTGAATTTGATTTTGTTTTGAACAATAATGGTTATGTTAATTATGATAGTTCTAATGTAATTTATAATGGACAGGAAATTGGGGCGCATAACTTGGAAGAAGGAGAACTTGCACAGGATGACAATGAGGAATGCACATTTAATCATGCTACTAATTTGGGAAAGGGTTGTAAGGACTCTCAAACTTTACCTCAAATTAATGTTTCTAATAATTTTAATGCTAATGAACCTTTGGATGATGTCACTAAAGGTGTGGTGGATGAGGATAATATATATACTCATGTGCAATCTAGAAAGAATCAGAAAAATAAAAATAATGTGTTATAATCCCCGAGAAGCACCCGATCTCAAACTTCTCAACTAAACTCTATTGTTTAAGTCTCTTATTTGGAATGATAGGGGCATTGGTTGCCCGTCTACTAGAATTAGAGTTAAAAATTTATGTCTTATTCATAATATCTCTTAGCTTATATTGATTGAGCCTTTTATATCTCATGTCAAGTTGGATAATACTGTTAGATTTTTGGGTTTTAATCATCCTATAGCTAATATATCCAACAAGATTTGGGTTTTTTTAGAAGGATCCTATTATTATTAATATTATAGGTGATTAGTCAGCTGATTTATTATAGTTTTGAATTTATGCATTGTAAATGTTTTGCATCTTTTATTTATGCGGCTTCTTCTCATATTATTAGAAGGACCTTATTGGAACAGCTTATTCAATTTCATAGTGTTGTTAATTCTCCTTGGTTGGTTGGTGGTGACTTTAATACTATTTCCAACCCTACTGAAAGGCTGGGGGGGTCCAACCCTGTTTATCAATCAATGGAGGATTTTAATAACATGATTTTGGATTGTAACCTCATGAATATTGGTTATACGGGTAGCAATTTCACTTGGAATTATGGTAATCTCTGTCATGTGCTTTTTAATGATAGTTGGATAAATTTCTTTACTTCTACCCATGTTGAACGCCATACTAGAACTCTCTCTAATCATTCCCCTATGCTTATTGCCATTAATTTGAGGCATGACACCTCTACTTCTAACTTTAGATTTTAGAATATGTGGCTTCTTGATAATTCTTTCATTAATATGATCCAGGGGTATTGGCAAGCTCCCGTTCATCTGGATAACTCTACTTTTGGTATGCATAAATTATGGTTTAAGATGAAAAGATTGAAGTATAAAATTAATTGGTGGAATTTTAATGTTTTTAAAAATGTTTTCACTAATATTGCTATTGTTGAGGAGAAAGTTAACTCTTGCGAGAATAATTTTCAACAACATCCTTCTGATGATAATTTTACTCTTCTTCAACATGCCAGAAATTATCTTTTTAACTTACAAGCTCAAGAGGAATTCTTTTGGAAACAAAAAGTGGCTTCTAAGCATCTTATTGAAGGGGACAATAACACTTAGTACTTTCATGCTTTAGTTAAGTGGACTAGAGCTAGAAATTGAATCCATAAAATTGATCGTGCTGATGGTTCCATTACTAAGGATGATAGAGAAATTGCTACTTATGGGGTGGATTTCTTTAAAAGTTCATTTAATAAAAATTTCTCTCTCGTCCATATTGATAATCCTAACATCAATCCTCACATCATTAACCAAGATGATAACATGGCTCTTATTAGATATCCTACTTTGGAGGAAACCAAGGAGATTGTTTTTGAGTTGAATGCTGATTTTGTTGTTGGTCCTGATGGCTACACAACTAAGTTCTTTCAAAAAGCTTGGGACATTGTTAGCCAAAATCTTTTCAATGTTGTCTTAGATTTTTTTGCAGGTAATATCATGCCTAAGTTCTTCTCTTCTACCTCCAATGTGCTTATTACTAAAAATAATGGGGCTTGTAATTAGAATGACTTCAGGCCAATTATTCTCTGTACCTTTTTTAGTAAATTAATTTCTAAAATTCTTATGAACCACCTTTCCCCTTTACTTCCTAGAATCATTGCTCCTAATCAAACTGGATTTGTTAAAGGCAGATATATTTTGGATAACATTTTACTTACTCAAGAAATCTTGCATGATTTAGATGCTTGGGTGCCTGGGGGAACATTATCTTTAAACTAGATATAGCAAAAGCATGTAATAACATTAATTGATATTTTCTCTACTATTTCTTGCATCTATTTGGCTTTAATTCTGCTTTCATTAAACTTATTAAACAGTGCATTTAAGTTTCTTTTTTTTTTTCTATTATTATTAATGGTAAAAGTAATAGTTTCTTTAAATCTTTGCATGGGTTGAGACAAGGTGATCCTATCTCTCCTACCCTCTTTATTATTTCCATGGAGTATTTGTTTAGAGGTATTACCAATCTTTATGAAAATTATCCTAATAGCTACTATAGGATGTTGGGTGGTTTTTTGGTTTCTCATTTATGTTTTACTGATGATGTTATTATTTTTTGTAATGGCTCTCTTAACCAAGTTAATAGGCTCATGAGTTTTTTAAATAAATTTGAAACTTGTAGTGTTCTTTTCATTAATAGAAGTAAGAGATGCTTTATAGTGTCTAACAAGGTTTCTCATGATCGCATGACTTCTATTAAAAATTGTACTGGTTTTTATAAGGCTTTTTGTCTATTAAGTACTTTGGAGTTCCTCTTTATAAAGGTAGAAAGAAATTACTTATTTTTGATGATATTCTTACTTCTACGCAAAAAAAGGCTTAATTCTTGGGATTCCAACTTTCTTAGCTTTGGGGGTAGATTAATTCGTATCAAAAGTGTTTTATGTTCCTTACCTATTTATATCTTTCAAACGTTACTCCCTACTAGTGATGTTTGTAATAGGATTGATAAATAAGTAATAAGTTCTTTTAGAGAGGTTCCAATATGAATTCAAAAATTATTTGGTCTTCTTGGATGAATTGTTGTGGGGTTATTGAGGAAGGGGCATTGTGTTGTAAAAATATGCATGATTTATCTTACATTTTTTCTTTTAAACGGTGGTTCAATTTTTTGTCAAAATTTAGTATATGAGCTAAGTTTATGACTGCTAAGTACTGTGTTTGTAAGCACCCTACCATGTGCTACTATAATAATGGTGATTCTAGGATTTGTAAAAGGCTATATAGTATCAAGTGGAGTGCTGAACCTCATGATAAATGGCGTCTTGGTGGTGCTAACCTCTTCTTTTTCCAAGATCAATGGCTTGGGGGTCAGCCCATTGATTATACTATTAATTCTTCCTCTAATGCTGCTACTAAAGTGAATTTCTTTATTTCTAACAATATGGGATTACAATAAACTTGCTAATGTTCTTCCAGAGTCTGTTATTTCTAAAATCTTAAAATTTACCAACAAATATTGACTCTTATGATTTCTTATTATCTGACCTGTCTAATAATCGTATGTTTAGTTTGAAGGATGCTTGGCACGAGTTTGAAATAAGAACTGTGTTAAAAATGTTTTTTCTATGATCTAGCATAAAAGTATTCCTAAGACTATTTCTATTTTTATTTGGAGAGTCATGCACAATTATATTCCATCTCATGAGAATTTGAGGAAAAGAGGGTTTATTTTAACTTCTAAGTGCCAATGTGATCTATCATATGCAGAATATGCTGTTAAAACATGGGTTTACTTTGATGGCATTTTCAGATTGAATCAGTTTAGTGCTCACATGTCTATCAACACTTTTCTTGAGTCCTGGTTCATTAAGTCGAAATGGCATATCCGGAATGTCATTCCATCTCTGATTATGTGGTATATGTGGAGTGCTAAATAACTCTTTGTTTAACAAAAATTATATGGATCATCATCATATTATTCAGAATATTAAAGATAAAGTGTTTAAACTTTATTCTGCTAATCTCTTGTCCTCTAAAAATTTTAGGAATTATTATTTTTGTGGCTTAGAATTGTGGCATTTCTCTATAGTTTAGCAACTCTTTGGATGATCCTAAATTAGTTTATTGGATCAAACCTCCCCTTAATACTTTTAAACGTAATATTGATGGGTCGATTAAAAATTGAGCTTTCGGGTGTGGTGGTATTATTAGAGATGATCATGGGAACATGATCATGGCTTTTGCCGTCCCCTTGGAAAATTTCTCAGTGGTGTTTACTGAGCTTTATGCTATTTTAAATGGTTTAAAATTATGTATTTATCTTGGTATTAATAATATCTTGATTGAGGTGGATGCCACTTCGAGTATTCATTGCCTTATGAAGCCGACAGGTAGTATTTGTAATCCTGACCTCTTCTATCTTATTAGAGAAATTAATCAACTCCTTAATTTTGTTAACTTTGTTATTTCTCCTATTTAGAGTGAAGGAAATGTTTGTACTGATTGGTTAGCTAAACTGGGTTGTAATTTGGATTGTCTCACCAATTTCACTAGTAGCAATTTACCTAATTTACTGAAAGGCATGATTAGACTGGACAAAATGATTTTACCTTATCTCAGAATTTAGTTTTTGTATGGTCATGGGTCTTTTAGTTTTGCTCTTTCTTTGTTCTTATTGGTTTGTAGCTTTCCTGGAGTTGTTGCTTTTGTTGGTTTGGTATTTTTTGGGGAGTTGCTCTATGTTATGTTAATATCCTTTTTTGCGTCCTGCTCTATTTTTATTCATCACTGCTTAATGTTTTGTTGTGATGGGCTTGAGCTATGATTAGAAATTCAAGAAATCTGATTATAACCCTATTTGTTGCTCTGATATCATATTTTTTGCTCTTTTTCTAGAAATCGGATTATAACCTTTCCAAGTACTTGACTTGGTTTTGGTTCTACGAAGACCCATTGTGGCCCGTTGCAAGATGGGTGGTAAATTTGAGCCAATTTGGGAAGGTCCATTCATGGTGGATATAGTTTATCAAGGAGGATCCTATTAGCTAGTAGATTGTAAGAGAAACTATCCCATGTTATCTATCAATGGATGATATCTTAAGAAGTATTATGATTGATGATGTATTAAAGAATATTTTAGCAAATCAAAGAAATTTAGAAGTTTAAACTGTCTGTGATGTTGAATTTCATGATGAGATTGGTCCATATAATGAGATTGGGTTGATAGAATTGTATTAAAACTAATGAATTTTAAATTTTCCATAGCCTATTTTAAATGGCCCTATATGTTCTTATAAATTGGTATAAGTTTTCAAATGGCATTCATTCTTTTGAACTTTAGTTGATTAGATATACTATCCCTAGTGTTATCCTAATCTAACCCACTAAATTTTCTCATTTAGTAGTGACCTCCCATTTGACTATCCAATAAATTTGCTAATATAGGAGAGACCTCTTATTTGAGTATCTAGTAAATTTACTCTTCCGGGAGTGACCTCCCTTTTGAGTGTCAAGTAAATTTGCTCATTTGGGAGTAACCTCCCATTTGAGTATCTAATAAATCTGCTTATTTGGAAGTGACCTTCCATTCAAGTTTAAATCTTCTACTCATTATTTTGATATGGTCAAGCTAGTATTAAATCTTCCACTAACTATTTTAATATGGTCAAGTGAGCATCAAATCATCCTCTTTCTCTATTTTAATATACTTAGGTGAATGTTGGATCCTTAAATCCATTATATCGCTATTTCAATATGGTCAGGTAAATTGTAAGCATTTCTATATTTTGTGTTCACTATTTCATTTTTCTCAGGTGAACATTAAATTCTCCTTCTTTGCTATTTTAATATGGTCAGAAAAATGTTAGAATTTCCCCCCTTGTAGATAAATATTCAATTAAATTTGCTTATTTAGGATAGATCTCCTATTCAAGTCATTATTCTAACTTAATATAACTATTCCATTTCCTTATAGGTATTTATCAAATAATTCTCCTTAGATTTACTTGATTATCTCGATCAATTCCAACATGTGTGATTTACTTTTCAAGTTCATCATGCCTGCTAGGGTCCATTTATTGAGCTCCTTTTTAGCTGAGGTCATTTAAACCCTAAACCTTAATAAGATCTATTGCAAACCTGGATCTAAGTACAGTGATTTTGATGATAACAAACATTATTGTCTACTATTATTACGTATCTATTTTGGTTGCCCTGCCTACTAAACTTTCAGGTTCACAAGATCACTTGCAATGCATATCATCCCAAGATCGGGTAGACTAGGATTGAGTCTGTCTGTAATTTCAAATTTAGTGTACTTTTTACTTTTCATGATTCAAGTCATATATCTGGTGGACCCAAGCTAAGTAACCTTACACACACACACTCAGGGTGAGAAATTTGGAGAGAAGAGAATTCTCTATTTTTTGACCTAATCGAACAAGATGATCTATATTGTCCTAGACGATCAGTTAAAAATAGAAAACCTAATTAGAGCATCCCACTTGATTAAGAGTGATTAAACTAGTCATACTAGATGATGCATATTGTCTAGAATGATTAGTTCATATTGTGAAAATAGCTGCCAATCATAGTTTAGGCAATATTTTAATTTTCAAATTTTGTACTAATCATACAGGATGATGTACATCATCCTTGATGATTCAGAACAATCATGCCTAAAATAATCTTGTGATTAGGGGAATAATTATGGTAAATCTTAATTTAATATGATCATAAATGATGATTGGTGACGATCATCCTGGATGATAGAGAGCATGTTGGGACGATAAAGGATTGCCACCTATTGTACAGGATGAACAATAATATTTTTCAACTGATCATCTAAGATGATGGACCCCTTTCATCCTAGATGACAGAGAAAATCTTGGGACAATCAGGCATCACCGAGCATCATATTGGACAATGTTTAGAAGATTTAAACTAATCGTTTAGGATGATAATATAATCATCCAGGATGATATTCCTATTCCTGTTGAACTAATCATCGAGGGCAGTGTTGTTCGTCCAGACTAAAATGGCTATTTTGTGCTAATCATACAGGATGATCTATAAATCAGCCTGGATTATCTAAAGTGTAGAATTGAAAATTAGGGCTCCTTTTGGAGGCTCCCTATTTAAACTCTCTCATTGTCTCTTGAGATAAACTTTTGCTTGAGAGGAGATCTGAGGGAGAGCTTGAGAGAGAGAGAGAGAGAGATCCTTATGAGGGGGAGTTGTGAGGGATTTAGAAAGGTTGCTCCAAGCAAGGTATTCATCATCTTCTTTAAGTTGTTATCTCTGGAGGAGATCTTCATCAGCATTAGATCCAAGTTCTCTGCCTTCACCAGGTGGGTGAAAAAGGATTCCAAGGTTCTCTGCCTACTCCAGGAGGGAGTAAATGGATTCCTAGGTTCTCTGCCTTCACCAGGAGGGTGAAAAAAGATTTTTAGGTTCTCTGCCGACTCTAGGAGGGAGTAAAATGATTCAAGGTTCTCTGCCTCATTGGGTCTGTGGAAAGATTTTGTAAGGGCTTCTCTGCCTTGCTGTGGGAGTAAAAGGAGAGTCACTTCTATTTAGTGTAATACTTGGAGAGGGAGTCTCAAAGGAATGAATGTACATCAAGTTGACCGAACCACCATAAATCTAGTGTATTCTTTCTGATTATTTTTCTGCAATTTAATTTCCATATTTTGCTGTGATTTTATCTATGGTTGAAAACTCTGATTTTATTATCTACTTTCGCACAAGTTATTTTTTTTTAAATATTCAAAAAGATTTCCAAAAGATTTTTATTTTCTCATTTTGTTAAAGAAATTTTTAAATAACCAATTCACCCCCCTCTTGGTTAGCCTCAGGTCTAGTTCTTTAGGGTTTAACCACCCTCACAAACTTTCAAGTGGTATTAGAGCGGGATTCATAAAATAAAGTTTTAGAAAACTTTTAAATTTAGATCCATGGCTAACTTTGGTAATCGTAACACTGTAGAAGGCTATTCAATTCTTGACCACCTCTATTTGATAATATTCCTTTTAATTTTTGGAAAACTGTAATGTTCACCTTTTTACAATCAATTGATTATCGCATATGGATGCTTATTAAGGAAGGTTATTCTGCCCTTTTAGATTAGTGAATGGCATAAAAATTGAAATTCCTTTTGCAAAATGGACTACTGATGATAGAGAACTAGCACAACTAAAAATTAAGTGTTTGAACTATTTTTTCTGTGCCTTAAAATTCGAAGACTATATGCGTGTTTCCACTTGTTCTACTGTTAAGGAAATTTGGGGCAGATTATGCATAACATATGAAGGTACAAATGAAGTTAAACAATCGAGACAGAACATTTTACTACATTATTATGAACTATTTCTTATGAAACCTATTGAATCATTTTTTAAAATGTATACTAGGTTCACACAAATTGTTACATCCATGCATGCCTTAGGAAGAGAGCTCATAAATTATGAGAACGTTAACAAGATTCTAAGATGTTTACCTTCTTCCTTTGATGCAAAAATTACTACCATAACTGAATCTAAGGACATGAATATTTATTCAATTGATAACTTACTTGGATCACTAATTATTTATGAGCAAGGAGTGAACCAAACTTGATGAAGCTAACAAGAAAGGATAAAATTATAGCCTTAAAGGCTAATGATTCTGACACTTATTCTTCTATTGCTGAAAATGAATACATTATTTTAATAACTAGGCAATGTAAGAGATTCTTAAGGAAAAAGCAAAAGCATCATCAGAAATGGAACAAGGGTAAGAATAATAAAAATTTTGAAGCTTCATCTGATGTTATTTGTTTTGAATGAAGGAAGCCAGGGCACCTGAAGTTTGATTGCCTAACTCTTAAAGCTCACCCAGACAAGGAGAAGGGTGAAGATAAACTTAAATTCAGGAAGGGTAAGCAAAGAACCCAAAAGGCTTTCTGGGCAGACTCAGCATCAGACTCCTTTAAAACTGAAGCAGAAAAGGAGATAACAAACCTATGTTTAATGGCTAATGATCATCTTGATCACTTTGATCAAGAAGAAGCATGTGAGCTTACCTATGAATAATTACTAGAAGTTTCTGAAAGAATTTAATCTTCATATAGGAAGCTCAAAAAATTACATGCTAGCATCAAAGTTGACTTTTTAAATCTACACAAAGAGTATGAAATCCTAAGGAAAGATCATTCCACTCTAGATAACAATCACATGCCTTGTTAGATGAATTTAACACTTTGAATAAAAAGCATCTTGATTTAACTAAAGAGCATGATTCCTTGAAAATGTTACATATTGAATCAGAAAAAGAATACAAGTACTTAGATACTCTTGCATTTGATTTAGATAGTAGGAGCATGCTTTGAAAATAGAAAATTTAATTCTTGAAAGTGCAAGTAAGTTTTTAGAAGCTGAATTAACTGCCTTTAAGGAAAATAAAAAACTACCTGCACTGGAAGAGTTTCATAAATAATCAATAAAGCATACATCATTTAAACCTAGGAAGAGGCACTATATGCTAAATAGATTAGTAAATCCTTTTTTTAGAGTTAGATGTTTTTCTTGTGGCATGCTAAGACCCATCTCACATACTTGCACTATTCACTATAAAACACATTTAGTATGGAGACTTAAAGTTTAAAATTCATAGTATAGCATGCATGCATCTCATTCTTCTTTCCATAAGATGGGACCCAAACCTATTTGGGTTCCCAAATCTGACATTTGATGATTTTATAGGGGTTCTCTCATAAAAGGTCTTGTGAGAGCATGTGGTACCTGGACAGTGGATGTTCAAGGCGTATGACTGGAGATACAAAATAATTCATTTTGCTGGAGGTCAAGGTAGGAGACAAGGTAACACTTGGAGATAACACCACTAGGAGAGTGGTGGGCTCAGATATAATTGGCAATTCAAGAAATTTCATTATTAAAAATGTTTTACTTGTAGATGATTTGAAATAAAATCTACCCAACATCAGCCAGCTCTGTGATAAAGGCTTCAGCATAAAGTTTCTATCAACCAGCTGCATTATAGGCTTAAATGATAATATTATTTTATAGGGAAAAAGGATTAATAATATCTACACGCTTGATTTAAATAACATTAAATGTGCTGCTTCATTCTGCTTAAAAATAATTGCTGATGAATCCTGATTATGATATAGAAGATTATGTCATGCAAGTATGAAATACCTTAGGAAGCTGAGAGGAATACCCGAACTAGAGTTCACTAAGGACCACTTATGTGATACCTGTTAGTTAGGAAAATAAGTCAAATACTCTTTCCACTCAATCAAAGATATTACCACTAGCAAACTCTTAGAAGTCCTTCACATGGATCTCTTTAGACCTGTCATCACTACAGTCTAGGAGGGAAAGTCTTTGGGTATGTAATTATTGATAATTATTTGAGGCTCACCTGTGTTAGATTCCTATCACATAAGAGTGAATCATTAGAGGAATTTAGATCTTTCTCCAGTTGGATTTAGAGAAAACTAGGTTTTGAAATTATAACTATTCATAGTGACCATGGTGGAGAATTTGAAAATAAGATATTTGAATCTTTCTACAAGGAGTAAGGGATAGATCACAACTTAAAAGCTCCTAGCACCCCTCAACAGAATGGGGTAGCTGAAAGAAAGAGCAGGACCCTGGTAGAAGCTGCTAGAGCCATGTTAGTTGAATACTCGCTTCCTAAATACTTTTGGTCAAAAGCGGTGAATACAGCTTGTTATGTTCCGAATAGGTTTAATGTTAGATCCAAGCTGAATAAGACACTTTATGAAATCCTAAAGGTAGGACACCCAACCTCTCTCACCTCCATATCTTTGGATATAAAGTGTTCATTCTGAATAATAGAAAGCCTCAACTAGGAAAGTTTGACCCAAAATTTGGTAAGGGAGTGTTCCTAGGTTACTCAAGTATTGGGAAATCCTATAGGGTCTTCAATAAAAGAACACTGGTGGTTAAGGAGAGCACTCATGTTGTATTTGATGAATCTGATAATTTTGGAGGGTCTAGGGTAGAAAAGAAGAGGTTGTAGAAGTCACCTAAGGAGTAGATTATGTAAATATGGAGGAAAGGGAAGAACCTAAAATTTTATTGCCTAGAGAATGAAGATATTCTTCAAACCATCCTAAAGAATTGATCTTAATAGATCCATTGAAGGTGTTAGAACTAGGCATGGACTTAGAAAAGAAGTAAACTACTCTGCCTTCATTTCAATGATTGAACCCACTAATATAAATCAAGCCCTATATGATGAATTATGGATCCTAGCCATATAAGAAGAGTTAAATCAATTTGTAAAGAGAGACCAAAGGACCAGAGTGTTGTTGGAACTAAATGGGTTTTCAAAATAAAATGAAAGATTCTGGTGTAGTGGTGAGGAATAAGGCAAAATTAGTGGCTAAGGGGTACAACCAGATAGAAGGAATTAATTTTGAAGAGACCTTTTCCCCTGTAGCTTGAATGGAAGCTATTAAGGTGCTACTAGCCTTTACTTATTTTAAGGGATTTAAACTATACCAAATGATGGGGTAATTAAAGAAGATATGTATGTTGAACATCCCCTAAGTTTTGAGAATTCATAATTTCATAATTATGTGTTCAAATTAAAAAAGGCATTATATGGACTAAAACAAGCACCCAGGGCATGGTATAAAAGGCTAAGCACATTTCAACTAGAAAGAACCATTGTTAAGGGGAGCGTAAACACCACCCTATTTCTGAAAAAGGTAGGAGATGAATTACTGATTATCCAAATTTATGTTGATTATATTTTATTTGGATCCTCTAATAAAAGCTTTTGTGATGACTTTTAAAAAATAAAGAGTAAAGAATTTGAGATGAGTATGATGGGAGAACTGACATACATTTTGGGATTTAGCATAAGGTAGAAGGATGATGAAACTTTCCTTAGTCAATCAAAATATATTAAGGACATCCTTAAAAAGTATGAAATGGATAAAGCTAAGCCGATCAACACTCCCATGAGTTCCAGTGTTCAGTTAGATAAGGATTCAAATGAAAAATCTGTTGATCAAAAGAAGTATAGAGGAATAATTGGATCACTTTTTTACTTGACTGCTTGCAGACCTGATATTATGTTTAGTATTTATCTCTGTGCTAGATTTTAGGCTGACCCAAAAGGGTCCCACCTTACTACTATTAAGAGAATCCTTAGATATCTCTTAGGGACCCAAGACTTAGGAATTTGGCATCCTAGGAATAATACCTCCTTTGAAATCATAGGATATTCTAATTTAAATTTTATAGGATGCTGAGTTGATAGGAAAAGAACTTTTGGGACATGTCAATTCATAGGACAATTCTTAGTCTCCTGGTCCAGTAGAAAATAAAACTTAATTGCCATGTCCACTGCTGAAGCTGAGTATATAGCCTTAGGATGTTGTGTGGCCTAGGTCCTTTAGTTAAAGCAACAAATTTTGGATTTAGGACTTTTTGTAGCCACAATTCCAGTCTTATGTGATAACACTAGTGCCATTTGCATTTCAAAGAATCCAATCGAACACTCCAGGAACAAACATATTTACATAAGACACCACTTCATTAGGAACCATGTTATTGATGGAGACATAGAGCTACTCCATGTAGCCACTAAAAACCAACTAACTGATCTCTTTACAAAACCATTGGCTTTTAAAACTTTTAGCATCTTGAGAACCAGATTATGTGTAATAGATATTAATGCTTGAAGTTGCTGCTTTCTATTTTCTAATATTTTTTGTTTTTTTCTTTATTTGCATGTTGGTTTCTATTTATGTTTTCTATTTTATGGCTTTCATTTTCTGTTATTTTTCATTCAATGTTTTTAAAAGAATCAAATCAATGGTCACTACTGATATTAATTTCTTAAATGACATTTTTGCCTTGCTCTTGGTTTTAGAAATTTGTAAGTAGTGATTGACTTCCCTAATCAGTTAAAGGAAGGAACATCAATAATTGTCTCTCATCCCCTAAATCCCTTTGTGGGTTAATTTCTTTTGAAGCAGAATTTATTTCAAATTAAAAAGTGGACTTTGAAATTGAGATCTATTTTATCTTCGTACAGTAATCTATCTCATATGAATAATTCTCAAAGGCATTAAATCATTTTTAGGTTTTCTCAATAAGGTTATTGCATTTATCATATAGTTATTATTCTTATTTGTGGTTCACTCTTCCTTATATTAGAGAGTGAGTTTTTCTTCTCTTATATCTAGAAAATAATTTCACAACTGAGAGCTTTTAAAGGTTTTGAAAGGAAGCCAGCTTGCAAAAATGACAAGAGGCACAAAATGAGCCCAAAAGAAAACTGAAAGATGCGCAATAATAGCCAAATAATTACAAGATACACAAAGTGTATCAAAAATTAAAAGATGCGCAAAGTGCACCAAATAATTAAAAAAGAGGTATAAAATGAGCCCACAAAGAAATAAGCTTTCTTCTCTTTCAAATCTTTATATCTTAGAAGAATTCATGTGCCACTTGATGTTTTCAAACTCCTAAATTTAAAAATCCTGATTTTGATTGATTACTTTGCCATATTATTTTATCAAATATTTTGTCTAAAATGAAGTTTGAAATAATCTCTTTTCTTATCTAATTTCTTTTTTGAATTAGATTTTTGTTTAGAAAAGAATTTTGACCTAAAAGGAGTCTAAGCTTGGGTTGACAAGATCAATTTTCTACCCTTTCAAGATTTCAGGGTTGTCAATTCATTTCTTGCTGATTTTTAATCCACTCCAAGGGAAATTTATCATTTACTAGGGTTAATCGATTCAAAAAAAAACTTTTTCTATTTTTATCTGTGACTAGTTTATCAGTGGTTATTTCTATGTTTATACTGGTGTGCTTTTCTATATTTTGTACTATTCAGTGTCTTTTTTCCTATTTCCTCCTTTTTGCGATGTTAAAAGGGGGAGTATTGTGTTGTTTGCTTATGTTTTAGTTGTTGTTTACTTATTTTTTAGTGAAATTTTCTTTGTGTTATTGTTTTCTTTTTATGTCTCATTTATTTTTTATGACTCATTTTTTCTTCTTAATTAAAAAAAATATAAAAAAATAAATAATATTTTTTTCTTTGCTTGATTTGAAATTTTTTAACAATAATGTTTGCCATCATAAAAATGGGGGAGATTTTTACAAATTTGGATCCAAGTACTATGATTTTTTATGATAACAAATATTATTGTCTGCTACTATTCAATATCTATTTTGGTTGCCCTACCCACTAACCTTTCAGTTCCACAAAATCTCTTGTAATGCATATCAGCCCAAGATTAGGTAGATTAGGATTGAGTCTGTCTGTAATTTAAAATTTAGTATATTTTTTACTTTTCTTGAGTCAAGTCATGTATCGGGTGCACCCCAAACTAAGTAAACTTGCACACACACTCTTAGGAGGAGAAATTTGGTGAGTTAGAAAGTTCTCTATTTTTTGACCTAATCATGCAGGATGATCAATATCATCCTGGATGATCAATTAAAAATAGAAGACCTAATTAGGGCATCCCAGTTGATTAAGAGTGATTAAACTAATCGTACTGGATGGTACATATCATCCAAAACAATCATTTCATATTATGGAAATAGTCGCCAATCACAGTTTAGGCAATATTTTAATTTTTAAATTTTGTACTAATTGTACAGGACAATGTACATCATTCTGGATGATTCAGAACAATCATGCCTAAATTAATCTTATGATTAGGGGACCAATTATGGTAAATATTAATTTGATATGATCATACAGGATGATCGTCCTGGATGACAGAGAGTATGCTGGGATGATAAAGATTGCCACCTATCATACATGACGAATAACAGTATTTTTTAACAAATCATCCAGGATGATGGCCCCTTTTGTCCTAGATGATAGAGAAGTGTTTGGGACGATCAGGCATCACTGGGCATCATACTGAATGATGTTCAGATGATTTAAACTAATCATCCAGGATAATAATATAATCATCCAGGATGATATTCCGATTCTGATTGAACAAATCATCCATGGCAGTGCTGTTCATCCATAATGAACTGGCTATTTTATACTATTCATAGAAGGCGATCTATAGATCATCCTGGATGATCAGAAGCACAAAATTAAAAATTAGGGCTCCTTTTGGAGCCTTCCTATTTAAACTCTCACATTATCTCTTGTGACAATCTTTTGCTTTTAGAGGAGATCTAAAGGAGAGCTTTGGGAAGAGGGAGAGCTTGAGCGAGAGAGAGAGATCCTTGTGAGGGGGAGTTGTGAGGGATTCACAAAGGTTGCTCTGAGCAAGGTGTTTATCATCTTCTTCAAGCTGCGGTCCTTGTTTCTTAGTGGCTCTGAGGGAGATCTTCATCATCATCAGATTTAGGTTCTCTGCCTTCACCAGGTGGGTTAAAAAGGATTCCAAAGTTCTCTACCTACTCCAAAAGGGAGTAAAAGGATTCACAGGTTCTCTGCCTTCACTAGGTGGGTGAAAAAGGATTTCTAGGTTCTCTGCCTACTCCAGGAGGGAGTAAAAGGATTCAAGGTTCTTTGCCTCACCAGGTCAGTGGAAAGAATTTGTAAGGGATTCTTTACCTTTCTATGGGAGCAAAAAGAGAGTCACTTTTATTTAGTGCAATACTTAGAGAGGGAGTCTCCAAGCAGTGGATGTAGGTCAAGTTTACCGAACCACTATAAATCTGGCATGGTCTTTCTATTTATTTTTCTGCACTTTAATTTTTGCATTTTTCTTTGATTTAATCTGTGGTTGAAAACTCTGATTTTTTATCTACTTTTGCAAAAGTTATTTATTTTAAAATATTCAAAAAGATTTCAAAAAGATTTTTAATTTAATTTCTAGTTTCATTAAAAAAAAATTTAAATAACTAATTCACCACCCTCTTGGTTAGCCTTGGGACTAGTAATTTAGGGTTTAACCACCCTCACCAACTTTCAAGATCCATCTCAAGCTTGACATCACAGAGCTATAATGTTACCTAGCTTCATCAAACACCAAGCTACCTAATTCTAGGTCCCTTACCTTATCTTGTCAAACACAATTTTATCAATCACTGATGATTAATATAGGTAATCTCAACTTAGCCATTAGACCCCAAACTTCTTAAATTAAACCTAAGCATCTTTAAGCCAGTATAAACCCTAAACCATGCATTGGCAGACCTAAAATCCAAGGGACTAAATCCCAACCAACACTAAGCTTGGCTAGTGAACTACATTATGCATGCACTTGCCTATTGAGTTTAAACCCAATCCAAATTTTTACCATAGAAGCTCCATATACTAAGCTAATTACACCTAGCTCCCCATACGAGAGGTTGATCCATTTGACCTTATTAAGCTATCTTAATCTAGCCTAATAGGTCAAACCCCTGCATTGGCCTATTATAACCCATACTATTCCATAAAATCTCAGCAACTTAAACTTGTCAAAGCTCCTCTTGGTTTGAACATGTTTGGTCCTCCAATCTTGGGCAAAGGTTTACCTAGTCAACTCAACCTTGACTTATTAAATAAATCTATCTTGAGTCAAATCCTTGTATATTATCAGTTGGACTTGCCCCATTACTAAGCTTAGTCCGTTTAACCTTTTAAACACCTCAAGACCTTTACCTAGTCACTTCATGGTGAGTTAACTTAGACAACGCAGATGAAGTGATCAAACCTAGGTTAACCCAAGTATCCTTCATATAAGCTTCAAAACCTTCAAACTAAACCTAATTTTCATGATCAACTAACCATTAGTAATTTCCTATGGTCTATCTTAGGTGGCTTGACCATGTTTGCTTGGTCAAATGGGTCAAAGCATTTAAAAAATAGTCTGATGGTCAAAACCTCTTAAACACACCATTTTCTTAGACACTTGCCCATTTGGCTTACTAGAATACACTCTAGAATCTTACTAAAAGCATCCTGAACCTAGCTCATGCTTGGGATAGCCTAGACCCAACCCAAGTGGTTCCCTCTATGTAGAATAACCTAATGCCATTTTCTTACCTTTCAGACTATTACTATTCTCTCCAATGATTTATTCCATAATATAAACTTCCAAAAAACTCTACTACGTAATTCCAACCCTTCATTCAATTCCCATGTCTTGGAATAGGGTAAAACTAGGTTATGGCTTCATTTTGAGAATATTGCATAGTAATAGCTCCTCTAGGTGGACCCTTATTTTGTTCTTGATTCCTAAATGTTTCCTTACATTTCCCCAGTTAAATTAAGGTTTTAGAAGGCCACTAATGATGAGATTCAGGGAGGTCAAAACACTATTCCATCTCAAGATGCCATACTTCCTCCCCATTGCTCCTCCGTCATTGAATTTGTTAGAAAACTTCTTCTCTAGGAGCTAAGGAACAAAAATAAGACCAAAATTTCTCTCTTATGGTACTCCTATATAGGCAATCCCAAACCCTAGTATGAACCCTAGGCATCTAAATTGCTTTCTCAATCCATTGTATAAAGTTTCCAATCTTATACAATGGCAGTGTCGACCTTAAAATGCTTCTTTAAAAAGAATGGAGCACAAATATTCAATCTATAAAAACTTTAAGTCAAATGAAAGTTCCTCCTCTCTAGTTCATGGAGGAAGAAGATGACATCCAAACCATCCAGCCTATGTGATGTCGCTTGGACAATCCAAAACTTGTTGCAAGAATACTCAATTCAACTCTCTAAACCCCATGATCAAGAATATTGAATCTAGACGATTCGATCTTTATCATGCAAGATCAAACAATCAGAGTGCTTACAGAGTTGGAGAAGTGGCTGATCGCCACCATTTTAAATTCCCAATCCACATGTGTCGCTTGTAAAGCATTGCATAGTCAGCGCCATTGCCAGTAATTTGACTAACAAATTTTTATAAAATGAATATTAATAGCTAAAAATTTATAAAATCATAGAAAATAACCACTGAACCATTTTGCACATTCTAGGGCTCTATGGATTCAAAATTAAAGGCTCTACCATAGGAAATTAAAATCAAGTGGATTGGTCGAGTAAAATTCAAGTAGTTCAAGTTTAAATTTTTTTTTTTTTCCATTTATTACGTCTTCTTCACTCAACCATTTGGCTTGATATTTGGCTAAGATAAATAATGGGATGTGGCCTGCATCTCGTAATTTTCTTAGCTTAGTTTGAAACCTCCATTATCCACATTTGGATTTTTAAATGTAAAGGTCATATTTAGACCTAAACAATTGAAAAATCATTGTGACCAATCTAGAAAGCATTAGGGCTTGACTTTTTTGTGGTACGTTTACTCTTATGCAAGGGTTAGATACACATGATTGTAAGCCATGGTCAATAGTAGTGACACCTAGGTAATTTAACCTTGGGTTATGTCTAACAAACTTAAAAATTTCTATGAAATTCATTTCAACTCTAATAAGGATCAAACTCAAACCTAGCATACTTAGAGACACTCCCCTAAGAATTAACTTGGAGTTAATTAAGGTACATTAAACCATATAAATCAGAAACCCTAAAATTAGCCCCTATTTTGGGGTAAAGTTTACAAAATTCATAATAAATTAAATAAAAATTATAAAAATATGAAATAAATTTCTATAGATAAATAATTTAAAATATAATAAAAAAAAATAAAATCCCCATCTAATCATGTTTAATTAATCCTAGTCATAACTTAGGATTTAATTAAACTCTAATTAAATAAAATCATATAAAATCAACCCTTGGACTAATTGACCCCAAAATTTTGACGATTGCACTCTGGGTTATTCCTAACCCTTGATGTTAGTCATGATTAATTGAAATCATTTGGTCAATTTTTATGTTTTTTCTATAAGGAGGGGATTTAACAATTGCATTATATTGTAAACTTTATAACTAATTAAATATAAATCATAACAATATAAACAAAAATATATTTATTTATAAATAAATAATATAATAAATGAAAATAAAATTAAATACTAAAGTTAGACTTTGGTCAGACCCACCATTTTAAATTTTTAATAAATTAATTAAATAAATTCTAATTTATTTGAAAATCAATAGATTAATAAAAATTTAGTAAGATTTAAATAAAAATAAATAAAATTTTAAATAAAATTAAATAGTTAAACTTAAAAAATTAAAATAAATTAATTTAAAATTTAAATAAAAAACATTCAATTTAAATAATAAAATTTAGTGAATGTTAAAAAAAATCTAAATGTTTTAAATAAAATAAAATAAAAATCACAAATCGAACTAAATTCAATTTAATTAAATAAGTTCATTAATTAATAAATAATAAATGAAATCTAAGGCTTCATGTGCAACACCTTTTTTCTCTCTCCTCTCCACTACTCTACTCTGGCGATCGGGTTTTCTCTGTTCTTGCTCGATCATTTTCCTGTTTAATTCGGTGATCTTGGTTCTTATTTTATTTGTGCTGGACTTCTTAGCGATCCCGTGACCTAAGGCCTTTTGGCCTTTTGTTTATTTTCTCTATCTCTCCCAATGGTGGCTGGTCCATCCTCATCTAAGCCCTCGCCATGGGGTAACCCGCCTGCAGCTTCAGCTATTAATAAGAAAGGTTTCCTTAGTGATTGTAGTAATGATTCTAACCCTAAAACACGATCTTTCCACGATGTTCTTGCTGGGGGCTTCATCGAATGACTCTGGTATTATTTTTACCAAATCTTTGGTTAAAGGTTTTCTAGCTTTATTGATTTCTAAGGATATTATTGTCAAACTTGCTTCCCCTTATCAGTTTACGCTGCTAGGGAAATTTTTGTTAAAACATCCAAACCTCAACTCGATTAGGTCTTTTCTTGGCAATCTGATATAGGTTGGTTTTTATTCGATTGGTCTTCTTGACCTGCGGTATATTGCTATCCAACTTACAAATGATTTGGATTATAGTCAAATTTTTGCTAGAAGATCTTACTATATTAATAATTGTCAAATGAGGGTTTTAAAGTGGACTCCTTATTTTGATATCAAAGAGGAATCTCTGATCATTTCTATTTGGGTGTCATTTCTGAATTTAAGATTACATTTCTTTGATTCACATGTTCTTCAAGCTTTGGGTTCAATTTTTGGTAGACCTCTGCAAACTAACCAAGCTACTGCATCCAAATCTTGGCCTTCTGTTGCCCAAATTTTGGTGGAATTGGATATAACCAAAAAACACCTGCGTGAAGTATGGCTTGGTTCAGAAAGTTCAGGTTATTTGCAAAAGGTTGATTTCGAAAAAATTCCTGATTTTTGCTCTCGTTGCAAAGTGCATGGAAATTCTTTTAATGAATGTTTTGCGGCTCACCCAATGTTAAAAAAAGTGAGTAAAGAACAAAATATTGTGGAGCATTCGGGTAAAAATGCTGGTGATGACCAAGAGACCCCTATCCTTTTAGAAGTTAACAATGATAAATTGGCTTAGCAAGAAAATATAGTTTTCTTATCTACAAATATTCCTAATAATGAGGAAGGTAAGGATGATGGAAATCATTTATTAAATGAATCACAAATTACAGTTCCAAAGTAGGTTTTGGTTGGTCAAGTTGAAGAACTTTCGAATATACATTTGAAGGATTCTGTACTTTATGAAAATGGAGGGGCTAATCCTTCCAATGTCTGTAGCGATGGTGATGTGGTGCAAAATCTATCTAATGGGAAATAATTGGAGAATGAGAAAGGAGATGAGGAAGAACACATGGAGGAAAGAGAAATTGTCCCTATTAATGATAATGTTTTATTAGGGAAATTTGTAGGTATAGATAATGATGCTATGTTGTCTTCTCCTTCACATGCCAATAAGATTGCTGAGAATTTTATGAAACTGGGGAAGAAGAAATCCAAAAGTAACAAACTTTCTAAAGGTTCATCATCAAGAGTTACTAGAACTTCTCTTAATTCTTCTTCCAATGGTTAAAGCCCTCATTTGGAATATTAGGGGTATTGGTAACCCTCCCTCTAGGGATAGGGTCAAGAACCTTTGTAGGATTCATAATATTTATGTTTTGGTTTTACTTGAACCTTTAATTTTAGTTTCCAAGATTGTTTCCATGTATTCTAAACTTGGCTTTGATAGCTCTTTTAGTAATTGTCCAAGAAAATCCAGCTTTGATTTCTCTTTTAGTAATTGTTCCAATAAAATTTGGATTTTCTGGAAACATTGGGTCAATTTAAATATTCTTAAAGATCTTCCTCAAATTGTGCACACTAATATTAGTTATTTACAATTTGCTTGTGTTGGGCCTTTTGTGTATGCTTCTTGTTCTAAATTTGAACGGAGGATTTTATGGGAGGAAATTATGGATTTTTCATCTAATTCCTCTGAACCCTAGATGGTTGGCGGTGATTTCAACACTATCACTAATACTTCTAAGAGGATTGGGGGGAGACCTCCCAATTTCCAAGCTATGGAGGATTTTAATGATATGTTATTAACTTCAAATTTACATGATATCAAATTTTTTAGTAATGCCTTTACGTGGAACCAAGGTACCATGTGGCAACATTTAGATCGTATTATTTTTAATAATGTTTGGATTGCTAAGTACAAAAAAACCCATATTGAGCATTTGTCTAGAACACTCTCTGATCATGCTCCTTTACTTTTGGACATTTCTATGAATGATACTAATTTTCCTTCTAATTTTAGATTTCAAAATATGTGGCTCTTACATGATTGTTTTCTTACTATTGTTGAAGCTAATTGGTATGCTCTGTTATTTCCTAATGATAATTGTGCTGATATGACTCATTTTTGGCTTAAGCTCAATCAGCTTAAGCTAAGTTTAAAATGGTGGAACAAATGTGTTTTCAAAAATTTATTCTCTAATATTATGGAAGCTGAGAAACAAGTTGACTTAGCTGATAATGTTTATATGAACAATCCCATGGTAGGTAATCTTGTTAATTTAAATCAAACCAAGGATGTTTTAGTTAACCTTCAAGATCAAGAAGAAGCTTAATGGAAACAAAAAGCTGCTTGCAAGTTTTTAGCTGAGGGAGATAGTAACACTAAATTCTACCATATTATTATGAATCATAAAAAATTCTCTAGTTATATTCACAAGATCTCCACTCTTGAAGGTCAGCATATTGAATCTCCTAATTTGGTTTATGATTCTAGTGTCAATTATTTTAAGGAGGTTTTAATAAAAACTTTATCCCGGATTTAGAGTTGGATTTCTCTTTTATTTCGTCTCTGGTGATGAAAGATGATAACACTATGCTCACTAGAATCCCTTCTCCTACTGAGATTGAGACGATTATGAAAGAGATGAATTCTGATTCTATTGCCGGACATGATGGATTTACTACTAAATTCTTTCAAAAAACTTGGCCTATCATTAAAGAGGACCTTATTAGTGTTGTTGTTGATTTTTTTAAAGGCAACCCTTACCCCAAATTTTTTACTTCTACTGCTATTGTTTTGATCCCCAAGAGTGAGGTTACTAATTTCTGGAGTGATTTTTGTCCCATTAGTTTGTGTTCTTTTCTTAACAAGCTTATTGCTAAATTAATTATGTCTAGATTTTCTTTGATTCTTCCTAATATCATCTCCCCTAAGCAAACTGGTTTTGTGAAATGTCGTTCTATTTTTGATAATGTCTTATTTGCTCAAGAACTTGTTCATGATTTAGAAGCTAAAATTGCTGTAGGGAATATCATCTTTAAGATTGACATTACCAAAGCTTATGATAATCTGAATTGGGATTTTCTTTATACTATGCTTCATACTTTTGGTTTCAACCATGATTTTATTAGACTCATTAAGAATAGTATTGAGCATTATTTTTTCTTTGTGATTATCAATGGGATGAACCATGGTTTTTTTAAATCTACTCATGGCCTTAGGCAAGGGGATCCTTTATGTCCTGCTTTGTTTATTATTGCTGTTGAGTTTCTCTCTAGAGGCCTCAATGATCTGTTTAGAAATCACCCTAATTTACAATATCGCATTTTTGGTGGTTTGGTCGTGTCTCATTTAAGTTTTGTTGATGATTTTATTATTTTTACAAATGGTTCCAGAAAGATGCTTAAGATCATTTTTAAATTTTATGATCTTTTTCAACGTGCTACCAGTTTAATTTTTAATACTATGAAAAGTTGCTTCATTACTGCTAAGTCTATTTCTCATCCTAAGATTTCTTCCATTCAGGAGAACTATGGTTTTTTACACAAGCAGCTTCCTCTTAAATACTTAGGCACTCCTCTCTATAGAGGAAGGAAAAGATCTCACTTATTCGGGGACATTGTCTTTAATGTTAAAAAAAAAACTCTCTACTTGGGCTTTTAATTTCCTTTCTTTTGGGGGTAGATTAGTTTTGATCAAAAGTGTTCTTTTTTCTATTCCTATATATTTATTTCATACTTTATCTCCTACTAAGAACATTTGCACTAGACTTGAAAGGATTTTTAATAAATTTCTCTGGGGTGTTAAAGAAAGTAAATCTGCAATTGTTTGGGCTTCTTGGGGTAGATGTTCTGGTATCATGGAAGAAGGCAAGTTTGGTTTTAAGACTTTAAGTGACATGGATGTTAGTTTTTCTTTTAAATTTGGTTCAATTTTAGGTCTAAAAATTGCCTTTGGTCCATGTTTATAATGGCTAAATATTGTGTTGATAAGCATCCTCTTAATTGTTTCTTCAAAAATGGGAATTCTTTCAATTGGAAAAGGCTTTATTCTATTAAATGGGAGGCTGAAAACTTCATTCAATGGGGTTTGGGTTGCTGGTACATCTTTTCTTGGCAAGATAACTGGCTTGGGTTCTCTTCTATTGATAATTTACTCAACACTCATACCATTAGTGATTGTAAAGTGGCTAATTTTATTCAAGATGGGTCCAAGAATTTATCTTATCTTGCTGAAATGATTCCAAATTTTCTCATTAATATTATTATGAAAATTCCGCTTCAACTTGATCAAAAAGATTGTATTTTATTTAATAAATCTAATGATGGTTGTTTCTAGTTCAGAGAGGTTTGGCATTCTATTAGGTATGTTCAACCTAAGTCGATTATTTTTTCTTCTTGTTGACAAAATTGTATTCCTACTTGTTACTCTATTCTTCTATGGAGAATTTACAACAATTATATTACCATTGATACCAACTTAATGAAGAGAGGTTTCTACATGGTGTCTAAATGTCAATGCTGCTACCATATTGAGAATTTGAAGCATGTTTTTGCTAACAGCCGGTTGCTCTTAAAGTGTGGCTTTATTTTGATAATTTATTTACCTCTAAATTTTGTAAAAATTATAACAACATTATTGATATTTTGCATGCTGGATGGTTCATACCAAGAAGCATATCAGAAATATGATACCTACCATTATTTGCTAGTTTCTTTGGAAGAGTAGGAATGAGGATAAGCATGAGAATATTATTATGAACGCTTCGTCCATTGTCAACCAAGTTAAGGATAAAGTGAGATTTTTATTCTTGGCTAAGCTGATTACTTTAGAAATTTTCAATAATTCCACTCAACTTGTCGAGCATTTTGGCATTTTGGGGGAAGGTCTTTTTAGACACTCCTCCAAAGATGTTTTAGTTAGATGGATTAAACCTCATTTGCGGTGCTATAAACTTAATAGTGATGGCACTTTTAAGGGTTCGAAAGTTGGTATTGGTGGCATTATTTAGGATTCCATGGGCCTTAATGTGGCTGCTTTTGTGGGCCCCTATGAAGGAACCTCTGCTCTCATGGCTAAAATTTTGGCTTAAAATTATGGTTTACATTTATGTATTTCTCTTGGCATTACTAATGTGTGGATTGAGTTGGACTCTAAGTTTGTTATACTATTTGTTACGGGAGACAGCTTTGCTAACCCTGCTTATTTCTATATTTTAAGTGAGATTAAATAGTGCCTACCCTTTTTTACCTTCTCTTTAACTCATATTTACAGAGAAGGAAATGCTTCTACAAATTTTTTAGCTGAGTTGGCTTGTAATTTGTCTAAGTTGATGGATTATGTGGGATCTTCTTTTCCTCCTAGGCAGTTGAGCCTTGCTAGACTAGATCGGTTGGGCATCCCTTATGTTAGATTTGATTAATTTAATTCTTCTGGTTTTTACAGGTTTTCTTTTAGTGAGGTTCTTGCTTATCTGGTTTTTCTAGAACAAACCAATCTTTGGAGTGATTATTTTTCTTGCTATTATATATTTTATGGGGTTTGCTAATCTTATGAACCTTTTCTTTGTGATTTTTGGGACCTGCCTTCGTATATCTGGAATTCAAGGCTTTTGGTGGTTCCATTATCAACATTGGTGTGGGATTCATCTCAATATCATCATGGTTATTTCCTACATTCATAATTACTTGATTGGGATGGATTTGAACAATTCTTGGAGATGTTCATACGTTGTTCATTTTTTAATTTACTGCTTATCTTATACATGGGATTATATGAATTGGTTTCCTGCTTTTTGGGTTACTTTTTCTATGTCTTCAATGTGGTTGACAAACAGATTAGTCTCTTTTCATTTTATATGGGTTATGTGTTGGGGGACTCATGTGTTTATCGGTGATGTGTATCGGTGTTGTGTTGGGGGACTCTTGTATTTGCACCCTGCTAATCGTCTATTCTGGTTCGTTTGGGATCGGGATGGTTGATACCTTCGATAATGTTATGCATCAGGCCTGGGATGGGACTATCTTTGGGATTCACTGCTGCTCCCATTTTACTTTAATTTGGGATATAAATCTAGTTTGCTTCTTTGTTATTGACTCGAGGATTTGAAGTATCCCAAGCAATTGGTTATTTATCCTTCTATTCTGCTGTCGGTTGTGTTTTGCCTTCCTACTACAAATTCTATATCCTTTAGTTCTTTAATGTTGATTGATTTCAAGCTTGCATATTTCCTGTTATATCTATGTTGGATTTGTAGAATGTTTCCCTTGCAGGTTGACGAGAACAAGATATCTGGAGATAAGATGGAAATTTTTGGTAGGATTTCAGTGCTAAAAGTGACTAATTTTTGCTTCCTTTTTTGGGCTCTATTCTCTAGCAGACCTAGAATGTTATTAGGTTATTTTGTAACTGGTAGAAGGGGGAACTATCAGCTCTTACATTTTTTTTATTTTTTTTGTAGCTCTGTCGAGCATTAGCGAGCTGAAGGTTCTGCGTAAGGACCTTGTAATCTTTTTCTAATTAATGCATAGGACCCTCGTGGGTTTACCCTTAAAAAAAAAAGGCTTCATGCATTTTCTCTATCTCTTTTTTTTAAGGATTGCATATTGCATTGATAATAAAAGAAAATTACCCCGAACTAGCTGAGAGGAAACCTCTCACACTCCTCCTATAACAAAGACATAAAGCACAAAGGAGGTTTATCCCCTAAAGCACTTTCCCAAAGGAAATTGACACAAATAGGTATGAGACACATAAATTGGCCAACTTATTACATTCCCTAGTAATAAAATGAAAAATAACTTAGTTAGACTCTTTCCAGAAAGATAAATCAATCTAGACATCATTTTCCCCATAACACATTACCTTTTCCACAGTCACTTGAAGCATCTTATTGACATTTACATTACCTCCTTCAATCATTATACCTTTCTTAGCAAACATCCTAGATTTTAATACATCTTTGGTTGCTAGGATAGCCATAAGCTCTACATTGGATGAATTCCAATGTTGAATTTACATTCCAAATGCTGGAATGCACTTACCTTTGTAGTCTCTAATAAATCCTCCAATACCTCCCTTATTATTCTTGAGAGGAGCTCCATCAACATTTATTTTGATCCATTCTTGAGGCGGGGGATGCCAATACACAATTTTCTTAGTATTAGTCAGCTTTGTGATAAGGGCTTTGATATAAAATTTCTTTCTACTAAATGTATGATTAGTTTGAATGGAAAATTTGTTTTAGAAGGAAAGGGGTAAATAATATTTACAAGCTTGATCTATCATGTATTGCTAATTCAGATATTCTTTATTTTAAAATTGTTATTGATGAATCGTGGCTATGGCTTAGATGACTATGCCATGCAAGTATGAAAATCCTTAGGAAGATAAATCAGAAAGACCTAGTTAGAGACATACCCAAGTTAGACTTTTCTAAAGATAACCTCTATGAAGCTTACCAATTAGGAAAACAAATTAAGTCATCTTTTCATTCCATTAAGGACATCACTACCACTAGAAATCATGCATATAGATTTGTTTGGTCCCATTAGTACAGCCAGCTTATATGGGAAAGCCTTTGGATATGTGATTGTTGATGATTATTCTAGATTCACTGGGTTAGATTTTTAGATCATAAAATTGAGTCATTTGAGAAATTTAATGTATTCTCCACTTGGATATAGAGGAAGCTAAGGCTTATGATTTCCACAATCCATAGTGATCATAATGGAGAATTTGAAAATGAAAATTTGAATCTTTTTGTAAGGAGTTTGGAATTGAGCATAATTTCTCTGCCCCTACTACCCCTTAGTAGAATGGCATAGCTGAAAGCAAAAGAAGAAAACCACTTCTATCTATCTTCACCTACTTCATTATGTCTAGCACTAAGTTTGATGAATCCCACATGATTATTAGCATTTTTAAATCTCACTTCCATTTGATGACCAGTAACCCAATGTAAGAAAAACCTCACTTTAGGACACTTAGTTCTCCCTTATATTTTAGATTAGAAATACCACCATCAAGATCTAGGTCCAGCAGACATATTTCATATCTTTTACACCGATAGTTCTTTCCATGTCCTCTTTTATTAAAAATGAGGGGATGAGCACGCTGACAAGGAGGAACATGAATTTGATGAGGAAGGGAAAGACATTCTACGACCAGCTCCTGTATACTAGTCCCAGGCTGACAACTAGATAGTGGACAAACTTGACAATTTGGAGATGAATTGGAATACACAGGTTTAAGAGACTGCTCAGCATAAGGAGTGGCTTCACTAGCAGCATGAGCTTCTTTATATATAGCACAAGATGCATCAACAGTAGCACCAGTAGATATAGTAGATGTACTAACAGCACTAGCTCCACCAGTAGCTCCACCAGCAGATCTTGCAGCAGCACGAGGTAGATCAAGCCTAGTTCAGTGATCAATTTTTTTCCCTTCACCAGTACTTCCAGCCACCCCCACCACTTTCACCTAATTAAATTCCTTCTTCCTTCTAGGTTGTTATACTGCAGTTTTCTACTATTATTTTAGTTTGTGTCATTTTCTTGTCTTATTTTTTTTTTTGTTGTCCCTCTATTTTATTATTGCCAAATGAGGGAATAGGAAGTTGGTTCTACTTAATTATTTTACATAGTTTAGTTTCCTTTATGCTTTTTTTTTCTTTTCTTTAAAGTAAATAAATAAAAAATTATATATATATATATATATATAACTAAATTTTCACCTAGTTCTTAAAGAATTCACTTAGTAAGGGGAGATTAGGAGAAATTGAAGTCAACATAAAAAACACAACAAGTAATATTTGCCATCATAAAAAAGGGAGAGATTGTTGAAAATGAAGAGCCTGAGCTAATAATTTTGATGATAACAAAATTTATTAGATCTTACTTTATTTCTCCTAGCACCATTACTTTATATTTATTTTATGCACACTAATATTTCAGGTACATCATACACCGTGTAATAAAGGATCGACTCAAGACTGGGTAGAATATGATAATGTTTACAAGAGTCTATAATTTTTTTTTATTTCAAAAGCAAAATATTTTGTAATGATGTATGCTAGCTTAACGACTATGCATACACACATGAGATATTAAAAATATGAATTTTAGATTTTTCTAAAGTTTGTACTATAAACATAATTATTTAGAAAATCAATTTAAATAGCTAATTAAATAATTAATTTAACTGTACTAATTTTATTTTATGATCCAGATCATATAGAATGATTAGTTTACATTAAAACCCAAACACCAATAAAATTTAGGGAAGTATTTGTATTTTGATTTTAGAACTAATTATATTATACGATATCGATCATCATGTATAATATTTAAAAACTTGCCTAAAAAAATCCCTATGATTAGTCAATCAAATAAAGGTTAATAAATGAAATTCGATCGTATAGTATGATCGTGATCATACGGTATAATAGGTTGAGACAATTTTTTATTGTCCCAAGGATCTTTCTGGATAGACATTTTATTTATTAAACTAATTGTACAATATGATATGAATTGTACTGGATGATTAACAGAGATGATGTTTGATCATCCCAGAGATCATCCTGGATGAACTTGAGTAATATGGACTAATCATACTATACAATCCATTAATCATTTTGTACGATCATTTTAGGTTCACTTGAATTGATCATACTAGAGTATGTTCTTCATACATAATGAATAAGGATATTAAAACTAATCATATAATATAATTATCAATCATACTATATGAACAGAGTTGGCTGACTTGAATTTTAGGATTATTTTGAACATTTATTTAAATATCATCTAAAATTAATCTTACTGAATCTTTTTCTACTTTTTTTTCTAAGGGAGAGCTTCTATGAGAAGAGTTTAAAGAGGAAGTATTGCCTTGGGGGAGAGAGGTGAGGTGTTGAGGGAGAATGTTTTTGTGGGAATAATAGAGTGTGTATGAGAGGTCTCTACATGAGCTTGCTCGGTGGTCATTCACCTTCTTCCTCCAAGGTTAGTGTTTTTGCATAAGAAAAACTCTAGGAAGAGTCTCTTTATGGGAAGGATTTTGCCACTCTGTCGCACCAAGGATGTGAAAGGGATTTGACTACTCCGCCACACTGAGGAGGCGAAAGGGATTTGGCTACTATGTTGTACTGAGGAGGAGAAAGGGATTAGGCTACTTCGTCGCACCGAGGAGCTCAGAGAGATTTTTAAGGGCTTCTTTACCTTCTTTAAGTTTTTTTTGTGTAATTCTTGGAGTGGAGCCCTTCGGGGAGTGGACGTAGGTTAAAGTTGAACCGACCATAATAAACCTCTGGTGTGTTTGTGGTTGGTTTTTTACTTTTACTTTTTAACATTTTATTTCTTTGCACTTTACTTATTGTGAATCTATGATCTATGAGATTTTCTTTGAATTACAAGTATATTTTTATTTTACTCCAAAAGAAAAAAAATTCAGAAATAAAAATAACAAAAAAAATTTTCTTTGAAGTTTTCTTATGTATAAAAATTAAAACAAATATGATTTTCATTTATAGGTATATTATTTTCCCACAAAATTAAGGTCTTTCAAAAAGGATTATTTTTTAAGCAAATATTTTAAAATAATAATTCACCCCCCCCCCCCCCCCCCTAGTGTGCATTTGGAGTTTAAGTTGGTCTAACAACCCACATTTGAACTTTCATCTAACACCCCTAGATCACTTACCCTCTCACTTCACCAATCATTCTTTTCACATCATCTATAGTGATAGGTGTAGACAAGCACCTAGTGGAGGTGATGAAGAGGTAAAAGATGATGATGAAGACCCTTCATCAGGCATGTCAATATCCATAAGATAAATGGATTGAACACCTTGTTCGAGTCGATCTTAAAGTAGATGATCACATTCAACAAGAAAATTAGTGGTGGGTGTAATTACAATGATAGCATGAGGGGGATCACACCTAATTCTAGGAATAATTCTCTTACCTCCATAACTATTTCCACCCATAGCCATTGTTACTTGATTAGGGACCATTAAATTTTGGAGTGTTTCTTTTTTTTTCTCTTTACATTGAGATTGTTATATTTTTAATTTGGGTTTGTTTGTACTATTCTTTTTTAGATGTTAAAAAGAAGACAAATATGTTCTGGTTGAAAAATTGTATTTGTGTTATTATACTTGTCTTGTGTACTTATGTTGTACTCTTTTTTTATTCTTTGAAATGAAAAACTAAAAATTAAAAGATATGTGTTATTTAATTTTATGCCATTTTATTCTATTCCAGCCTAGATTTGGGAGCCAGCTAACTACCTAATGCTTCAAAACCATGAGTCCGATCTTTATAAAACATGGGTAGGGTTATTATTTAAGTTTTGAGGAATTGGGGATGACATAGAGAATGTCCAAATTGGCCCCTTTACTTATGTAGGGTGATTATGCTCGAATGAAATTAAAATTTAATTATCTTCAAATATAATACATGATGATTGACCTTGTATACATAAATGATATGAAGCAATTTAAAATTTTAGCTTAGAAAATAATTTTTTCCCCTAGCGATCGCATAACATCCCATAGACAGGGATGCACTCTAATAGGCCAAGTCATCTACCACAACCTGCGACGGGGAGGTGCCTAACAAGGAAGAGAAGGTATGATATGAATGTATGAGACCCTCGACAAGCCTGAGCTTACTTTTTAAAATCATTTATATTTCTATGTTGGCCTAACTAGTTTATTTAATTATGAGTAGAAAAATTTTGGTCCTTAAAGAGCCTAATCACTTCTAGCTAAAACAAAATTGGCATGCAAGAGTAAGAAAACTAAAAAGATGACAAAACTCCTAATGAGAAGAAGTAAATAAAATAATCAAATTATATAATCAAAATGAATCAAATAAATATAAAAGTCCATGTGGAAAATGCCACTTAATTACAACCTACGGTCTGCATAAATTAAAAGTGGTGAGGTACCATTGAAAATAACCTAGATTATAATCTTAAGAATGACGTAAGAAATTTTAAAATGGGATATTTTCCTTCTGAAGTCTTCATTTCTTCATCTTCCTCCCTTCTGCGAGCTCCCTGGGTTCATCGGGTCCAAAATCTAAATGGAAAGAACTCCTCTCCAAAGGGGTGTTTCTTTCCTCTTTAAATTTTCAAATCATCCTAATTTGAATCCCCAAATAAAAGGAACTCCCCCTAAGGGATGTTTCCCCTATCTTTGGACTTCAAATTGGATAGTTAAAATATCCCATTTAAAATTTAACTTTCACAACACTTTGAATTTCAAATTACATTTATATATAAGAAATCAAAAAAAGACTCTAAAAATAACCTGCATGGTTATCCTAAGAAATTTATATATAAAATCATTAATAATCTCAAGCAGTTATATCATCAAATTGCTCAAATTAGAGCACAATCACGCTTGGTCATTCTCTTTTAAATTTTAAGGGGTACTTAGCATATTTAGTACCAACAAAAAATTTATTAGTTAAATTTTAATTTAGTCTCCCATATTTTATAACCCTGCATGAGCATGGCCACTTGTAGAAAATCCTATTAGGATCCAGATCATTCCTAACTTAAGGAAAATCTTGCGCCCTGTGCATCAATTTATAGATAGCATAATAAAATCATCACATCAATAGGCAACACATCAATTATTTCAATATAACTAGCATGCAATGAAATCCATAAAAAAACCTCAGCACAAATAGAAAAAAAAGAAAGAAAACTGATCTAGCCTAAAACTAGAAGTGGTTGTCCTAACAAATCATCTAAAGTGTGTGCATAAGGTTATGTGTCTTAGATGTATCCTATATTGAGTAGTTGTTGAAGCTTTCTAAAGTTTTAATTTATTTATTGTGAGTCAAAGGGGATATTAATTTAAATTTAAGTATTAGTGTTTTAATGCTAATTTTATGATAAATTTTAAGAGTTGAGTAATTAATACCTTTGATTGCACCAGGGCCATAAAGTTCATTTCATCTTCTTTGGGGCTAATTTAATAGCCTCATAGGTCCAGGTTACCAAGTAGTAACAAATATTATTTAGTTTATTTAAATGCTTGAAATAAATACTTGATGATTTTTAATTAATTTGTTGTTGATTTAACATATTAGATTAATAAGCTTTTATTTGCCATCAACCAATTTGTGGCACTATCATAACGGGCTTGAGGAACTAAGGCTCGTTAGGATACGTAGCCCCGTAGCTCGTGCTAGTCCATTTTAAAAACTAAATTGATGTAGTTTTATTAATAATTTAATTTTGGTTAAGTAATAAATAATTAGTTAATTTTATAATTTTGCACTCCATTGAATCCTTTCATGACTTTTTAATTTTTTAGTGATTTTTGAAAAAAAATACCTTCCATAAATATTCGACCCTGAATAGAGTCCAATGCCTTTGAGTTTGCTCAATTTGAAGTTTTCTGAAAATAGTTATGAATCTTTGAAGTTTTTTATCATTTAATTAAATTATTTAATTTGTTTAATTAAGGAGGTTTTGTTATTTTTGGACTAAACTCACTCCAAACACCTTGAAATCACTCCTAAAGGACAAGGATGACCTGTAGAAGTGTTTTTAAGGATTTGAAATTTATTTGGAACTTTTAATAAATTTTAATTATTTATTTTAATTAATTATTAATTTTCCTTAATTATTAAATTAATATCATATATGAAGTTTGGTGATGAGGCTTCTTATTTTTTAAGATAGAGGGTTTAATTATGAGCAATTTGACATATTATTTATATTTTCTATAATTAATTTGGATTTATTAGATTTTTTGAAGTTTTAGGACCCTAAAGGGGCTAATTTTTAACCTAGTTAATTTTCTGACCTAATGACTGCAGAATTAAGTGAAATTAAATCCTAGGATTCATAATATCACTAAGTTTACTATTCTAAAGTTTCACTTTTATTGGGTGTGTGTAATTTCCTAAAAATATTCTAAGTCATATGGATATTTACCATAATTATTTTTCCTATGTGTCACTAGTGTTCCAATGGGTCTGAAATTTTGTTCAACTAACACTGACTCATTTGCAAACACACCACAGAAAAACCACAGCAAGATTCTATCAATTTGGGGAGTTATGAATTTTTAAAGTTTTGGGTCCAAAATGGACCCATCACCTTAGAAATTCACATCACAGTATTCCCAAGAGCATCTGGACCTATAAAAAATGCAGGGGATGCCTAAGATGCTCAAGAAATTTTCACAAAAAATTGTGTCCACTTTGACCACTAGATTGTGATAAAATTATCAAAATTAAATTTCAAACATCACTGATTTTCTCACAAATCACTTATCAAAAATTCTTAAAAAGAATTTTAGAAAATACTAAGCCTCAAGACCTTTCCATGACACCAAAATCCTTAAATTTAGTGAAAAAATGTATTTGCTATGAATTTTGGACATTCTAAGTATTAAAATCAATTTTTTAAATCAATTTTAATTAGAAAATGATGGCGGTAATGATTACACTGCCACCGTTATCATCTGACACATGGTGGGACACAGATCAAGTACCCAACACTCACTTAACCATGTCATCCAAGCATCTCCACTTTTTGATCGACGATGTAGGCGAGGGATGGCCAGGATTGCGCCTGTTGCAAATTTGGACTCAAGGATTATAATTTTGATGATAACAAATATTTCTATTTCTGTTTGATTGCCTAACCTCTCAAGTCTACAAGATCAAGTGCAATTCAAGCCAGCTCAAGATCGGGTGTGTGTGTGTTCAAATGTAACTTTTTTCTTTCTTGAGTCAAATGTAGTGTAATGAATTCCCAAGCTAAGTAACCTTGCGCACACACACTCAGGGGAAGAATTTTAGTGAGTTAGAGTTCCTGTTCTATTTTGATCATATCAACCTAGATGATAGTAATATCATCCTAGACGATCCATTGAAGATATGAACCCTAATTAGGGCAGCCATATTAAGTCGGCCTGATTAAGCAGATCATCCTGGATGATCTCCTATCATCCGGGATGATATGCTCATCAAAACTTCTCAGTTGCTAGACTTATTTAAGCAAATTTTTATTTTTAGGACTTTGGTCTAATCATACAGGATGATACATGTATCGTCCTAGAAGATTCATTATAATCATGCCTAAATTAGTCAAGTGATTAACGAAAGTAATTAAGAACTGATTGATCGATCACATCATCCTGGATGATCACAATATTGAAAGTACGAGATGTGCCAAGAGGGGGGGTGAATTGGTATTTTAAAAATTTAACCCTACACAAGAGTTCTAATTTTTTTTTGTATTTTTAAAATATAACTCAACGAATAATGTGCGGAAGCAAATACAACGTTCACAACGATAACATTGATAATTCAAATTTAGATTTTACAACACATGATTTAAATCATGATTTTTCACCAAGCAATTTAACGTACTAATTTAAAGCATGAAAAGTAAAGTACGATAAACAGGAAAAAACACACCAGAGATTTTTATAGTGGTTCGGTCACTTGACCTACGTCCACTCCCCGGAGTCCTCTACTCTGGGATTTGCACTAGTAAAAGTTGACTCTCCTTTTGCCCCCACAGCAAGGCAGAAAATCCTTTACAATACTCACTTTCACCTCCCTCGGTGCGGCGGAATACCAAACGCTTTGTCACCCTCCTGGTGACGGCAGCGGACCTTCTCCTTTTTCTCCCTCCTGGAGATGGCAGAGTACCTTGGCGATGTTGATCTTGAAGTGACTCTTCCCTCGAGAAATTTCTTGAAGCTTCCCAAAGCCACAAAAGGAGCAAAGCATGCAGCTAGCTTGGAGCCACCGTGTGATCCCCTCACACTACTTCTCCCTCACGCTCAAGCTCACCTTCACCTTCCTCTCTCAAGCCCTGGATCACTCCAAAAACTTCTCTCTAACGAATCCCCTTCTTTTTCTCCAAGCCTCTCACAGCAAAAGGATAGATCAACAACTCCCTAAAGAAAATTTTAAGTTATTTTTATATCAGGCTTCAGAAAACCCTAAAAGTTTCAACTTTTGCGTTTCTGTTCATACAGTATGATTTATAATCATACAGTACGACCAGTTTAATTACAGCTCCATCCAGTACGAGTACAGACAAACAGTTATCGAATTTTATTCATATCGTACTGTACGATACGTATATCATACAGGATGATACTATTGATTCGTACTGTTTGTACAGGACGAACTGTGGGACGATCCTCGGGATGCAAGAATTCATCTCTGTCAGTCGTCCAGCACTCCTTGAGTCATACAGTACGATTAGTGTTTTTCAGGAGATAATCCTGTACGATACGAATATCGTCCAGGACGAATAGAACAAAAATTCTTGGGATCGTCTGGTACGATCGCTGGGATGAAGGAAATCATCTCTGACGATCGTCCAGCACTCCACTAGTCGTACAGTACGATTAGTTCATTTCTTGATATCATCCTGTACGATATGAATATCGTCCAGGACAAACAGAACAAAAAAAATCTTGGTTTCATCTGGTACGATCTCTAGGATGAATGAAATCGTCTCTGTCAGTCGTACAGTACGATATATGATCGTACAGTACGATCGACATATAAATTAGAAACCAATGTTTATTTCCTGATTAGGGAGATAATTTTGGTAAGTATTAAATAATCGTACAGTATGATAGGTATCGTACAGTACGATCAGTACAGAAAATCAAATTCAAAAACTTACCAAACTTATTCTAGCGGCTAGGGTTTCTCAATTATATCTTATCGAACAGTACGATATGGATCGTACAGTATGATTAGTTTGTAAACTTAATCATTCAAAAATTAGCCGTTAGCCTGAGTATTTTTAATTAATCGTACAGTACGATACAAAATCGTACAGTACGATTTTCTTAAAAAAAAATTTAATCATTTAAAAAACAATTCTCCCCCTGTGTGTGTGCATGGTTGCTCCTTTCACATGCATGCTTCTGTGGCAGACTCAAGAAAATAAAAATAAAGAAATAAAAATTACAGACTTTTCAACATCCTATTATACCCGGTTTGAGTCTCCAGTAATCTTGAGCAGTGTGCATCTGACCTGAAATATTAGTGCTCATATACAAGGATTAAGCATTTGTAATCTAAAGGAAGTCTATATGGACTCAGTAAGTATTAGTTGTCACCATCAAAATTAAGTGCTTGAGATCCTGGATTTCAACAATCTCCCCCATTTTTTATGGTGTCAAATAATATTTTCTGATGGACAGATGTTCTGACTTCTTTAGCTCCCCTCAGAAGAGTAGCTTATTAATTTTTAAATAGGAGGAGAAGAAACAGGTTTTTTTATTATTATTATAATATAAAAAGAACAACAAGATAGAAAAAAACATGTACTAAAATCATAAACAACCAATAGCATTTAACAGTAAGCAAAAATAGAATACAGAACACACAAAAATATCTCCCCCTTTTGACAGCACCAAAAAGGGAAGAAAAAAAAGGAAACAACTATAATGATAATAAATAGAAAATAGAAACAACTACAACAGCTCAAAAATCTGGATCCTGATCCGAAGGTGGTGGCGGAGGTTGTGGAAACAGCTGGTGGAACTGATGGAGGGACGCAAACTGGTGATCGATCGAGGTGAAGCGCTCCCTAAACCATCTCATATCAGTGTCATGCTCCTGATGTTGCTGAGCAATGTGGGCATCCAACCTAGTCTCCAGGCGATCAAGGCGTTGAATAACGTCGTCGTGAGGGTAGTCGGGAGGAGCAAGGTGGATTGGTGGTGGTGGAGGTGCATCAGCAGGAGCAGCAGCCTCTTCGTCATCAAACTCGGGAGCGGCCCCCCGATGGAACAGGATACGAAAGGAGGCGTTCGAGTAGAAGATAGGAAGGTGATCAGGAGGTAGCGGATAATGAAGTTGGTATTTGGCATCTAGGATGTATCCTATGACATGCCCTAAAGCAAGGTTCAGTTTGCGGCGGGCACCGGGATATCGGAAGGTAGACAAGGTATGAATATAGTCAAAAACTATTTGGGCTTCATTGAATTTTGTTCCAGACATGATTAGATATGTGACGACAGAAAGCAGTGGAGTAATATGGATGCGGTCTCCAGCTTTGGGTATATTGGATGTGCGTAGGACATGCTGGATAACGCGGGCATTCTGATTTAGAGTTTGGACCAGGGGTAGGTGTTGATTGGAGGGGACACCCCTAAGGGACATATTTACTGATGTCCAATCATAGTCGTGGGAGATCATGGATTGGAGACGAGGGCCGTCAGAGGACAGCCCTATGTGTGCAGCAATGTCGTTGACTGTGATAACGATATTCTGTTTACAGACATAAGACTTAAAAGTGATGTTTTCTAGGTCGATGCAGATATTGGCAAGAAACTCAAACAGGAGTTCAGAGTAAAACAGAAAAGCAAGAGTCAAAAGGAATTAAAGGGTAGTGGAAGCGAACAGATTCATCACTTCAAAATTTAGGGCGGCTTGATTTAGCATACGGGATGGAGTGATCTTGGCTTCCTTGATTTTAATATACGCTTTCTCATCCGCAGCAGAGAGAAAATGGTCATCGAAATGCCGAGAGGAGGAAGAGCTCCCGACGACCATTCGACCGTGCTTACTGGACCCAGACATGGTGGAAGAAAAGATTAGAGAAAGGAGGAAATTCAGAGTGTTTTAGAGTGAGGAGAATAGGCAAAGAATCCCTCCCTTTTTATAGAATTTGAGAACTATCGTACAGTACGATTGAGTATCGTACAGTACGATATGCATAATAATATCGTCTGGATGACCGTGCAAAAAGGTGAGTCAAATCGTACAGTACGATCAGTATCGTACTGTACGAACGTGAGTGTGAGGCATTCGTCCCAAGGAGTCATCTGAACGACTTTTGACAAAAATGTTCGTACAGAACGAACAGGTGTTCGTACAGTACGATAGGCAATAATGTTCATACCGGCCGATTTTAAATTCATCCTAATCCATTTGACACATGGATCGTATAGTACGATTGGTATGTCATACAGTAGGATGACCAATAATTAGTATAGTACGGTATGAGTGGTAAATCGTATAGTACGATATGTATAAGACATGAAAGATCTGGACCGTGAATGGGAATGGACGGCTGAGATTGGAGTGATTTGAACCTTATCGTACAGTACGATAGTGTATCGTACAGTACGATTGTCAGAGAATATCAAGGTTTGTGAGCAGCATGGTAAGAGGATCAGGAATCCTTTTTTTTTTCTTTTTAACAAAACAAATCATAACAAACACAAACACTTTTTTTTTATTTTACTTTAGGCTTGAATGTCTATGACACCTAATTTGGTTCTTAAAGTGCTAAATGTGTCATAACCTAATGGTTTTGTGAAAATGTCAGCCAATTGATCTTCAGTAGCAACGTGGTGCAGCTCAATATCTCATTTGGCTACATGATCTCTAATGAAATGATGTCTAATGTCTATATGTTTAGTTCGTGAATGTTGAATTGGATTTTTGGATATGCAAATAGCACTAGTGTTGTCACACATGATCGGAATGGTTCCTACAGGTAGTCCTAGATCTACAAGCTGTTGTTTTAACCACAAAACTTGTGCAACACAGCTACCTACCACTATATATTCTGCTTCGGCTGTGGATAGGGCTACTGAATTTTGTTTCCTACTGGACCATGAAACTAATGATTGTCCAATGAATTGACAAGTGCCAGAAGTGCTTTTTCTATCTACCTTACATCCTGCAAAGTCTGAATCTGAGTATCCTAAGATTTCAAAAGAAGTGTTGTGTCTAGGATACCAAATTCCTAAGTTTGGGGTGCCTAGTAGATATCTAAGAATCCATTTGACAGCAGTCATGTGAGATTCTTTTGGGTCAGCTTGAAAGCAGGCACAGAGACACACACTAAACATTATGTCTGGTCTACTGGCAGTCAGATAGAGAAGCGATCCAATTATTCCCCTATATCTCTTTTGATCTATAGACTTCCCACTGGGATCTTTATCCAATTGAATGTTAGAGCTCATGGGTGTATTCATAGCCTTAGCATTGTCCATTTCATATTTTTTCAAAATATCGTTGATGTACTTAGACTGGCTAAGAAACGTTCCACCTTCCGTTTGTTTTACACTAAATCCAAGGAAGTAACTAAGTTCTCCCATCATACTCATTTCAAACTCGTCACTCATTATTTTTTGAAAAAGCATTACATAAGCTTTTCTCCGTCGATCCGAATAAGATGCCATCTACATAAATCTGAACAATGAGTACTTCAACTCCTACCTTCTTCAAAAATAAGGTGGTGTCCACACTACCCTTTACAAAGCCTCTATCTAGTAGGAACGTACTAAGTATTTCATACCAGGCTCTAGGTGCTTGTTTTAACCCGTATAGTGCCTTTTTCAGTTTGAACACGTAGTTTGGAAATTGTGAGTTTTCAAACCCCGAAGGTTGCTCCACATAAATATCTTCCTTGATTACCCCATTCAGGAAGGCACTCTTGACATCCATTTGATACAGCTTAAAATCCCTAAAACAAGCAAAAGCTAACAGTACCCTGATGGCTTCTAGTCTAGCTACTGGAGCAAAGGTTTCTTCAAAATCTATTCCTTCAATTTGGTTATACACCTTTGCTACTAACCTAGCCTTATTTCTTACTATCATTCAAGAGTCATTCATCTTGTTTTTAATGACCCATTTAGTTCCAACCACACTTTGTTCTTTAGGTCTTTTGACTAACTCCCATACATCATTCCTACCGAATTGGTTCAACTCTTCTTGCATTGCTAGGATCCAAAATTTATCTCCTAAGGCTTGATCTACACTCGTGGGTTCAATCATAGATATGAATGTAGAATGACTAATCTCTTTCCTAAGTCCATGCCTAGTTTTTACCCCTTCTGATGGGTCTCCTAAGATCAGCTCTCTAGGATGACTAGAAGAAAATTTCCAATCTCTAGGCAGATGTTCCTGAGGTTCCGCTCTAGTCTCTATGGTAATGGTTTCTACTCCCCGTATAACCTCAACTTCTTCTTCTTCATGATTAGGTTCAGATGTCTTATTGGATTCATCAAATACCACATGGGTGGATTCTTCTACTACTAAGGTTCTCTTATTGAATATTCTATATGCTTTACCTACCGATGAGTAGCCTAGGAAAACCCCTTCATCAGATTTAGGATCGAACTTTCCTAAGGGTGACTTGCCATTGATTAGGATGAAACATTTGCAACCGAAAACGTGTAAGTGGGAAAGATTGGGTGTCCTACCCTTAAGCAACTCATAGGGTGTCTTATTAAGTTTGGATCTAACATTCACCCTATTTAACACATAGCATGCGGTATTTATTGCTTCTGCCCAAAAGTATCTAGGGAGAGTGTATTCAGCTAACATAGCCCTAGCAGCTTCAACTAAAGTTCTATTCTTTCTTTCTGCTATTCCATTTTGCTGAGGAGTTCTAGGAGCAGAAAAATTATGTTCTATTCCAACCTCTTTACAGAATGATTCAAATTTATCATTCTCAAATTCCCCACCGTGATCACTATGAATTGTTGAAATTACACATCCTAATTTCCTTTGAATCCAAGTGGAGAAAATTCTAAAGTTTTCAAATGACTCACTCTTATGAGCTAGGAATTTCACCTAAGTAAACCTAGAGTAGTCATCTACTATTACAAACCCATACAACTTCCCTCCTAGGCTGGCTGTACTAACAGGTCCGAAGGGGTCCATGTGGAGAGTTTCTAGTGGCCTAGTGGAGTTGACATCTTTGATTGCATGAAATGAAGATTTAACTTATTTTCCTAATTGGCAAGCATCACAGAGATGATCCTTAGTAAAGTCTAACTCTGGTATGCCTCTAACTAAGTCTTTCTGAGTGATGTTCCTAAGTGTTTTCATACTAGCATGACATAGTCTCCTATGCCATAGCCAAGAGTCATCTGCTATTGTTTTCAGACACAAAGAGTTTGAGGTTTCAATGCAGTTCAAATCTAACATGTAAACATTGTTTATACATTTTCCTTCTAACACAAGTGAATCATTCAAGCTAATCATGCATTTATTAGACAGAAATTTTATGTCAAAGCCCTTGTCACATAGTTGACTTATACTTAAAAGATTGTGCTTTAAACCATCCACTAAAAGTACATTCTCAATAATTAAATTTTTAGTGTTTCCAATGATACCTGAGCCCACCACTTTCCTGGTGGTGTTGTCTCCCAAAGTTACCTTGCCTCCTGACCTGGCCTCCAGTGTCACAAATTGCTTCATGTCTCCAGTCATGTGTCTCGAGCAGCCACTGTCCAGGTACCACATGCTCTCACTAGGTCTTTTGTGAGAGCATCCCTACAATGTCAATCACGGATTAGCTTTGGGAACCCAAGTGAGTTTGGGTTCCACCTTATGCTTATATGAATGAAATGTATGCATGTTATGCTGTGATGAATGCAATTTAGGTCTCCACACTAGATGTGTTCTATAGTGAATTGAGCACGTGCGGGCTATGTGACCTAGTATGCTATAAGAATAACATCTAACACCTGGAAATGGGTTCACTAATCTATGAGGGTGGTAGTGCCTATTTCTGGGTATGGATGATGCATGCCGTGCTGGTTTTGAATGAGATGATTCACATGGTGGAGGTTGAAAAAACTCAGCAATCGTGGGAGGTTTTTTATTATTCTCGAATGCATGAAGTTTTTCATTTAAAAATTTGTTCTCTTGGTTAAGACTAGCATATTCGAATCTCAATGCATGCTCACTACTACTAAGTTCCCCTGATAGTTCTTCTAGTTCCTTAAATGCATTCTCTAATTCAATATGTGATGATTTCAAGGTATCGTGTGCAGTGGTTAACTCAATATGCTTCTTGTTTAATGCTTCGTATTCATCAAGCAGAGACATATGATCTTTATCTAAGTCAAAAAAATTCTTTAGTATACTAGAATGTTCCTTTTATAAAGTACTAAACTCAGTATTAAGACTAACATGCTTTTTCTTCAATTTTTTATACGAGTCATGGATTTTTTCAGAAATAACAAGCAGTTCATCGTAAGACAGTTGACATACCTCATCTTGATCTGATTGATCAAGATTATCATTAGTCATAAGACACAGATTCGTTACCTCCTCCTCTGCTTCTTCTTTTGATGATTCTAGGACAGAGTCGGCCCAAAATGCTTTCTGAGTCTTAAATTTGCCCTTCTTGAACTTTGGTCTTTCCTCACCCTTCTCCTTGGTTTGATGAGTCTTGATGTTGGGGCAATCAGCTCGGAGATGACCGGGTTTCCTGCACTCAAAGCAAATTGTTTCAGATGCAACCTTAGTATGCTTTGAGTTCTTACCTTTGTTCCAATTGCTTTGATGATGGCGCTGCTTTCTTTTCAGAAAATTTTTAAATTGATGAGTCATCAAGGCGATGTCGTCATCTTCCTCCGCTACTGAGCTGTCACTTTCAGAATTGTTTTCTTTTAAAGCCACCGCTCGCTCCTTCTTCTTTTCACCTACATCACTTTGTCGTTGACTCACTCCTTGCTCGTAGGCAATGAGTGACCCAAGCAAATTATCAATTGAATAAACATTTAGGTCTTTTGACTCAGTTATTGCAGTGATTTTAGCATCATATGAGCTAGGCAAACATCGCAGTATTTTGTTTACTTTCTCCGAGTTAGACAACTCTCTTCCTAAAGCATGCAGAGATGTTACAATCTGGGTGAATCGAGTGTACATATCAGATATAGTTTCACTAGGTTTCATGCGGAATAGTTCATAATCATGTAGCAGTATGTTCAACCTAGATTGTTTGACCTCACTAGTTCCTTCGTACGTGATACACAGTTTATCCCAAATTTGTTTAGCAGTAGGACAAGTTGATACTCGCATATAGTCTTCTGATTTTAATATGCAAAAGAAATAATTTAGACATTTAGCATTTAGTTGTGCAAGTTCTCTATCCTCAATGCTCCATTCATTAAATGATAGTTTAGTTTTAATTCCATTCAACATACGAAACGGTACAGAATAACTGAAAGTTCGAAAGGGATGTTAAGCCCTAGTGAACTAGTCCCGAGGCTAACCAAGAGGGGGGGTGAATTGGTTATTTAAAAATTTCACGATAACTACAAAAATCTTTTCGATACTTAGCAGCGGAAACAAGTAAACAATAACGAAAAGATCAACCAACGATATTCACCCAAGCAGTTTATATTGAAAAGTAAAATGCAAAACTGAATCAGAAAAGCAAACTAGATTTTATAGTGGTTCGGTCAACTTGACCTACGTCCACTCCCCGGAGCCTCCCCTCCGGGTATTGCACTAAATGAAAGTGACTCTCCTTTTGCTCCCACAGCAAGGCGGAGAAGCCTGTACAAAACACCTCCTTTTCACCACACGGTGAGGCAAAGAACCTGACCTCCTTTCGCTTCCTCCTGAAGCAGGCAGAGAACCTTCGAACTCCTTTTGCTTCCACCTGAAGCGGGCAGAGAACCCACGAACTCCTTTCGCTTCCTCCTGAAGCGGGCAGAGAACCCGGATCTTCTTGCGAACGATCCTCCCACGAAGAACACTGACTAGACGACAGACGACGAGCGGAGAGGACGACTCTGATCCGTGCTTGGAGCAACCTTAGTGAATCCCTCACTAACTCCCCCTCACAAGATCTCTTCTCTCTCTCCCAACTCTCTCTCTCTAGGATTTCTCAGGGAAGGAAGGCAGCAAAAGATTTTTCCAAAAATTGGAAAAAGTTCTTTTAAAGGAGGGCTTAAAATTTGCCCTAAATCTCAACTTGTCGGCCAAGATCGTCCAGGACGATCGGTAGCTCGTCCTGTACGATCAGTTCAAATTCAGCTGTTTCAGCCTGGACGATCTGGCTCTTCTGGACGATCAGTAGAAAAAGTTGTTCATATCGTCCCGTACGATCCTGCGATCGTCTGGGATGATTAGTTCAAATTGAAGGAAATCGTCCAGAAGACAGTTCGGGTCGTCCAGAGAAATCTGTGCTGGACGACCAAAAAATGACTTGATCGTCCCGGACGATAGGGTAATCATCCGGTACGATTAGTTCAAAAAGGCCCCAAATCGTCCTGTACATAGTTCTGGACGTACAGCTGAAATGCACAAGACGATCACGATCGTCCGGGACGATCCTGCGATCGTCCTGGACGATGTGATCGTATCAATTAAACATTAATTGCTTTCCTTAATTACCAGACTAATTTAGGCATGATTGTAGTGAATCGTCCAGGACGATACACGTATCGTCCGGGACGATCAGACCAAAATACTTAAAATAAAACTTGCCTAACTTAATCTGGCGGCTGAGAATTTCTGATTTGGGCATATCGTCCCGTACGATCCGTAGATCGTCCAGGATGATCGGCTCAATCAGACCCTCTTAACTTAGTCGCCCTAATTAGGATTTCTGTTTTAACTGGATCGTCCAGGACGATGTGGATATCGTCCAGGACGATCTGAACAAAATTGCAACAGAAACTCTAATTCACTCAATCTCTCCCCCTGAGTGTGTGTGTGCAAGGTTACTTAGCTAGGGAATCAGTTACATTACAATTGACTCAATAAAAGGAAAAATCATACATTTGACACACTTGGACCCGATCTTGAGTTGGCTTGAGTGGCTCGCGGTCTTTTGTGCCTGAAACAGATTAGCCAAGCAAAAACACACTGGAAACATGTTTGTCATCATCAAAACCAGATTTGCAACAATCTCCCGCTTTTTGATGATGGCAAACATTTGTAAAGTAGTCTGAAAACCAAGGTAAACTAGGAGATCAAACAAAACAAACACATTTTTTTTTTTAATTTTCATTTAACAGCTCAAACAATACAGAAAACATGAAATAGAAAACAGAAACAGACACGACATGACTACAACTCTGACTCCCCCTTTTGACATCACAAAAAGGAGGAGGGAAAAAACATAACACGGAAATAAAACATAAAATAAAACATATTGATGTTAGATTCAAAAACCAATGACAGGATAATTGACAGCGCTGAAATCCAAAAAAGGTTGGAAATAATCAACTTTCGTAACTCCGACCCCGGGCACCTTATTGATGCAAACCTCTTTCAACACAAAAATCCGATTCAGAATAAAAGACATTAGATTTAAAAAGAAATCCTTTCAAGCCTCGTTCCAGAAAAATATCTGATATCATAGTGTTACAAAGTAAAAAATCAGAAATCAGGATTTTCAAGACTCGAGCTTTTGAAAATATTAAGTGGCGCACAGATTTTTCTAAGACATTTAATAATCTGAAAGGAAAGAAAGCTTGTGTTGGGCTCATTTTGTGCCTCTTTTTCAAATTGGTTGGTGCTTTGCGCATCTTTTGATTTTTGATACACTTTGTGTATCCAATTTGGCAATTTCGCATCTTTTCAGTTTTGGGCTAATTTTATGCCTCTTTTTCAAATTATCTGGCGCACTGCGCATCTTTTATAAGCCTTCTCCTTTTCATAATCATTAAAGAGTCTCAGCTGTGAGATTATCTTCCAGACATAGGAGATGACTCTCCGCAGTAAGGAAGAACGATTCACAAAACAAAATCCATACAACATATGATAAATGCAATCACTTGGTTTAGAAAATCAAACTAATGACTCAAGACTTTGAAAAACACTATTGATATGAGGCAGATTACTGTAGGAAGATAAAATAATCTCTATTTCAAGAAACTAACATTTAAATTTTGAAAAGGATTTTTATTCAAAAGAAACTACACACCAGTAAAGGAGTTAGAGGAAGAGAAACAGTTATCAATGTTTCTTCCCTTTAACAGATTCAGCGAAGTCAATCACTGCTTATCAGCTTCCAAACCAAAACAAGGTAAAAACTCCCAGTCAAAAATTCAGATCACCAGAAGTAGTGAGCGGTGATCAGATCTTGAAAAGCATAAAACAGTAAGTGCAAGATATGAACCCGTAAATAAATAAAAACAGGTAGAAAATCATAGCAAAGTAAATACTCAAATCAAACTAACAAAAAGGGTAACACAGAAATCAGCAGAAGAAATAAAATCAACTGAAAGCAAATAATCAAACCAAAACTAACTAACAGAAATCAGAAATCACAATATAAAACTAACTAACAGAAATCAGAACAGAATACAACAAACTAACGAACAGAAATCAGAATACCAATTATAACAATCATAAATCAGCAGTCATCAGAATCAAGCATTTATATCAATCACTCCTAATCTGGTTCTCAAAATGCTGAATGAGTCAAAGGCCAGTGGTTTAGTGAATATGTCAGCCAGCTGATTTTCAGTTGCTACGTGGTGTAGCTCAATGTCCCCTTTTGTAACATGGTCCCTAATGAAGTGATGCCTAATGTCAATGTGTTTGGTCCTAGAATGTTGGATTGGATTCTTAGAGATACAGATGGCACTAGTATTATCACACAGAACAGAAATTGTGCCAACAGGTACTCCTAAATCCAAGACTTGCTGCTTCAACCAAAGAACTTGGGCCACACAACTCCCTAAGGCAATGTACTCAGCTTCAGCAGTGGAAAGTGCAACTGAGTTCTATTTTCTACTGGACCAGGAGACTAACGACTGTCCTATAAATTGACAAGTCCCAGAAGTACTCTTCCTATCCACCCTACACCCCGCAAAGTCAGAATCAGAATATCCAATGATCTCAAAAGAGGTGCTGTGCCTAGGGTACCAAATTCCTAGGTTTGGGGTTCCTAAAAGATATCTAAGAATTCTCTTAACAGCAGTCAGGTGGGACTCTTTAGGATCAGCCTGAAACCTAGCACAAAGACAGACACTAAACATGATATCAGGTCGGCTAGCAGTCAGGTAAAGCAGTGACCCTATTATCCCTCTATACTTCTTCTGATCAACAGATTTTCCATTTGAATCCTTATCCAACTGAACTGAGGAGGGCATGGGAGTATTGATTGGCTTGGCTTTGTCCATTTCATATTTCTTCAAAATGTCCTTAGTGTATTTTGATTGATTGAGAAAGGTTCCATCATCCGTTTGCCTTATGCTAAACCCCAAAAAGTAGGACAATTCTCCCATCATACTCATCTCAAACTCTTTACTCATTGTTTTAGAAAACTCTTCACATAAGTATTTATCAGAAGATCCAAAAATTATATCATCAACATAGATCTGGACAATGAGTAAGTCATCTCCTAATCTCCTCAGAAAAAGGGTGGTGTCTACGCTCCCCTTAACAAACTCTCTTTCTAACAGAATGTGCTAAGCCTCTCATACCAAGCTCTGGGTGCCTGTTTCAATCCATATAAGGCCTTTTTTAATTTATAGACATGACTTGGATATTGGGAACTCTCAAAACCTGGGGGTTGTTCTACAAAAACATCTTCTTTAATTACCCCATTTAAAAAGGCACTCTTGACATCCATTTGAAACAGCTTAAATCCCTTATAACAGGCAAAGGCTAGTAGCACTCTAATGGCTTCCAATCTAGCTACAGGGGCAAAAGTTTCCTCAAAATCTATCCCTTCTATCTGATTATACCCCTTAGCCACCAATCTTGCCTTATTTCTCACCACCACACCAGAATCATTCATCTTATTCTTAAAGACCCACTTGGTTCCCACAATACTTTGATTTTTAGGTCTTTCTACTAACTCCCAAACATCATTCCTTACAAATTGATTCAATTCTTCCTGCATAGCTAAAATCCAAAATTCATCCGACAGGGCTTGATTGATGTTGGTGGGTTCAGTCATTGAGATAAAGGCAGAATGGTTTACTTCCTTCCTAAGTCCATGCCTAGTCCTAACACCTTCAGAAGGGTCTCCTAAGATCAGTTCTTTAGGATGAATCGAAGAATATCTCCAATCTCTAGGCAATGGGGTTTGAGGTTCTACCCTTTCCTCCAAATTTGTATTTCCAACTCCTTGGGTAACCTCAACAATCTCTTCATCTTCTACTTCAGATCTAGACTCCTTAGGATCAGATTCATCAAACACTATATGGGTTGTTTCTTCCACCACCAAAGTCCTCCTATTGAACACCCTAAAGGATTTCCCCACACTTGAATATCCTAAGAACACTCCTTCATCAGATTTGGGGTCAAATTTTCCTAAGGGTGACTTCCCGTTGTTCAGAATGAAAACCTTACAGCCAAAAACATGGAGGTGGGACAGATTTGGTGTTCTACCCTTAATGATCTCATAAGGTGTCTTGTTCAGTTTGACTCTCACATTCACCCTATTCAGCACATAACAGGCAGTGTTCACCGCTTCAGCCCAAAAGTATTTTGGAAGTGAATACTCAGCAAGCATGGCTCTAGCGGCTTCCACTAAGGTCCTGTTCTTCCTTTCAGCTACCCCGTTCTGCTGAGGGGTCCTAGGAGCTGAAAAGTTGTGACTAATCCCATGATCCTCACAAAAACTTCCAAATCTTTCATTTTCAAACTCCCCTCCGTGATCACTATGGATGGTAATAATCTCACATCCTAACTTCTTCTGAATCCAAGTAGAGAAAGATCTAAACTCATCATATGACTCAGATTTGTGTGACAAAAACTTAACCCAAGTGAACCTTGAATAATCATCAACAATCACAAAACCATAGACTCTCCCCCCTAAGCTGGCAGTGCTAATGGGTCCAAAGAGGTCCATGTGAAGAACTTCTAAAGGTCTAGAGGTGCTAATGTCCTTAACAGAGTGAAAAGAGGACTGGACTTGCTTCCCCAACTGACAGGCATCACACAGGTGATCCTTAGTGAACTTAAGCTTGGGCACACCTCTAACTAAGTCCTTTTGGGTGACTCTCCTAAGGGTTTTCATACTGGCATGACACAATCTCCTATGCCATAACCAAGACTCATCAGCAGCAGTTTTTAAGCAAATTGAATTATCAGATTTAATGCTACTTACATCCAGCTTGTAGACGTTGTTGATCCTTTACCCCTGCAAAACAACTTCATCATTTAAGCTTAAAATGCAGCCAGTGGGCAGGAATTTGATGCTGTATCCCTTGTCGCAGAGTTGACTGATGCTCAGCAGGTTGTGTTTCAGTCCATCTACAAGCAAAACATTATCAATCATAAAGTTCTTTGAATCACCAATTATACATGTGTCTACCACCTTCCTGGTGGTGTTATCTCCAAGTGTAACCTTGCCTCCAGCTCTGGCCTCCAGCGAAATGAACTGATTTGCATCTCCAGTCATATGTCTAGAACATCCGCTGTCCAGGTACCACATGCTCTCACGAGGTCTTGTGTGAGAGCACACCTACAAAATCATCAAATGTCAGTCTTAGGAACCCAAACAGGTTTGGGTTCCTTCTTATGAAAAGAAGAATGCGATGCATGCGTGCTGTGCTGTGCAACAGGCAGTTTGGGTCTCCACACCCAATGTGTACTACGGTGAACAGTACAAGTGTGTGATATGTGTCCTAACATGCCACATGAAAAACATCTAACACCAGGAAAAGGATTAACTAAACGTCGTGAGTGATAGTGCATCTTCCTAGTAGTGTATGAAACATGCTTTGATGAACTTGCAACAGAATTTTTAAAAGGTGGCGGTGCATAAAACTGTTCAAAGGTAGGCGGTGTTTTGTTATTTTCAAAAGCACTGATTTTCACTTTCAAAAACTCAATGTGTTTGTTTAAACTTCCAATTTCAAACGTTTTTGCACTTTCAATACTTTCTAACTTAGATGCCAAATCATTCACTTTCTTAAAAGCAAGTTCTAATTCATCATGCGATGTTTTTAACAAGTTATGCTCAACAATTAAATCAGAATGCTTTTTATTCAGTTCATCAAACTCATCTAGTAAAGACATGTGATTGCTATCAATGGTGGAATGATCCTTAATCAACACTTCATGCTCTTTTTGCAAAGTCAGATAATCTAGTTTCAAACTAGCATGGGTTTTCTTAAGCTTCCTATACGATGTATGAATCTTTTCAGAAACTTCAAATAACTGATCGTAAGTAAGCTCACATACCTCTTCCTGGTCCGACTGACCAGGGTGATCATCCGCCATCAGACACAAGTTTGTTTCCTCCTCTTCAGCTTCAGTCTCAGAAGAGTCGGATGCAGAGTCTGCCCAGAACGCCTTCTGAATCCGCTTCTTGTCCTTTCTAAACTTTGGTTTCTCCTCACCCTTCTCCTTGCTTGGGTGAGCTTTAAGTGTTGGACAATCAGCCTTAATGTGTCCAGGCTTCCTGCATTCAAAACAAACCGATTCAGATGAACCCTTAAAGTTTTTATTGAACTTACCCTTGTTCCACTTCTGATAGTTCTTATGTTTCTTCCTTAGAAAGCTTTTAAATTGCCTTGTGATTAAGGCAACATCATCGCTATCAGACCCGGAAGAGCTAGCATCTGAATCCTTGGCCTTTAGTGCCACGGTCTTCTCTTTCTTGCGTTCTCCTGCATCAAGTTGCCTTTGGTTCACTCCTTGCTCATAAGCAATGAGTGATCCAAGTAAGCTGTCAATAGAGTAAGTATTTAAATCTTTGGATTCAGTAATAGCAGTAATCTTAGCATCATAAGAAGCAGGCAAACATCTAAGAATCTTGTTCACTCTTTCGTAGTTGGTAAGTTCTCTACCTAAAGCATGCAAAGAGGTGACAATCTGAGTGAACCTTGTGTACATTTCTGAAATAGTCTCACTAGGTTTCATGCGAAAAAGTTCGTAATCATGTAACAAGATGTTTAACCTAGATTGTTTGACTTAAGTTGTACCTTCGTATGTTATACATAACCTATCCCAGATTTCCTTTCCCGTGGTACAAGTAGAAACACGCATATAGTCTTCAGATTTCAAAGCACAAAAGAAACAGTTCAAACATTTTGCATTCAACTGTGCTAAATCACGATCATCAAACGTCCAATCAGCAAATGGCAATTCAGTTTTCACATTGTTAATCATTCGAAAAGGTGGTTCGTATCCGTCCTTAACTAACATCCACATGCGATAATCAATAGATTGCAGAAAAGTAGACATGCGTGTTTTCCAAAAATCAAAAGGAATATTGTCAAACAACGGTGGTCTGGTAATGGAATAACCTTCAGCAGTATTACGATTATTACAGTTAGCCATTAGATCAAATTCAAAAGTTTTTAAACAGAAATTTTGAATCCCGCTCTGATACCACTTGAAAGTTCAAAAGGGATGTTAAGCCCTAGTGAACTAGTTCCGAGGCTAACCAAGAGGGGGGGTGAATTGGTTATTTAAAAATTTCACGATAACTACAAAAATCTTTTCGATACTTAGCAGCGGAAACAAGTAAACAATAACGAAAAGATCAACCAACGATATTCACCCAAGCAGTTTATATTGAAAAGTAAAATGCAAAACTGAATCAGAAAAGCAAACCAGATTTTATAGTGGTTCGGTCAACTTGACCTACGTCCACTCCCCGGAGCCTCCCCTCCGGGTATTGCACTAAACGAAAGTGACTCTCCTTTTGCTCCCACAGCAAGGCGGAGAAGCCTGTACAAAACACCTTCTTTTCACCACACGGTGAGGCAGAGAACCTGACCTCTTTTCGCTTCCTCCTGAAGCAGGCAGAGAACCTTCGAACTCCTTTTGCTTCCACCTGAAGCGGGCAGAGAACCCACGAACTCCTTTCGCTTCCTCCTGAAGCGGGCAGAGAACCCGGATCTTCTTGCGAACGATCCTCCCACGAAGAACACCGACTAGACGACAGACGACGAGCGGAGAGGACGACTCTGATCCGTGCTTGGAGCAACCTTAGTGAATCCCTCACTAACTCCCCCTCACAAGATCTCTTCTCTCTCTCCCAACTCTCTCTCTCTCTAGGATTTCTCAGGGAAGGAAGGCAGCAAAAGATTTTTCCAAAAATTGGAAAAAGTTCTTTTAAAGGAGGGCTTAAAATTTGCCCTAAATCTCAACTTGTCGGCCAAGATCGTCCAGGACGATCGGTAGCTCGTCCTGTACGATCAGTTCAAATTCAGCTATTTCAGCCTGGACGATCTGGCTCTTCTGGACGATCAGTAGAAAAAGTTGTTCATATCGTCCCGTACGATCCTGCGATCGTCCGGGACGATTAGTTCAAATTGAAGGAAATCGTCCAGAAGACAGTTCGGGTCGTCCAGAGAAATCTGTGCTGGACGACCAAAAAATGACTTGATCGTCCCGGACGATAGGGTAATCGTCCGGTACGATTAGTTCAAAAAGGCCCCAAATCGTCCTGTACATAGTTCTGGACGTACAGCTGAAATGCACAAGATGATCACGATCGTCCGGGACGATCCTACGATCATCCTGGACGATGTGATCGTATCAATTAAACATTAATTGCTTTCCTTAATTACCAGACTAATTTAGGCATGATTGTAGTGAATCGTCCAGGACGATACACGTATCGTCCGGGACGATCAGATCAAAATACTTAAAATAAAACTTGCCTAACTTAATCTGGCGGCTGAGAATTTCTGATTTGGGCATATCATCCCGTACGATCCGTAGATCGTCCAGGACGATCGGCTCAATCAGACCCTCTTAACTTAGTCGCCCTAATTAGGGTTTCTGTTTTAACTTGATCGTCCAGGACAATGTGGATATCGTCCAGGATGATCTGAACAAAATTGCAACAGAAACTCTAATTCACTCAATCTCTCCCCCTGAGTGTGTGTGTGCAAGGTTACTTAGCTAGGGAATCAGTTACATTACAATTGACTCAATAAAAGAAAAAATCATACATTTGACACACTTGGACCCGATCTTGAGTTGGCTTGAGTGGCTCGCGGTCTTTTGTGCCTGAAACAGATTAGCCAAGCAAAAACACACTGGAAACATGTTTGTCATCATCAAAACCAGATTTGCAACAATAACCTTCTTGGACTAACATCCACATGCGATAGTCTAAAGACTGTAAAAATATAGACATGCGTATTTTCCAGAAATCAAACGGTATGTTGTCAAATAAAGGTGGACGAGTTATAGAATAACCCTCCGCAGTGTTACGGTTACCAAATTGAGCCATGGATCTTACGTTTCTAGGTTTTCTAAAACACTATTTTGAAACCCCACTCTGATACCACTTAAAAGTACGAGATGCGCCAAGAGGGGGGGTGAATTGGTATTTTAAAAATTTAACCCTACACAAGAGTTCTAATTTTTTTTTTGTATTTTTAAAATATAACTCAACGAATAATGTGCGGAAGCAAATACAATGTTCATAACGATGATATTGATAATTCAATTTTAGATTTTACAACACAAGATTTAAATCATGATTTTTCACCAAGCAATTTAATATACTAATTAAAAGCATGAAAAGTAAAGTACGGTAAACAGGAAAAAATACACCAGAGATTTTTATAGTGGTTCGGTCACTTGACCTACGTCCACTCCCCAGAGTCCTCTACTCCGGGATTTGCACTAGTAAAAGTTGACTCTCCTTTTGCCCCCACAGCAAGGCGGAGAAGCCTTTACAATACTCACTTTCACCTCCCCCGGTGCGGCGGAATACCAAATGCTATGTCACCCTCCTCGTGACGGCAGCGAACCTTCTCCTTTTTCTCCCTCCTGGAGATGGCAGAGTACCTTGGTGATGTTGATCTTGAAGTGACTCTTCCCTCGAGAACTTTCTTGAAGCTTCCCAAAGCAACAAGAGGAGCAAAGCATGCAGCTAGCTTGGAGCCACCGTGTGATCCCCTCACACTACTTCTCCCTCACGCTCAAGCTCACCTTCACCTTCCTCTCTCAAGCCCTGGATCTCTCCAAAAACTTCTCTCTAACAAATCCCCTTCTTTTTCTCCAAGCCTCTCACAGCAAAAGGATAGATCAACAACTCCCTAAAGAAATTTTTAGTTGTTTTTATATCAGGCTTCAGAAAACCCTAAAAGTTTCAACTTTTACGTTTCTGTTTGTACAGTACGATTTATAATCGTACAGTACGATCAGTTCAATTACAGCTCCATCCAGTACGAGTACAGACGAACAGTTATCGAATTTTATTCATATTGTACTATATGATACGTATATAGTACAGGACGATACTGCTGATTCATACTGTTCGTATAGGATGAACTGTGTGACGATCCTCGGGATGAAAGAATTCGTCTCTATCAGTCATCCAGCACTCCTTGAGTCGTACAGTACGATTAGTGTTTTGCAGGAGATCGTCCTGTACGATACGAATATCGTCCATGACGAATAGAACAAAACTTCTTGGGATCGTCTGGTACGATCGCTGGGACGAAGGAAATCATCTCTAACGATCGTCCAGCACTCCACTAGTCGTACAGTACGATTAGTTCATTTTTTGATATCGTCCTGCATGATATGAATATCGTCCAGGATGAACAGAACAAAAAAAATCTTGGTTTCGTCTGGTACGATCTCTGGGACGAATGAAATCATCTCTGTCAGTCGTACAGTACGATATATGATCGTACAGTACGATCGACATATAAATTAGAAACCAATGTTTATTTCCTGATTATGGAGATAATTTTGGTAAGTATTAAATAATCGTACAGTACGATAGGTATCATACAGTACGATCAGTACAAGAAATCAAATTCAAAAACTTACCAAACTTATTCTGGCGGCTAGGGTTTCTCAATTATATCTTATCGTATAGTACGATATGGATCGTACAGTACGATTAGTTTGTAAACTTAATCATTCAAAAATTAGCCGTTAGCCTGAGTATTTTTAATTAATCGTACAGTACGATACAAAATCATATAGTACGATTTTCTTAAAAAAAATTTTAATCATTTAAAAAATAATTCTCCCCCTGTGTGTGTGCATGGTTGCTCCTTTCACATGCATGCTTCTATGGCAGACTCAAGAAAATAAAAATAAAGAAATAAAAATTACAGACTTTTCAACATCCTATTCTACCCAGTTTGAGTCTCCAGTAATCTTAAGCAGTGTGCATCTGACCTAAAATGTTAGTGCTCATATACAAGGATTAAGCATTTGTAATCTAAAGGATGTCTATATGGACTCAGTAAGTATTAGTTATCACCATCAAAATTAAGTGCTCAGGATCCTGGATTTCAACAAATATCATCTGGGATGATTAGTTATAAATCCTCATCATCCAATATAACTTTCTTGGATGACCCGATCGATGTACTAGATGATATGGTCGTATTTATACTAATCATATAGGTTGATAGACTTATTATCCTGGATGATCAGTTATATTAAAATCACCCAGCATAGTTATCCTGAATGACCCAACTGATATATTGGGCGATATTGGTCATTTTTGAACTAATCGTACAGGATGATAGACAAATCATCCTAGATGATTAAGACATTTTCAATAGATCATCCAGAATTTTCTCCTGGACGTTCTGAACTATATGCTGGATGATATTCCTGATTTAAAACTAATCGGCCAGGACGATCACAGAACCGTCCCAGATGATCAAAACAAACAATGTCTTCTAATCATCTAGAAGAACCAGATCATCCAGGTCAAAAGGGGCTAATTTACACTGATCATACAAGACGATCGCAGGATCATTCTGGACGATCTTTGATAGCAAGTTGAAATTTCGGGCAATTTTTGTGCTCTTCTATTTAAGCTCTTTTATTTGTTAATGAAAAGACTTTTTCCTACTATCCTCACCTGAGAGAGTCTTGAGAGGGAGAGGGGGAGCTTGGGTGAGAGAGAGAGGATCTTGTGAGGGAGAGTTTGTGAGGTGTTCACAAAGGTTTCTCCAAGCAAGGATTTGAGTCATCTTCTCTAGTCATCATCCCTTATTCCTTGGTGGCTCTGTGGGAAGTATCATCAGCAAGAAGATTGAGGTTCTCTGCCTTCTTCAGGAGAAAGCAAAACGAGGTAAGGTTCTCTACCTACTTCAAGAAGAAGTGAAAGGAGGTAAGGTTCTCTGCCTGCTTCTAGAGGAAGCAAAAGGAGTTTGGGTTCACTACCTTACCGAGGTTGGTTAAAAGGAGTTTCTGTAAAGGCTTCTCCATATTGCTGTAGGAGCAGAAGGAGAGTTACTGAGTTTTAATGCAATACCTGGAGGGGAGGCTCTAGGGAGAGGATGTAGGTCAAGTTGACCGAACCACTATAAAATTTAGTGTGTTCTTTCTTTTACTATTCTGTTCTTTAATTTTTGCACTTTACTTTCAAGTGGATGATCGTGTGATTAAAGTTATTTTTTTTGGATGATTAATCGTCTCCACATCAACGTGCAATTGCATTTATTTTAAAACATTCAAAAAGGTTTTTGAAATCATTTTTGCTTAAGAATTTTTAAAACTACCAATTCACCCCCCCTCCCCCCTCTTGGTTAGCCTCGGGCTAGTTCATACGGGCTTAACACCCCTAACGAACTTTCAAGTGGTATTAGAGCAGGTTTCAAAAATCAGGTTTTAAAGAACTTTTAAACTTATATCCATGGCTAATTTAGGTAACTGGAACATTGTAGAAGGGTATTCCATTACTTGATCACCCTTGTTTGATAACATACCTTTTAATTTTTGCAAAACTCACATGTCTACCTTTTTGCAATCGATCGATTATCGTATATGGATGCTTATTAAAGATGATAATTATGCACCTCATAGACTTGTTAATGGTGTTAAAACTGAACTTTCTTTTACTAAATGGACTCATGATGATAGGGACTTAGGACAACTTAATGTAAAATGTTTAAATTGCTTTTTCTGTGCGCTAAAATTGAAGATTACATGTGTGTGTCGACTTATACAACTGGTAAAGAAATCTGGGATAAATTATGTATCACTTATGAGGGCACAACTAAAGCTAAGCAATCTAGATTGAATATCTTGCTTCATGACTATGAACTCTTTCACATGAAACCTAGTGAGCCAATATTTGAATTATATACTAGGTTTACACAAATTGTCACATCCCTGCATGCCTTAGGAAGAGAACTCACAAACTATGAAAAAGTTAACAAAATTCTGAGATGTTAAGATAACTAAGATCACTGAATCCAAGAATTTAAACACTTATTCTATTGATAATTTACCTAGATCACTTATTATTTATGAGCAAGGAGCAAACCAAAGACAACTTGATACAGGTGAGAAAAAGGAGCAAACTGTGGCACTGCAGGTTAATGATACGGAGACTGATTCTTTTGGGTCTGAAAGTGATGATGTTTCCTTAATCACTAGGCAATTCAAAAGCTTTCTAAGGAAGAGACAAAAGCACCATCAGAAATGGAACGAAGATAAGAATAGCAAAAATTTTAAATGTTCTTCTGATATGGTTTACTTTGAATGTAGGAAGCCAGGATATATAAAAGTTGATTGTCCTACACTTAAAGCTCACCCAAGCAAGGTAAAGAGTGAAGAGAAGCCCAAGTTCTGAAAGGACAAGAAATAGATTCAAAAGGCTTTTTAGGCGGATTCTAAATCTGACTCCTCTGAGACTAAAGCTGAAGAGAAGACTACAAACTTGTGTTTGATAGGGGATGAACATCTTGGTCATTCTGACCAAGATGAGGTATGTAAATTAACCTATAATCAATTACTTGATGTTCTAAGAAAATACATTCATAATATAAGAAACTTATGAAAACTCATGCGAGCCTAAAATTAGAATTCTTGAATATACAAAAAGAGCATGAAGTTTTGTTTAAAGATCATTTTACACTTGATAACAATCACATGTCATTACTTGATGAATTTGATGTGTTAAATAAAAAGCATTCTGATTTAATTATTGATCATGATTCATTGAAAGCATCACATGTTGAACTAGAAATAGCATTCAAGGAATTAGAAACTCATGTATTTGATGTAGAGAGTAGGGAGCATGCATTGAGAGTGGAAAATTCAATTCTTGATAGTTCAAATAAATTTTTTGATATTAAATTAACTACTCTTATGAAAAATAAATAACCTCTATCACTTGAAGAATTTCATACAAAATCATCAAAACATGCATCATCCAAACCTAAGAAGAGGCACTCTCACCCATGTAGATTAGTTAACCTTTTTCCTGGCATTAGATGTTTCACTTATGGCATGTTAGGACATATCTCCCACACTTCCACTATTCACCATAGTACACATTGGGTTTGGAGGCCCAAATTACATGATTCATAATATAACACACATGCATTGCATTCTTCTTTCCATAACAAGGGACCCAAACTTGTTTGGGTTCCTAAATCTAACATTTGATGATTTTGTAGGGGTGCTCTCACATAAGACCTCATGAGAGTATATGAAACCTGAAGAACGGATGTTCAAGGCATATGACTGGAGTTGCAAGTCAATTCATTTTGCTGGAGGCCAGGGCTGGAGGCAAGGTCACTCTTATAGACAACACCACTAGGAAAGTGGTGGGCACAGATATAATCAGAAACGCCAAGAACCTTTTAATTGAAAATATTTTGCTTGTAGATGGACTGAAATATAACTTGCTCAGCATTAGTCAACTCTGTGATAAAGGAGTCAGCATAAAGTTTCTGGCAAACACTTGCATTATCAGCTTAAATAATAATACTATTTTGTAGCAAAAGAGGATCAATAATGTCTACATGCATGATTTAAATAACATTGAGTGCGCTACTTCATTCTGCATAAAAAATGCTGATGATGAGTCGTGGTTGTGGCATAGGAGGATATATCAAGCCAGCATGAAAACCTTTAGAAGAGTAACTCAAAAGGACTTAATTAGAGGTGTCCCCAAGCTTAAGTTCACTAAGGACCACCTATGTGATGCCTATCAACTAGAGAAATAAGTCCAATCCTTTTTCCACTCCATTAAGGATATCAACACCTCTAGACCTTTAAAAGTCCTTTACATGGATTTATTTGGACCCATTAGCACTGCCAGCTTAGGGGGATAAGTCTATGGATTTATGATTATCGATGACTACTCGAGGTTCACTTGAATTAGATTTATGTCACATAAAACTGATTCGTTTGATGAATTTAAATCTTTCTCCACTTAGATTCAAAAAAAGTTAAGTAGTGAGATCTTGACCATCCATAGTGATCATGGTGGAAAGCTTAAAAATGTGAGATTTGAAACCTTCTATGAGAAGCAAGGGATTAGCCACAACTTTTTAGCTCCTAGGACCCCTCAGCAGAATGGGATAGCTGAAATAAAAAATATGACCTTAGTGAAAACAACTAGAGCCATGCTTGTTGAGTATTCACTTCCAAAATACTTTGGGGTAGAAGTGGTGAACACAGCTTGTTATGTGTTGAATAGGGTTAATGTTAGGTCCAAACTGAATAAGACACCCTATGAGATTTTTAAGGGTAGAACACAAAACTTTTCTCACCTCCATGTCTTTGGTTGTAAGGTCTTCATTCTAAATAATAGGAATTCATCCTTAGGAAACTTTGACCAAAAATGTGATGAAGGAGTGTTCTTAGGATATTCAAGTGTAGGGAAATCCTTTAGAGTGCTTAACAAGAGGATATTGGTGGTGGAGGAGACTACTCTGCCTTTATCTCAATGACTGAACCCACCAACATCAATTAAGCCCTTTCTGATGAATTTTAGATCTTAGCTATGCAAGAAGAACTTAACCAATTTTTGAGGAATGATGTCTGGGAGTTGGTAAAAAGACCCAATGATCAAAGTGTAGTAGGAACCAAATGGGTCTTTAAGAATAAAAAGAATGATTCTGGTGTGGTGGTTAGGAATAAGGCAAAATTGGTGGCTAAGGGGTACAACCAAATAGAAGGGATTGATTTTGAGGAGACTTTTGGCCCTGTAGCTAGATTGGAAGCCATTAGAGTGCTACTAGCCTTTGCCTGTTATAAGGAATTTAACCTTTTTCAAATGGATGTCAAGAGTGCCTTTTTAAATGGGGTAATAAAAGAAGATGTATTTGTAGAGCAACCACTAGGTTTTGAGAGTTCCTAATTTCTAAATCATGTTTACAAATTAAAAAAAGGTCTTATATGAATTGAAACAGGCACCCAGAGCTTGGTATGAAAGGCTTAGCATATTCCTACTGAAAAGAATGATTATTAAGGGAAGCGTAGTCACCACCTTTTTTCTAAGGAAAGTAGGAGATGATTTACTCATTATCCAAATCTATATTTATGATATACTTTTTAGATCTTCTGATCAAAATTTATGTGATGATTTTTCTAAAATAATAAGTAAAGACTTTGAGATGAGTATGACAGGAGAATTGTCCTACTTCTTGGGGTTTAGCAAAAGGCAAATGGATGATGGAACTTATCTTAATCAATCAAAGAACATTAAGGACATCTTGAAGAAATATGAAATGGATAAAGCCAAGCAAATAAACACTCCCATGAGCTCCAGTGTCCAGTTGGATAAGGATTCAAATAGAAAATTTGTTAATGAAAAGAAGTGCAAAGAAATAATTGGATCACTGCTTTACTTAACTGCTAGCTGGCCTAATATAATGTTTAGTGTTTGTCCCTGGGCTAGATTTCAAGCTGATCCTAAAGAATCCCACCTGACTGCAGTTAAGAGAATCCTTAGATAAATCTTAGGGACCCAAAACTTAGGAATCTGGTATCCTAGGCACAGCACTTCTTTTGAAATTATTGGATATTTAGATTCTAATTTTGCAGAGTGTAGGGTGGATAAAAAGAGCACTTTTGGAACTTGCCAATTCATAGGACAGTCCTTAGTCTCCTGGTCTAGTAGATAATAAAACTCTATTGTACTTTTCACTGCTGAAGCTGAGTACATTGCCTTAGGAAGTTGTGTGGCCCAAGTTCTTTAATTGAAGCAAAAAATCTTGGATTTAGGATCACATGTTGGCACAATTTCGGTTCTATGTGATAACACTAGTGCCACCTACATCTCTGAAAATCCTATCCAACATTCAAGAACCAAACACATTGACATAAGGCTTCACTTCATTAGGACCATGTTACCAAAGGAGATATTGAGTTACACCATATAGCAACTGAAAACCAACTGGCTGACATCTTTACTAAACCACTGGTCTTTGACACATTCAGCATCTTAAGAACCATATTGGGTGTAATTGACATAAATGTATAAATTTGATTATTACTGAATTCTGAATTTTTTATCTTTATTTTTCTTTTATTTTTATTTGATTTGATTATATGTTTCTTTTCTGGTTTGTATTCTCTACTGATTTTTCTTTGTTGTTATTGTTTACCTGATTTGGTTATTTCTATTTATGTGTTTTCCTCTTGTTTTTTATTTACTGTTTATTTTCTTCAGAATCAGATAACTGCTCACTACTGTTGATAAACTTGATTACTAAATAAGAGTTTTTCCTTATTTTTATTTAGAAGCTTATAAGCAGTGATTGGCTCCTCTAAAACAGTTAAATGGAAGAAACATTGATGATTATTTTCTCTTCCTCTAACTCCTTTAATGGTGCATTTTTCTTTTTGAATAGAAATCTTTTTCAAAATTAAAAAGTTGGACTTTGAAATAGAGATCTTTTTTATCTTCCTACGGTAATCTATCTCATATGAGTAGTGTTCCAAATAATTGAATCATTTTTGTGTTTACTTAATCAAGTGGTTGCATTTATCATATGAGAATGATTCTATTTTGTGGATTACTATTCCTTATCTAAGAGAGTGAGTCATCTTTTCTTCTTTTATATCTGGAAGATAATCTCAATATTGAGATTCTTGTAGAGGTTTTAAAAGAAAGGAAGCTTGCCAAAAGATAAGCAAAATGCGTCAATCAGTTAAAAAAAAGGCACAAAATGAGCCCAATACTGAAAAGATGCGCAATGCTCGCCAATAAAATTGAAAAGATACACAAAGTGTATCAAAATCAAAACACAAAGTATGCCAAATAATTAAAAAAAAGGCACAAAATGAGCCCATAAAGAAATAAGCTTCCTCTTCTTTCAAATATTTAAAATCTTAGAAGAATTCATGTACCACTTAATATATTCAAACACTTGAGAGTGAAAATCATGATCTCTGATTCTCTAATTTGCAATACTATTTTATCAGATATTTTTCTGGAATATCGTAAGAAAGGATCATGTTTCTTATCTAACCTCTTCTCTTTTGAATTAGATCATTGTTTAAAAGGAATTTGAACCTGTAAGGTGTCCGAGGAAGGAGTTGCAAAAATTAATTTTCTAACTTTTCTAGATTCCAGCCCGTCGATTTCTTCTTATTGGCTTTTGAATCGAAAATTAAGGAAAAATTCTAATTTACTGGAGTAGATCGATTCAAAAAAAAATTAATTATTTTTTGTGGTTGTTTCCCTATTTTAATTTTTTTATTTTTCTTTTTTACTTTAATTTTGATTTTTTGTAGTTTTTGGGTCCCCTGATCATTCCTCTCCTTCCTTCATTTTTTTTTTTTTTGTTCACATCATCCTGGACGATCCTCACATCATCCTAGATGATATGATCAACTCATCCCCATCATGACCAATGGCTGATCTAAACCAATTATTCGTGATCATCCTAGATGATACACCTCATCATCCTAGACGATCCACATGGCAACAGTTGGACGACTTGAATTCCGCCCGACCGATTCCATTAATTACATATCATCCTGGATGATCTACCTTATCATCCTGGATGATACTTTTTGTCAAAAGTCATCTAGCTTGACTCCTCGGGATGATCATTTGATTCTAATCATCATGGATGATTTCTGATCACCCTTGACGATCTGACCACCTTTTTGACCAATCATCCAGGCCGACATTATTGCTGGAAATCATCCAGGATGATATCACGATCGTCCTGGATAATATTTGCAAATCTTTAAATTTAGCCCAAGTTCAAGGTTTTCCTCACTCTAATCTCCTTCCTCCTTTCATATCCTTCTTCCTTTCAATCAAGTTTTCCAATGGCCGTTGGCAAATGCTCCAAGATGCTTACTGGAAGCTCCTCAAGGGGAATTATGGATCCCCACTTCACTAAAGTAGTAGATCAGGCTGCTTACCTCAGGTATAAGACTACTGGCATCACTTCCTCTAAAATCATCAATCCTCACACCCTTATATACCTGGTACTCGATCTGTTTGCCCACACTACTCACACTTTCATTTTGACCCTAGCAGTTCCCTTTCATTTTGAACTCTTATATGAATTCTTCGCCAGTTTCCACATCAACTCTACCTATACTTCACTCCAATCCTATGTCACCAAATGACCTATAGAGATCACCTATTAGGACTGCCATGAACTCCTTCAACTTTCTATCACTGGAGAAAAGCTTCATCTCATTTCCTTAGATCCTGATTTCAACTGGAGTCTAATTAATCAGGTTCTAAGGAACACTAATGCCTCCTACCATGATGGTGCCTCTAGCTCATTGGTTAAAGATGCTTGGACCATCCAACATATCCTCAGAACTTCCATAATTCCCAAGGCTGGTGACTGGGTTCACATTACTTCCTTACTTTCTATCACCACCTACTCTATCATGACTCATAGGGAATTCAATGCTACCAATCTTCTCTTTTGTTACATTGAGCACTTAACTAGTATTAGGGATCCCGGACATTAGAAGTAAACCAAACTTTGCCCTAGGACACATCATTGCTCATGTCCTTGAAACTAAGTATAATATTTAGTATCCTACACCTCCAAATTATCCACCCTCCTTCTACACAAATAGCTCCTTCCATGTCCTTCACAGCACTAGTCTCCATCCAGAGCTCGCAGAGGCTGCAGAGATCGAGGAGGAAGCTATTCTTGCACCAGCTCCTCTCCGCCTGTAATCATCGTTGGATCAGCTGGTGGACAGATTTGACCAGTGGGAGGCCCGCTTTCACTCTTACATGATTGCACAGGAGCAGCAGCATGTGAAAGTTGTTGATTAATTCAATGTATATGTCACCCAGCAGCAATAGAAGCACGACCAGGATATGGTTTGATTTGGAGAGTAGTTCACCACCATCCATAAGCTTTTTCAACCACCACCACCTCCTCCTACACCTGATCAGGGTCCCTCCTACTTTTAGCTTGGTTGATTTTCCTATTTAGTTTTCTATGATGTTTTTGTTCTGTCGTTCTTCTCTATGTTATTATATATGATTTCTATTTATTTTTCTGTTTCCTCCTTTTTGAGATGCCAAAAAGGGGGAGTAGTGTCAGTGTTGTAATATTTTGTGCATGTTTTAGCGAAATCTAAATTTCTTATATTTAATTATTTTTTTTTTTTGGCATATGTGTTAATCTGTTTAATCTGCTTGATTTGAAACTGCCCAATAAATATTTGTCATCATCAAAAAGGGAGAGATTATTGTAAATCTGGACTCAAGAATTATAATTTTGATAATAATAAATATTTTTATTTATATTTAATTGCTTAACCTTTCTGGTCCATAAGATCAAGTGTAATTCAAGCTAGCTCAAGATTGGGTGTGTCTGTGTTCAAATGTAACATTTTTTCTTTCTTGAGTCAAATGTAATGTAATGGATCTCCAAGCTAAGTAACCTTGCACACACACACTCAGGGGGAGAATTTTAGTGAGTTAGAGTTCTTGTTCTATTTTGATCATATCATCTTGGATGATAGTAATATCGTCATGGACGATCCAATGAAGACAAGAACCCTAATTAGTGCAATAAAGTAAAGTCGGTCTGATTAAATAGATTATCCTGGATGATCCTCTATCAATTGGGACGATATGCTCAAATCAAAACTTCTCAGCCGCCAGACTTATTTAGGTACATTTTATTTTTAGGACTTCTATCTAATCATATAGGATGATACATTACAATCATGCCTAAATTAGTCAGGTGGTTAAAGAAAGTAATTAAGGACTGATTGATAGATCACATCATCATGGACGATCTTAATATTATCTGGGATAATCAGTTATAAATCCTCATCATCCAATATAACTTTCCTGGATGACCCGACCGATGTGTTGGATGATATGGCCATATTTGTACTAATCATACAGGATGATAGACTTATTATCCTGGACGATTAGTTATATTGAAATCGTCCAGCATAGTTATCCTGGATGATATTGATCATTTTTAAACTAATCGTATGGGACGATAGACATATCATCTTGGACAATCAAGTCATTTTTTACAGATCATCCAGACTTTTCTCTTGGACATCCTGAACTATGCGCTGGATGATATTCCTTATTTAGAATTAATCAGCCAGGATGATCACAGGTTCGTCCCAGACGATCAGAATAAACTATATCTTCTAATCTTCTAGAAGAATCAGATCATCCAGGACAAAAGCGCCTGATTTACACTGATCATATAGGATGATCGCAGGATCATCCTGGACGATATTTGACGGCAAGTTAAAATTTAGGGCAATTTTTGTGCTTTTCTATTTATGCTCTTTTGTTTGTTAATGAAAAGACTTTTTGCTACTATCCTCACCTAAGAGAGTCTTGAGAGGGAGAGGGAGAGCTTGGGAGAGAGAGAGAGGATCTTGTGAGGAGGAGTTTGTGAGCTGTTCACAAATGTTACTCTAAAAAAGGATTCGAGTCATCTTCTCCATTCATCATCCCTTATTCATTGGTGACTCTGTGGGAAGGATCGTCAGCATGAAGATAAAAGTTCTCTACCTGCTTCAGGAGGAAGCAAAAGGAGGTAAGGTTCTCTGCCTGCTTCAGGAGAAAGTGAAAGGAGGTAAGGTTCTCTGCCTGCTTCAGGAGGAAGTAAAAGGAGTTTGGGTTCTCTGCCTCATCGGGGTTGGTGAAAAGGAGTTTTTGTAAAGGCTTCTCTGCCTTTCTGTGGGAGCAGAAGGAAAGTCACTGAGTTTTAGTGCAATACCTGGAGGGGAGGCTCCAGGGAGTGGATGTAACTCATGTTGACCGAACCATTATAAAATTTGGGGTATTCTTTCTTTTACTATTCATTTCTTTAGTTTTTGCACTTTACTTTCTTATATATGATCGTATGATTAAAGTTATTATTTTGATTGATTAATTAACTCCACATCAATCTGCAATTGCATTTATTTTAAAACATTCACAAAGGTTTTCAAAATCATTTTTGCTTAAGAATTTTTAAAACTACCAATTCACCCCCCCCCCCCCCCCTCTTGGTTAGCCTCGGGCTAGTTCATACGGCCTTAACATCCCTAATAAAGTTTTAGAGCCATGTGTCCCAATCCAGACCAAACGGCACGAGTTTGAATCCAACAGATACTGCACGATTTGAGTTCGAGCGACGTGGAAGTTTCTAGGATGTTTGATCGTATGTTCAAAATGAAATGATATTATTATTTGCCCATAACGTTCAAAATACTCTTTCAATTTCTACAAAATTTGAAACATAAGCTCATGGAAACATAAATTTTCATCGCCTTGAGGTTTGAGGCTCCATACACTAAAAATTTTATTTAATTTCAAATTGAATTTTTAACTAAAAGTAAAGATATATCACCAACCAGTGGATATATTTTGATGATCTTGAACTCCTTTTTCTCCTGGTGATGTCCTCTCCAACTTTACTAAAGACTCCTCAAGCTGATTGTGGATGGAATAAAAGTTGTGTTTAAAACACCACTTTCTCTCCCTAGACCCCTCTTTCTTCACCAAAATGATGTTTGGAGGGTGATATTTGGTGGGGAAAAGCATAGAATGGCTAAAGGAGTTATTGGAGGAGTTGAGGGAGAAGTTTTGAGAGTTGGAGGCTACTGGAGGAGACGGAGAATATAATGAGGGAGATTTTGAGGGTTTTGGCCACTTGGAACCCTCATTCTTTGAAGGGAGGGCTTGGATATTTTTGGGAACTAGATTGGATGATTGTCAAGTCTCACAAGATATTAGAAGCCAGAGGAGAGGTTAGGAGGTGAGCGTGACCCATCTTGGTTCATAGGATGGGGGACCACACCCATTTCCCCCATTTGGCTAAGTCATGCCATGGCTTGGTTTAAGGGGTTGGCTTAAGCTCTATTTAAGAGGAAAATGTGCTGGTTAATAGTAGGATTGAGCTACATTTGGTGGAGAGAAAGCTTGCTTATGTGGCTTAACCATTTTAACTCTTCTGGAAGCTTATTTGACCATTTTACTTGTCAAACTAGACAATAGAGCTGAGGTGGTATCCAAGGGAGTGTATTTGGCTACGAGTGAGTGGCCAAATGTTTGGAGCCAAGGGATTGGAGCCTTGGTCAAATACAGGGAAATGTAGTGGCCTTTGACCCCTTGAATGTGTTGACTAGGTGAAATCAAGAGGGATTTGACTTAGGGAAGTATTGAACATGTTTAGGATGTCCAATTTAAAAATTTTGGGTAGCCAATTAGGTTTGAAATTAATTTGAGGATTAAATTTGACCTTGGTTGGGCGTACGATTGATTTGGTCAACCATGGTTAACTTGATCAACCTGGTCAAACCAAAGGATGGGGTTGGGCCCAATATATTCAAAATTACATTTTGGACTCAATGGAGGTGGTCTCATGTAATTGTGAGGTCTCCTTGCATGAAATGCATCTTTGGGTCCTTAAGGGGCATTTTGGTTAACCATGGTTGACTTGGTCAACATACTCAAACCAAAATTAGGTCTAGGCTCAATGCACTCCTAATGATGTTTAGGTTGCATTGGAAGGGTTCAATGGCTTGGTGTGATTGGGCCATATTGAAGTTTAGAGAAAACTTCAATTTGGCCCTTGAGGGATATTTTGGTCATTCGGGCCCCTTATCAACGTTGGGTCAAACAGGGTCCACCAAAGTGTAGTTTTGAATATGAAATGTCATAATATTGAATATGGACATGTTTAAAGGTTTTAGGGAAGGTCACAAGGTCATATTCCACAAGATGTAAAGTCTAGCGGCATAGGCTGTAAATATTTAAAGGTTTTGCAGCCTTTGAATTTTAATAAAGTTTCTAGGGTTAGTGATCTTTGATTGGCCTCAAATTTGGAGGGTTAATTTTAAGGACATGCCTAATCAATATGCATCTAATAGATTATTAATTATGTATCATTTGATTAGATTTTGAGGTGATTGAAAAATAACCCATAAGGGTATATAGGACATGAGCCTTTAACCTTGAATTTTGGTCTGGAATTTTGGATTTGAACTAGACTCTGGATTTAATTAATTGAGTTTGAGTTTTTTCAACCTCATGATAAGAATGAGTTTAATAAATGGACCCCTAATATGAGTAGTAGAATGAAGTTATAATGCACATTATGGTGTTGACCTAATGAAAAGGCCAAATCTGGGATTTTCATTTCAAGTAAAGGAAGAACCTAACCTTAGAGAATAAGGATTGAATAAATACTAGGGTAGTGCCACATAAGGCATGCTCCATCACTAGTGGATCTAATTCTAAGGTAAGGAAGCATGATGACTCACACCTAACCTTAAGGATTAGAAGCTAGAGTGGTGCCACGGAGGGCATTCTCCAGCACTAGCAGATGATCATATGAAAAGGAAGCCTGAGGCAGGGACTCACATCTGACCATAGAGGATTAAAAAGATTTTATTACTAGGGTAGTGCCACAAATGGCATACTCCATCACTAGTGGTTCTAATCCTAAGAAAAGAAAGCACAATGACTCACATCTAACCTTGAGGAGAAGAAAGCTAGAGTGATGCCATGAAGGGCATGCTCTACAACTAGCAAATAATTATATGGAAAAGAAGCCTGTGGTGGGGACTCATACCTAATCATAGAGAATCAAAATTGAATTAATACTTTGGTGGTTCCACAAAGGGTGTGCTCCACCACTAATGGATCTAATCCTAAGGAAAGAAATCATAATTACTCTTATCTAACCTTATGAAGAAGAATACTAGAGTGGTGCCACGAACGGTGTGCTCCACTACTAGTAGATGATTATAAGGAAAGGAAGCCTGAGGTGGGGACTCACACCTAACCATAGAGGATCAAAATTAAATTAATGCTAGGGTGGTTCCACAAACGGTGTGCTCCACCACTAGTGGATCTAATCCCAAGGAAAGAAAGCATGATAACTCACATCTAATCTTTAGAATTAGAAAGCTAGGTTTTTGGAAATTGAGATTTGGATAAATTTGATTCAATTTGATTCAGAACTTAAAATTTTATCATTGATTTAAAACTTGGATTACATCAAGCATAGTATTTCTTAAAGAAATGCTCATTGAACAGAAGCATCGGGTGATTTCCTTTATAATTAACTAGTTGGAATGAGCCACCTTCATAGACTATCTCTATAACAAAAGGTCATTCCCATGTTGTCTCAAACTTCCCACCAACCTTTTGGTGAGTTAAGATAAGCCTTCAAAGAACCAAGACAAAGTCACCTAATTGGAAGGATATAGGTCACACTAACTTATCATGAGCTTGAACCATTTAGGCCTTATACAACTCTAAGTTCTATTGAGCTTGAAGGTGACACTCTTCAAGGCCTTTGAGCTCTTCTAATTGGAGTATTACATTTCATTCAACTGTGATCTAATTATGTATGGTGATCCTTAATGAATAGATTTATACCTCCAAAGGGAGCATGACTTGAGACCCACACACCAGTGCAAATGGAATCAATTGGGTTAGGGTCCTATAAGTGGTCTGAAAGGCCCACAAGGCTTCCACCAACCTCTCATCCCACTAGTATTTATTGACATCTAAGGTCTATTTGATGATTTATACAATGGTCTTAATGAAAACCTCAGCCAACCAATTAGCCTGTGGGTTATAGATTGTTGAGTATCTCCAATCAATAATATGACATTTTATAAAATTATTTATTTTTATAGACTTGAATGTAGACTCTAAAAGTTTGTTAGGGATGTTAAGCCCTTATAAACTAGCCCGAGGCTAACCAAGAGGGGGGGTAAATTAGAAGTTTTAAAAAATCGTGAGCAAAAATAATTTTGAAAACCTTTTTGAATGTTTTAAAATAATTACAATTTTGCGATGATGTGAAGATGTTTAACAAAACAACACAATAACTTCAATCACAGATCATCAACAGAAAAGTAAAGTGCAAAAAATAATCAGAAGGAACACACCAAATTTTATAACGGTTCGGTCAACTTGACCTACGTCCACTCCCCGGAGCATCACCTCTAGGTATTACACTAAAATAAAGTGACTCTCCTTCTGCTCCCATAACAAGGCGAAGAAGCCTTTACAAAACTCCTTTTCACCAACTTGGTGAGGCAAAGAACCTGTACTCCTTTTGCTTCCTCTTGAAGCAGGCAGAGAACCTTACCTCGTTTCGCTTCCTCCTGAAGCAAGCAAAGAACCTTGGATCTTGTTGTAGACAATTCTTCCTTTAAATCACCAAGGGACAAGGGACGACTGGAGATGATGACTTGAATCTTTGCTTGGAGTAACCTTTGTGAACACCTCACAAACTCCCCCTCATAAGATTCTCTCTCTCACCCAAGCTCTCCCTCTCTCTCTCAAGACTTTCTCAGGAAAAGATAGTGACAAAAGATTTTCAATAGTAGTAAGAAGAACATCTTAAATATAAGGGCTCAAAAATAGCCCTAAATTTCAACTTGCCGTCAAAGATCGTCTAGGACAATCCTTCAATCGTCCTGTATGATAAGTGTAAATCAGCCCCTTTTGGCCTGGACAATCTGGTTCCTCTTAATGATTAAAAGTCATGATTTATTCAGATCATCAGGGATGATTCTACAATCATCCTGGACTATTAGTGTAAATCAGGAATATCATCCAGTAAATAGTTTGGGACATCTAGGAAAAAAGCCTAGACGATCAAAGGAAAATGACTTGATCGTCTAGAATGATATGTATATCATCCTGTACGATTAGTTCAAAAATACCTAAAATTGTCCGGCACATAATTCGGGTCGTACAGGACAACCATGCTGGATGATTTCAAAATAACTTAATTGAGCAGGATGATATCTCTATCATCCAGTATAATTAGTTCAAAATCAGGAATATTGTCTAGTAGACAGTTTAGGTCGTCCAGGTGAAATATACTGGACGGTCAAGATTTCTAATTGATCGTCCAAGATGATCTTATGATCATCTAGGATGATATGATTGAATCAATTAAACCTTAATTAATTTCCTTAATCATCTAACAAATTTAGGCATTATTGTAATGGATCATCCAAGATAATATGTGGATCGTCCTGTACGATCAGACCAAAATACTAAAAAAAACTTACCTAACTTAGTCTAGCAGCTGAGAATTTTTTATTTGAGCATATCATCCTATACAATGGGGGTATCATCTAGTACGATCTGGTTAATCTTACCAACTTAACATGGCAGCCCTAATTAGGGTTTCTATTTTTAATGGATCATCCAGGACGATATGACTATCATCCAGGACGATATGACTATCATCTAGGACGATATCAACAAAATTTTGAACAAAAACTCTAACTCACTAAAAATCTCCTCCTGAGTGTGTGTGAAAGGTTATTTAGCTTGGGAATCCATTACATTACACTTGACTCAAGAAAGGTGAAAAAATTATATTAAACCTGAAACACAAATAAACATACTCGATCTTGAGCTGGTTTGAATTGTAATTGATCTTGTGAACCTGAAAGGTTAGGCAGTCAAAAGAAAAAGAAATGTTTGCTATCATCAAAATCATAATCTTTGAATATAGATTTGAAATAATCTCTCCCTTTTGATGATGGTAAATATTTGTTCGAGAATTCTAAATTCAGTAAAGAAAAATAGAGCCATGAAAACTAAGGAATACAATTTCTATTAGCTAGGCAAAGAGTACGAGAACACTGAACATTGATAATTCAAATAGTATAATGACCCAGAACAGAAACTACTCCCCCTTTTGACATCTCAAAAAGGGGAAAAAGCACATAGACACATAAAAAAAAGTACGAAATAAAAAAAATAGAAAAAGCCATCAAACTAGTAAAAAGGGGGATCCTGATTAGATGGAGAAGGAGGTGGTGGTGGCTGAAACAGACTGTGGAGGGTGGAAAACTGTTCTCCAAACCAGACCATGTCCTAGTCGTGCTGCTATTGCTACTAGGCTACATAGGCATTAAATCAGTTCACATCTTCAGCATGCTGCTGCTCCTGGGCAACCACTTAAGAGTCAAAACGGGCCTCCCACTGGTCAAACCTTTGCACCAGGTGATCTAATGGTGATTCCATATGGAGAGGAGCAGGTGCAGAAGGTTCAAGAGCATCTTCTTCCTCTTCTCCCTCAACATCCATATTGGGCTCCGGATGAAGACGAGTACTGTGTAGAACATGAAAAGAATTATTGGAGTAAAAGAAATGAGGGACATTTGTTGGAACTAGATATTACATATTATATTTTATTTCAAGAGCATAGGCAATGAGGTGTCCTAAGGCTAAGTTGGGATGTCTCCTATGGCCCAAACTGTAATAATAGTGAGGTGTTCGATGTAGCAAAATAGGAGATCGGTAACATTGAAATCACGACGGACCATGATGTAGTAGGTAGTCATGGAGAGTAAAGGGGTAATGCGGATGTGGTCCCCAGCCTTTGCAATGATAAAGGAGTGAAGGACATGCTGGATTATCCTAGCATCCTTCACTAAGGAAGAGCAGGCATTATCATGTTATGGGGCATTGGTGTTCCTAAGAAAGTGATTGGCGACACTCTAGTTAAAATCAGGAACAGAGGATAAAAGATGGAGCTTATCACCAGTTATAGACAATTGGAGAATATCATGAAAGTCCTTGGTGGTCAATTCTACAGGGAGTCAAATAACATAAGAGCGGAGGGCGGTGTAAGCAGAATTAATGCAAAGATTTGCAAAGAAAATAACGAGAAGCTCAGTGCTAAATGGAAAAGCTAGTGTCAGAATAAAAGTGAGGGAGGTGTGAGTGAAAAGGTTCAGTACCGAATATGTGAGAACGCATGGATTTATGATTTTAGACTAAGTAATTCACACATCGAGATAGCACTGGAAGGCAACCTGATCGGCTACATCAGCAAAGCGGGGATTAACACTCCCCCAGGAGGAACTAGCACCCTGTTGCCTAGATCTCTTGCCACCAGCCATAAGAAGATGATTGTATGAGAGTAGAAAGGAAAGTGTGGTTAAATAATGGCTCAAACCAGCCATTTAAATAGAAATCAGCCATATCGTCCATGACGATTGCAGGATCGTCTAGGACGATAGGTAATAAAAATTGCATCTAGGACAATTGGTCAAAAAGGCGGTCGAATAATCTAGGACGATCAGATATCATCCAAAATGATTAGACACAGAAGATCATCCCGAGGAGTCAAGCTGGATGACCATTGATGAAAAGTATCATCCATAATGTTTTGGTGGATTGTCTACGATGATATATAATAAATGAATCGGATGGGCCAAATTTAAATTGTCCAACAGCAGCCACGTGGATCATCCAGAACAATGAGGTGTATCATCCAGGATGATCATCTATAATTGGTTCAGATCAGCCGTTGGATGAAGATGGGGATGATTTGATCATATTGTCGAGGATGATGTGAGGATCGTCTAGGACGATGTGAACAAAAAATGAAAAAAATGAAGGATGGAGAGGAATGATCAGGGGACCCAAAAATAAAAAAAATCACAATCAAAGCAAAGGGAGAAAAATTAAAAAAATAAGCAGGAGGATACAAAAATAAAAATCAATAAGGATTTTTTTTTAATCAATTTGCTCAAGTAAATAAGAATTTTTTCTTAATTTTCAATTCAAAAACCAATAAGAAAAAAATTGAGAATGCTAAAATCTAGAAAAGTTAGAAAATCAAATTTTGTAACTCCTACCTCGGACACCTTGTAGGTTCAAATTACTTTCAAATAAAAGTCTAATTCAGAAAAAAAGAAATTAGATTTAAAAAGAGATCTTTTCAAGCCTCGTTCTAGAAAAATATTTGATAAAATAGTATTACAAAGTAAGGATTCAAAAATCATGATTTTCAATCTCAAGTTTTTTAAAGTATTAAGTGGCGAATAGATTTTTCTAAGACATTTAAAGATCTGAAAAAGAAAGAAAGCTTATTTCTTGATGGGCACATTTTGTGCCTCTTTTTTAATTTATTTGGCGTAACTTACACATCTTTTGATTTTTGATACACTTTGTGTATCTTTCTATTTTTATCGTCATTATGCATCTTTTCATTTTTGGGCTTATTTTGTGCCAATTTTTATTTCTTTTGCAAGCTTGCTTCCTTTCATAATCTTTAAAGAATCTCTGTTGTGAAATTATCTTCCAAACATAAGATAAGAAAAAACTCACTCACTATAATAAGAGGAGTAATTCACAGAACAAAATTATATTTCATATGACTAGTGCAATCACCTGATTAAGAAAAATATAACAATGATTTAATGCTTTGAAAACACTATTCATATGAGATAGATAATTATAGGAAGATAAAATAGATCTCTATTTCAAAAACCAACTTTTTAATTTTGAAAATAATTTTTATCTAAAAGGAACAATACACCATTAAAGGAGTTAGAGGAAGAGAAATAATCATCAATATTTCTTCTCTTTAACTATTTCAGTGAATTCAATCACTGCTTACAAGCTTTCAAACTAAAATAAGGCAAAACTCTTAGTTAGAAATCCATTTTATCAATAGTAGTGAGCAGTGATCTGATTCTAAAGAGAATAAATAGTAAATAAATAAAAAGAATAAAACCCATAAAAGGAAATAACTAAATCTTATAAGCAAATCAAATAAATAAAAATTAGCAGAAAAATAAAAAACCTAAAAAGAAACAGACAATAGAATCAAATAAAAGCCAAAAGAAAAATAAAAAATAAAAAATTCAGAAATCAGAAATAAGTAAATTCATATATTTATGTCAATCACACCCAATCTAGTCCTTAAAATGCTAAATGAGTCAAAGGCCAGTGGTTTAGTAAAGATGTCAGCCAGTTGGTTTTCAGTTGCTACATGGTGTAGCTCAATGTCCCCTTTGGTAATATGGTCCCTAATGAAGTGATGCCTTATGTCAATGTTTTTGTTTCTTGAATATTGGATAGGATTCTTAGAGATGTAGATGGCACTAGTGTTATCACATAGAACTAAAATTGTGCCAATAGATAATCCTAAATCCAGAATTTATTTCTTCAACCAAAGGACTTGGGCCACACAACTTCCTAAAGTAATGTCCTTAGCTTTAGCAGTGGAAAGTGCTATAGAGTTTTGTTTTTTTACTGAACCAGAAGACTAAGGATTGTCCTATGAATTGGCAAGTTTCAGAAGTACTTTTCTATCCACCCTATACCCTACAAAATTAGAATCAGAATATCCGATAATCTCAAAAGAAGTGTTGTGTCTAGGATACCAGATTCCTAAGTTTGGAGTCCCTAAGAGATATATAAGAGTTCTCTTAGCTGTAGTCAGGTAGGATTCTTTAGGATCAGCTTAAAATGTATCACAGAGATAAACACTAGATACTATATCAAGTAGGCTAGCAGTCAAGTAAAGCAATGAACCAATTATTTCTCTGTACTTCTTTTAATCAACAGATTTTTCATTTAAATCCTTATCTAACTGAACAGTCGAGCTCATGGGAGTGTTTATTAGCTTGGCTTTATCCATTTCATATTTCTTCAAGATGTCCTTAATGTACTTTGATTGATTGATAAAAGTTCCATCATCTATTTTCCTTATGCTAAACCCCAAAAAGTAGGACAATTCTCCCATCATACTCATCTCAAACAACTTACTCATTATTTTAGAAAAATCATCACATAACTTTTGATCATAAGATCCAAATAGTATATCATCGACATAAATTTATACAATGAGTAAATCATCTCCTACTTTCCTTAGAAAAAGGGTGGTGGCTATGCTTTCCCTAACAAACTCTCTTTCTAGTAGGAATGTGCTAAGCCTCTCATACCAAGCTTTGGGTGTATGTTTCAATCCATATAAGGCCTTTTTTAATTCATAAATATGATTTGGATATTAGAAACTCTCAAAACCTTAGGGTTTCTCTATAAAGACATCTTCTTTTATTACCCTATTTAAAAAGGCACTCTTGACATCCATTTGAAAAAGCTTAAATCCCTCATAACAGGAAAAGGCTAGGAGCACTCTAATGGCTTCCAATCTAGCTATAGGGGAAAAGGTCTCCTCAAAATCAATCCCTTTTATTTGGTTGTACCCCTTAGCCACCAATCTTACCTTATTCCTAACCACCACACCAGAATCATTCATTTTATTCTTAAAGACCCATTTGGTTCTCACAACACTTTGTAACTCCCAAACATCATTCCTCGCAAATTGGTTAAGTTCTTCTTGTATAGCTAAGATCCAAAATTCTTTAGAAAGGGCCTGATTAATATTAGTGGGTTCAGTCATTGAGATAAAGGCAGAATGGTTTACTTCCTTCCTAAGTCTATGCCTAGTTCTAACACCTTCAGAAGGGTCTCCTAAGATCAGTTCTTTAGGATGACTCAAAGAATATCTCCAATCTCTAGGTAAATTATTTTCAGGTTCCACCCTTTCATCTAGATTTATAGTTTCTACTCCTTAGATAATCTCTTCTATTTCATCTTCTTCCTCAGCTCTAGACTCCTTAGGATCAGATTCATTAAACACCACATGAGTAGTCTCCTCCACCACCAATGTCCTCTCCTTAAACACCCTAAATGATTTCCCCATACTTGAATATCTTAAGAAAACTCTTTCATCAGATTTTGGGTCAAATTTTCCTAAGGAAGATTTCTCATTGTTAAGAATGAAGACCTTACACCCAAAGACATGGAGGTGGGACAGGTTTGGAGTTCTACCCTTAATGATCTCAAAGGGTGTCTTATTCAGATTGGATCTAACATTCATCCTATTCAACACATAATAGGTTCTATTCACTTCTTCTGCCTAAGAGTATTTTAGAAGTGAATACTCAACAAGCACGGCTCTAGCGGCTTCCACTAAGGTCATGTTCTTTCTTTCAGCTATTCCATTCTGCTGAGGGCTCCTAGGTCCTAAAAAGTTGTGGTTAACCCCTTTCTCCTCACAAAAAGTTCTAAATCTCACATTTTCAAACTCTCCACCATGATCACTATGAATGGTCAAGATCTCATAACCTAACTTCTTCAGAATCCAAGTGGAGAAGGATTTAAATTCATCAAATGACTCAGCTTTCTGTGACAGAAATCTAATCCAAGTGAACTTCGAGTATTCATCGATAATCACAAATCCATCGACTTTTCCCTCTAAGCTGGCAGTGCTAATAAGTCCAAATAAATCCATGAGAAGGACTTCTAAAGGTCTAGAGATGCTGATGTCCTTAATGGATTTGACTTATTTCCTTAGTTGATAGGCATCACACAGGTGGTCCTTAGCGAACTTAAGCTTGGGGATACCTCTAACTAAGTCCTTTTGGGTTACTCTTCTAAAGGTTTTCATGTTGGCATGACATAACCTTCTATGCCACAGCCAAGACTCATCAACAGTAATTTTTAAGCAAAATAAAGCAGCACATTCAATGTTATTTAAATCAAGCATATAAATGTTGTTGATCCTCTTGTCCTACAAAATAGTGTTATTATTTAAGATTATAATACAAGTGTTTGCCAAAAACTTTATGCTGAACCCTTTATCACAGAGTTGACTGATGCTGAGCAAGTTGTATTTTAGTCGATCACAAGCAAGATATTTTAAATTAAAAGGTTCTTGGAGCTTCTGATTATACCTGTACCCACCACTTTCCTGGTGGTGTTGTCTCTAAGAGTGAACTTGCCTCCAGCCCTGGCCTTCAGCGAAATGAATTGATTTGTATCTCCAGTCATATACCTTGAGCATCCGCTATCTAGGTACCACATGCTCTCATGAGATCTTGTGTGAGAGCATCCCTAAAAAATCATCAAACATCAGATTTAGAAACTCAAACAAGTTTGGGTTCCGTCTTATGAAAAGAAGATTGCAATGCATGTGTGTTATATTGTGAATCATACAATTTGGGCCTCCACACCTAATATGTACTATAGTGAATAGTGCAGGTGTGGGAGATATGTCCTAACATACCACATGAGAAACATCTAATGCCAGGAAAGGATTAACTAATCTACGGGGGTGATAGTGCCTCTTCCTAGGTTTGAACAATGCATGTTTTGATGATTTTGAATGAAATTCTTCAAGTGATGGAGGTTTATAAAATTGTACAAATGAAGGAGGCATTTCATTAGTCTCAAATGCACTAATTTTTATACTTAGAAATTCATTTTCCTTTTTAAGACTTGTAATTTTAAATTTCATTGCATGCTCACTATTATCTAAATCCAATGCCATGGTGTCTAGTTCTTTAAACGCTTTTTCTGAATCAGCATGCAATGTTTTCAAATGAATCATGCTCAACAACCAACTTAGAATGCCTTTTATTTAACTCATCAAATTCATCAAGTAATGACATATGATTTCTATCAAGTGTAGAATGATCCTTAAGCAAAACTTCATGCTCTTTTTGCAAGTTTAAGAATTCCAATTTCAGACTAGCATGTGTTTTCTTAAGTTTCTTATATGATGAATGGATTTTTTCAGAAATATCAAGTAATTGTTCATAGGTTAGTTCACATACCTCTTCTTAGTCAAACTGACCACGATGTTCATCCGCCATCAAACACAAGTTTGTCGTCTCCTCTTCAGCTTCAGTCTCAGAGGAGTTAGATGCAGAATCAGCCCAGAAAGCCTTTTGAATCCACTTCTTATCCTTCCTAAACTTGGGTTTCTCCTCACCCTTCTCCTTGCTTAGGTGAGCCTTAAGTGTAGGATAATCAGCTTTTATATGTCCTGGCTTTCTGCATTCAAAGAAAACTGTATCAGAAGAATCTTTAGAATGTTTGCTAAACTTACCTTTGTTTCATTTCTGATAGTTCTTCTTTTTCTTCCTTAAAAAGCTTTTGAATTTCCTAGTCATTAAGGAAACATCATCACTTTCAAACCTAGAAATATTAGTATCCGAATTATTCGCCTTCAGCGCCACAGTTTACTCCTTCTTCTCACATGCATAAGATATCTTTGGTTCACTCCTTGCTCAAAAGCAATGAGTGATCCAAGTAAGTTATCAATAGAATAAGTGTTCAAATCCATGGATTCAATAATCACAGTTATCTTGGCATCATAGGAAGAAGGCAAACATCTCAATATTTTGTTAACTTTTTCATAGTTGGTGATTTCTCTTCCTAAGACATGCAAGGCGGTAACAATTTTTGTAAACCTAGTATACATTTCAGATAACGACTTGCTAAGTTTTATGCGAAAGAGTTCATAGTCATGAAGCAAGATGTTCAACCTAGATTGTTTAACCTTTGATGTGCCCTCATAAGTGATACACAATTTATCCCAGATTTCTTTGCTAGTTATACAAGTAGAGACATGCACGTAATCCTCAGATTTTAATGCATAGAAAAATATTTAAGCATTTTGCATTTAGTTGTACTAAGTTCCTATCATTATGAGTCATTTTAGTAAAAGGAAGTTTAGTTTTAATACCCTTAACAACTCTAAAGGGTGAATCATAACCATCTTTAACAAGCATCCACATGCAATAATCAATTGATTGTAAAAAGGTGCACATACGAGTTTTCAAAAAATCAAAAGGTATGTTATCAAATAATGGTGGTCGAGTAATGGAATACCCTTCCGCGGTGTTTCCATTTCCAAAGTAAGCCATGGATCAAATTGAAAAGTTTTTCAAAACTTGATTTTATGAATCCCACTCTGATACCACCTAAAAGTTTGTTAGGGATGTTAAGCCCTTATGAACTAACCTGAGGCTAATCAAGAGGGGGGTGATTTGGTAATTTTAAAAATTCATGAGCAAAAATGATTTTGAAAATCTTTTTTAAAGTTTTAAAACAATTACAATTTCACGATGATGTTAAGATGTTTAATGAAATAACACAATAACTTCAATAACACGATCCTCAATAGAAAAGTAAACTGCACAAAATAATCAGAAAAAACACACCAGATTTTTTAGTGGTTCGGTCAACTTGACCTACATCTACTCCCCGGAGCCTCCCCTCCAGGTATTGCACTTAAATAAACTAACTCTCCTTTTGCTCCCACAGTAAGGCGGAGAAGCCTTTACAAAACTCCTTTTCACAAACCCGGTGAGTTAGAGAACCCAAACTCCTTTTGCTTCCTCCTAAAGCAGGCAGAGAACCTTACCTCATTTTGCTTCCTCCTGAAGCAAGCAGAGAACCTTGATCTTCTTATAGATAATCCCTCATTCAGAGCACCAAGGGATAAGGGATGATGACTGGAGATGATGACTCGAATTCTTTCTTGGAGTAACCTTTGTGAATACCTCATAAACTCCCCCTCATAAGATTCTCTCTCTCTCTCTCCCAAGCTCTCCCTCTCTCTCACAAGACTCTCTCAGGAAAGGATAGTGGCAAAAGATTTTTAACAGTAGCAAGAAAAAGATCTTAAATAGAAGGGCTCAAAAATTGCCCTAAATTTCAACATGCCACCAAAGATCATCCAGGACGATCCTTCGATCATCCTGTACGATCAGAATAAATCAGCCCCTTTTAGCCTGGACGATCTGGTTCCTCTGGACAATTAGAAGTCATGGTTTATTCAGATCATCCGGGATGATTCAGCGATCATCCTAGACGATTAGTATAAATTGGGAATATCATCCAGTAGACAATTTGGTACATCCTGGAGAAAAGGCTGGACGATCAAAGGAAAATGATTTGATCATCCAGGATGATACGTATATCGTCCTGTACGATTAGTTTAAAAAAGCCCAAAATCATCCGGCATAGTTTGGGTCATACAGGACAACCATGCTGGATGATTTCAAAATGACTTAATCATCCAGGATGATATCTCTATCATCTTGTATGATTAGTTCAAAATCGGGAATATCATTCGACAGAGAGTTCGGGTCGTCCAGGTGAAATACACTGGACGGTAAGGATTTCTAATTAATCGTCCAGGATGATCTTGCGATCGTCTAGGATGATATGATCAAATCAATCGAACATTAATTACTTTCCTTAATAACCTAATTAATTTAGTCATGATTGTAATGAATCGTCCGAGATAATATATGGATTATCCTGTACAATTAGACCAAAATAATAAAAATAGAAACTTGCCTAACATAGTCTGGTGGCTGAGAATTTTTAATTTGAGCATATCCTCCTGTACGATGGGAGTATCGTTAAGGACAATCTGCTTAATCAGACTGACTTAACATGGCTAGCCTAATTAAGGTTTCTATTTTCAATGGATCGTCTAGGATGATATGACTATTGTCAAGGACAATATGAACAAAATTTTGAACAGAAACTTTATCTCACTAAAACTCTCACCATGATTAAGTATGTGCAAGGTTACTTAGCATGGGGATCCATTACATTACACTTGACTCAAGAAAGGTAAAAATAATTTAATTGAACCTGAAACGCAAACAAACTGACTCGATTTTGAGCTGGCCTGAATTGCAATTGATCTTCTGAACCTGAAAGGTTAAGCACTCAAAAGAAATAGAAAAGTTTACTATCATCAAAATCATAATTCTTGAATCCAGATTTACAACTTAATCATTATCAAATATAATCATGTAGGGTACACTAAATTCATATATGATATGGTCATGAAAGTATTTTATGACATGGTGTGATTTTACGTGGCATAAGGGAACTACTTCCGCCCACTTAGAGAAATAATATGTCGAAGCTAAAATGAAGAGATGTCCCCTTATAGAAGGAGGGCTAATATGCCCAATTACATCCATGCCCCAACTCTCGAAGGGACACAAAACTATCATGGGATGTAAAATTTTAGGTAGCTGATGTAAAACCACACCATGAACTTTACATTGATGACAATATTTTGCAACATTCATGCAATCGTCAATCATCATGGGCCAATAATATTTAAGTCTTAAAATTTTCATTTTTATCTTAGGATCTGATTGATAAGCACCGCATTATCTGGAATGAACCATATTTACGATCTTGAGGGCCTTTTATTTGTACAGATAATGTAGCCACATCTGATCAAACAATTGACAGCACAGTGTGTTATTCACATATGCATATGAGAGGGAACATTTCTTGATTTGATTGGCAAGGGACCTATCATGAGGAAGCTTGCCATCTTAAAGATAATCGATGAGTGGTTGCCTTTATCACCTTCTACATTAATTGTTAAAGAGTTAGATAGGACTTAGGAGGATTCCTTGCTGATGCACTCCAAATTTATAGGCTCTAGGACCTGGCGACACTGAATTCCTATAGAAATGGAGACTTCTTTCGGGTAGGAAAATTCCTTTGCGAGCTTTTCTAAGACATCCACCATAGAATTGCTTCCATGGGGAATTCTACATATAATTAAAATAGAAATTTGCTCGAGAAAGTGATTTATGTGCTGATGATACTTCAAGAGTTTTAGATTCAAAATATTATAGGTTCCTACAATCTGGTTGATAACCAGCTAAGAATCACCAAAGATTTTAATTTCTTATATGTCCATTAGTATTGCAAGTTTTAAACTAATTATTAGATCTTTGTACTTAGCCTCATTATCTGTGCAGAGCTCTGATAAATGATATCAGAAATGCATCCTTCCTTTTTTAGTGTTATGAAAATTAGGCCAATTATGGCTTTTTTTGGATGGTAGATTTCAGTGCATTGCTTCACTGTGAGGATGTTATTCCATTAAAATAAAATTCCCAGACACGATCATTTGATTCTTTAAAACTTATGATTTATTCATTAGATAAATCATCATTCAGAGGAGATTCTGCCAGCAGCTGGTGTGCTGTAAGGAAATTAGTAATAGACTATCCTTTCATAGCACATACGGGAATAAAAGTTATTTCACATTAAAAGAAATATCATAGACCAACATTCTAGACATCCTAACAACGAAAGTCAGGTCATAAGAAATTGCAACAGATTCACTCTTGAAATTAAGCTTACCTAATAAGAAAACATGTAGTGCCTTAGCTTTTAGGCTGCAAAGACTAGAGTAAGTCAAAGCTTCTCAATGGAAGGATACCAGAATTTCATAGGGAGAAGTTGTCGGCTCTGATAGTAGAGGGCATTTTATTTTCCCTAATCATTGATTTGAGCCAACAAGGCACTAAGCGACTCATCTAAAGTCGTGGTGTAGAGGATAAGAGGCTTCCCTAGAATAGGTGCTACCAACAATGGAGGATTAGTAAGAAATTATTTGATATTCTCAAAGGCACTATGACATTTCTATTTCCATATGAATTTGATATACTTTTTAGCTAAGACAAAGAAGGGCTGACATCTTCTAGAGAGATTAGAGATAAACCTCCTTAAATATGCCAACCTACCTTGAAGGACCTTAATTGAGTAAGGTTTCTAGGAGGCATCATATATAAGATGTCTTCTATCATAACATGATCAATTTTAACTCCACGGTGCCTCACTACGAAGCCAAAGAATTTTCTTAAAGTAGCGTCGAAAGCAGAATTTAAGGGGTTCATTTTGAGGTCGTAGCAGTGCAATTGCTCGAAGATATATTTAAGTCATAAATGTGAGTATCTTTGACTTTTCTCTTAATGACCAAATTATTAATGTAACATCCTACTTGATTATGAATTAATTCATCAAAAATTTAGGTCATCACCCGCTGGTAGGTTACACCAGCATTTTTTAGACCAAATGACATCACCTTATAACAAAAGATCCCTATAAGAGTTATAAATGCAGTGTTCCACTCTTCTTCTAGGCCCATCTTGATTTGGTTATAACCAGACGAGACATCCATAAAGGAGAAAATGATATGTGAAGAGTCAATGTCCTCCATGAGCTTGGGTATGGGTGAAGGAAACTCACCCTTGGGACATGCTTTATTTAGATCCCAATAGTCGACATAGAGTCGAATTTGACCATTCTTCTTTCAAACTGGTACAACACTAGCTACCCAAGAGGGATATTGTTCCTCTGAAATAAATCTATCCTCAACCAATTTCTTGAATTCAAAAATGACGTGTTGATTGATTTCTAGATACATGCGTCAAGAAGCTTGCTTAACAGGAATGGCATCATGGCAAATTCTAAGTTTATAAACTACTACATTAGCGAACAAGCCTAGCATTTCATTATACGTCCAGGTTGAAAGTTCGATGTGTGCCAAGAGGGGGGGTGAATTGGTATTTTAAAAATTAAATCCTAAAAAGAGTTCTAACCTTTTTGTAGATTTTTCTTTTTCACCTTTTTTTCTTTTAAATGTTAAATCAGAAAAACTAAACTGATCAAATGCGGAAGTAAAAGACACATTCACAATTATGATGATGGTGAGATAATTTTAAATATCACAGTACATAATTAAAATTAAAGTTTTCACCAAGCAGTTAGCATAGTAGATAAATGCATGAAAAGTTAAATTACGAAAAATAAGGAAAAAGCACACCAGAGATTTTTATAGTGGTTCGGTCACTTGACCTACATCCACTCCCCGGAGTCCTCCACTCTGAGTATTGCACTACTAAAAATTGACTCTCCTTCTGCTCCCACATCAAGGCAGAGAAGCCTTTACAAGACTCACTTTCAACTTCCCCGGTATGGCGGAATACCAGACACTATGTCACCCTCCTGGTGACGGCAGAAAACCTTCTCCTTTTTCTCCCTCCTGGAGATGGCAGAGTACCTTTAGGACATTGACCTTGAAGCCTCTCTTCATAGAGAACCTTCCCGAGACTCACCAAGGCCACAGGAGGAGCAAGCGTGCAGCTAGCTCAGAGTAACCGTGTGATCCCCTCACTCTACTTCTCCCTCACACTCAAGCTCACCTTCTCCTTCCTCTCATAAACCCTGGATCTCTCCAAAAGCTCCCTCTCAAGACTTCCTTCCTCAATCAACCATGGCCTCAATAACTTCAAATTGAATAAGAAAAATTCCTTTTTAAATTAGGCTTCAGAAAACCCTAAAAATTCCAATTTGATGATTATGTTCGTACATTACGATCTAATATCGTATAGTACAATCAGTTCAAAAATAGTTTCGTCCAGTACGAATGCTGATGAACAGTTCACAAATTTTATGAACATCGTATAATACGATCCATAGATCGTATTGGATGAACCTTTTATTTTCAACTATCCATATGGGACGATCCATGGGATGAATGAAATCGTCTCTGTTCATCATCCCACACTGTACTATTCATATAGTATAATAAGTTCATTTTTAGAACATCATCCTATATGATATAAATATTGTCCGAGACAATCAGCATAAAAAATCATGGTTTCGTCTGGTACGATATATGGGATGAACAAAATCGTCTCTGTTCATCATACAGTACGATCTATATCATATAGTACAATCAAACAAAATTAAAAAACCATAATTTAATTGCCTCATTATGAGGGATAATTTGGCAAGATTACAAATGTTTGTAAAGTATGATTAGTTCAAAAAAATCAAATTTAAAATATTACCTAAACTATCCTGGTGGCTAGGGATTTCATGTTGAAACCAATTGTACAGTACGATCACGATCATACAGTACGATTAGTTTACAAAACTAATCATCCAGAATTAGTCGTTAAGCCTAAGTTAAAATGACATATCGTTTAGTACGATGTCTCCTAAAAAAATTAAATTAAAGTTTAAAAAAATTTTAACTCTCCCCCTGTGAGTGTGTCTGCGCTTGGTCACCCCTTTTGCATACATGCTTTTGTGGCAGACTCAATAAATAAAAAATAAAGAAAATAAAAATATAAGATTTTGCATATCCTAGTCTACCCAGTCTCGAGTCTCCAGCAGTCTTGAGCGGTATATATCTTACCTGAAATGTTAGTGCTCACAGTAATAAACATTTATATTTTCATGGATGAACATATTAATTTAGTCAATATTATTTATCATCATCAAAATCAAGTGCTAGGAAACCCTGGATTGCAATAATCTTCCCCTTTTTGATGATGTCAAATAATGTTACCTGATGAGCAAGATAGATGTTTTTTTTCTTTAACTCCCCCTCACTTAGATAATGGATTTTATAAGATGAGAGAAAAGAAAAAAAATTTAATTTAAACAAAAGCAGAACATAACAGGACTAACAGCAAATATGATAAAAACACCAATAATAAAATATGAGAATAACATAGAACATGTAACATTAAACTTAAAAACATCATAACATAAAATATCATAGCATCACACCTTCTCCCCCCTTTTGATAAAAGCAAAAAGGGATGAACACGCTACACAGGTAAAAGTAAAGCAATACAAAGGAATTACTACATAACACAAATAAGCTAAAGCACTCAAAAGTCAGAATCCTGATCCGGTGGTGGTTGTGGTGGAGGTGGCTGAAAGTGAAGATGGAGGGACGCAAACTGGTGATCTATTGAGGCAAAATGTTCCCCAAACCATCTTATATCATCTTCATGTTGGCTATGTTGCTAATCAATGTGGTAATCCAGTCTAGTTTCCAGGCGGTCAAGTCGATGAATGATGTCATCCTGAGGGTAGGCAAGGTAGGCAGGTCCAGGTGGTGGTATGGGTGGAAGTGGAGGTCCTTCAGTAGGAGCAGCAGCCTCTTCTTCATCAAAATCAGGATCAACGTGCGCGTGCCCCCGATGGAAAAGGATGCGAAAGGAGGCGTCTGTGTAAAGGATAGGATGATTATCCGGAGGGATATGATAGTGGAGTTGATATTTTGCATCCACGATGTATCCAATGACATGTCCTAAGGAAAGATTTTATTTTCTTCGGGCACTAGGATATCGGATAGCAAACAAGCTATGAATATAGTCTAGGATCATTTGAGCTTCATCGAATTTTGTAGCTGACATGTTGAGATAGGTGACTACAAATAGCAACGGGGTAATGTGTATGCGGTCTCCAGCAATTAGTATAATGGATATGCGAAGAACATGCTGGATAACGTGGGCATTTTGAGTGAGGCTTTGAACAAGTGGTAGGTGTTGATTCCCGGGCACATTTCTAAGTAGCATGTTGACTGAGGTTCAATCATAATCATTAGTGAGTAGAGATTGGGGATGAGGTCCTTCAGTGGAGAGTCCAATGTGTTCAGCTATGTCATCTTTCGTGATAATGGCATTACATTTACAGACAAAGGAAGTTAGTGTTGTGTATTCTAAGTCGATCTTAAGGTTGGCTAGGAATTCATAGAGGAGTTCAGACTGAAATGGAAAGGCCAAGGTAAGATGAAATTTGAGAGTCGTGGAGGCAAAGAGATCCATAACCTCAAAGCTTAGAGCAGCTTCATTAAGCATACGGGAAGGAGTGATCTTCACCTCTTTGAATTTGTTGTAAACTTTTTTCATCCACGGAAGAGAGAAAACGGTCGTCGAACCGCCAGGAGGAGGAGGAGGAGCTCCCCACGATCAGTCTTCCACATTTACTTCCACCAACCATAGAACTAAAAACTTGAAGGGATTTGAAATTTGGAAGAGATGTGAGTGAAATGATCCATAGAATCCCTCCAATTTATAAACTTTATGATAGATCGTACAGTACGATAGTTGTTCGTATAATACGATCAGGGAATTTAATTCGTCTGGATGACTTGTCAGAGAAAGTGGTCAAATCATATATTACGATTAGGATCGTAATGGATGATCTAGAGAGAAAGGTCGTTCGTCCAGAGGAGTCATCTAAATAACTTTTGACTAAATTAATCATACAGAATAAACTGGTGTTCGTACAGTACAAACAGTAATAATGATCATACCAGCCAAGTTTAAATTCATCCCAGCCCATTTCTGACATAAGGATCATACAGTACGAGTGGTGATTTGTACAGTATGATGTTCAATGATGTCATTCGTATAGTATAATATGGAATCGTACAGTACGATATGTGCACCAGCAGGCATATCCGGACCATTGATCAAATTAACGGCTGTGATGTGTGCATCAGAATGGATCATACAGTATGATTATGAATCGTACAGTATGATGGGTACAGAAATATAGAGTTTTGGTGTCACAAAAATCAGGAATTCCCCTTTTTTTATTTTTTTTATTTTTTTAATTATAAAAACAACACACACAAAAGCACAAACCATAAATTTTTTTTTAATTAAGCATGAATGTCTATGACACCCAATTTTATTCTTAAGATGCTAAAGGTGTCATAAGCGAATGGTTTTGTGAATATGTCAGCCAGTTGATCTCCAGTAGCAATATGGTGTAGTTTAATATCGCTCTTGACTACATGATCTCTTATGGAGTGATGCCTAATGTCTAAATATTTTGTTCATGAGTGCTGAATTGGATTCTTAGATATGCAAATTACACTAGTGTTGTTGCACATTATTGGGATTGTTCCTACAGGCAGTCCAAGATCTAAAAGCTGTTGTTTTAACCACAAGACTTGAGCAACACAGCTTCCTACTACTATATTTCGCTTCAACCATTAAAAGAGGTACCGAGTTTTGTTTTCTGCTGGACCAAGAAACTAAGGATTGTCCTATGAATCGATAGGTACCAAAGGAGCTTTTTCTAACTACCCTACACCCTACAAAATCAGAATCTGAATATCCTAAGATTTCAAATGTAGCATTGTGTTTAGGATACCAAATTCCAAAGGTTGGGGTCCCTATTAGATATCTAAGGATTCTCTTTACAGCAATCATGTGGGATTCTTTTGGGTCACCTTGAAATCGAGCGCATAGACACACACTAAATATTATATTCAATCTACTGGCAGTTAAATAAAGAAGTGATCTAATTGTTCCCCTATACTTCTAGTGGTCTATAAACTTTCCATTAAGATCTTTATCTAATTGAATGTTGGAACTCATAGGAGTATTCATGGCCTTAGCATTGTCCATTTCACACTTTTTCAGAATATCCTTGATATACTTAGATTAGCTAAGGAATGTTCCATCTTCCATTTGTTTTACACTAAAACCAAGGAAGTAATTAAGTTCTCCCATCATACTCATTTCGAACTCTTCACTCATTATTTTTAAAAATTCATCGTATAAGGTTTTCTCTGAAGATCCAAATAAGATGTCATCCACATAAATCTGAACAATGAGTATCTCATCTCTTACCTTTCTTAAGAAAAGGGTGGTGTCCACACTACCCTTAATAAAGCCTCTATCTAGTAGAAATGTATTAAATCTTTCATACCAGGCTCTAGGTGCTTGCTTTAACCAGTATAGTGCCTTTTTTTAATTTAAACACATGATTTGGAAATTGCGGGTTTTCAAAATTAGGGGGTTGCTCAACATAAACATCTTCTTTGATTACCCCATTTAGAAAAATACTCTTGAAATCCATTTGATATAATTTGAAACCCCTGAAGTAAGCAAAGGCTAATTATACCCTTATAGCTTCTTGTCTGGCTATTGGGACAAAAGTTTCTTCAAAATCTATTCCCTCAATTTAGTTATACCCCTTTGCTACTAATCTGGCCTTATTTCTTACTACTATTCCAGAGTCATTCATCTTATTTTTAAAGACCCATTTAGTTCCAACCACACTTTGTTCCTTATGTCTCCTGACTAATTCCCACACATCATTCCTAACAAATTGGTTTAGCTCTTCTTGCATTGCTAAGATCTAAAATTCATCTTCCAAGGCTTAATCTATGTTGGTGGGTTCAGTTATTGAAATAAATGCAGAATGAACAACTTTCTTCCTAAGTCCATGCCTAGTTTTCACACCTTCTAATGGATTTCCTAAGATTAATTCTCTAGGATGACTAGAAGAATATTTCCAATCTCTAGGCAAACGCTCCTGAGGTTCTACTCTATTCTCTATAGCAATGATTTCTACCCCCTGAGTGACTTCAACTTCATCTTCTTTAGAATTAGGTTTAAATATCTTATCCGACTCATCAAATAAAATATGGGTAGACTCTTCTACTATAAGGGTCCTCTTATTAAAGATTCTATAGGCTTTACCTACGGATGAATAGCCTAAGAAGATGCCTTCATCAGATTTAGGATCAAACTTTCCTAAGGGTGACTTACCATGTATTAAGATGAAGCATTTGCAACCAAAAACATGTAAGTGAGAAAGATTAGGTGTCATGCCCTTAAGTAGGTCATAAGGTGTCTTATTAAGTTTTGGTCTGACATTCACCCTATTTAAAAAATAACATGCGGTATTCACTACTTCGGCCCAAAAGTATCTAGGAAGAGTGTATTCAGCTAACATTGCCCTAGCAGCTTCAACCAAGGTTCTATTATTTCTCTCAGCTATCCCATTTTATTGAGGGGTCCTAGGGGATGAGAAGTTATGTTTTATTCCTATCTCTTGATAAAATGATTCAAATTTATCATTCTCAAATTCTCCACCATGCTCACTATGGATAGTTGAAATTTTACATCCTAATTTCCTTTGAATCCAAGTGGAGAAAATTCTAAACACTTCAAAGAACTCATTCTTATGTGCTAAGAATTTTACCCAAGTAAATCTAGAGTAGTCATCCACTATTACAAATCTATAAGATTTCCCTCCTAGGCTAGCTGTACTAACATGTCCAAATAGGTCCATGTGAAGAATTTCTACTGGCCTAGTGGTGTTGATGTCCTTGATTGAATGAAATAATAATTTTAATTATTTTCCTAGTAGGTAGGCATCACATAGGTGGTCCTTAGTGAAGTCTAACTTAGGTAAGCCTCTAACTAGGTCTTTTTGAGTGATATTCCTAAATGTTTTCATGCTAGCATGGCATAGTCTCCTATGCCACAACCAAGAGTCATCAGCTAATATTTTCAAACACAGAGGATTTGAATTTTTAATACAATTCAAGTCCAACATATAAACATTGTTTATCCATTTTCTTTTTAACATAAGTTTATCATCTAAGCTAATCATGCATTTGTTAGAAAGAAACTTTTTATCAAAACCCTTGTCACATAGTTGACTAATACTTAAACGATTATGCTTTAAACCATCAAGTAACAAAATATTTTTAATTATAAAATTTTTAAAATTTCTAATGATACCTGAACCCACCACTTTCCTGGTGGTGTTGTCTCCTAAAGTCACCTTGCCTCCTGACCTCGCCTCCAATGTCATGAACTGCTTCACGTCTCCAGTCATATGTCTTGAGCAGCCACTATCCAGGTACCACATGCTCTCACTAGGTCTTTTGTGAGAGCATCCCTATAATGTCAATCATAGATTAGTTTTGGAAACCCAAGTGAGTTTGGATTCCTCATTATACTTGAATGAATGCGATGAATGCATGTTATGGTGTGATGAATGCAGCTTAGGTCTCCACACTAGATGTGTCCTACAGTGAATTGTGCAAGTGTGGGCTATGTGACCTAGCATGCCACAAGAATAACACCTAACACCCAGAAATGGGTTCACTAATCTACGGGGGTGATAGTGTCTCTTCTTAGGTTTGGATGGTACATGCGTTGATGATTTTGAATACGATTCTTCAAGAGATGGCGGTTTATAAAATTGAGCAAATATATGAGGTGTTTCATTATTCTCAAATGCATGAATTTGTATATTTAGAAATATATTTTCTTTCTTAAGACTTGCAATTTCGAATTTCAATGCATGCTCACTACCATCTAGCTCAGATGCAAGTTCTTCTAATTCCTTAAAAGCATTTTCTAGTTCAACATGTGATGACTTCAAGGAATCGTGTGCAGTAGTTAATTCAATATATTTCTTGTTTAATGCATCAAATTCGTCAAGCAAGGACATGTGATCTCTATCCAAGTTAGAATGTTCCTTAACTAAACAAGCATACTCATTTTGTAAAGTATTAAAATTAGTGTTAAGACTAGCATGCAATTTCTTTAATTTTATATATGAATTATGAATCTTTTCAGAAATAACTAACAATTCATCATAAGAAATTTGACATACCTCATCTTGATCTGATTGATCAAGGTTATCATTAGTCATAAGACATAAATTCATTACCTCCTCCTCTGCTTCTTCTTCTGACGATTCTGAAGCAGAGTCGACCCAAAATGTTGTTTGTGTCTTTATTTTTCCCTTCTTGTACTTTAACTTTTTCTCGCCCTTCTCCTTAGTTTGATGAGTCTTTATGTTGGGGCAATCAGCTTGGAGAGGACCTAGTTTCCTGCACTCAAAACAAATTATATCAGATGCAATTTTAGCACTCTTTGAGCTCTTACCTTTGTTCCAGCTTTTTTAATGACGATGTTGCTTTCTTTTCAGAAAATTATTGAACTAACGATCATCAAGGCTATGTCGTCATCTTCCTCCACTGCAAAACTGTCACTTTTAGAATTGTTCATTTTTAGAGCCACAGTTTGCTCCTTTTTCTTTTCACTTGCATCACTTAGCTGTTGACTCACTCCTTGCTCGTAGGCAATGAGTGACCCAAGCAAATTATCAATTAAATAAACATTTAAATATTTAGACTCAGTTATTACAGTTATTTTTGCATTATACGTGCTAGGTAAATATCGCAGTATTTTATTCACTTTTTCAGAATTAGACAACTCTCTTCCTAAAGCATGCAAAGATGTCACAATCTGGTTGAATCTAGTGTACATTTTAAAAATATTTTCACTAGGTTTCATGCGGAAGAGTTTGTAATCTTGTAGCAGTATGTTTAGCCTAGATTGTTTGACCTCACTAGTTCATTTGTATGTGATACACAATCTATCCCAAATCTCCTTACCAGTACTACAACTAGACACTCGCATATAGTCTTCTGATTTTAAAGTTCAAAAGAAACAGTTCAAATATTTTGCATTCAATTATGTGAGTTCCCTATCCTCATTATTCCATTCATTAAATAATAAATCAATTTTAATTCCATTCAAAATACGAAACGGTGTAGAGTAACCATCTTGAACCAACATCCACATGTAATAGTCTATAGATTACAAAAATGTAGACATGCAAATTTTCCAAAAATCAAATAGTATATTATCAAATATAGGTGGACGGGTTATCGAATAACCCTCCGTAGTGTTATGGTTACCAAACTGTGCCATGGATCGTATGTTTCTAGGTTTTCTAAAACACTATTTTGAAACCCTGCTCTGATACCACTTGAAAGTTCGATGTGCGCCAAGAGAGGGGAGAATTGGTATTTTAAAAATTAAATCCTAACAAGAGTTCTAATCTTTTTGTAGATTTTTCTTTTTCACATTTTTAATTTTTTAATATTAAATCAAAAAAACTAAACTTATCAAGTGCAGAAGTAAAAGACACATTCATAATTACGATGATGGTGAGACAATTTCAAATATCACAATACATAATTAAAATAAAAGTTTTCACCAAGCAGTTAGCATAGTAGATAAATGCATGAAAAGTTAAAGTGCAGAAAATAAGGAAAAAGCATACCAGAGATTTTTATAGTGGTTCGGTCACTTGACCTACGTCCACTCCCCAGAGTCCTCCATATTGAGTATTGTACTACTAAAAGTTGACTCTCCTTCTGCTCCCACAGCAAGGCGGAGAAGCCTTTACAAGACTCACTTTCACCTTTCCCGGTGTGGCGGAATACCAGACATTATGTCACCCTCCTGGTGATGGTAGTGAACCTTCTCCTTTTTCTCCCTCCTGGAGACGGCAGAGTACCTTTAGGACATTGACCTTGAAGCCTCTCTTCCTAGAAAATCTTCTCGAGACTCACCAAGGCCATAGGAGGAGCAAGCGTGTAGCTAGCTCAGAGCAACCGTGTGATCCCCTCATACTCCTTCTCCCTCATGCTCAAGCTCACCTTCTCCTTCCTCTCACAAACCCTGGATCTCTCCAAAAGCTCCCTCTCAAGAGTTCCTTCCTCTATCAACCACGGCCTCAACAACTTCTAATGATATAAGAAAAATTCCTTTTAAAATTAGGTTTTATAAAACCTAAAAAATTCCAATTTTATGATTCTATTTATACAGTATGATCCAATATTGTATAGTACGATCAGTTCAAAAATAGTTCTGTCTAGTATAAATGCCAATGAACAGTTCACAAATTTTATGAACATTATACAGTATGATCCATAGATGGTACTGGATGATCCTTTTATTTTCAACTGTTCATACGGGACGATTCATGGGATGAACGAAATCGTCTCTACTCATCGCCTCACACTGTACTACTATTCATATAGTACGATTAGTTCATTTTTAGAACATCGTCCTGTATGATATAAATATCATCTGGATGATCAATAAAAAAATCATGGTTTCGTTTGGTATGATATATAGGACAAATAAAATCATCTCTGTTCATCATACAGTATGAACAAATATAATTAAAAAATCATAATTTAATTGCCAGATTACGGGGGATAATTTTGGCAAGATTTCAAATGTTCGTATAGTACGATTGTAATTATACAGTATGATTAGTTCAAAAAAATCAAATTTAAAATCTTACCTAAACTATCCTGGCGGCTAGGGTTTTCATGTTGAAACAAATCATACAGTACGATCATGATCATAAAGTATGATTAGTTTACAAAACTAATCATCTAGAATTAGTCGTTAAGCCTGAGCTAAAATGGCATATCGTACAGTACGATAAAAAATCGTACAGTACGATGTCTCTTAAAAAATTTAAATTTAAGTTAAAAAAAATTTTACTCTCCCCCTGTGTGTGTACTTGGTCACCCCTTTTGCATACATGCTTTTGTGGCAGACTCAATAAATAAAAAAATAAAGAAAATAAAAATATAAGATTTTGCACATCCTAGTCTACCCATTTGAGTCTCCAATAATCTTGAGCGGTGTATATCTTACCTGAAATGTTAGTGCTCACAGACAAAAATAAACATTTATATTTTCAGGGATGAACATGTTAATTCAGTTAATATTATTTGTCATCATCAAAATCAAGTGCTAGGAATCTCGGATTATAACATAGGTGAAGCAGTCCCAAAACTTAAAGAGAAGTTGAATTAGTCCCTTTGATTTATCTTCACTCAACAAAGAGCTAATGAAGGTACCGTGAGGGTCATCCTCTATTCCAAGGTTAATTTCTTTGAGTTCATCAACTATCAAATTATTTTCTTCTTCAAATTCAGGGGGTGCATCCCAAGCTTGAAGTTCATCCAGACCATTTGATGGCTCCAAACAAAGCCCATCGAGGGGGTTGATAATTTCTGTAGGGACCTTCTTAGATTCAGGATGATTTATTATCATAAGATAATACTAATCATTATCAAATGAACCAATGGTACCAAAAATAATACCATTAATCAAATTTCATTTATTTTTTATATGCTAGAGGCTCTCATGGTATCTAGCTATTGACCCGGCATGAGTCCTTTAGAGATATAATTTATTACACATACAGGAAAGCAGTCAAAAGGTAGCTCCATTAATTGGGTAAATCTACCTCCTTAAGGATTACATTATCTTCCTTCCTTGAGGTGGAGGGGCTAGGTAGAGCAGTCGGTGATGCATATGCTTTGAATAATATTAATATAAAATAGAATCATTAGGAAACATATTGTACATACATTCCATCAAACCAAAATAATTTATCCAAATAGAATTTCATTTCATTATTTTTAATTTTATATTAAGTAATGAATCTCCACCAAAACTTATTTTAATTGAGTAGGATAATTGTTATAGTTAAAGTAGACAGTACAAGTATTTGTAAGTAAATATTCTTCTTCACAGGATCAATACTCAACTCTATCACTATATTACTTGATTCAGCATGTATACTTATGTATATTAAGTGGAGTTTTTAAAATTTTCATATAAAATAAAACCTAAATATTATTTAAGGATTGATAGAGCCTTAAATTATTTTATAATTCTTTAGGTCACACCACCGCCCCCATCAAGTTTTTGGCACCGTTTTGGGGAAGAATTTATTTTATTTGCAAATTTATTATATTATTGAATCCATTGCATAATTAGTCCTACTATATTCTATTAATATTTTTTTTTAATTTATTAATTGCATATATATGTTTACATGCTTGTAAGACACAAAGGGGAGGCACGTTTAAATTTTGATTCTAAAATTAAGAGAATATTTTCTAAAATTAGAACTACCAAAAGGATTTTTAAAATAGTTAACCCTGTTTAACATTAGATCATTCTAGACCTCTTAAGAATTTTGCAAACCCTTTAGTAGACAAAATTCACCAAATCAAAAATGGACCCGCCATCCAAGCACAGAATTTTGAATTAAAACTTATAATCCTATGGTATAAAATTCTCTGTTTAAAGAAACTCCCATTGAAGACCCTAATCTATATTTAGCAAGTTTCTTAAAAAATTATGCAACATTTAAGTACAATGCTATTAGCGATGATGCCATTAGACTTAGATTGTTCCCATTTTCCTTAAGAGATAGGCAAAAATATGGTTATATTCTTTACCCCCAAGCTCTATTACAACAAAGAATGAGTTAGCCCACAAATTTCTATGAAAGTATTTCCCACCTTCTAAGACCACCAAGCTTAGAAATGATGTTACTTGTTTTACTCAGTTAGCAGGAGAATCTTTTTATGAGAGCTGGGTGAGATTTAAGGAGATGCTTAGAAAGTACCCTCACCATGCCTTGCCTAATTGGTTGATAATTCAAACTTTTTATAAAGGATTAGTAGGATCCCTTAGAGATATAATTGATGTTGTAGCTGGGGGATCTTTGATATCAAAGCCTTTTAAAATTGCTTATGAATAAATTAAAGAAATGGCAACAAATAATTTTTAGTGGTCTACTAAAAGGGTGAATCTTAAGAGAGTGGTTAGAGTTTATAAAAATAATTTTTTATCTATTTTGACTACACAAGTTGTAATAATATCAAAGAAACTAAGCCCTTTAGGCTTAAATTTTGATTCATCTATATATTTAGAAGATAAAAGCTTAATGAAAGAAAATAATATCCAAGAGATTTAAAATATAATTTTGATTAGCAAATAAAATAATCCATATTCAAATATATATATATATAATCCAAGTTGGAGAAATCACCCAAATTTTAGTTGGTCAAATAATAATGGTGAAAATCAATGGAATTTTGGTCAAAATAACCAAGACAGAATTTGGAATAATCAAAATCAAGCTAATAACAATCTAAGACCAGCATATCCTCCTAGATTTAATCAAAGCAATCAGTATTGAACTAGAAAGACACCACTAGAACATGTGGTCATGTAATTAGAAAATTAATTACAAAACTAAGCTAGTTTAATTAAAAATTTGGAAACTCAACTAAGTTAGCTTGTAATTTTTGTGAGTAGTTGACCCACTGAATCTCTTCCTAGTAACACTGAAGTTAATCTTAAAGAGAAGAAAAAAGATACCAATGGGACCCAATTGAAGAATAGAAATCATCCACCTTCATAAAATGGAAAATTTGGGAAAAGTCTGGTTGAAAACTATAAACTTAGCATTGCTTGTGAGGTAACCCAACCTTAGGTCTAGTAATTTATTCAATCTGGCTGAAGACTATAAACTTAATGCTTTTAGGGAGGCAGCCCTGTCTTTTAAGTTAAGTTTTACTTAATATGCTAAAAAAACATTTAAGAGAGAATAAGGGAGTACCGCGGTGCCATACCTTTGAATACCGCAGCACCCCAACAGGCCTTGATGATCAAAATTTCAAAATTTTAAAACTTTCCTCCCACTGAAATCTATAAAACCAATAAGGAGGAAGTTCTCTTTTTAGTTCTTACCTACTCTTAAGTGAGTATCATACTTTCTTCTCTTGGAAATAAAAATTCAAAGCGATAGATAGAATCAAGTATACATCTTCTTCTTCAAAGAACCAAAATGAAAATCATACCAAGAACAAGGATTCTTTTTCACTTCTCCATATGCAAAGTTCTGTCATTATTACTAAGTTGAAAGAATTCAAAGAGGAGTTACATGAAGATAAGAAGAAGTACATGGAAAAAATATGGAAGATGTATGGTGGAAAAGTTTTCTTATATAATTCCTTTCCTGGGCAAGATGTGTTGCTATTTTATTATAAGAAAAAGTATTGCCAAGGAAAAATCAAATATGGGTGGATTGCTCCTTTCGCTATGATTCGAATTTTTCTTAATAGTGTCATCAGGATACATTACAAGAAAACTTTGCAAAGCATCAAAGTCAATGGGTATATATTGAAACCATTTGATTAGAGGAGTGAGGAATTCTTAAGTATTTGTATATGTTTTTATTATTCTACTTTATTATTTTATATAACAGAAGGAAGTGATGGGAGATATTGGCTTGTGTAGTTGAACTTAATTGAAAATTTTGGCTTTGAGAGTCATTATTGAACATTAGCTGCCATGTGCACAAGTTATCCTGTAAATGTGTCATGTTATAGATGTTATGCGCCTTTTATCACTCATATGAAAGTATGTGTTTATGGTGTTTGTTTATGTGTTTATTTACATATTAGCAAATTTCCATCATACTTAAATTACTAATATATATCCTCTAATTACTTTTATATTCAGATTATTTAATTAACTTTTATAAAAATAATAATTAAAAATTATGAAAATTATAATAATAAAAAAACCCTAGATTCTAGTTTGAATGAACTCTGTTTATACTTCACATGTTAGAAATATTAATACTTAACTCATTCAACGATTTGAGCTATTATTCTAATTTCAATTTATAAGCTATGCCTTTATGAATTTAACTTTTAAAATTATAAGATAAATAATTGGTATAAAAAATTAGTAATCTCATCATGTCCATACATTAAAATTATTAAGATTGCATGAGAATCCTAAAGTAGAAGCTGATATTCAAAATCATTAATTATGTACTCCACAAAAGTAAATAAAGAACTACAAATAGTTCTTAAAAAAAAGGAAATGAAAAATATCAAAAGAATAAGATGAGTACATTCAAAAATTGGTATCAATAAAAGCTTAAGATTTGAAATACAATCTTATATAAAAATTATTAAGGATAAGATGAGAAAGAGCTAATGTAAGGGATGGTAAACTAATGAAAGTATAATTTTAGCTACAACTATATCCAATTATTAAAACTACATTATTCGCTTCAACATTCAAAAGTTAATGATTAAATCTATAACCAATAATTTCAAATTAGGTAAAAATAAGAATGATTGATTAAGTTTAACTATTGGTATTTCTCCAAATTAGAAGTATAGCTTTAATTCTTTTTTACTAATTCTAGACAATGATGTATTATCCTATATTTAGTAATTTTAGTTTGTCACTTTTTATTTTAGTTAATCATTTAATTAGAATTATAAACTTTTATTTGTTAAGGACAAGCAAGAGTTTAAGATGGAGGGGACTTGATAAGAGTAAATAATATTATATTTTATGTGTTAATTTGTCAGTGAAAATGTATTATTTTAGTTGTGTTTGTGCAAAAAAAATATAGAAAATGGGCAAAATTTTAAAGTATGGTACAACACTGAGGCATTGGACACAATACCACCGGGGGCGCCACATTGACACCAACGGAGCACCAGAATATTATCATAGCAGTGCCCAGTCTGTGTTTGACAATGCCACAGTATCAGAGGAGTCAGCGCCGCAAAGCCCAACAAATTATCCCTGCACAGCATCGTCAGAGGAGTCAGCATCGTAAAGCCCAGTCTCTATCTGTGCAGCACCGTAATACCAAATTCTAATGCCACTAAGTCAAGGGAGGGCGCTATAATTGAAACTATTCAGGCCATAATCTACCAGTGAAATGATACGTCGATTCATTAAACAACGAGTTGATGTCAACAAGCATCGCAGCGGAGGAAACCCTTCAATATTGTGGAGTTAGTTTATTTTACAGGCACCGCAGCACAAGTGTCTCGAGCATTGCAACACCAAATTGTATTTTTTGAGTATTTCTATAGATAGTCCATTTATAAGGTTTGTAGGAGAGTTTAGTCGCTTATTTAATTTTAGTCTTTATAGTGCTTCTCTAATTTTTTGTTAGGAGTGACAACTAAGGTAATTCATAGAAGTACTAGATATATTTCATTAAAGTGTTTGGCTTGTATTTGCAAAAGAAATTCTATAAGTTTAAGGAGGAGTGTAGAGGAGATCATTGAACCATCCAATGATATATTTTCTTATGTATTTTCTTTCTTTTATACAATTAATGAAAATGAATATGCTTCACTTATTCTTTATGTCTGGCTAAATTCTTCTAGTTTTGAATTGGTGGTGTAAATAAAATATGGAGTACTAATAAATTTCCTTCATTAATAATTTCATGATATTTTCAATATACCAAGTCTTCATTTAATGCATATAGTGGCTATATATTTAGTTAATATCATTTACAATATGGAGCCTAAAAATAAAAAAGCAGACATAACTCGGTATGTTGGATTGGTATGATGTAAGCATAGGCATAGTGCTTATCATGTATTAAATTTAGAAAGATGAATTATCATTAGGGGGTTTTAATAGTACATGTTTTACTTACTCTTCTAAAATTCTCATAGGGTGACAGACTATGGGAGTTTAGAGTGGTATTGAGATTGGAAAAGTTTAATCTGTTCTTTATCTCTTCATACATAATTGAGCGATCAGTGATGCAAATGTTCTGAATAGAATCAATATAAAAGAGAATCATTAGAAACATATTGTATTTACATTCAATCAATCCAAAATAATTTATCCGAATAGTATTTTATTTCATTATTTTTAATTTTAAATTAAGTGATTAAATCTCCACCAAAACTTATTTTAATTGAGTAGAATAATTATTATAGTTGAAGTAAACAGTACTAGTATTTGTTAGTAAACATTCTTCCTCGTGGGATCGATACTCTACTCTATCACTATATTATTTTATTCAATATGTATACTTGCATATATTAAGTAAGATTTTATAAGTTGTACTTCAAAGAAAATCTAAGTATTATTTAAAGATTGATAGACCCTAAATCATTTTCATAATTCTTTAGGTTACTCCACCGCCCCATCAGAAATTCAAAGGAGCACTCTGAATTGTATTGAAATTATCTAGGTGACTGAACTCTCCTATGAACATAACATAATGCCTATTTATAGAAAAATATAAATAGACATTTAGTGTTGTGACGCTATAAAGATTAATGTCATTGCGACCAAAAAATGAATTAATGTCACTGTATTATTTTCTTGTTCCGCTACAGTGCTTGTTGACTTGGATCAGTTACTTATAGAACAATCGTGTCACTTTTGCTGACAGGTTATATCTATGGGAATTTATAACTGCTACATCGCAACACTGTTGACTTTCGGATGCTGCGGCATCGGAAGGGCAATTTGGGCACCTAGGAGTTATTAATTGTGACGTTGTAATGTTTGATAATAGAACACTCAATGATACAAAGTTGATATCTGACTATCGTGGCACGATCCGATAGAGAATTTAGGACTATAATATTGATATTCTGGCACTTCGGCAATGTCTTTGAAGGCAATGCGACGTTGTTTGTTTCAATGCCGCGGCATTATATGAAACTTAGAATTTTGAGACCTTTTATGTATTTTTCCTACAGAATACAACTAAATAAAATATTTTTACTAAAAATATAACATATAAAATAACACATTATTTACACTTATTAAATTCTCCCCAGCTTAAACTCTTAGTTGTCATAAAGCAAATTAAAATATTATAATTCTGATTAAATGATTTATCAATGTAAAACTTGATAATTTAAAATTACTAAAATATAGGATAATACATCACAGTCTAGAAGTAGTAAAAATGAACAAGATTATAATTCTAGTTTAAAAAAGATACTAGTAATTACACTAATAAGTTATTCTTATTATTGCTTAATTTGAAATTATAGATTTTAATTTTAATTATAATTTTTTTAATTTTAAAGTAAATAATGTAGTTTAATGTTTTAGATATGTTTGTAGTTAAAATTAAAATTTCATTACCTCACCATTATTTATACTGGTTTTCTTATTTTACCTTTTATGAATTTAAGTTTTTTTGAATGTACTCATCCCCTTTTTTATTTCATTCTTTTTCTTTTTAAATTTATTTTCACAGTTTTTTTCTCTTTTAATTTATGCAGTACATAGTTAATGATTTTAAATATCAATTGTTGCTTCGAACCCTTTTTATAATTTTAATAAGTTTTATGTAAGAATTTAATAAGATTATCATTTTTAAATTCTGATTACTTATGATTTTTAATTTTAATCTACTAATATTAAGTCATTAATTCTAACATCTTTATTTCAAAAATTAATAAATAAAAAGTATAATTTATAATTTCAAATTAAAATAATAATTTAAAAGAACTAGGTTAGATAATTATTAATTTCTTTTTCACTCTATGAAGTATAAATAGTATTCATTTAAACTATAATCTAGGGTTTTATTATTATTCTATTTTTACATAATTTTTAATTATCATTTTTAAAAAGGTTAATTAATTAATCAGAATACAAAAATCATGAAGTATAATAAGCATAAGGGGGATTTTAATAAAATGTAAATAAAAAGAAACATAGTAACAAGAAATATTACATATACTTTCATAAGAATGATAAAAGGAACAAAAAATATGTGTTAATAAAACATAATAAAATGTATCATATTATAACATGGATTATGGGATAACTAATGCACTAAGCACCATATATAGCAGATCAAGTGGGTTGCCTCCCTTAAACACTAAGTTTAGAGTCTTTAATCAGACTATATCATAAAATAAAAATAAAAATGCTACCAAACAATAATAGCCTCCAACTCTCTCTCTTGGTCTCTCTCTCTCTCTCTCTCTCTCTCTCTCTCTCTCTCTCTCTATCTCTCTCCCTTTTTGAAGCTAAGAAAAATAACATCTCCTACCCTTTGGCTCAGGGTCTTTATCCTCCTCATCATAATTAATATCCTAATGACATTTCTCTCTGGGCTACCGCACAAAAGGATGATAAATATGTGTAAAGCAAAACTCGAACTACTCTAGATGCTCCACAAATGGGCTACTTTTGAACATCCCAACAAGTGTTTCATTAAAATCAGAACAGTATCTATAATACTACTCCTGTTAGTCCATGTTATGGGCCATCCACATTTTCATCTTGAATTTCTAATCTCTTGATTCCTCACAAAAGACAGTCACTTCTTCCATTTTTCCCTTTAACTCTTCCACCTACTCTCCTAATATTTTAGGAGCTCTAGCACTCTTACTATTGCTATTGATGCCTGGTCTACTGGACCATCTAGGCTAACTCACATCACACTCTTCCTCATCCTTTCTACTTGCTTAAATCTTAAAAATTTTCTTTTAATTAGGGCTTAAATAGGGAATAGATATTCTTCATTTTAATCCCCCCTAACACCAGCTACTACATAAAGAGCATAAATAAGAGAAGGGTGTCCTAACCCAACAAATGTGGTACCCTTAATGATATACATGAGTGATGAAAATATAAGCTTCTTAACATCAATTGAGTACCCCATTTGAATTGAGTAATTCAAAATGGCTTGATCATGCGTAACTTCACTTATATTTTGGCTAGGCAACAGATGGGTAGAAATAAAACAATGCTAGGCTTTGGAGGTTTGGGTCATATATGAGGCAGGGAAATTAATAATCCAATTGTATTTTTTCCTTCCATCTCGCTCCACTATTATGTCCACACAAGACATTCAAAATTTCATTAGGATTTATCAGAGTATTAATAAAGGAGTTATACTCATCATATTAAAAAATTTTGAGTCGATAAATCCTAACATAACACCTATTATCAGTTGCCTCTTTCCCATTGGCCAAAAATTCATGCATTACATTGATTATTCCAGCATACAGTTCTTCACAAAATCTTTCCCACCCTCTACTTATTATATTTTGCATGATAGGTGGAGTAGAAAGTTGAAATCTTTGCTTACGAATAAGTTGTTTAGTCACAACTGAATCAACAAATCTCGATTCTACATCTGTAGAAATAAATATGCTCTTATTAAAAACAGAGAAAGATCTCTTCTTTTTAAACATCTTTGGGGCCATCCTTCCCAAGAGATTTTGAGTGAAATGATAAGTTAGAGGGAAATGGAGAGTGGTGAAGAAAATGTAAAATAGAGCCCCTTCTTACAACAAAATAAAGCACTGCGGTTCTGTGAGATATGGCGCTGCGGTGCTTAATACAGACACTAAGTGATAAGATGGGCATCTGATAAATGCTACAGTGATGCTGCCATGTGGCGTAGTGGCACTGGATCTAGGAAATTAGAGCATCGCTTTAGAGACAGGCCACTACCATGGTGCTTGACACATGTTAATGTCGCAGCGCTGATGATTAAAACCATTGTGGCACTTTAAATGACACACTGATGTTTTAATAATGCCGCAGTGCTTGTTAGTAGCATTGTGATGCTTACCTAATTTTAATAATTAAAATTATATCTATATATTGACTCTTTAATTTTTTGGCAAGCCACACTTTTTGACTTAATTGACTAAGCACTGCAACGCTTAAATGGATGGCACTACGGTGCTAGTCATTATATTTAAGTTTTTGATTTTTAAAATATAACTATAATTATTATTATAAAATAAAATGCAAAATAATGCAAGACAGTCACTAATGAAATCATGAATAACACTTAATATAAATGATATGAGTAAGTCTAATCATGTAATTAATTCAATAATATAGTAAAAATTTTGCAAAGTGCAAAATACTTTCCCGGCAATAGTGCCAAAAACTTAATGAGGGCTGTGGAGTAACCTATAGAATTACAAAATGTTTTAGGGCTTTATTAATCCCTAATAATGCTTAGGTTTTCTTTAATATAAAAATTATAAAAATTCTACTTAATATACATAAGTAAATGTGCCGAATCAACTAATATAGTGATAGAGTTGAGTATCGATCCCACGAAGAAGATATGCTTACTTATAATTTACTAGTACTGTCTACTAAAATTATAATAATTATCCTACTCAAATAAAAAAAATTATCATAGAGATTCAATCACTTAAATAAAATTACATAAAGATAATGAATATACTATATGGATATAATGTTTTAGATTGATTAATCTAAATAACATATTTTCCTTAATGATTTTCTTTTAATTATGATGTTATTCAGTGCATATGCATTCCTAAATCTCTGCAGATCTTGTAGGAATAAAGGATGTCTATCGACTTCCTATGGTTTTTTCATCTCCTTAAGAATTTAGTATGTTTCAAACCCTATACTTAGGCATGATGCATACAAATTCAATCCTAGTTTTGTCTGCTTCCCTTCACCGAGGCTCCATATTACACCTAATTTTAACTACACATATGGCTACTATGTTCATTATATTAAGATATAGTAATATTGAAAATATCATTTTAATCATTTATAGAATAAAAGAACTCATTATTACTTCATATGATACTTGCTTCATCAATCCAAAACTAGAGAATTTAGCTAGAATTAAAAAAAATGAAGCAAACTCATTTTCATTAATAACATGATAAAAAGAAAATACAAGAGATATATATCACCAGATAAGTTAAATGGATCTTCTCTATAATGTTTTTTACTTATAGAATTGCTTCCAAAAATACAAGCCAAATACTCTAATAATGGTATCAAGTACTTCTCTAAATTCCCTTAGTTTTACCCTAAGGGAAATTTAGAGAAGCACTCTCAATTGTACTGAAATTATCTAAGTGACTGAACTCTCCTACAAACATAACACAATGCCTATTTATAGGTAAACACAAATAGACATCTGTCACTATAGCGCTATAAAGATCAGCGTCGCTACACCCAATAAATAAACTAACACTCTTGCACTATTTTTCTTGTTCTAGCATAGATTTTGCTGATGTGGATTAGTTACTTAGTGAATAGTCATGTCACTTTATTGACAGATCGTGTCCTTAGAAAGTTACAACTGCTATGCTGTGGTGCTGCTGACTTTCGGATGCTGCAACATTGGAAGCGAAATTTATAGAATACTCGACATTGCAAAATATTTGACTACCGTGGCGCTGTCCGACAAAGAAGTCGGCACTGCAATATTGATATTCTGGATCTCGGGCCATGTCTTTGATGGTGCTGCAGTGTTATTTGTTCCAACACTGTTGCACTATATGAAACTTAGAATTTTTATGCATTTTTTGTATTTTTCCTACACAATACAACTAAAAAATATATTTTTACTGAAAATATAACATATAAAATAACAAATTATTTACACTTATCACCCCCTCATGAGTGTGTTATATAATTTAGATTAGTATCAAATCAGTTTCATAATCTTCTGCCCAAGGCTGTGTTTAGTCCTAAGTCTAGCAAAAGTATCCCTTATTATTAAGTCCTTAGGATGAATTGATGCATACCTCCAATCTCTAAGTTTTGTCTCATGGTTTTTTGGTCTTTATTCTTGGCTTATATTCTCAATTATACCTATAGCGTTCTCCTCCCCTTCTTCTTCTCTAGGATGGATAACTCTATAAAATCCATAAAAATATGATAAGGGTTGACTCTTCAACTATGGTGTCCCTTTATTAAATATCATATAGGCTTTCATATGGAAGTGTACCCTAAAAATGTGCCCTTATCTAACTTCACATCAAACATCCCCATATTTGATTTTTCATTACACGAGATAAAGCATTTACGCCCAAACACATGTAGATGTGAAGGATTTGGTGTTTTACCCTTAATTATTCATAGGTTGTTATATTTAGCTTTGTTCCAATATTCACCCAGTTCAACACATAACAAGCTAAGTTTATAGCTTCAAAAAAGAGGCGATTGATACTAATTAAGTATTAATCTAGTAGCCTCAACTAAAGTTCTATTTTTTTCTCTTTGCTATCACATTCTGTTGAGTTATTTTATGGGCCGAGAAGTTATTCTATATTCCTACCTCTTAACATAACAATTCAAAATTTTCTTTTTTATATTCTCCATGGGGTATTCTATCTTTCTTTGAATATACTTAGAAAATGTTTAAATTTAGCAAAGGATTTACTCTTATGTGTCTGACTTCCTTGAGAAGGTTAAAAATCGCCTGGTCATCAATATTATATTCTCATCATCAATGCCTTCCAGATCAGTATTATTAGTTTCACCCACTTTCAGTGCGATCACTTTCTCCTATTTCCTTTCACCTACATTAGCCTGCCTTTATCTAACATTTTATTTGTAAGCTATTAATGAACCAAATAGATAATCAATATAACAAATAGTTAAATCCTTAGATTTATGAATAGTCGTCACCTTGGCATCCCAATATTTTAGCAAACATCTAAGTATTTTATTATGCCCTTTTGGTATTGATATAGTCTCTACCTAAAGCATACAATGAAGTAATAATTTTGGTAAAAAGCATATATATGTTAAAAATAGTTTCATTTGGTTGTATGTGAAAGACTTCATAGTCATGTAATAGAATATTCATAAGGGATTGTTTTACTTTGTTTTTTCCTTCATATGTTATACAAAATTTATGCCATATTTTCCTCTCCATAGTTCAACTAGAAATATGAATGTCGTTCTCAGATTTTAAAACCTAGAAAAAATAATTTAAGCATTTTGAATTGAGCTATGTGGACTCACTTTCTTCAAAATTCCCTTCAATGAAAGAGAAATTAATTTTTATGATTTTTCTTCTACCTTGTAGGGTGGTGGGACCCAGCTTTTATTTGGTACCACATTTTATATTCTATTGATTGTATGAAAGTAGCCATTGTTACTTTTCAAAAGTAAAAAAGAATATTATAAAATAGTGATGGTCATGTAATCAAATATCCTTCTGACATATTCTTATTTCCACAATGTATCATAGATGGATCTACTTGACGTGTTGAAACCTATTTAGAAAGTAGTAGCTCTCATACTAATTGAAAGTGTACAACATACCTAAGAGAAGGAGGAGAGGAGGTGGGTGGGGCGGCGGGGGTGTGAATAACTATACATTTGAAATTTTATAATTATATTTGTGGAAGCTTCAAATACCAATTTTGTGAAATACTGAATACTATGTTATTTTCTTTGGTACAAAATATAGCAATGATTTCTTTTTCAAGGACTATGTACCAAAGTAATAAAACAAAAATATTCTTCTCTCTTCTCTTAAATTTTTTTTAATGTTACATAGCAAAATTAAGATAAAGATAACTTTTCACAACTAAACATACATCCAAGATGAAATTGAGATTCTCAAGTTTGTAATATAACAATGATATCACAATTCAACATTTGATCACATATGAAATTGTGCAAGTAAATAAAGCGTAGAATAAATAAATAAAGAAATGATAAAATATGCAAACCGATTGATAGTGGTTTGGCCAATATGCCTGTGTCTACTCCCTAAGGCCTTTCTTTGGGAATTTCATTAGAACTCTCTTCATTTAAACCCACCAAAGCAGAAAAGCCTTTCTCTCCTTCACAGGGTAATGGAGAAATCTTTACACACTCTTCTCCTCAAAAATCAATAATTGTAGCTGCTCCAGTTAGATCCACAAGGTACGCAAGACCTCCCTGAGATCTTCACAGCCTTTATAATATGACTCCATATTACTTTCCACTAAGAGCTTCATCTACAACATCAAGGAATTAGAGGATATGATTGGAGAAACAATTAATTTGAAAACTTCACACAAATTTCAAGAACTCTCAAAAAATTCTTTATAGGCCTTTTAAATCTCTCTTCTTAAAAAATCTCAAGAGCCTCTTACAAATCTATGAAAGGCTTAGTCTCAAAACTGCTTAGAACTCTTAACATTTCTTAGAGATTAATATATATATATATATATATATATAATTAATTCAATTCGCCACTTTAGGATATTATATTGATTTGCACGGTTGAAGATTATACTAACATTATATTTATTTGTTCGGATTGTATGATATGGTTCTTACAATATAATATTTTGTTGATTTATATTTTGAATTACTATCACAGATTCTTAGATCTTAATAAAGTAAGCCTCATAAATAATTTTTTTGTATGATATTAAATGTACAATATAATTAGTTCAATTTTCATAATAAAAAAATGTTATTCGAACTTGATTCATAACTAGTTCGAATGGTTCGAATCTAATTCATGAGTTCAAAATAGGTTAAAAAAAGTTCATATTAGGTTTAAAAACCATATCATGTATTTGAACCTTATTTAAACCCATTTTAAACTTCAATTTAAATCTCATTATGTGTATTAGGGGTGTAAGTGAGCTCAACTTGTTTATGGGCTCGTGAATCGAGCTTATCGAGCTCCAGTTCAAACTCGAGCTCGTTTAGTAAACGAGCTCGAGTACAAGCTTAATGAGGCTTGGCTCGTGAGCTCACGAGCTCGCGAGATGGCTTGAATAATTATTAATATTTTTAAATAATTTTATTTTATTTATTAAATTTAAATATTTTAAAATTTAATAATTAATGCTAAAAATTATATTTTTTTTAAATCCTGCCAAAGTTTTAAAAATTCCTCCTAAGTTTTAAAAATCCTGCCCGTGACTCGTGAGTCGGCTCGAGCTTGGGTGCCTTTCCCGGTCGGTGTGTGGGTCCCTTATCTTCAGACTTGGTGCTGTGCGGTCCCATTTGTCCGGAATGGTTTCATCTGAAAGCTGAGACGTCAGGTCTTCGTCATCGAGGAAGAGAGAGAGCATCTGTTCTTCATAGGCTTTCTGTAGTCTGGCTTTAATCTGTTCCGAAGTTTCATAAGGATACCTCTAGGCTAAGGACCGATGAATTTTTTGTAAAGAAAACTCTGCCGTTAGGGGTTGCCGCGGATTTTTAATTAGGTTATTTTGAATAACCTTGTCAATCTGTTTTTTTTTTCTTCAACAACGATGGTAGACCACCATTTGACTGAAAAAGTTGCGTATGAGACACTTAAGATTGAGAGTATCTCTGTTTACCTCTACGTTCCAGGTCCAGATCCAAGGGATTTGGGCTTGTGCGAAGAAAAAGAATCCGCTAATACCGTCAATAAAGTCGTCAGCTTGAATACGTTGGAGATGGGGAGATGAGTCTACCCAGTGGGTATAGATTTCTTGTAGTTGTGGAGGTAGGATAGTGATGGTGGCGCCTTTGTACTCCCACCACTTAAAAAACCATGATGGTAAAGGATTTTCTAAGAGATCAGGACTAAGAATAAACATCCAAGAGTGGTTTTTATCTGGATTGAGGACATAAAAAGCCTTGTGCATGGCTTGGACATAAGTCCAGTAGTTAAAGGAACAAGTTTTTATTGTTCCGTCATGATTTGGAATTTCAAATCGTTGAACTTGAAAGGGGGTTAGTCCAAAATCTTTTGGGTGGATAACAATAAGAATATTAGCGCGACTATAAGTGAAGTTTTTGCGCTCATCAAAATGATGTTTAATTTCAATACATTGTAGATGCAGAAGAATTGCTTCATAAAGTTCGCGGTCATAATTTGCGCCTTGGAGAAAAGAATCGTGATTTAAATATTTATTAAATAACATCCATGGTGAGGTGGTTTCATAATCCTCTGGGTTGAGTTCTAATATGAGCTCAACTCCTAATTTTAAAATAGGTTCGAACATATCTACAGTTTGTTGAGAGGTAGCCTCTTGGGTTGTACTGGTTGATGGTTCTTGTTTAATAGAACTGGTGATCTCTTTGGGACCATATAGATACGCTTTTAGAGGTATCATTTTAGGGATTGGGGGTGTATCCCCTCAACCACGGCCACGGCCGTGGACAGAATTGCGGGTGCTAGACCAACCATGTCCTCGTTGAGGAGTAAACTTATTCGCCCTTTGGGGGGCGCCATCCTTCTGAATCCATCACTCGGGGAGTCCTGCAAGATATTCACGAGTGAGAAAATCAGGCAAAGAATTATTTTCACCTTTTATATATTCAATAGTAAAATAAAAAATGGCTAACTGAGTTTGCCAAGTTGCAAAGATTTGTTTAGATGCTAGATTGTTAACATCCTTTTCAAGAATATATTTGGCTGAAGAGCAGTCAATACGAAGAATAAAAGATGTGTTTAATAAATCATCTTGAAATTTAGTGACAGCTTTAATAATAGCTAACATTTCTTTTTTAATTGTTGAATATTTTGCTTGAGTTGGATTCCAAATACCAGAAGTAAATCGTACTAATTCTTCTTTTTTAGAAGATGGATTCTGTTGTTTCAGAATGCCTCCAAAGCCAATATTAGAGGCATATGTTTCAACTATCTTGATGTAGAGCGGGTTGGCTAAGGAAATACAAGGTAAATTTTTAACTTGTTTTTTAATAATTTGAACTACTTTAGTGCAATTTTCATAAAGGTGCGGCAATGAGGGCTAAATTTTTATAAAAGTCAGAGACATAATTTAAGGCTCCTAAAAAGCATTGTAATTATTGTTTATCAACAATTTGGTCAGGAAATTTATTTGCGAATTCAATACTTCGTAGTATTGGTACTATAGTATCATTTTGGATCATATGTCCAGGAAAGCGTATTTCTTGCTGAAATAGTCTAATTTTTGGCTCAGAAATGACAAGACCATTAGTTAGAGCTAACCACTTAAAAGTTTTTAAGTGCTTAAAGTGTTCGTCAATAGTTTTAGAGAAAACTAAAACACATCAATATATACGAGGATATATTGATTATAGGGGTTAAAATCTTCATTCATTATTTTTTGGAATTCTAAACGGGCATTTTTTAAGCCAAATGGCATTATGTTCCATTCATACTGTCCGAAAGGTACAATGAATGCTGTTTTATATCTGTCCTCTTCACTTATCTAGATTTGCCAATATCCAGATTGTAAATCAAACTTAGAGAAAAGATTAGCTTGAGCTAATCTATTTAGGAGATCTCTTTTATTTGGAATAGGGTATCTAATCCACTTAAGTACCTTGTTTAAAGGTTTATAATTAATAACTAATCTGGGTTTTCCATATTCTTTCTCGGCTGCATTCATAACGTAGAAGGCCGTGCAACTCCAAGGGGAGCTAGATTTGTGAATGATTTTCTTTTGAAGTAAATCATTAATTTCTTTAAGACAGAGATCTAGATAATTTTTGTTCATTTGTGATGGTCTAGATTTAGTTGAAATTTGGGTTTCATCAAAGTTATCGATATAGGGGAGTTTAACACAATGTGTTTTGCGATTCCAAAAACTAATGGGATTATCTCCACATATTTGGCCTTTAATTTTAGTTTCGAAATGGACGATCTATTTTTGAATATCAAACTGTTTAAGTCTGCTGAAAATTTCTTTGGAGAGAATTTCTTGATTTAAGAAATTAATATGTAATTGTTTATGCTGAAGTTTATTCATTTCATTTAAAATGATCTCTTTTGGATCTGAAATGAAATTAAACTTAATAGGTTGTTCAAAACAATACAAAGTTATGCTAGTTGCATCAGTTGAGATGGGCATAACTTTATATAGGAAAGGAGTCCCTAAAATAATATGTTGGGATAAATGTTTGACTAACAAAATTGGCATTTGTATGCAATAGTCTTGCTGACATATTGCTACTTGGGATAACTTATATTTGATTTCCATAGTGTTACCACTTGCAAAAGTTAATTTCTGGGTGGTCTTTTCAAAGAATTTAGAAGGAATAAGTCCTTCTTGAATACAGTTCATGTCCGCTCCGCTATCTACTAGAGCGGTGAGGTTTTGAAGTACATGAGATTTGTGTATAACGATGGTAATAGTTATATACCATTTTTGTAGAATGGCTCTCTGAAGGGAGTGAATAATGGTTTGTTGCGCACTAGGGTCGTCAGAAGGTAGTTCGTGCTCTGGGTCAGGTTGATCTATAATTTGATCAAGTTTGAGGTTTGCAACTCTAGTGGAGAGTTGAATTTGTTCGTCTTTTAAGGTTTTAACTTCCGCCTTTAATTATTTAAGTTGGTTTTTAAATCAGATATTGAGGTGGGCGTTGGAGTACGCTCAACTTCTTTAGCTTTTAATCTATCCAATACTTCCTTCATGGAATAATTATGATATTTAATTTTAGGAAGAGATAGCTCTTCTCTTTCACCTAATAATTTTAAAATTTGATCCCTTATTTTTGGATCATTGACTTGACTTAAGATCTTAATCATTTGATCTTTTTGGTCATCAGTAAGGGTGAATAACCCGAACCTTTCAACTATAGATTTGTAATAATCAGAGTCGTTACTACAGGTATTACAACAAGTAGAAGACTCAAAGCTTGATTCAGAATTTTTGTCTACAGAGGACTCAGAGACTCAGAGCTTTCTGAATGCAAAAGAATTTTCATTAATAGTTCTTTTGTATCAGCATCAAGTTTTAATTCGTTAATTTTCTTTTTCATAGGACATTTATTGGAATAATGTCCTTTTTTACCGCATTTATAACTTTTAATGTGTTTTTCATGAGTCCGTTTATGAGGTATTGCCTCAGCTGGGAATGTTCGTTCCTTTGCTTTGGACTGTCGTTTGACAAATTTATGTTTTTTTCGTTTAGAAGTGGAACCTTGATCTTGAAAGGTTCGTTGTTTTTTCGCTAAGTGGCGTTCCCTTTTAGTTAAAGGACCAGGGCATGCGAATTGCTCGCAGAAAGCTCCAAGTTGCTTTCGATCTGCGAGTTTCTCTCTTTTGAGCTGTTGATTCATTCTAAGATCGTTACATAAAGTAACCCCTGTTTTTATGCATTCACTAATTATACGACCATACGTATACTGTTCGTAGATTAGTTGGCCATTTGTATTTCTTAATTTATCTTTTACTTTTGTTGCAAAAGTGGAAGGTAATCCTTCTAAAAATTTTTCTTTCCAATAATTGGAACTAGAGTCGGATAAATTCATGACTCTAGTCATGAAGACGTCTTTATACTATTGAAAATGAGATAATGATGGACATTTTAATTTTTGTAATAAAGATCTCATTTGTTCTCTATTATCAGTCATATATCCAAGAAAATGTTCTAGAATATTATGGATGAGTGTGTAAACTGCTTCGTCGTTAGGTTTTTCTGGGTCGAGCAGACTTTTATCACTTTGTTAATCATTTTTCTCAGCTTGACTTAAATAATTATCCCACCATTCTTTAAGGATTCCGGTGAAACCATTGATGATTATTTGGACGACTTCCCAAGGATGGTTGCCTTTACTTTGGGCAACAGTTGAATATATTAACATTCGGTGAACAGTTTTATGAATTTGATAATCAGAGAGACCATCAAAATTCCATTCATATAATTGTCGAGGGTAATAGGAAATTTGTTCATTAAGATCCTCTTCATATAGAAGGTCTGTCGGAGTAGGTCTTTGGTAATAGTATTTTCCTAATGCTTTTTTAGGATATTTAAGTTTATTTAATTCAAGTGGTATACTTGAATTTATTTTTAAATTAACTTGTTTAAATTGGTCTTCCAACTCAAAAATTGAATGATCACTTAAAGATTCGATTTCGGAATTGCCTTCTTCGGAATTTCCTTCGGCATTAGAAGGTTCTTCATCCAATAAGATAATTTTCTGAGTCTTAATCTGTTTAACGACTTCAGAGATATTTAAATCCTCATCGAATTTTATTTTGATGGGAGGTGGCAACTTAATAGCTGGTTGTTTAATGATCTTGGTGGACGAAGAAGGACTTTCTTCTTTTAATTTTTCTAATTGGAGACTAAGTTTATTTAATTTTTTATCTAGGTTTTCTAGATGCGTAGTAATTATTTGTAAAGTGTTATTAGTAAAGTTTAACTGCTTTACTAGTATGGCTAGTTCTCTAATGGCTTGAGGATCAGATGGAATATTACCAAATTGGGTCATCAGAATCTCTTGCTTAGGGTGTTGGCCCTTTTGACTCATCATTCTAATATTGGTGGTTAAATTATTAACAAACCAATAAGCAAAGGGAATAGTCGCTTTTCCTTGTTTATTTAGAGTTTCAAGATCACAGAAATATTGATCTGATAGGCTAGTGCGTTCTTCTTCGGAGAACATTTTTCTATACCATTTTTGAAAGGCATCGAATTTAGGTAACATATAGTGATGGATGACCGTCTCTCGTAAAGGTGTATGAGGTCCATACATTATTTAAAATTGCATTTCGGATGGCGTTGGGGATCTAAAGTCTTGATTACCCCTTACTGGATGTAATATCCGATTTCTATTTAAGGTTAGTGCTGGACTTGAGTCTATATCTGATTCATCCGATCTATGGGTTCGGATTTCATCACCTGAAGTAGATGGTATAGAAATCCTAGGAAGATGAACGGATCTTCGGGGATTAAATTTAACTTCTATATCATCATCGGATGTTTGTATTATTTGGTCAATATCTTGATTGACTAAGGGTTTTGGAGCAATAACTTCGGGTAATGTCCATTGGTCTGGAAATGTTATTTCATTCCATCTAATTACTCGGTTGGTAGCTATGTTAAAAGCTAAAAGGTTGGTTTTTATCAAAGTGGTCCTATTACCAGGTTGAACAGCTTTGCGAACTCTAGGGCTTAGAGTGTTTATCACTTTAAAGTGAATCCGATAAACTAGGGCGATTGTTTCAGATCCAGGGAGAAAATCGTATCCATGGAGCTGGAGATGAAGCTTAATTACTTCAAATAAATGGACATCAGTTAAGGATAGGCTGAGGTTGGGAAAAGTGTTGAAATAGACTGGTCCGTGACGCAGACTAGTTTCCATGACTCCCATAAGAGATTGTGCACAATTAAGGCACCGTCCATCTCTTAAACATGTTAAGATAGAGGCATTTAATCCTCAGAGAGTGAGGGGTTTAAACGCAATCTGAATCATCCCAATATGAATATACTTATAGTCTTTCATGTAGAACTTTAAATCATCATAAGCTAATAATGGAATTGTTTTGTCCATTGAGTCAATTGTTATAGATTGTTCTACCATATTAATGGTAGATTTACCTTTGAAATCAAAGGTTCCGATCTGGTAGATTAATGTTTTATCTACCTTTGGAAGAGACCATTTATTTAGGTCTTCTTCATTTAGTGGATATCCCTAAATGAGGGAGCATTCCCCATAGAGAGGATGGAAGTGAATTCGTTGTAGACGAAGAGGCCATAAGGGTATATTGGTAGTAATAATGTTGGTCTGAATCTTTTAATACATAAGGTAACTAGTGATACCTACTGTATGAGGAAAACAGGATTTGCTAAGGTTTAATTTTACTTGGACAGTCGTAGTATCCAAGACTTACGACCAAATAGAATAAAGGGATTACTGCTAAACTATAGTGCAAGGTAAAAAGATCAATCTTAGCAAATAGTGTTTAGAAAATACTGCTGTTGGAGTTCATTATTCTACTCAGTCAAAGTTCTTAATAGATTCAAACGTAACTTTAGCAGAATAAAAGAACTACATAAACGAGTCACTACCTTATATCTTGTGTATTAAAAGCAGACGAACATTATTACTACAAGAGAGGATTACTCCTCCATGGCTCTGATACCAAGATTATTGTTGATTTATATTTTGAATTACTATCATAGATTCTTTGATCTTAATAAAGTAAGTCTCATAAATAATTGTTTTGTATGATATTAAATATACAATATAATTAGTTCAATTTTCATAATAAAAAAATGTTATTCGAACTTGATTCATAACTAGTTCGAATGGTTCGAATCTAATTCATGAGTTCAAAATAGGTTAAAAAAAGTTCATATTAGGTTTAAACACCATATCATGTATTTGAACCTTATTTAAACCCATTTTAAATTTCAATTTAAATTTCATTATCTGTATTAGGGGTGTAAGTGAGCTTGACTCGTTTATGGGCTCGTGAATCGAGCTCTAGTTCAAACTCGAGCTCGTTTAGTAAACGAGCTCGAGTACAAGCTTAATGAGGCTTGGCTCGTGAGCTCACGAGCTCGCGAGATGGCTTGAATAATTATTAATATTTTTAAATAATTTTATTTTATTTATTAAATTTAAATATTTTAAAATTTAATAATAAATGCTAAAAATTGTATTTTTTTTTAAATCTTGCCAAAGTTTTAAAAATTCCTCCTAAGTTTTAAAAATCCTGCCCGTGACTCGTGAGTCGGCTCGAGCTTGTTCACAGTGGGACGAGCTCAAGTTCGAGGCGACTTTCTGATTGACAAGCCGAGCTCAATAAGGCCACTACTCGACTCGTTTACATCCCTAATGTGTACAATATTTGTTGAATTTGTTCGATGTTCTTTTTCCAACATTAGAATTCTAAACCATTGTTTGAATACATCTCTTTTTTGTGATAAGAAACAACAATATGAGAGTACCAACATTAGAAGGGACATTGAATGTATTATAACCTTTAAGAGAAAAATAGCACTAGATTTTCCTGATGATGTTGAAAGAGATGGAACAAGAGGACTGTTGAATGTTTCAAGATGCATGAAGGCCATGAAATATGATAATTTGACTAATATGATAATTTTATTATATTATAAATTAATTATATTTTTTTATTAAGAGATAATATGTGAACATGAAATTAAAAGATATATATAACAAAAATTAATATAGTACTTTTTTTACCTGTTAAAAAAGTAAATAGACAAAAATTATGTGTCAAAATTTTAATTATATATATATATATATATATATATATATATATATATATATATAATTTTTATTTTTTAATTTATGGGCACTTACTAACCCCGCTGTCGTATAGTAATCAAAGAAGTCTAGGGTTTTTACGAAACTGCTTCCTGCCCAAATCTGTTTCGTTTTCCTCCGATTCATGGAAGATCTGGCAGTGGAGAATGTTACAAATGCACATAGCCCTCTGGCGATAGTGCAATCGCTGGATGAGATGTATCCGTCTGATCCTGCAGAGCCAGAATTTGAGGATGCCGCCGGCATTTCTCCTCTAGAGAAGTCAGTTATATCACCGGTAGTCGACGTACGATTCCGTTCACCGAAACCTGCCGAAGGCGAGGAAGTTAATGTGTTTTGGCCCGCCACGTCGAGAGCTAAATCGCATTCACCTTTGTCCTCGGAATACGAGCAAGTTCCTTTTTTTGAGGCCGAGCAGGCTGTAGCAGAGCCCCACGTAGTCGTTCATGCGGAGGAAGATGAAGTTCTGGCTTCTGAGATATCGTTCTTGGGTGCTGAACATAATGGCCAAGTACTTTTGGAGGGACAGGAAGCTTCTGCCCCTGAACCCGCTACCCCACTGCCGCAGGAAGACAGGGACGCATCCTCGGGGCCTGCACAAGGTGGAGCTGAACCGGATGATTCGTCCGTGAAGGAACAGGTTGATCCTGATCCTGCCCATGTGGTTGGCTGTGATGAGGTTGCTCGATGCAAGATTGCGATGGCTGGAGATCAGGTTGAGGCTGCTTGGGATGAGGTTACTGAAGAGGCGGTTGAGTCTGCTGGAGAGAATGTTGAGGCTGCTGGTTCTGGAGATAGAGACGTTATTTCTGAAAATGAGTTTTCTGTGGAAATTGATGTGAGAAGGAGGGGTGGAAGGAGGCGAAAGAGGGGCCGTACATCCTCTAAGGTGCAGGGGACTAGACTTCCTTCTCGAAAAAAGGTGGAAGAGGAAGTTTGCTTTATATGCTTTGATGGCGGTGACTTGGTAGTTTGTGATAGGAGGTGATTTTACATTCTCTATATTTTGTTGAGTTACACTTTGTTAGTTTTTTACTTAAGTATATACTTGTTGAAGGTTCTTTTTCTTTATAGGGGTTGCCCAAAGGTATATCACCCTTCTTGTGTCAATCGTGAAGAATCCTATTTCCAGTCAAAGGGCCAGTGGAGTTGTGGTATGTTCTAAATGGCTAGGTCTTTTCTGTCTCAATCCTCAGCTGTTGGCCTTTTGTATCAATTATCATGGTTAGTAATGCGTGGGTTTCTTAAATTTAGTTATTTTTTCCAGTTTATTAGTTGTGATGGGTAGGTTGTTGGTTGTAGTTAGAATATAAAACGTTGTGAGAGATCTTGCCCCATAGGGCTTTCAAAAACATTCGGCTGTCTCTTGGCAAGACCAGCGAGTTTTCAATTTACGATTAATTCCCAATAAGTAACCTCTCCTTAATAAACATTTGTTTATCAATATGATTAAGCAACTAAATGGAACAATGGTGAAGTTTATATACCAGCATAAAACTATTGAACTATTTCACACATTCGACATCTGAAATTTCTAAATTCTTAATTATATAAACTTAATAACCATATAAAATTAATAACTTACTCATGATGTGAGATATATTATACTAAAATATCACTCCTTGAGGATGCACAACTAATATAATAGCACCTTAAATAAAATAGGAGTGAGTAAATCTTGCTCCTTAGGGATGCACAATTATTATCCTAAAACCGTTCAAGAAATAGGACCAAGTTTTGCAAGAAGAAACCTCTTAGGTAGCACCTATGCATTGAAGCATAAATGAAAAGGAACATGGCATGGTACCTTGTCAATAAATGGCATAATTACAATGGCATGCATGTAATAACTCATTACTAAAGTGAGTAAACTGTGTGGAGAAAAGTTTTACTTGCAGCTAGAAATTATCAAATATCATAAGCCATATTTGGTTGTTTTTATAAACAATGTGCTAACAATGATATCCAACACATGTAAACGATTGAAATGGTGACAAGCACACACATCATTTTATCATATAAGCACACAAGCATGCACACACAACCACAAGGGATGCCATTAGTTATGTACATAAATTATGAATATCATATACTATAATATCATTCACCTATACTACCATGAATCTAAATGAAGGTTGTTTGCTATCTAACGGAGTTCATTAACTAGGCTCATGAGGGTCATCATTTCAAATATCAACTTGTAGGCCATATTATTCAGAATTATATAAATTATGAGGTGGTACTGATAGTCATTTCCATCAAGCAGAGCCCAGAATAACCATCCATACATGTGAGATATCATTTGCATCGTATAAATCTGATTGCACTATGAATTTTCACGTGTGTGATCATCAGGAGGTAAATAAATGAATGCCAGATATATTAAAAACAAGCATGATGATAACATGAATGTTGAAGCTATCCAATTTCAGACATAAGGATGTTAATAAAAAAAATCATGCATTAGCTTAGATCACAATCATCAATATAGGAAGCTAATATGTTTTCATAATCAATGTACATATGACAATTATCAATTTTTATAGCTCACATGGATAAACACTTTCAAATTAGTATCTATTGTAACTTAAGTCAAGGGATGAAGACCTAAGTATGAAAGGTGCATTCATCTTCTAATTAGGAAGGCTTACCTATTTCAAAGTGCAATACTTGAACCCAATCTTGCTTGTAATGGCTGTGTCACAACTTTGGATTCCGACTAACATATATTTAAGAAAAATTCATTAATTTTTCTATAATTTGTAGAAATGCATTAGTAGGAGAGTTGAATTTTTGGCATGGATTTGTCTCGAATTCATGATTTTGGAGCTTATAAGTTAAGTTAAAGGCAAATCAATATTTTATCTAAGTTGAACTATCCTAAACTATGCTATTCTGAGTTAGAATTAATCATGAAAAAATGAATCAATGCAATATAAATTGGACCTCTCAATTTAATCTTCTACAAATGAAAGAAAAAAGTAAGTGAATTGCTCTAACAAAATTAATGAAGAGAATGAAAAGTGTATTGTAAGGTTTAAAATTGTGCAATTGGGTATTGATATATATATTTTTTTTCACGAGGCATTATGTTTTAAGGTATAAGCTTACAATTAAACTATTAATTGATTAAAATAAGTTTAGTAATGAATTTGAGAGTACTCCTTAGAACTTAACACTTAGTAATACCATAAAAAATTGAGCTTGATTTCTCCCCAATAAATCATTTGAGAGTAATCCAAAAGTGTTAAAATAACATCATGAAAAGTCATACAAGCACTCAATACAACAACAACAACAACAAGCCTTTATCCCACTACGTGGGGTCGGCTACATGAATCCTTTTTCTCAATAATAAGCAAAAAGTCTAAAATAAATAAGTAAACATAAGTAAGAAATCTAAAGAAATAATTAAATATGTTCAAAAATTAAATAATTATGTATAAGGACTCTAGATTCAGAAGCCTCTTACACTTCTATCACTTACAAAATCTTCATTAGAATCAACATTGTATTTGATAATTTTCTCACCTCACTTGTCCTTATTTGTATCAACATTCTCTCAATTTTCTTCATCATCTTCAATCTCAATCATATTCTTTTTCCCTAATTGATAAAACCTAACAATAATATTATTTAAACATTAACATTTTTTATCTTTATAATTTCTATTATATAAAATTTATACTAATATTTTCTATTACATTTTTGTCAACTTTTGTTATTCTTATTTCATCATTAATAATAATAATAATAATAATAATAATAACATTGAGATATTCCTCTTGCAGTTTAATGGTAAAACTTCATTTTCATATTCCACAAACTATTCGTCATCTGATGGCACATTATTAATAACCTAGGGGTCCTCATCAAACTCCAAAACTTGCATGCAAATGATGAAATAAAGGCACGCGACTAATTACATATGCCTCAAGGCATGTCTTAAACAATTGAGGTATACACCTATTTCTCCTACTGTGAGATATAAGCCTCATGGTGCTTTGCATGCACCTCAACTTGAGGCGGGCCTCAAGAGAGTGAAATTGCGCAATTTTAAATAATCTTGTGTTGTCCAATATGTTTTCTTTATTAGTGACTAAATGTTCAATGGTTTGAAGCCTCAAAAAGTAATGCAACTTTCTATTGGGAATAAAAACAACAATTGTGTAGCTTGCAGGTGCCAATAATGATGTAATTCGTCACTGATGATAGCATAACAATTATGACTTTTGCTATGTGAAAGTGGACAGAAATGAGTGGAAATAGATGGTGATATTTAGGAGAAGAGATGAAAGAAGGGTTAAAAATTAAAATAAAAACAAAGTGAAGTGTAACAATGGTGGTGGTTGTGGATTCAACAGAAGAGCAGTTACAAAGCGCAATAATCAGAAATGAATTATAACATAAATATAGATAATAGGAGACACGGATTAATGTTATTTGATGAATGGAGGCCTCCGTGTACAAATGCAGGAAGTGGTAAGTGTTTTATTGTATTAAAAAAATTGCAAAATGTTGCATCTAATATTTTCTATCCTACTTTGTCTTTTGTATTATTTTCTTCACCCATGAAAATTTCTCCCACTACATATAGAAAGCTGGCTCAAAATATACTCCCACCGATAACCTTCATCATTGTCACCAATGATCTTTGTACTGATAAAATCCAATCTTCCCTTTGTTGATAGTTCCTTTTGTTACATAAGTGAAGGCTTGAAAGCCTCAAGCTTGCTGCCAACAGACATCGACATTGCTAGCTTCTCATCGATAGTTGCCACTATAGATGGCGAAGAATGCAAGAAAAATATATGCTTTTATTGGTTTGCTTGTCCAACTAAGGATTTCCTTGGGATTTTATTGATGCAAAGAGGGGTAGTTATGATAACAAGATGGATGAGAATACTCTTACTTGAGTTTTTTAACTTTTAATTTGATCTTATCCAATATATAAATGTTTTTTTTTTTGCTTTGAAATCTAAATACGTGGGGATTTTAATCTCCACATCTCAATTTTCTTCAGCGTGGAGATTAAAATTTTTATACGCTGTTTTAATCGATCAACTCAGTACGTCACCTCATCTTAATCAGCTATGGAGGCTAATTGAGGTTTTACAAAGCACAATTTTCAGTGATAGCTGCTTCAATAAGGATGTTAGTTGACATCTTAGATCCTTTGATTTTGTTTATTAACCAAACACCCTTTTCTAATAGTCCTTGAATAAAGTGATACTTTAGATCATTTTGTTTTGTTTTTTTTTTATTTTTCTGGGAATGAAATGATACATTCTTAGCAAGGTAAATTGCACTTTGATTGTCATAAACTAGAACACTTTCATCATGTTCCATTCTCGATTCATACAAATTTTTTTTGAACTAGACCTATTCTTTGATTGCATTAATGTTCTCCATGTACTCAACCTTTGTAGTTTGGGCAAGCCACTATTTTTTGCAAGCAGAGATAATCAACTCATAGCAGTGCCTCCTAAGGTATTGGCAAATCATGTTGTACTGCATCAAGTATCCAAATCTTCACCCATATTAGTATTACCAAACATCAATGAGGTATTAATTATGCTTTTCAAGTAGCATGAAACCACTTGGCTACCTCAAAGTACTTTTATAGGATTTGACATGCATTTTTCTCACAAATTTTCAACTATATTTGATTTGCTGCACACCATTGCATAATACGAGCCAATTATTGAAGAATGAGTGACTTTGATCATGTGTGCCATCCACTAATTTCATGTAATTGTTGCTTTGAAACCTAATAATGAGTTGCTAGAGGGAGCATCAATACAACAACAACAACAATATCAAGCCTTTGTCCCATTACGTGGGGTCGGCTATATGAATCCTTTTTCTCCATTGTGTCCTATTAAAAGTCAAATTCTCGTTTAAATTTAATAAAGAAAGATCATTTATAATATTTTCTAACCAAGTCTTTTTAGGTCTATCTCTATCTTTCTTAATATAAGTCAAATCTAATACCTCTCCTTTCGGAAGGCCGTTGTTTTATGTGACCAAACCATCTAAGGCGACTCTCTCTAATCTTATCTTCCACAGGAGCTACTCCAACCTTTTCACGTATATGCTCATTTCGTATCCTATCTCTAAGGGTAAATCCACTCATCCACCTGAGCATCCTCATCTCTGCAACACTTAACTCAACATTATGCTTCTCTTTTAATGGCCAACATTGTGCACCATAAAGCATTGCAGGTCTCACCACCATCTTATAGAATTTTCTCTTAAGTTTGAGGGGAACTTTTCTATCACACAACAAGCCTGATGCCCTCCACTTCAACCATCCAACTTGAATTCTACTGATAATATTCCCATCTATTTCACCATCACTCTGAGCAATAGATCCAAGATATCTAAAACGTGTACTCTTATTAATGACTTGATCGCCCAAAGTCACAATCCCTCCACTAGGTCTATTACTACTAAAATTACACTCTATATATTCAGTTTTAGATCTACTCAAGCGAAAACCTTTAGACTATAAGGTTGACCTCCATAATTCAAGTTTACCTTCAATTCCCTCTCTAGTCTTTAAACAAGAAGAATATCATCAGCAAAAAGCATACACCAAGGTACATCCTCTTACAAATGTCTAGTTAGAACATCCATGACTAAAGCAAAAAGATATGGGCTTAAGGCTGATCCTTGATGTAATCCAACCGAGATAGGAAAATACTTGGTCAAACCACCTTTTGTTTGAACACAAGTAATAGCTCCTGCATACATATCTTTAATGATTTGAATACAAGCATTATTAACACCTTTCTTTTCAAGAACTCTCCATAGCACTTCTCTTGGAAATTTATCATATGCTTTCTCTAAATCAATAAATATCATATGTTGATCCTCCTTATTCTCTCTATATTTCTCCATCAAACCTCTCAATAAATGTATGGCTTCCATAGCAGACCTTCCCGACATGAATCCAAATTGATTTTGAGAAATATTAGTATCACGTCGCAACCTACGCTCCATAACTCACTCCCATAGTTCTAAAGTATGACACATTAACTTAATTCCTCTATAATTCGCACAATCTTGTACATCATCTTTATTCTTAAAAATAGGAATCAACACACTCATTCTCCACTTATATGACATCTTTTTAGTCTCCAAATAGTATTAAAAAGTTTAGTAAATCAAGAAATTCCTTCATCTCCTAAGCATTTCCACACCTCTATTAGAATATCATCAGGTCCAACAACTTTTTCACACATCATTTTCTTTAAAGCCTCTTTAACTTCGATTTTATTAATATGTTGATAAAAACAAAAATCTTTATTTTCATTGAGGGTGCTAAGGTCACTAAAGTCAATCGTATTATCACAATCTTCATTAAAAAGTTTAGCAAAAAATCTCAACCACTTTTGTTGAATATCATCTTCTAAGAAAAGTACTTTTTGATCTTCATCCTTAATACACTTTACTTCAAATAAATTCTTACTACTCTTATCTCTTTGTTTGGCTAACTTATACATATATCTTTCCCCCTCCTTAGTATCTAATCTGTTGTATAAATCATTAAAAGCTAAGGTCTTTGCATCGCATATTGCTTTCTTAGATTCCTTACGTGCCTCATTATATCTTTCCCAATTATCAAAATTTTTACTTCTAAACTAATTTTTATAACAAATCTTTTTATTTTTTATCTTTTCTTGCACATTTGAATTCCACCACCAACTATTTTTACTATTAGGAGCTTTTCCCTTTGATACTCCAAGCATATCTTTTGCAATATTCATAATATTACTAGCCACGTTTTCCCACATAACATTAGCATCCTCGTTCACAGACAAAATCTTAAGATCTAAAATTTTACTCAAAAATATTTTTGTTAAAATTCTTTAAATGCCCCCATCTAATCATAGAATATCACTTTATTTTTTATTTTATGCCCCTTCATCTTAAAGTCCAGAACTAATAAGCGATGTTGGGCACATAAACTTTCATTCGGAATAATTTTACAATCTTTGCAATTTAAACGATCTAATTTTCTTATAAGAAAATAATAAATCTGAGATTTACTATATTTATTCTTATACGTGATGAGATGCTCATTTCTTTTCTTAAATAAGATATTAGCAATTAAAAAATTATAAGCTAAAGAAAAATTTAATATGGTCTTACCACCTTCATTAGTCGTTCCAAACCCATAGCCACCATGAATGCTTTTAAAATCATCTACCTCTCTACCAACATGCCCATTTAAATCACCTCCAAATTTTTTTTTCAAGAGGTATCTTTTGTATTAATTTTTCTAAGTCATTCCAAAATTTTAATTTTGAATACATATTCAAACCTACTTGAGGAGTATAAGCACTTATAATATTAATAATCTTAGCATCAACAACAATCTTTAAAGTTATAATTCTATGTTCAATTCTATTAATTTTTATAATATTATCCTTCAAACTCTTATCTATAATCATACCTACACCATTTCTAGTAAGATTCCTACCAGAATATCATAGTTTAAATCCTAAACTATCAATCTCCTTAGTCTTCTCTCCAACCCATTTAGTTTCCTGAACGCACAGAATATTTATCTTCGTATGAATCATAATATCTATTAATTCTATTAATTTTCATGTAAGGTAACCTATATTCCAAGTTCCTATCCTAATTTTAATTTCACGGACTAGCTTCTTTGCTTACATTCGTCCATGATGTGGGAACCCTTGCCTATTTAACACTGCACCTAGGCGCCGGTGCAGCGGCCCTTGCACACTTGTCGCTGTATTCAGGTCCTAGAGGGAGCATCAATAAACATAGACATTTTGAAATTGTTGTATGCATATTAAATTTAATGAGATTGGGACAACATGAATGTACTTACCATTTGCCATTATAATTCTCCTACCAAAAATATTTTTTTCCTCTCTCCAGTTTTTTATGTCAAATTATTTTGATAATTCTTGTTTCAATTAATTGATCTTTTTGATATTTGCTCCTATAATTAACATGCCATCAACATAAGGGAACAATAGAATATGGTCCTTGCCAACACCCTTTATGTAACAACAATGATCAACTTTATTTTTGATGAAATCAATTTGATCTCTGAACCCATTAAATTTTCTGGTATCATTATTCAAGAGCGTGCTTTATATATACTCTTGTTCAGTTTGTAGGTATGGTTTTCTTTATTAGAAATTTGAAAGCCTTCAAGTTGCATCATTTAGATGTTTTCCTCTAGTTTGCTATGAAGAAAAAGCTAACTTGACATCTAACTATTCAAGGTTTAAATTTTTTGCCACTTTAATGCTCATCAACAATCTAATTGTAGTCAAATTAATTGCTAGAGAGAAATTTTCATTGAAATTAATTCATTCCTTATATTGAAACTCTTTCACTACTAGTATGACCTTGTATTCCTTTTGTTATACTTCTCTATCCTCCTTTTTTCCCCTTATAGCTTCATGGTGTCTGGGTATCATTTTTATACAAGGATCCATATGCTCTTTAATTGCATGATAAAATTGTTAGAGTTTCATTATTTTATGAAAATATTTTGATTCATCAACATGAAGAAGCAGTTAGTAATTTGAAAAGGATAGTATCTCTGAGTGTTTCTTGCTCATCCTTTGTGATTTCCTTTGTTTTATCATAGTTGTGTTTGACTCCAGCTATATCTTACTAATTTGAGAGTCGTTTAGCCAATCTCTTGCACAGTATCCATAAAAATTTCCTCTAGCTTAATTAGTTCACTTGTAAAGGCTGAGCCCATCTTTTTATGAAATAGATTCATTGAAAATAATATTTTAAGATATAATGATTTTTTTTTCTTTAATCATCCCAAAAGCCATAGCCAAACTCATTAACATTATATTTAATGAAATAACATTTGGTATATTTTAAGTTTAGTTTATATTTATCAATTGAATCCACATGCACCTAAGAGATACAATTAGATGCGTTTAAATATAAAAGGTTTACCTCGTGAATCAACAATGTCTAATAGTTACTTGATTCTTGCACCTATTTCGTATCTCCTTGACTTTTCTATTTCTTGAAACAAGAAAATATGTTAAATTTATTATTTAGAAAGTAAACCTATGCCTTTTTTTGGAGTTATTGATGAAGGTGATGTGGCATGGTTATCCTCCAAGGATGCCATTATGGAAAATCCCTAGATATCTATGCATGTTGGTTTCATCTTTTAAATTTTGGGTTCACCTCCTATCTTTGTTAAACTAACCTTTCTTCGCCTTCCAATGACAACCCTTATAGAAATTGGTCTCCAAAGTTTTGAAATTAGGAATATTACTTTTTGAGTGCATAATTCTCATACCTTTTTTACTCATGAGTCCTATCCTTCGATTCATGTATATGAGTCAATAGTTTAAGTATAGTAGCTTTTACTATTCAGATACTCATCATGTATAAAGTGTCATTTTTGCATCCTTGTGGTATCACTATAGCGCACCTTTTATAACTTTCCAAGTGTTATTAATGAAGGCTGAATTATATCTAGTTTCATCAAGATACCCAATGGGGATGAGTTTCCTCTTTAAGCCAGGTATATTTTGTATCTTTTGCAACTTTCAGGTACTCCCATTTTTGGCTTTATAATTTGCATGTCAACAATACGTATAATGCTTAAGGACTCATTAATTGGGTAGATTTTTCTATAATTGTAGTGCTATTAGTCATAATTTTTTATGTGGAGTAGAATATAAATGCACTTGGATCCAAGATTCAAGATTTCATATGACTCTCTGCATTAATAATTAGTGTATCGTGATATCATCGATAATAATATTCTCTTGTAAATCAAATTCAAATTCATACATCCAGGATGTGATCCCAACTACACATGTTTGATTGTGAAATAGTGCCCTACATCAGCAACCTAGTGGTTTATTTCACTTGTTTAACACTTTTTGACCTAGGAAACCTCCTTATTATAGGCACTTTAACCCATAGGGCTTTATAAGCTTATCTTGACTGATGTTTCCCTCTGCATATCATCAAAAGGACCATGCTTCTCCAAACTATGTTTTCCCGGCTAGGAGAAATCATTTTGTTAAGTGGAGCCAAACATTTCTCCATATTCTTAGCTTTGTAGTTGCTCGAAAAAATGATTAATCTACTCATCACCATGCATAATCACTCTGCAAATGCAAATCCTTTTTGGACACTTTAATGATATTGCCCGCCAATCTTTATTATGCACAAACCTTTAAAATCTCCCTTTTTAGGCAATGATCATGGCAGATCTTCTCCAAATACACTTTCGCAGCATGTAATGCATCTCTCGCACATAAACTCTCATATTTTTGACCACTCACCTACATGTGTTACTCTTCTTGTAATACTTGGCTCTCTACTTGTAGCACTTGAAATCTCATACTCTTCCTGAATTGGCAAATCTTGACTACTTAAGCTTATTTGATAGTTATATATGGATCTTCTTCAACCTTCCTTCTCTTTTTGGCTTATTGTACGTATTAGGACTTCTCTTATCTCCATGATCTTCTCTACTTCCAAAACTTCTAGTTTTTCAACTTATCCCTACAGAAATCCACAAGGCTATATGTTCACATCACTGTAAAGCTTCTTTTACTCCATTATTGTCATTCTCACTTAAGAGAAGCCTCTTTAACATTATACTTAGGATCTTTAGTGAATTTTGAAGAGCTAACCTTAAAATGAATCTAAGCAATTATGATAACCATTATAAATCTTATGTTTGTCATTGTTTTTTTCTTTTCTTCTTAGAGTCTATATGTTCTAAATAACTAACTCCCTTGTAATAGGTTAAACATTCTCCTTTTGCCTTTCGTACTTTTGAGTAGTTTAATTGTCTTGTGCTATTCCATTGGCTGAGAATGCCATGCCACCATTTCAAATGAAAATAACCAGTCTGCCTGTTGAGCTGAGTAGACTTTTGCTCTGGCACCACTCCTGTCTTGGCTGCTCGTGTGCATTTTGATGCTCAATTCACTGAGATCAGCACTCATCTCCATTTCTTTTCCCCAGCTCTCAAGGTTGGTGCTATTGTTGATCTAACATTGCCTTTAGTTGCTGCTCAACTAGTTGTTTTCTCAAGTAGGGGGAAGCACCTCTTCTCTCCTCCTAGGATTTCTTACCCTTTGCATAATTCATTGTAGTGGTCGCCTTATTTCTCTCATCTCATCCTTGAAATGCTCGTAGTGTTAGTTCTACCAAAGTTTAACGCCTTTGTGTTTGGCACCTTTAATGATACTGCTAATCTCGTCGGGCACCTCAAGGCATTTGAAGGTGCCATCTCTCTATGAAATCTTCGATGTGCTCAAATGCATGATGTTTTGTATCACTTTCAAGGACTGCAAGGTGGTGCTCAAACTTGTCGGCATTCAACGTTTCATCCTTTGATGATTTATCCTTCCTCTTTCAATCTTAGTTCTCTACCTCCCAAAGTCTTTGAAGACCTCTATTGCTTTCTCTTATGTCAAGCAAAGGGGGAGGGAATCCTTTTATGAGCATATTGCCCGCTCCAACAAGGTATCACATTAGGTAATTGGCTTTAACTCATTGGTGATTGAGGTTGAACTAATCTTGGGGCTCCATAGGGATTCCTTCAAGTTTTACATCCCCAAAAACTCTTTGGAGAACATATCTGACTTACCACAAAAAATGAGCAAGTACATAGATGTTGAAGAAATCAATTGAGGCATCATGCGCTTGACTAATTAGCCTTCATCTCTCTTCATGAGAATAGAATGGACCTCCCTTATATTACTCTCACTTTTGTATCAGGAGGCATGATTGAATTGATATATCCAAAAGGGAGGTCACTTCTACTGCCTAACCCACTCACCCTTCCTCAGCTACAATAACATCCTGAGAATGTCCATCTCTCCCTAATCTCAATTAATCTATATCCATGATCATGTACAAAACTAGAAATACTTCAAATTGCTAGTTTTTAGGAAGACGGTAGGGAAAGACGACCATGAAGATCATGGTAATGATACTGATGATTGTCATACTCTCAATGTTGAAAAACTCATCAAAGAGGGGAGCCTGATGGAGTATCTAGCTATGTGCTACATTGGCAATAAAGTTGAGGCAAAATTGAGTGGTCCTAGTGATCCAAAATTAATCATCCAACTTGAGGCCATTAATTGGGGGAGAGCTTGAGCCGAGGGTGCTTGCTTATCGATTCTACACTAAGTTAGTCATTGTGTTGAACTACATTGAGTTTATTTTTTTTTTTCAATTTAGAATTTTATAATTTTAAAAATTTACATTGATTTTATTCAAAATATCTTTTCAGAAAAAACAAAATATGTTCAATTGTTTAATTCTTTTCATCAATATAATAAACAAAGTTTTATAGAAAGACTTGTTTATATATGCATATAACAAGTAGCTTTAATTAAATTTCAATAGGTATATTCTTAAAATCCCTTAAAATGTCATCCGCTAACTTTAACTTCAAGTTTTGTTACTTTTGACAGAGGGATTATTTTGGCTCCTATTAAGGAGTCCAACAATGATTAAATCTTATCTTTTATACTAAATCTTTGTGGCACTGTGATCCAATTTATTTCTTTTTTAATTATGAAGTTGTAATAAAAATTAGTAAGATTGTTAACTTTTAAATTTTCATAACAATAATAATTAATATTCAATTTTATTTTATACTTTCATATTCAAATATAATTTAATTACATTAATTTCCAGATAAACTATATGTAAAACTAAGTACTTTGATCGCAGAACATTGAAAATGCGGAGCTCCTTAGTCATATGCTAACCACCAATCAATTGAGGGTATTTAATAACTCTTCTTATTATTTAAATATCAAAATTGTATTCAATACTAATTATAATTTATATTTAAAATTATATTACCCGGTGCACAAGTAGTTGTTTGTCACACAGTTGGAGGAATATCAAGAAGTTCTTCACCAACATTCTTAGCCAATCTTCTTATGCTTGCATATAAACCATCAGCTACTTCCTCGTCTTTTGTAATTTTGGGGTTACTAAAGTAATATGCATGATTTAAAAAACATGTGGCCACATGCAAAGATCGATGAAATTACATGTCCCATATTCTGTCATTGTTTTTAAAAAATGAGTTCATACTTATTGTTGTTGGTAAAAGATGCAAAGCTTCTTTTGCTCTATCCATAACCTCATATATATAACCAATTGAAGGCTTTTTTATGGATCAACCAAATGAAGGGCCTTCAACAAACGTTTGCCTACTTTGAGTGCATGCACCGTAGCATTCCAAAAGGATGTTTTTGAAAGATAGTTTTTTGTGCTTGCCTTGTCCTTGTTTCTTCGAATAAGAACCTAGCACAAATTATTCATAAGTATATAATTTTTCAAATTCGTTTGTTATTGCTGAAAACATTCCATGTCTAAAAGGCAGTGGAAAATTGAGTTTTAGCATGCTTGACAAGTGATCTTTGATTGATGCATTTTTCTCATAATATCAAGTAATTTTGGCCTTAAATAAATGAAATTATATACGAGTATTGCTATCCCAAAGCATCTCTTTAATTTATTGTGCTAGTGGTTCTTAACACCAAAGATGATACGTGAAAAGAGAATATATATGTAAATTGAGAAAAATTGAAAAGCCAAGCCATTACCTTAACTATGACTATAGCGCAATTAAAATTTAATAGTATTTAATTCAAGTAATTTAGCATTACTGCATCATATAATAATGATCAATTAATTTAGAGAACTTACATTGTACAAAACTAATAAATGATTAACTTAATAAATAATGAAAGAAGAGCGTCTGTGAAAGAAGAGTCATTTGGAGTGTCTATTGAGAGTCGAATTCATCAAAGAAATGCCTAATTTTGGCTGCTGACGCCTCAAATATGATCCCAAATAGTCTCAGATTTGATAAAAAATTCATGCAGAGTTCATGAAGGAGCCGAAAATGAGGGCATTTCACGTTAATTAAGATATATAAAAAATTTTATTTTCTGCAAAATACCCCCTATTCGCCACCTCGTTGTGAACTTTGTGAGAAAGTTTTATCAAATTACATAGCAATTCAAGTTGTGGGGCTATTTTGGATCATGTTAGGGAGTCAATGAACTCAATTGGGCACTTTAAATAAATTGGGACTAAAATAGCCCTCATAAATAGTCCTGAATTATTTTAATTGTTTCTCATTTTTATTACATGGGCATCATTGGAGGGGCACGGGGAGGGAAGGTTTTGAGCAAGAACAGAGGCATTACATGGTTATAAAATGTAAACTCTGTGAGATCTTCTTCAACTTCTTAGTTGTTTCAGTTTCGACCATGCTAATGATGCAACTTTTTCTTCAATTAAACTTATATTCTCTTGTTGCTGACTATCTAAGCACTGGCATCGACGGTAGATACTGTTAGAGGCATATATGTACCGTAAGTTGATGTTTCTTCTTATAATGCTGCCTTTATTTTCCTATGTGCTTTGATGCATTTGTATCCTAGATTTCACTTTTGTTCTATTTGATGGATTTTTCTCAATTTTATGCAGAACAGTACTTTATTTAACATCTTTTTAATATTTTGACCTGGTCTCCCAGGGTGGCATATATGCAGTAAATGTCAGAAATCTGCAAGCTACATGTGCTTTACCTGTACGTATTCTTTATGTAAAGTATGTGTTAATGAAGCAGAATTTACTTGTATTAGAGGGAAAAAAGGCTTTTGCCCGTCTTGCATGGGTACAATTTTGCTCATGGAAACAAGTGAGAATGCTGACGAGAATAAGGTAGGCCAACTTTTTTTACACGTATAATTTTATTATATGTAGTTCTTTAGGCTCTTATTTTGTTGATTCTTTTTCATTGATTCCTAAAGTAAAAAGTATAAAATTAATCAAGCCATAAATGAATAAATGCTGGTGAGTGGAGTAAAGTCTTACTTTGTTATTGTTATCATAAATGTAAAGAGTTTAGCTATTGTATAAAGTCAAGAATTGTAAATGTGGCTAGGTTTCTATAATGTTGAGTTACGTGCAGAAATTAGGTTTTAAATTACTTTTAATCTGCCTGGTAGTCTTATTTGGTAATTTTTGTATAGTTCATGACTATCGTTCAATGGAGTTTTACTTGAAGTTACCTTGATGAGAATCTGATAGTCTGCATTCTTTGAAAATGCATACTATTTGCTTTGCGGAGATCAACTTTGAATTTGAACTTTTACAAATTTAATTAAAAAAAATTAATTTTAGGAGCATGTATGCGCATTCCTAGAATGCTATAATTTAATCAAGATGAAATTCGTTTGGGTTGTACTTTGATCTTCTTTTGGGATCTCTTTTGATCTTCACCTACTCATTGTTGCTTTCCGTGGCCACTTACTGTTCTTCATTGTTGATGATTCACGGGCTTCTTCTGTTTTTTGTACTATAGCTATTGATGGGTTCTTCTCTTGTTGATCTACGGTCCTTTGTTTACCACTAATCCCTGACTCTCCTTTATTGCTGCTGTTTAATGAGTTTTCTGTTATTGGATCTATGTCAACAGCAGTAACAGCATCTGGCTTTGGTGGCACTATGGCAATAGCCAGTTTCGATAATTATGTGATATTTAGAATCTGATTGCAGTCCTAAGTTGTTGGAAGCTATTTTTAGTTATTTTTGGTACTTATAAATGTGGCTAGAGGCATGCTCAAACTTATTAGCTGCTGATTAAAATTTGCAGTCGGATGTGCCATTCTTGCGTCATCCTGGATTCAATTATTAATTGAGAGATTCGAAGAATTTTGGGACAAGTTATTTTCTTGTGCAAGTATGGCATGAGATTTTTTTAGTGAATTGTTGTCCTTTGTGTTTCTTTTTCTTCTCTCATTACTTTAGTCTTTCTAGTTATTAGTTTGAAAGTGGGTGTATAATCATATTTTCTTTATCTTGATTCCTGACGATTGCATAAATTATAATCGTGTGTGCCTCTCTGTTTCCTCAACTCTAGTTGCTACTTTTTAGTAAAAAGCTGTTAAGATTTTAATCTGATTTGACTTTTGTTATTTTTAGGTTTTAATCAATGATAATCGATGGTTATTTTGGCTTAATAGCTTATCATGCGAATTTTGCATTTTTGTTGCATCATTTTTCACATTGAATTAGATCTACAACTTGTATTAGATTTGATATTGGATTTAAGGCTGTGTCAAAATGTGAAGTAGATGTAGGACTCAATGTTAGGGTCATTTAACTAATCAGCTGAGGAATGCAACATGGAAAATTTCAAAAACGATGAACTTGGTATATTTACAAGATCAAGTGAAGGAAGACATAGATCAAGTTATAGGAAGAGTTAAATTTCCGGAAACTACACTTTGTTAACCTAATAACAAGAATATGATTTTAATTCTATAGATGAAAAAGCGGGATGAGTGGCTTCACTCTTAGAAATAGAATACGAAATGAGTATATACGTGGAAATGTTGGAGTAGCTCTAGTTATAGATAAGAGGGAGTCGCTTTAGATGGTTTGGACACATAAAATGTTAGCCTTCTGATAACCTAGTTAGGAGAATAGATGTATTAAATTTGGCTTATGTTAAGAAAGATAGAGATAGGCCTAAAAAGATGTGGTTAGAAAATATTTGAAATGACCCTTTTTTATTGATTTAAATGAGAATATGACTCTTAATAGGACACAATGGAGAAGAAGAATTTATGTAGCCTACACCATGTTGTGGAATAAAGGCTTGATGATGATGTTGTTGTTGTAGATAAAAAAGCCAATTTGAATATTCATTGGTAGGTTTTAGGTTTTTTAGCTTGCTATAAATTCTCAAAATGATATAAGATAATGAGATCGATGATAATAATAGACATTAGATTTATGATTTGTATGATGAAATAACTAATAAAATAAAATTAAAGCATCAATATGTACTGGGAGGATTGATTTTAAGATATTTTCTAATGGGGTTATGACAGTGGGTAATTATTTTGAATGTCAACAATATCTACTAGTTGTAAAATATTACTTGTTTTGTTAAAATTAATTATACAGGCTATAATATTTTTGATATAGATGGAGAACAAAGAGAAAAGCTTAAATAGAGCCCATATCAACTTGGGTTGAAATGGACTACACAATTGTAGAAAAATACCATCTATTGTTATAGCATGATCATTTGATTGATGATTTTAAAGCTTTTAAAATGAGGATCAAACACGATTATTGAATTTATGAATAAATATAAAAAATTATTAATGCAGTTTAAAATAGTCGAAGATCCCAAAATAATAATTTCTAGATTTAGATTGGTTTTGTGGGATGGCAGTAAATTAAGATGGTACCTTATATTATTTCATCAGCATTGCACCTTATTTCCAATTTGTTTTAGATTTGGTGCAAATGTTTAAATTTTCTGTTATTAAAATAATTATAATTCATAAGTGTGCAATAATCTGATATTAATGTTCTGTTTATAACACCAAACTCAAACTATTGACTTATTTGTATCAAGTGTAGTGTTAACAAAGATTATATAAGAAAATCCATTGCTATTAGAATTGGTTTTAAAATTTTGACAAAAGCATCTTGAAACGTCATTTAACTGCTCTTTTTTCAATTGATTACTTAAGCAAGAATTTAAATGTTGATTTTAGGATGCGTATGATAAAAATATTAATGAAGGAGATATTCATGAATTTGGTCAGAAATCAGTGATTATGAAGATGCTACTAAAATTAAATATAATTATAAAGGAACTTTTATATTTCAATTTTCTTAAGCATGATGATGATATATATAAGCTTATATTTGGCAATGAAAATTGTACGAGTGTTGTGGCTAGTTAGGCTATACATTGTATAAAATTAAAATTTAAACATACCACCATATAAAGTAGCATGGGTAGATAATACTTCATTTTTTGTTACAGTAAGGTATTCATTGTTTATTCAAGTTACTAGACATATTGATAATATTTAGTGAGGTATTTTGCCTATGGATGTAGCATGTGTTATTTTGGGTAATCTGTATTTACATGATTTACGTGTAGTTATTTTTGAAAATCTAATTCATGTGTCAAAAATAATGGAAGAAGAAATAATTTTAAAACCTAATAAACCTAGATTTATGTCTACTTCATTTACAAAGAATCTAGTGCTCATTCCGAGTTGACAAAATTCTTGATTATCTTAAATCAATTTGATTTTTAAAATAATTTTAAAAGGAGTAATCCATCCTTTAGTAACTATGTAATCTTTCGATAATATTGTTGGGATTTTGAACATGCTTGACAAGGTTAATCAAGTTTTATTTTATTTAAAGATTTATGTCCTTATCACCATTGGTAGGCTACAGCTTAATGATTTGTTCTTGGATTATCCTTTCTTAGACTTCCACATTGTACGATGAATCTGATTGAATGTATTAAATTTAAAATACAATTAGTTGGCTATGTAAGACATAGGAGTAGGAAATTTTTTTATTCTTCAAATTATTTGATATAAGGCAATATATAGACTGATCTAGGAAGCAAATAAGGAAACTAGATCCATTGATACAAAAATCTATAGATTTTAAATCTAGAGCTTCCAAACAAATGATGGTGCATCTTCTTTACCATGAATTAGTTAGATGTTGATTTCTTTTCTTGGCATGAATGCATGGGATCCTGATTTTCTTTCTTGGCATGAATCCATGTGACCTTGATTTCCATATTTGGCATGAATCCATTGGTTGCAACACTCGCCCTCAAGCTAGAGAATAGATGTGTAATATTCTCAACAGGGAGAAGATTTCATCAAACATTGCTCCATCTAATCTTTTAGTAAAAATATCCACCAATTGACTTCCTGGTGGAACATAAGACGTGTAGATTAAGATGACTTCTGACTTTTCCTTGATGAAGTGTGTTTCAAATCTAAATATGGTTTGTACTTTCTTGTTGTTTTGTATTATGAGTAATATTTATTGCTTATATATTCAGGTCCTTTGTACTTTATTCTTAGATCATTTAGGATAATTTTTAGGGATAATAATTCATAAATTCTGTCTCATGGCCCTAAATTATGATTCAACACTGAATCAAGTCACCACATTCTATTTTTTGCACCTCCATGTTATCAAAATTTTCCAATAAGTGTGCGATAATTTGATATTAATTTTCTGTTTACTAGTAATCATGCATAACCTGCATTTGTGTAGGCTTTTAATGTGAATTCATTATTCCTTTTGAATAAAAGTTCTTTACCTTGATTACCTTATAGGCAGTGAAACAAAAATTAGGCAACCTGTAGATATAGCTCTTTTGTATCATGCACAAACTGATTGATCATGTCAACTGAGTATTTAGTATTTGATTTGATATGGGCAAGGTTTATTAGCTTTCCTAACCTTATCTGATACAGATTCAGTTTCTGATTTTACTTAGATGTAGCAATTGGTTTACAACCTAGCTTTTCAATTTCCTTTGAGAGATCTGGTATGTATTTTTTGTTTGAAAATGAAATTATCTTATTTGATAGTTCAATTACAAGAAAAATACCGCAATCTTTGAATCTTTTTTCTTTTTTTCAAAATCCTTGATTAAACACTATCACAATTTTTTTTGTTTTTTCTATCCTTTCCTGCAATATGATATTAGCATACATTAGTAGTGCTATCATTTCCACTGTACTTATGAAGATATTATGATCTTCTTGATTTTACCTATACCCTATTCTCTTCATTACTTAGTGAATCTCCTGAGCCAAACTTTAGGCGATTGTTTTAGATTTTATAGAGCATATTTTATTCCATACGCCCTATCAGCAGATCTCTTCTGCTCAATTATGGGAGAAATGGTCAAATAAATTTCTTCTGTTATAACCCCTGACAAAGGCATTCTTAATATCATGTTGTTGATGGTTGTTGAGGACGGCAGTTGAAGTGGCTGCTAGTGATAAATGCTCATTTTGGCCGCAAGGAAAAATGTCTCATGATAGTCCACTCCATATGTTTGTGTATAACATTTAGTAACCGGTCTCACTTTATCTCTTCAAATAGAACCATTGAACTTTTACTTCAAAGTAAAAACCTATTTTCATTCTACTATATTCTTTTTCTTCGGTTTATTGATAATCTCCAATGCGTTATTTCTCTTTAATGCAGTCATTTTCTCTCATAATTTTTTCCATTCATGTACTGATTATGCCTTAAGTAAGATATTTGGGATAGAAAAAGTGTTGAGACTCATAATAAAACTTTTATGGAGAAGAGAAAGACATCTATCTACCCATACTACTTTATATTAATAAATTAAATTTAATGCTATTTCAAATTCAAGGAGGTGGCATTAGGGTGAGGAGGAGGGATTTAAGGAAGTATTTAATGCTTCCTTAAATTAATAAATTAAATTTTGAATGAAAGTTTTCATCCAATTTAATTTAAAATTCAATTAGGCTATAAATTAGGAAGTTTCCTAAAATAGGATTTATAATTTCGGCAACTATTTCAAATTCCAATAGATTTGAATTTGCTCATTAATTGAGTTACCTAAAATATGAAAGCTAATTTAGGAAAGGTGGGAAGGTAAATGAGGGTGGGGGAAAAATCAAGGGGAGGGGCCGACGGCATGGTGGCTTGGCCGTGGGTGGTGGTGGAGGGAGGTGGGCTAATGGGGGGCCGGCGGCTTTTGGGTGGGATCTCCTTGGCCGGCGGCTTGTAGGGAAGGGAAGAGGGGGTAAGGAAGGTAGATAAGAATATCCACGAACCCGGCCGTCTCCAAGGTTGGTGGGTGATCCGATTTTCCCTCTCCTAGGGATTACTCTCTCAAGCACTCTCAAGATCTCACAAAGAAATCAAGGGAAAATTTTATCATTCATTCATTCATTAAGCCTCAAAGAAGAAGAGGGAGGCTTTAAATAGCCCATACAATGAGAAAATGAAAAGTACTACAATGCCCTTAGAGCTTACAAATACCTAAGCCCTTAAATAAGGATAAAAATGAAAAAAGCATAATAAAGTTTCATAAATAAAAACTAATACATCAATAATAAATACGAAAATCAAAAGTAGAGCGGTGAAATCGTGGCCGTATATCGACGGCCACGCCTCTAATAAATCTTTTATATATTGATATCCTCATCACAAAATATGATGATGAAAATGTTCTTTCAAAAAAGAAACTGAGGAAGCTTACTTTTTTTAAAAGTAAAATTTAAACGTATGATAAACAATTACATAAAAAATTAGATAATGAAGATTACTAAAAGGGCATTACCATGGAAGGTAATAGATAAAGCTATACCTGTTATTTGGTATGTGTGCACAAAATACGGCATAGATTTAATTCCAGTACTGTTCCATACGCAGATTAACCAACCTTAAGCTTGAATTTGCTTAGGTAAGTCCATTGAGTGAAGACATGTCTGATAATGATACAGACATGGAAAGGTCATGGACCATGAACAGTCTCTGGATAATTAATTGCCGCATCCATATAGTATTACTCAATGTTGTCTATGTGCAGTGTCAACAATGGGGTTTGTTGGATTTGAAGCTTGAAACACAAACAAAAAAGCAAGCTTTAGTTAGTTGTAAGTGCTGGTCATATGGAACATTACATGATATCATGATATTCAACAACCTTTCTACGAAACATAATTATAAAATGATATATTCTATTGTAAGTATGAATAATTAGAAATGTTGCCAACTAGTATTAATTTAAGAAAACCTAACTCAATTGATATTTTATGTCTCTTTATACAAACTTTTTGTGTGAAAAGAATTTTCAGAAGTAAAATTAAGGAATATTCAAATATATAAAGTGAAGTCATCCGCATCATTTGAGTTCATCTATGTTACCCAGCTCTTTGTTGTGCCACGATCGCTTATTGTTTGTATTTGCTAACTCCTGGTGTTTTTGGGTGGTGTCTGGGACTCCAATAAAGCGGAGAAGTTCCAAGAGTAATGAGCGACAATTTGTGCAATTGATTAAAAGAAAGAGTTGCAAGATCTGCGAATGACTATGGGCAATAATAATTAAACCTTCTTCATTGTAAATGCGCTCAAACTAGTGAAATGAACAAGTTGTGACCCATGACTTGCACCCATGAATCATCAGCATGAAATGTCTGCATCTCTACGTCAACGTGCTTTCAACATACTCTCAAGCAGAGCAAAGCATGGGGTTTTCGCATCAGATCACTCCACTTCAAGCGTGCTTTTGACATCACTGATATTGCTATGAATTTCAAGCAAACAATGTGATTCTCGTTTGCTTTTAAGAAGTTGTTTAACTCTTGCTTTCATTTGTGAGGGAGAGATGATTTATGGAATTGACTAGGGCAGCCTTATTTTCACTTGTTGTGGTGTTACTGATGGCATGCTTGTGGAATATTATATTTTGGTGTAGTATTAAATTTCAATATGCTCTTTTCACTCATTTTTTCTTGTATTCTATACATATTGATCTATGGTGATGTTTTCTCTTTTCTTACGTCTATGTTTTTATTCCTATATTTACTTGTGCAGGATGGAGTAGATTTTAATGACCGTAGTTGTTGGGAGTACCTTTTTAAGGACTACTGGATAGAGTTGAAAGGAAAGTTATCAATGAACCTAGATGAAATAACAAAGGCTAGAACTGTATCAAAAGTCTGTAGTTTAGATATTGCGAATGAGGAATCTTCAGATGACGGACAAGGAGCCAGTTCAGACAGATCCTCAGCTTGCCATAATGAAAGTACTTCGAAGAAGAAATTGAACGTTGCAAGAAGCACTGCCTGTGAGATATCAAGGAAAGAAGGGCAAATTGAAGGGTTGTCTCCACCTGAAGATACTTCTAGAAAGAGAATGAAAAGGTATTCAAGGAATGTTATTCTAGACAGTTCAATAAAAGAAGGAAAAACAGAATTCTCAGCTGTTCATCAGGAGAATCCTTTGATGATCAAGGTGAAAAAGAGGTCGAGAAAAACTGTCAATGAGGAGGGCACAGCTAATGATACTAAAAGCCAGGTTTCTGTTTGTAAGAAAAAGTCGTCAAGAAAGAAATTGAAAAGGAAGTCAAGAAGAGCTTCTGGGGAGAACTTGCTCGGAGATTTGGATAAGGAACCAACAACTGCCTCTGAGGATGCTAATTGGGCTTCCAAGGAGCTATTAGCTTTTGTGTCACATGTGAAAAATGGTGACAAGAGTATTCTTTCACAATATGACGTTCAAGAACTTCTACTTGATTATATAAAAGCAAACAACCTTCGTGATCCACGTAGAAGGAGCCAGATTATATGTGATAAAATGCTTCTAGCACTATTTGGTAAATCACGTGTTGGACACTTTGAAATGCTGAAGCTCGTTGAGTCTCACTTTCTTACTAAAGTCTCATCACCTGCATCAGATGAAAACCAAGGAGGTGATGCAGATCCCATTGAAATGGGAAATGAGGAAAATAATGATTTGATGGAAAATAATAGACGGATAACACGGAAAAGAGTGGAGAGCAAGCTGCAAGCCAATTTTTTTGATTATGCAGCGATTGATGCTTACAACATTAACTTGATGTATTTGAGACGCTCTTTGATGGAAGAGTTGATTGATGACATGAGCACCTTTAGTGAAAAGGTTTTTGGATCATTTGTAAGAATTAGGGTTTCTGCTGCTACTCAAAGACAAGAAGTTTATCGGCTAGTGCAAGTTGTTGGTGAGTGAAACCACACCCCAACTTCTCCCCCAAACCCAGAACTACAACTATACACCCACCCAGACCTCAGTCCTTTCATTTTGTTTATTTCTTTCCTAAGTAAAACATAGATATGCCTATCCTCTTTCTATGTCTGCAGGATGCGGCAAGGCACCTGAAGAATACAGAACAGGAAAAAGGATAACAGATGTGATGCTTGAGATAATAAATTTAGACAAGAAAGAAGTAATAACTATTGATATCATCTCAAACCAGGACTTCACAGAGGTAAATTTGGTTAAAGTAGTTGATATTATATTGTGCTTCTCCCAGATTTCCATTTATTGCAGCCAAATAGGCGTTGTGTGATGTCGCCTCCTTTTGTTTGAAAATGATAGGAATTCTTTTAAGTGTTAACTATGAATACTTTAGTATTTCCATCTTTGCAATATCTTGGTCCTTCCAAAAAAAAGCTACTCATCACTTTATTAAAAATAATGGATGGCTTTTGTTCAGTTAGCGGTTTTTGTCCAATTTTATTGGCGTTATAATTTTATTGTGTAGTTGCTGAGCCACCTCCTTGATTTTCTTTCATCTGAGCTAATCTTTTTATCTAGAAACTGTGTAGTAAAAATAAGGGAGGGGAAGAGAAAATATACAATTAAAGTAGATAGCATTTTTTACTAAAAAAGGATAGAGACAAAACAAATAAATAAATAAAATGTAAATGCACGATCTATGCTGCAAACTTGGCATGTTTTCAGTGTTGTTATGTTTCTTCTGCTAGCTTCCGATTCTCTCCACATCGTGATTCAACCCAAGCATGATGTGTGGCCATCTCCCCCGCTTGTGCGAAGTTCAGGAATCATGACCTATAGCAACGCCTCACCATTTTGAATAAAGTCTAGGAGTCGTGACTTACGCGACTGCCTCACATTCCACACCCATCTCCTGTTCAACCTTGAAGGCTCACACACTCCACTTTGTAGCCATCTTATATAGCCCATGTTGCAACCTTCTCACATATTTTGCTTACAATTCCATCTCCCAAATTTGCATTGCGGCCTCACCTCATTTAAATCAAACTGTACATTCCTTTTCTATATGTACCCTATCAAATCTGCATAAAAAAGAGAAGTGGGAATCATAAACTGAAGAAGATCGAGTCATTATTCCTTAGATGAGCCATCAACTTCAAAGACCCACGATCATCGATCTTTGATTTGATCAAACGAAGACCACCCAACCTTCACCACAGTGGATCTTTATCTAGCTAGAGTTTCGCCTCCTGCTAATTGATTTTGATTCGAGCACATGGAGTCTTCCGTTTCTCCATAGATGCATCACTGTTGAGCAAAGGTCAATGACATCCTAGTGAGCTTTGGGATGTTATTTGCCCCTTTTAGACCCGGAGAGTAGATTCATGGTGCTTTTCAAGGCCTAAAACTCATTAACGTGGAAGAAGATGAATGCCTATTTCCTTCACCCCCATAAGAGGTTTATTTCATAAGGGAAGACGAAAGGTGTTACTTAGTGAAACTTAAAATATAAGAAAATAAAATTTGATAGATCTGTGCATGTTGCCAAGAAGAATTGTGATCTTTGGTTACAGTTTGCTAATACCTATAAATTTTCTTATTTTTCTTGCTTTTGATTAGATGCTTGTACGCCTTAATTAGATTAATAATGAATTGAAGAAAGAAGTTAACATACAGGAGTGGAGCCTACAGTGATTTGATATATAAGATGACTATTATGTTCCATTCCTTACATGTTATTTAGCTCTTCATATAGAACTTTTTTTTGTTTGATCTTACTAAAGGAGAGTAGACCACCTTCATATTAAAATGAAATTAACAATGAGCTGTTCTGAGTTATCATAGTTGGCTTGAAAAGCGTATAACTTTGAAGGAAATAGCCCGTTTTCCAAGAATTTATGGAACCCACCAAAATTATTCTCTTGTAATAGACTTTTATAGCAAGTTCATTAATTATTTATACAAGCACATTCTATTTATTATTTTTAGATGCTTTCTGATAATAGAGCTTGATTTCCTTAATAGTCATGCTGGAAGTTCACATGATGCAGATTTATAAGATTTACGCCAGCTTCCAACAATTGTTCAACTGCTAAAAAATTATATGCTTTTAAAAAAAGGAAGAGATTAATTTCAGTGATGATGAATGTTAGTTGTATCCTTTGATCACTTAGGTCATAAAACGCCATACTCCATGAGCAGTCTGTGGTTATAAATTTGTAGCCGGGCAACCCTCAGAGAGGGAGAACTTTTGAGATATTTGCAGAATTAACAGAAAGTTGATATTTCCCAAGCAGAAGGTATATGATACATGATAACCCAAATAGAAATTGTGAAGACTGCTTCACATGTGTTGACCTCTGTATATTATCCAAAAGAAACAAAAAAGAGAAATTTACAGCTCTTACATGTTGTGCAAATGCCGCTTGCCTCTGCCAGATCCCGCGAATCCTGCTCAAATCCCGCTGAGCACTGTTCATGCGGCGCCGTTCCGGGATTTCCGTTCGCAGAGCCTCGATAGCTGCTTTCTAACGTCTTTAAAAGGGCGATTGAATGGAGTCGAAGGCTGCCCAATCCTCCCCCATCGCTGATTCTCCTTTCCCACGACACTTCCACAGTCACTTCCCCTCTCTGCCTTGGCCGCAAGATCCATTGAGCTGAATACCCAAGAGCTCCATCTACCCTAGCCGACTTCAGAGCACTCGACGTCTCCTTCGATGGCGTTCCTTCCCGTCGATTCCACCTGAAGAAGCCGTCCGACTCCTCTGCTTCTTGCAGTCCCGATCCCTAGCCTCCCTGTTCCGCCGAGAGAGAGAGAGAGAGAGAGAGAGAGAGAGAAGAAGAAGAAGAAGAAGAGAGCCTTCTTCTTACCTACCTGCCTCCTGCCATAGCCGGCCTCTTCTTGCGATCCCCCTCCTTCTCCAATCAAAACCCGATCCAACCCTATCTCCTCTCTGCGAACGGACCCGACCCCTATCTAACCCGTCGCCTCTCCCTTGTGCCAAAACCGACGCCTGTAGCCCCTCTTCCCTTCTATTCAACCTAACCGAGGCCTCATCTTCACTTAAACAAACCCTAACTCCACTTAGCTGCAGACTCTACTTCTCTGTACCGATCTACTATAGAGCTAGACCTCTCTAACCCAACTCAATCTAGGTGATCACTCTCTCCCTCATCTCAATATCTTGACACTAATTGCATTTAATATTAATATTAATATTAATTTTAATATTAACATTAATGTTAACATTATCATCATAATATTATGATTACTATTATTATGATAATAATGGTATCCTTTTGTTAATATTATTACTATTCATAATAATGATACTATTATTAGTAACATTATTATGAATAATAATAATATTACAATTCATATATTGTTGATATTATTTAGTGAGTGTATGCATGTATAGAGAGAGAGAAAGCAAAAAAAAAAGAAATGAGTTTCAAAAAAAAAGGAGATATTGCAAAAAGAAAGAAAAGAATTAAAAAAAAAAAAAGAGAAATAAAAAGGAGAAAAAGAAAAAAATGCAAGTGCAAGGCACTCTCTTGCCTCGATCCACGTGCCAACCTCGACGCTTGCAAAGGTATAATTTTCTAACTCAGATTCTCGCTCTCGAAGTTCGCGGCGGACCGGAAAACCGCCTATACACGCTTTCATAAGCGTGGTGGGATGGGACCCCGGTGCGGCGCCTACAACGAGGCGGGTAATCACCTCAAAATCCTAGCCTCGGCGTTCGTGTCGAGCCGGCAAACCGCCTATACACGCTTTCTTAAGCGTGGTGGGAAGGGAACTCGGTGCGACACCTACGGCGAGGTGGGTAGGCCCTATACACGCTTTTCTTAGCGTGGTGGGGACAATTTTAAGTACCCGTATGCGGCTTTGTACCTGCGGGGAAACAAATGCTTTGCTCTTTCAGGTTCGTCGAAGACCCATACACGCTTTCTTAAGCGTGGTGGGGGATTGAAGATTTTATACGGCCGCGGTGTCCTCGAAAGAGGGCATCTACCATACACGCTTTCTTAAGCGTGGTGGGAAAGGCCCAGTTTTCCGTTATTTCCCCTAAACGGGGGAGATGCCGGAATGCTGCCGAAATTTCGGGTGATCATATGACTGTACTTGGACTTATTTGAGCTCAAAGGAAGAGGACCAGGACTTGTGCTTTGAACTTGAATGAACACAAATGAACCTAAACTGTACAAACATTTTAAATTGAAATCAAATAAATTTTGATTGGTGCAAATCACAATGAACTACAATGAACTTGATTTGAACTGAACTCGAACCAGAACGACAATGAACTTGAACTCAGATTGGACTTGAGTTTAGACTTGACATTAGACTGATGAATGACAAGAGAAGACTGACTTTGAGTCAGATAATGTTGAACTGAACTTGAACAGATGACGATGATCTAAACATGAATTGAGCAAGACTTCAGAGAACTTGAACTTACATGTTGAATTCGAGCTGTACAACATCAAGTGGAATTTGAGCTTTTGAACTTGCAAGCATTTGACCCGAATCCGAATGAACTCAATGTAACTATATGAGTCACGGGACTTGAACTTGATTTGAATATTGAGTGGACTGAACTTGGATTCAAAATGAATATAACTTGAAATAGTTGGATTCATGCTGTTAAAGGTTAATGCAAAGTCTGGTGGCCTAAATTCACAACCTACAGGCACGAAATGCATATGTTATTCCAGTCACCTTGAGGACTGCAACAAATATTCTAGGAATGGATGCTTCGCACGGCTCTCCTAGAAGGTCAGATGTACCTTCCATCAATGCAGTCGTTAGTTCGAGGCAGTGACCACTAATTTCAAAATACAAGGCAGCATTGAGAACACAGCCATTCAGGGTTCTGGGGAGAGAAAGCCAGATCAAATTATTATGAAATGAGTGAATCTCAATTCAACCGGATCCTACATATTGAGTTGAATAGGATTATTGAAATTTCAAGTTCTCGATAGGCAGTGTTCATACATCTTACATATCACCCATAATGAGTGACTAGGGGAAACTCATCATGCATATTGTCAATCCTGTTGAAGACAAAGAACTCACATTTTAAATTTGCTTGCAAGTGATAAGAAGATCGTGAAAGCTAATGCCGGTTAGCTTGCAAGGAACTCGCAAGTATCGTTCACTCACAAATGAGGTGGAGACTCATCAATTTATTAGTTTGAGACAAAGACATTAGCTACAAGGATATATGTTTGATTGCGAGCATATGTCGAGGAGCAAATTCTGCATGCAAGCTACGAATTATTCCCAAAGGCAATAAGAATCTTATAATTCCTACGAACGATATCACGAGAATTACAATGAATACACATACTTGTGATGCTAAAAGATTCATGATGGACATTTGCAAGTTGTTATAGCAAGAACATTACGACATCCTCGTAGTCAATGCAAACAATCATATTACCCTCCTACAAACAAAGGTGGAGAGTATGCTGCAGATGCAAGCTCCTACGAGCTACTACAAAAGTTCCCCATGTGTACAACACACTATCCACAAATAAATGCATAATATTTGTGGCAAAGGTGGCAATCCTCAATCGACAAATGATTGCACTGGTGTTTTCATGAATAACAATAGTGGACATGCTATAAATCTAAAAGTCTCCTTACGACCGATGTCAATGCCAAAAGACATGCGAGTAAAATGTGACGGTCCATCAGTCGAACCTATCAATTTCAAGTGTTCAGTTGTAATGCAGGAGGCTTGTCCCCACCTTCAACGTATTGGTTGTAACAAGAGGGATTCAATATTTAGTGAGAATGATGAGGTGATATATTTAGAGGCGTTCAAGTGAATACACCGGCTCCCTACAAGCAGAAGCAAATGATACGCATCAAACACAAATATCTATGAATCATTATAGAAGACCCATCACGCACACTAAAGATCATCAGGAGCAAAATGCCAAAGGACTATATAGCAAATGCAAATACCTATGAGTTATAGTAGAAGGCTCCCTTACATATGCCAAATGTCATCTATGAGCAAATACAAAGGACCTCCAATAGACCTAAACATCAACAAATAAAGCAGGAGATTCGTTAGTGTACTGCAATCCCCATGTAGTAAGCAACTAGTGCACGACAGTCTGCCTGTACAAAGCAGCAAACAACTCAGTCCACGAGCTACTGCGCCACGCCACCGGATCCGCAACTTTCATGCAAGCGGACAGAAGGCGTGTACAAATATTCCAAGAATACCCCTACACGTGTGCACTTTAATTTGTATACACATAGGTACACTAAAAGGGGAAGATATAATCATAACCCGCATGGGCCCCGGTGAGCATGTTATTGGTACACACGTGACATCCAGGGATGCTGCGCGGGTTAATAAGTGAATTCCAGTTCGAATTCGATCCTCCTATACGAATGAATAGGAGTGGACACGGCTCGAACTATCAAATAAATATACGGTCATAGAGATGACCGAGATATTTATTTTATACATTCATATTAGGCCTTCAAGGCCTATAATCAAGAGAATTCGCTAACAAAGGCACAACACTTACAAAACCCGATCTTCTATCGATAGTTCGGTAGAGTCGACAAGGTTCAATTCATAAATACAAATGACCCCATACCCCGATGATGGCCGTGTTGAATGTAAATCTCAACCGGAGGGGTCCACACAGATCATTTCAAAATACCACCCAAATACCCAAAACTCCAAAACTCCACAAAAATGCCCAAAATTCTAAACTCCGAAAATATTTAAAAATTGAAATCCAACTATCAAACCACTTAAAGCAAAATTCATCCATCCTCCGCAACAGTTTGCCGAGGTGGACAAATCAAAATATACTTCAGCTCACATAGAGCTAGTGCCTAGTCGAAAATATCACTAGGATCCATTCTCAAACAATCTCCTGCCAACAAGGACGTGGTACGAGTCCTCTAACCGGCAGTTTCGCCGCCAAATGGCACTGCAGGATAAACGGTTATGATTCGGGGCCCTCTGAACCAGGTGGTTGCCGCCAAATGGCACCATTATATTATGGTTATGGCCAGAGCCCGTATGCTCCCCAATGGCATCAAATCCTTGAGATATGAATCGATAGGATATGATTGATAGGGCACAAAGCCCTCTGTTAGCTAAGGTGGATTCAAATTTGTCCCCTTTGGCAAATACTCACCCCAGGTCTACAAGGTACCCTTGGACGAAGCAACCCATGGCTGCCGACAAGGATCCTTCTGTCAGATTGGGTCGACTACCTCCTCTGACTAAGTAGACCAGGGACCATGATGGCCCGGGACGACGAAACCATGGGATCTTGATCGGGTCTATCATCCATTCCCCCACCATCCGCTTTAAGTGCAAGGTGGTAAAAATTTCTATTTTAAATATCAAATCTTCAAATCTCAAAATCTTCCAATCTTCTAAATTCTGAAATCCTCAAATTCCTAACTCATGCTGCTACTATATGACAGATGCACGTATCCTTACGTATCTGATTGACGACTAGCCTTAATCGAAAGTTCTCTCTCGTTATCGGGAGGGGTAATTAACTATAGGGCCTTGCGCCTATAGGAAACCAGAACTCAGATCATAAAGTCCTCGCAAAATGAGGGCGAAATCTCTGGGTAGTGTCTTATCTACTATCTCATCTGCCTTCCAAAATTTACCTCGGAACTTAAATTGTTAAAACTCCCCCCTCAAAAGAAAGAAAAAAGCGGGCGGAGGCCGGGGCCGAATTTTCGGAGCCCACAACATGTAGAAGATTTAAGCAATCATCACATCCATCCTTGAATGAAGCCATTGATATTATGAATGGATGATCTTGTGTTCAATTGTTGATGTATACATATGATATTTGTTTTAATGGTAAGCTAGTAAACATTTAGATCTCAGACATCTTTAAAGAAAATGAGAGAAGAAAAAATAAAACTTAAGTTTTTAATAATTTAATCTAGTTAATTCTGATAATTTGAAAATATATAAGAAGCGCGTAAGGAATCTAAGAAAGCAATATGTGATGCAAAGATCTTAGCTTTTAATGATTTATATAATAGATTAACGAGGGAGAAAGATATATGTATAAGTTAGCCAAACAAAGAGATAGGAGTAGTAAGGATTTAGTTCAAGTGAAGTGTATTAAGGATAAAAATCAAAAAGTACTTTTCTTAGAAGATGATATTCAATAAATGTGGATGAGATATTTTGGTAAACTTTTTAATGAAGAATGTGAAAATACGATTGACTTTAGTGATCTTAGCACCCTAAATGAAAATAAAGATTTATGTTTTTATCGGCGTATTAGTAAAACCGAAGTTAGAGAGGCTTTAAAGAAAATGAAGGGTGGAAAAGCTGTTGGATCTGGTGATATTCCAATAGAGGTGTGGAAATGCTTAGAAGATGAAGTGATTTCTTGGCTTACTAAACTTTTTAATACTATTTTGAAGACTAAAAAGATGCCAGATGAGTGGATAATGAGTGTGTTAATTCCTATTTTTAAGAATAAAGGTGATGTACAAGATTGTGCGAATTATAGAGGAATTAAGTTAATGTGTCATATTTTAAAACTATGGGAGTGAGTTATAGAGCATAAGTTGCGGCGTGATACTAATGTTTCTCAAAATCAATTTGGATTCATGCCAGGTAGGTCTACTATGGAAGCCATACATTTATTGAAAGGTTTGATGGTGAAATAAAGAGAGATTAAGCAGGATCTACATATGATATTTATTGATTTAGAGAAAGTATATGATACAGTTCCAAGAGAAGTGCTATGGAGAGTTTTTGAAAAGAACTGAGTTAATAACGTTTATATTCAAATCATTAAAGATATGTATGTATGAGCTATTACTTGTGTTCAAACACAAGGTGGTTTGACCAAGTATTTTCCTATATCGGTTGGATTGCATGAAGGATCAGCCTCAAGCCCATATCTTTTTGCTTTAGTCATGGATGTTCTCACTAGACATTTGCAAGAGGATGTACCTTGGTGTATGCTTTTTGCTGATGAATTCTTCTTGTTGATAATACTAGAGAAGGAGTTGCAGGTAAACTTGAATTATGGAGGTCAACCTTAGAGTCTAAAGGTTTTCGCTTGAGTAGATCTAAAGTGGAATATATGGAGTATAATTTTTGTAGTAATAGGCCTAGTGAGGGGATTGTGACTTTGGGCGATCAAGTCATTAATAAGAGTACACGTTTTAGATATCTTGGATCTATATTGTTCAGAGTGATAGTGAAATAGTTGTGGATATTATCAGCAGAATTCAAGTTGGATGGTTGAAGTGGAGGAATGCATCGGGCTTGTTGTGTGATAGAAAAGTCCCTCTCAAACTTAAGGGAAAATTCTATAAGATGGTGGTGAGACCTGCAATGCTTTATGGTGTCGAATGTTGGCCATTAAAAGAGAAGCATAATACTAAGTTAAGTGTTGCAGAGATGAGGATGCTCAGGTGGATGAGTGGCTTTACCCTTAGAGATAGGATACAAAATGAGCATATACGTGAAAAGGTTGGAGTAGCTCCAGTGGAAGATAAGATTAGAGAGTCGCCTTAGATGGTTTGGTCACATAAAACGGCAGCCTTCTGATAACCCGGTTAGGAAAGTAGATGTATTAGATTTGACTTATGTTAAGAAAGGTAGAGGTAGACCTAAAAAGACTTGGTTAGAAAATATTAGAAATGATCTTTCTCTATTAGATTTAAACGAGAATTTGACTTTTACCAGGACACAATGGAGAAAAAGGATTCATGTAGCTGACCCCGCGTAGTGGGACAAAGGCTTGATGTTGATGTTGTAATCTAGTTAATCACAGCTAAATGTATGGAGTAAGCTTAATAGTTGTCAAAATTATCAGAACTGCACTTCAAAATTTGGCTTCTTTTTAGCACCAAATTTTGATGCCTATAAGTAAAAATATATGTTCTCAAAATAACATAAATAACATTAGGTTTATGGAAAAAGATATAAGAAATTTTAAGCTGCGAGAAAAAAATTGGACCAACATAAAGAAAACTAGAATTATCCCTAAGAAAAATTATTTTTTGGACTCAAATTAATAAATATGGAAAGTATCGACAAACTAAAAACTTGCCCTAAATACAAAGATATGAAATTGAAGAAATATCATAAATGATTTGTGTTTCAGGAGGGGGAGGGGGGGGGGGGGGGGGGGGTATATTTAAGTGCATCGATGAACATATTAATGTATAATAAAATGAGGAGTTTATAAGTTTATTTCTATCCTTACAATGTTTCTAACTTTTTATTATTAGTTCTAGGAGAGCTTGGGTTAATGTAATGTGGTTACAATATCCTCCCTAGAGTGATGAAATCTAAAGGATTAAGTTGTAATGTCTCCTTGGCTTTATTTTAAAGGCAAATAAAGTATATCTAATTGATTAACCGAAAAAGCTTCGTGCCTATGTTTAAATTTATTGACTCTCAGTTGATCCCAGGATCTTGGTGAATCATCTTAATATACTTGTTAGAATATACACCAATAAAAGTAAAAAAAATAAATAAATAAAATTCCACTATTAGGTTCCCTTGGCTACATGGTGAGGTTGCAAGGCCCACTCATTTGGGCGCCTTGTCTATAGATTGATGTTGAAAGATCTACTATTAAGTTGATTCTAATATTTGTTTGTGAGTCCCATATACTAACTTTTCGAAATTCAGGATTTTAAGGCGCATCCCTCTTGGAAACTCATAGATAGAGCAATATATCCTAGATTTCAAACTATCTTAATTCAGTACATTAGACATAATTCACGAACCTAAATGATGTATTTTTAGTCTCCCAAGGGATGTAACTCTCATTTTAAGCTAAAAAACTCTCATTTCAAAAATATTTAAGTGCATTGATAAACATATTAATGTATAAAAAAATGAGTAGTATATAAGATTATTTCTGTCTTTACAATGTTTCTAACTTTTTTATTATTAGTTCTAGTAGAGCTTGGGTTAATGTAACGTAGTTATAATATCCTCCCTAGAGTGATGAAGTATCTAAAGGATTAAGTTGTAATGTCTCCTTGGCTTTATTTTAAAGGAAAATAAAGTATATCTAATTGATTAACCGAAAAAGCTTAGTGCCTATGTTTAACTTTATTGACTCTCAGTTGATCTCAGGATCTTGTTGAATCATCTTAATATACATGTTAGAATATACACTAATAAAATAAAATACATAAATAAATAAAATTCCACTATTAGGTTCCCTTGGCTACATGGTGAGGTTGCAAGGCCCACTCATTTGGCCGCCTTGTCTATAGATTGAGGTTGTAAGATCTGCTATTAAGTTGATTCTAATATTTGTTTGTGAGTCCCGTATACTAACTTTTCGAAATTCAGGGTTTTAAGGTTCATCCCTCTCGGAAACTCACAGATAGAGCAATATATCCTAGATTTCAAGCTATCTTAATTCAATACATTAGACGCAATTCAAGAACCTAAATGATATATTTTTAGCCTATCAAGGGATGTAACTCTCATTTCAAAAATATTTATGTGCATTAATAAACATATTAATGTATAAAAAAATGAGTAGTTTATAAGTTCATTTCTATCTTTACAATATTCTAACTTTATATCAATAGTTCTAGCAGAGCTTGGGTTAATGTAAGTTTGTTATAATATCCTCCCTAGAGTGATGAAGTATCAAAAGGATTAAGTTGTAATGTCTCATAGGCTTTATTTTAAATGCTAATAAAGTATATCTAGTTGATTAACCAAAAAAGCTTAGTGCCTATATTTATCTTTATTGTCTCTCAGTTGATCCCAGGATCTTGGTGAATCATTTTAATATACATATTGGAATATACACTAACAAATAAATAAATAAAATCCACTATTGGGTGGCCCACTCGTTTGGCTCCCTTTTCTATAGATTGAGGTTGTAAGATTATTATTAGGTTGATTCTAATATTTGTTTGTGAGTCCCATATACTAACTTTTATAAATTCAGGATTGTAAGGCGCATCCCTCTTGGAAACTCACAGATAGAGCAATATATCATAGATTTCAAACTATCTTAATTCAATACATTAGACAATTCAAGAACCCAAATGATGTATTTTTAGGCTCCCAATGGATGTAACTCTCATTTTAACCTAAATAACACTCATTTCAAAAACATCAGGATTGCCAATCTATACATAAATCAATGTGGTTGTCTTGCCTACATGGTGAGGTTATAAAATCCACCATTCGGGATGCAAGGTTGCAAGATTCACCATTCGATTTGTCCTGTCTATAAGGTAAGGTTCTTAGACCCACTATTTTCCTATAGCGTAAGGTTTTAAGATGCTCCGCTCCCTATGGGCTTCCTTGCCCACGAGTCAAGCTTGCAAGATCTGCTATTGGGTTGTAAGCCGAACTCTAAGTCATAAATTTTAATATTAATATATTCTAATATTCAAGGCATAAATTTGACATGTGGGCCACAAGTCAAGATTGTAAGCCGAACTCTCTAGGCAACATATAAATAAAACAAGAAGTTAAATCACATCTATTAATTCCATCTAATATCTAATATCTAGTAGAATCTATATTTCATGTACTATTCCAAGTGAGCGTAACATGCCCTCCAAAATTGATTTTCTACTAAACTTATATACAATTTGATTGGAACTTTGCATGACAAGGAGAAAGAAGCATTTTAATCCACCAAAGCCATCTCCCTTACAACTCACCCTTTGATCTTTATAGTTGTGGAATCAAGCTTACATATGACTTGACCTAGTAAAAGAGTGAACTATGCATGAAACGAATGTCATAAAAAGCCATCTGAATAGCACGATAATTGGTTATTCCATTAAGGAAATGATTCCACTCTTGAAATAATTGATGCAGGCACAATGATATCCTTCATCTTGCTCATTCTTCTATAATTGCGAGGATAGGAAGGAAAAAAGTGGCAACCAAGATAACTAAATGAAGAGATAAGCAGCGATGAGTTTCTCATTCATTTTGTACAGACCTCAACATTTACTACTAATTGATAGTACTCTCATCAATTGACATAGGCAACTCAGATTTTATAGTGGTAAAAACAAGTTGTCTCTTGATTAAGATCATGCCTTACATCCCATTAGATCCTCCGACATAATAGCATATTTTATCATTATTTAAGGGAGAAGATCAAAAACCCACTTTGAAAGCAAGTGATTAAAACAATGGCAACGACAAATTCACCATTTCTCATGACATTATTGAGATTGTTAAACGTAGCAGAACCCCAATAGTAGTTGAGTTGGTTCATCCAGAATTAGTCATAACTGTAGGTTTAGCATACAAATTTTAAGTGGTAATACTATCCACATTCGCTCAGCTTGAAACACCTAGATGACGACATCCTATTGCTCAACACATATAAGGACCAATAAAATTCCTAAGGAATGCCACTGCAATGACAAATTATTTCATATCTTGGAAGCCTCTGTTAGGTAACAACAAGTATAGAAATTGTTGGCTGAAATTGAAATTTCAGCAATATAGAATCAGAGATAGAGAAGAATCTTGTGGCAAAACACTTAAATAGTTTTTTAAATTGAAGAAATATGGAAGAAGACAAATAAGATATAATGGATCTTCTGTTGGATAGAAAGATCCGACTCTCCCAAATCTCTAGATGCCGCTAGAGCCCAAGAAAGAATTAAGAACCAGAAAAAATCAGCAAAAACATAGATAAAAAATTAACCCTAGCCACCAAAACATACTTAAGCATTCAATAATTAGATAAATCCCAACATAGTCCCTTCTATTTGAATTTTTCCTCTTAAATTCCCCCCCAAATCATCCTAATTAAGCTTGTGGACCCCACTCGGATTGGGGCGGCAATGATGGGGGCGGAACTCCCATGTTCCGCCACCTGTAGACCTGAATTGGTCTTGGTTGGACCGACTGGACTGTTTTATCAATACTCCTCTCCCAAAGAGCCACCTTGTCCTCAAGGTGGAAGGAGAAAAACTGATGCTTTACCCTCTCATATGTGGCTCTCATGTGGCATCATAGGCAGATAGGTTTTTCCACTTAACCAGGACTTCCTTGGGCTCTCCCTCTCCCTGTCTTACCCCTTGAAGCTCCAATGATTCCAAAATCACCTCTAAATCCTCTGTTAGCGGTCCTGGTAATTTTGAACTAGCTGTATGATCCCCACTCTCCTCAATTATGATATGTGGAATACGGGGTGTATGGAAGCAGTCGAGGGTAACTTCTAGTGATAGGCCACTGTTCCAATCCTCTCCAACACCTCATAAGGGCCAAAGTACCTTAGGGCTAGCTTTTCATTCCTTTTGTTGACTATTATCCTCTGTCTGTAGGGTCGCAGCATTAGGAATACCCTATCCCCAATGGCAAATTGGATGTCCTTCCTGTACCCATCCACCTGCTTCTTCATAATTAGTTGAGCCCTTAACAGTTGTCTTTTTAACTCCTTTAGTACCCTATCCCTTTCCTTCAGGTACTATTCTACTGTAGATATTTGTGTGCAGCTCTGCCCAAAATGTACCAAATGTGGAGGGTCTCTCCCGTACAACACTTTGAGAGGAGTTATCTGGGTGGCCAAGTGGTACGAAGTGTTGTACTAGTATTCGGCCCATGCCAGCCACTTGGCCCATACCCTAGATTTTTTTGAAGCAAAACACCGCAGGTATGTCTTGAAGCTTCTGTTCATTACTTTTGTTTGCCCGTGTGTCTAGGGTGGTAAACAATGCTCTTCTTCAGCATTGTCCCTTGTAGCCTGAACAGCTCCCTCCAAAAATTATTGAGGAACACCTTATCTCTGTCAGATACTATAGACTTTGATATCCCATGTAGCCTTACCACCTCCTTGATGAATGTGGCCACTACTGTCGCTACCATATAAGGATGTCGTAGGGGGATGAAGTGAGCGTACTTGCTCAATTTGTCAACTACCACCAGAATTACAGTTAACCCTTCCGATCGAGGTAACCCATCAATAAAGCCCATGGTGACCTCCCACACTTGTCAATTAGAGCTAGGGGTTGTAGTAACCCCCCAGGAGCTATGGCCATGTATTTGTTCCGCTGACACATCTCACATCTAGCCACTATCTCTTGCACATCCTTGTGCATCCCCTTCCAATACAGCTCTGCTACCAGTCTCCTATATGTCTTCTGTACACCAAAGTGACCTCTAATAGCGCTCTCGTGGAACTCTTGCAGCAGCTGTAGGATATGAATTGAGGTTCTAGGCATCACAAACCTTCCCTTGTACAACAATCTCTCCTTTTCTAGAGAATAACCTAGGTAATTGTTCTCATTTTTTAGAAGATCTGCTCTAATTTTTCCCAACTCCTCATCCTGCATACTCTCCTCCAGTCAAGCATTAGTGGTATTGATATAGCCAACTCCTGGAGCTCCCCCATGCATCTGGATAAGGCACCCGCCACCTTGTTCTCTAATCCTGGCCTATAATGAATCTCGAAATCATAGCCTAATAGCTTTGACAACCATCTCTGATACTCCTCAATCACCATTCTTTACTATAACGGGAACTTTAAGCTCTTCTGGTCCGTCCTAACAATGAAATGCCGACCCAGCAAGTTTGGTCGCCACTTCTTAATGGCTAATACAATAGCCATCAATTCTCTCTCAGAAATTGATTTCAATCTAGCTTAGGCTATCAACACTTGGTTGAAGTAGGCTATGTGTATATGATTATGCATGAGGACGGCCCGCAACCCATATCCTGATGCATCCGTCTCTGCCAAAAAAATCTGACTGATATCTGGTAGGGCTAAAATCGGTACTATGGTCATATGGCTTTCTTCAGTCTCTCAAAGGCCTGTGTAGCTGTCTCTCCCCACAAGAAGCTATTCTTCTTTAGTTGTTCAGTTAACGGCCAGGCTATGGTGCTGTATCCTCTCACAAATCACCTGTAGTACCCCATCAAACTTAGGAAACCCCTTAGCTCTCTTAGATTCCTTGGTAGAGGCATTTCTGCATTGCCTTAATCATAGCCTAACCAGCAGCCACCCCCTCCTGAGCGACCACGTGCCCCAACACCCTCACATGCTTCTGTAATACTTCCAAAACCACCCTCACATGCTCCAAGTGCTCCTTTATCGACCTATTAGGTAACAAGTGCAGAAATTATTGGCTGAAATTGAAATTTCAACAATATAGAACCAGAGATAGAGAAGAATCTTGTGGAAAACACTTAAATAGCCCTTAGATTGAAGAAATACGGAAGCAGACAAACAAGATATAATGGATCTTCTATTGGAGAGGAAGATCCAGCTCTTCCAAATCTCTAGACGTTGCTAGAGCCCAAGCGAGAACTAAGAACCAGAAAAATTCAGTAAAAATAAAGATAAAAAACTAATCCTTGCCACAAAACATACTTAAGCATACAATAATTAGGTAAATCCCAACATAGCCCCTTCTATTTGAATTTTCCCTCCTAAATCCTCCCCAAAATCTCTTTAATTAAGCTTGTGGACCCCACTAGGATTGGGGAGACAATGATGGGGGCCTTGTAGACCTAGATTGGTCCTGGTTGGACCGGTCTATCAGCCTCCTTGTTCACTTGATTGAAGTTTAAAACGCCTCAAATTAGGATAAATTAAGCTACTCAAATGTTGAACAAGACATACATCAAAAGAGTCCTTCATGTAACGTTACATAAGCATGCACTTCTGAAGACATAGTGGATGTGTTTCCCACTTATTTGTATGAATTTTTCCCACAGGCGTGATATAGGATAATTTTCCTAGATCAAGTGAGACATGAAATTCAAATGTTTAATTAGTAATCCCTTTATCTGGTGGGTCCAATAGGTGCTGTTTAACTACCATTTACTCTCTAAATTGAAAGCATTGCTTTGGGATCTAAAAATATGGAGAAGAGAGATAAAAAAGCTTCACTAGCAGCAAAGCATCAACATTGGGCCTTTGTAGAATCTCAGTAGGATGGACGCCCGGTTATAATTCGTTTGCTTTTTAACTATATGAGCAAAAAGAAGAAATTGAAACAAATCTTCTTGTTCAATTGTTACGGTTTTTGAAGGATTTGAAAGACTTTTGATATGATAAATATATGTACTGGTTAATAATTTTTCAAAACTCTAAATTTGGATTATTTGCGGAAGCTTTAATTATTGTCTTGATGGTGGTTATGATAGGTTATAAAAAGATTGTTGATTTTCGGTTTGTGTTATTAGTAGATACCGTAATCTGTAGTAAATCTGTAGTAGTAAAACTGTTACGGTTATTTTTCTACTATTTTCAGTTGTGTGAATTATTAATTCCTGTGTTTTGAATTTTTCTTATTGCTTTTGATGTTTTCTAGGAGGAGTGCAAGCGCTTACGGCAGAGCATAAAGTTTGGGTTTATCAGTAGGCTGACAGTGGTAATGCTAATTTTATTTTTTTCTAGTTATATTGTAGCCTAGTCATGCATGTCAATGCTTCTAAGAAGGTTTATGAATATATAATTTTTTTAAGGGAGAAGTTCAAGAAAAAGCGAGGGTTCTACAGGCTGTGAGGGTCAGTGATGTAAGTTCCTCAAATCTTGCACAGCCTAGAGGAATTATCTATGTGACTTGCAATTATCTAGTGCGTATTTTTTATTTGTTTTTTATACGCTTCTTTTGTAGCATCTGGAAAGTGAAAAATTACGGCTCACCCATCTTCGTGATCGTGCAAGTGAAAAGGGTAGGAAAAAGGAATATCCTTTTTGTGAAGTAGTTGAGTTTGATATTTTCAAATAACTTGGCGGTGTCACATTGGCATGCTACTTCCAGTTAAGCCTTTGTTTTGAACTATAGTTCAGTTTTTCAGATATAAATAAACCAATCTGCCTACTCCAGTTTAGGTTTGGCCTGCACTGCTCACTAATTTTTTGTTGTTTATCTTTTCAACTGAAATTGGTTGATGTGACTCCCTTTTACTTGAGGTGCTTATTGAACCCCCGTAGTTACCTGTGATGTTATTATTTAATGCGCATTTTATTTTCTATAGTTTGTTTAAGGAATTCAGTCTGCAGGTGGTCGGGCATACTTCAAGTTCCCGTAATAGGCTGTACTTTTTCTCTGTATATAAAAAGGATATTGTTGCTCTTGCTAAGAGAACATGAAATTTAGTCACTTAAGATTGATTATCAATGTGCTAAGTTTTGGAGTGAGAGACGATCCATGAGACTTTCTTGATTATGAAAGTTTCTGATTGCTGGCATTTCAGACCCATTCTTGCAGATCTTTCTGTAACAGCTTATGATGCGTTGGATTTCGTCTGTTCCATACCATTGTTACCAAAGTTCCTTAAAGTTGAATCGATTTCATGCTGGTAGTCCTTTGGGCTCTCTTCGATGTAATGGAACTTCGTATCAATAATATCTTTAGGTAAATCCTCGTTATAGGCCCATAACAACTAGTACCTCTTTACATTTCTAGTAGTTAGATCTTCTATGATTCATCTTGTTCTATCCCAATCTTGGCCTATATCATTGTACTCAATTATCTCATTTTTGTTTATCACTAGCTTCCAACTTTCTCTTTTTTATTTTTATTGAGATTCCAACCTTAGATCTCCACTCTGAAGGTCAAAGCAATACCACTCAACCAAATAGGTGACAGTCAACTTTTCTTTCCCTCAATTTCTATTAAATATTTGAGAGGTAAAATGAGAAGGATCACATTGATTCTTTCTCTTATAGTCACACGTCCAAGATGGGCAACACCACCAACCCCCCTTCCTCTCTCTCTCTCACTCTCTCTCTCTCTCTCTCTCTCTCTCTCTCTCTCTCTACGCCCCCTCCTTTATGCTCGTTGTGCTTCTCTCAAACAAACATCCATACTAAGATATGGTGCGTTAGTTAGTTTGCCTGATGGGGGTGTCTTTCTCTCTCTCTCTGTGGAAATTTTATATTGCTCCAGGGTGGCATTGTTGTCTAAGTGCACCCTCTATAGGGTCTTATGCAAAGGTTGAATGGACATATTTCATGGTTAGTCCTCAGAGAGTCCAGTGAAGCTCAATATTGTCAAAGCTCAACATTTGAAGATAAAGCATGAGGGGTTGCTTCAGTGTGCAGCACAAATCGATCACTGCTTTAATCAATTGGAGCACGTCACTTTTGTATTCAGGTACTAATTGCCCTTGTAAAGTGCCATAACTAGATGTAAATAAAGCAATTAATCAATTATTAATAAGCAGAATTACTAAGCCTTATATACAAGCAACAAATCAGTATTGGCAGCAAAGAAATTAAAAAGCATATTTTTGAAAGTTCTTTTCAATTTTAATTTAAAATGGTATGGTTAAACTTCTATAATATTAAAGAAATAAAAAAAAAGAGATAGATAATGTAGTAATAATAGGATCAAAGAATCAGTCATTCAATTGGTGTAACAAAGAGTAAAGAAATCAATTATGATACACCGATGCAGACACGAGACACGAGAGACGGCTATCATTGAAAATATAGGACATGAGTACGGCACGGACATAACATTATAATTTTTAAATAGTGTATACAAATTAAATAATATCATATTAGAAATAACAAACAATAACAAATTAATATAATAATTACTTGTCTAGCTCATAATATAAAATGTCTAGTACAACCCCAAAAATTTAAGAAAAAATTATTTTCTACTGCATCAAGCTTCAACTACTCATTAGAAGGAATAATAGGATTATCTTCAAGAGTTTGTCTTTGGCCTTCATTATCATCATCATTTAATATAATTGCTTCCAACTGTGATTCATCAAGAGAGATTTGCAATCTCCATTATTTTCATATCATTAAGGGACTCAAACCAATCTCCAACAATATCCCAAATCTTATTATCTACTTTCATATAAAGTGGGATCCTTCCTGATAGAAGACGAATATTTGTATGTAAATCTCCAGCCCGTTGTGGATTACTTTTATTTATCTTTATCGATTGAATGAATATGCGCTCCAATTTCTCTTACAACAAGAGTAGGATGAAACTCGACTAAGAATTTTTATTGCAATTGTTTAAAGTATCGTTGCTAAAGTTTCATGAATCAACCACCACATATTTGAATCCATCCTCCATCCATCAACCAAAGATTCTTAATCACCAAAATCCTCTAAATATCCAAAGAATTTTGCAAGTTCTATATTAATCATTAGTCTCTCCTTCTCATTTGAGAAAAATAATGTTTCAAGCATGTCTTTCTCATATTTGAAACATGCTGAGGGTCTTCTAAGTCTTTTTGTGGAGAACTAGGTTGATGGTCTTCTTGAAGCCATTCTTTACTTGAATATCTTCAAAGAATATAGAGAAAGTAAAATTAGAGAATTACTATCCAACAAATTAAAAATTAATTATAAAAGAGCCAAGCAATGAAGAGGTGTGTTACTTTTGCTTCATCTATCCTCAAGAATAATATAGACAACGCTCCAAAAATTTGAGTCTTCATCAAGTGACTTTTTTTTATGTCTATATATAACTTCTTTCACTTTAACTAACATGGAGTTCCTCATCTCATAAATCAAATGTAAGCATGATTTATCTGTGTAGAACACTTTTAGCATATCAGAAATTGGACCAGTAAAAGTTAAAATATAGTCGATATCATCCGACCATAAATCATTTAAGATCTTCTCATTTACGTATTTTGCCTTTCCAATGCCATTATCTTGATAACAAAACCACTTCTTACTAATCACCATGGATTGAAGTGTAATTTTGATTTGTTTGAATCTCAGCATGACTATAACAAAAGGCAAAACGAGTTTCGGCCATAACTAACATTCTCAAATTTGAGAAATCATTAAAGATGGGTAGTCTCATGGAGTAGTTCATAATGACATTTCTTATCAAAATAGCGTCTCCTTGCAATCACTGTTATCCAATGACATTCATTATAAATGATTTCATTTATCTCAATATTTTTAGCTGCATAAATATTTTTTAGAGCAAGGTTTAGAGTATGCACAAATGTACAATAGATGGAGTCTAGAAGATATAAGGATATGTTTGCTCTACAAGTAGTCCTGCAGCTCTACATACTGGTGTATTATCAATAATAACTTGAACAACATTTGATGGCTTAATCATCATTATCATTTCTTTAATCAAATTGAAAATATTTATCTTTATATTTCCCTTCACAATTCACAGTTTTGATGAACATTTGGTAATTCTCTGTAATAACTATGAAGTTGATAAGTGGTCTTCTTTAAGGATCAGTTTAACCATCATACACCAAACTAATGACTTTCTCTTTCCACACTCTTTTTGTAGGTTTAAATAATGTCTTAATATTTTTTTTCTCTATCTCCAATAATTTTGATCTAATTGCATTATATCCAAGTGGAATATAACCTGCAAGATTGTTATTACATGCAAAAGTGAATATATTGTTATAATAAAGATTCCTTGCAAGGTTCAAAGAAAGTCCAGCTAAAAAAGACATCCTTGCAATTCCACCATAAAGTTGCTCTCGCATTTGCTTATTAAATGTCTTCTCTAAAAAACTAGTAACAACACATTTTCTTCTCTTAGGTTCATATCATTCACTCCTAAATGAACCAATATTAACATTAGTAGCAAGATGATCAACTCTAATGGAGAAGGAAATAATGTGGGATGAATCATGAGTAGAGGGTAAATGTATCTCTTTAGGAAGTGTCATTTTGATCCTTGATTCAACTTCATCAACCTGCCTTTGCAATTCATTCAACTGCGAAGTAGTAATCTTAGGGCACGTTTTAATTCCCTGACCAACAATTCTAAGTAATGTGTTTTCACTCTAGAATATGATCCTTTGTAGGTGACATCACAATAATTACATTTGAATGATATATTTCCTCTACTTTCAAAAGATTTTCCTTGCTTCGTAATATGATTTCATAAAGGCTTATTGGCTTCTACAGAAAGCTCAATTGAATCTTCGTCACTCAGTTCCACCACTACTAGAGCTCATTTTGCTTTTAAAGAAACTAATGAAATCATGGAATTGGAGAAATAAAGTCTTAGCAAATTGCAACTAATGAAAAAGTAAACATGTATCATGCTGATCAAATTTAAATCATAATAGTTCAATATATCAAATCAAATTAAAAACTCCTGAGGCCATCAAAAACTAGCTAAAGTAAAGGATTTGGGATTTAATGTCAAGATGAGAGGTGGAGGTTGCCATTCTTCACTAGCACAAATACTAACATTTAAACATGGAAATGGTATACAAGTTTCAGCCATAGATTTTGGGCAAAGCACAGAACCATCTATTTTGAAAGCCAATCTTTAAAACTGAAAGATGTCTAAATTTTATCCGATGAGCACAAGCTCTGTAGTGACCAAAGAATAAAATGAAAGGCTAATCTGCCAATGTCAGATATATACAGGATCTCTAAGGCATTCTCACAAAGATAATATAACCCAGTATTGAAGCTTCCACTATAAGTGTCAAAACATCTAATTTTACTAAAACAATAATTGCCACCAACTTAACATGCAATATGGCATGCAGCACTTCAAATATCACAAAAAATTAGAGAGCAAATTATATTTGGAAATAATTTTTTATGTGCTCGTAACAATGTTGCTTGTTATGCATTTAGGAGCATAATTATTGAGAGATTTAGTATCATGGTTCATGCAAGCTTCAGACTAAGTAATGCATAGATTGCATGAAATTTAGCAAACAAGATAAATTTTTTTTTTTTGAAAGGGTTCAAAACCATACTATGAAACATTTTTTAACCTTAAAATGATAAAGAATAGTAGTCTAATTGTTTAGAGTTTAACATTACAATGATTCATGAACATGAAAAACGATTCATGCTAATATCATAATAAAATTCATGAAAATTGGGTTAAAGCTTTTCAAACAAATCGATATCAAAAATATTATAAGCATGCTTGATAGAATAAATCAATGCATAATCCAATGACTTAAAAAGCTTGATTTGTTCAAATTCATGGAAGAAACACATTTTAATTAAATATTTTTAAAATTTTAAATATAATATCATTTGTATGCATTTATATGTGTAATTATAGAATTTTAAGCAAAAGAATTGTGATATTTGAGTTTCTAAAAATCAACAAACAACATATCAGATAACAATGACTTGGTTCAATTTTTAGTGAACGAAACAAATCAAACCTTAGCATGTTAAATAGCAATAAGGCATGCAAAAAATAGCAGTATTTAGTTTTGTATGGAAAAAAAGGTATACAATAGTATGCTTTTACCTTGAGAGGATGGTTCCACAACAAATCAAACCATTGGATTCTACCTTGAGAAGATGGTTTTAGAAGAAGGCGAAGATGCAAAGCTCCTTTGGCCTCGCCTGCTTGCGTAAACGAAGAAGACGCAAATCCCTCGTTGCTTGTGGAAACAAAGAAGATGCAAAACTCACCTACTTGCGGAAATAAAACCCTTGCTTGCAGACTTAGAATATGAAAGGATACGGGATAAAACCTAGAGGGATATGCACGGTCCTACTCATTCAATTTAATTGAAAGGATTTTATTTTTTTCCATTAAATGTTATTAAATATTAGGACACGTGTGCCCGTTTATATTTAAATATTATTTTAATCGGAAACATTTCGGCCGTGTCCATATACAGCACGTATCCGATATTGCATATCTTCATAAGTAAGTGTGTCGGTGCATCATAGGAAATCAGAGAAACTACAAAAATATAAAAAAAGTAGTAATCTTTTCTTTAACTATATAAAGTTAATGATAAGATTACTTTTTTTTTTTTAGCTTTTTTTAGTTTCTCTGATTTGTTTATTTGGAGCACTTCAGCCTTCAAAAGTAAGCATTTTCCATCACTTGTTGAACGTGAAATTTTTCTAATCCAGTTTTTAAAGGCAAAAGGAAGCTTTTCTTTTGTGTTCCGCTTTGCTTCTATATGTGGTTCTTTTACTGATTCTAGTGAAGCTTGAAACATGATTGATGTAAGGGAGTCATGTGAAGTATTGAAATGGAGTTGGAACTTTACTGTCAGATTTTTACTAATTATATAGTTTACTTGAAATGACCTAACGATCTATTTACCTAGGCAAAATTTGCATGATTATTTAGTTAGCATTCAGTGTGCTAATTTGATTCCTTCCTAATTCTTGCAAAAAAAAAATTTTGCCTTCTCATCATATCTTCATATTTACCCAACGCAACTCGTCCATTTGAAATTTTATTAAGGGGTTAAATTTCAAAATATCCTCCCGACTATTCGCATGTGGCCATTTTAGTTTAAGACTATAATATTGCTCCAATTAGTCCCTGACTATACAAAATTGATCGAAAATGGTCCCTTTCAGACTAAATTGGGATCAATTTTGTAAAGTTGTGGATCTAAATTGGGATCAATTTATATCACAATTACAACATGAGGGACTATTTGGGATCAATTTGTATAGTCAAGGGACTGAATTGGGGTAACGTGATACTCTGGGATTAAATTGACCATACACAAATAGTCTGGGGCTGTTTTGAGATTTTTTTGTTTTCTTAAGTATTCCTGATGCAGGACTACCATGCGATGTAATAAATGAATACGAATTTGCACGATTTTTAAGAGCATAACAACTAAAATTACTAGTTAATCAAACGACAAAATAAAACATAAGAAGGGTCACTTTCGTTTAGGCCAAATTACATGAGAGATTTGAAACATTACAAGTAACATAGAAACTTAAGACAGTCGTATTAAGTAGATTTTCAATAAAGATCCCTTCTCTAACAATGAGATTAGTACATAGAAGGTAACTCAAATCCTACGTTTACTAAACAACGGAGATTAGCGAAGCACGATCCTTTGCGGTTCCATCATCACCTACAAGATTAGTGAATTCAAAAATAAATGAACAAGGATCGAAGTTCACCCTTATTGAGGACCGGAGGTGATGATCCACTGGGCGTTGCTTATTTGTTCGTCGAGGGCTTCAACAAGAGAGTTCAAGATGCGCTCCACGTACTCTTCAACTGTGTGATTGATATTCGGATTGACGTCAAAGAAGGTGGAGTGCATAATGAGAAGGATGCCTTGTTCGTCGTAGGCGTAGCCGAAGTCAATTTCCGGATCCATGCATTGATCTTGCGTGATTGAGATGAGGAATGAATGTCCTTCTTGCGGTCCTTGTTGGTTCCCCTTGAGAGAAAGAAGTTTCTCTCCAAGATCCAAGTGGAAGGAAGGAAAGAGCGTGGTCGGCCAAGGTGTGGGGGTTTGGTGACTTTTGGTTCAGGTTTGGGAGATTTAGGCTTAAGATTTGGGAGGGGATTTGGAGGGAATTATTGAAATTAATTTCCAAATCAATTTCCTAGGTTTGGAAATAATTTAAATAGGAAAAAGGGTAAGAGAGAGGGGGCGGGTAGAGTAGGATATCATTGGGATTTAATTCCAAAGGAGGGGAGTAGTTTTTGGAAAGAAATAAGGAGGTGGGGCCATGTAGGGGCCGGCAGCTTCAATGGGCTAGGGAGTGATTGGGGAGATTGATTTGAGTTACTAATTTGGGATTTAGAAATTAGGAAAGTGTTAATTAAATCCCAATTGATTTGAAATTCAAATAGAATTTAATTTAGGAACTTTCCTAAAATAGAATTTCATAATTTAGGAAACAATTCAAATTAAAATTGGATTTGAATATGAATTAATTAGATTGCCTAAATTAGAAAAATCAAATTGGAAAGGTTTGAATGTGGGGATTAAAGGTGCTGGCGTCTTGATTTGGGTAGGCCGGCGGCTAGCTTGGATGGTCCGTCGGTTTTGGGTGATGGGGGGAGAGTGGGGGGTTTTGGGCCGTGGGAGGAGGGAAGGGTGGAGCCAGCTGTGGAGGAGGGGAGGAGGGGAAGGTGTAGAGAAGAAAACCATGAACCCGACTCTTCGAGGTTGGTGAGTGGTGCACTATTCTCCCTCTCATAGGGATCTTCTTCCTTAGCTTTCAACTCTCTCAAAACAATGGAATGCAGAAATTTCTTTATAATTATTCATTAACATTAAAAAGAGAACAATAGAGTCAGACAAAAGGACTCAAATGTAAAATATGATAATGCCCTCTTGGGCTTACATACGACCTCCCTTAAGTAAGGATAACATCGGAAATAAAAACTAATAAAGCAAATAACAAACAAATACATAATAATACTCAAAAATACAAAGATTCAATCGTGGTCGTAGATCGATTGCCACGTCGCTGATAAACCTTCTATGCTCTGATGTTTGATCTGATGTCCCCATTATTCTCCTGGGGTGGGAGAAAGCTCGACTCCGTCGAGTAAGCGTGTCGGGTGCTCTCGTAGATCTCCAGTGCGTCGGGGTCAATGTGCTGTAGCTCCTCACGATCTAACCATGTGTCCTCAGATTCGGGTTTGCCTCTCCACCTGATCAAGTACCTTTGTCGTCCACCCTCCTTTGTAGAGATGATTTCATCGCTCAGGATCGTGTTCACTTTTTCTTCCATGGGTGATTTAGGAATGTTTGGAAGTGGGGTATGTTAGGGATCGCAAATGGTGGGGTCACACAAGGCTGCTGTAAGAGTGGGTTTGACGGATTGAAATCCGGATCTTCATATGCAACTACATTTTCTATGTTAAAGGAGGGATTGATGTTGAAATCTGAAGGGAGATCTACCACATACGCATTATCATTGATTTTCTTAATTATCTTGAACGGCCTATCACTCTTAGCATGCAATTTCTTAACCGTTCCCTGTGGGAACCGTTCCGGACGAATCCGCACCATCACGGAGTCACCAACCTCAAAAGTTTTAAATTTTAGTTTCAGATCAGCATGTAATTTATAATCATTATTTGCTCTTTTCAATTTGTCGTGCAATTTTCTTATGAAGCTCATGCATATGCGATGCAAATGATGATGCAGACTCAAAAATTCTATACCTAGAACACATATGAATGAGGTCTAACGGCTGCCTAGGCTTGAACCCATAAACAATCTCAGAAGGACTTAGGCCAGTGGTTTGGTTCATAGAATTATTATAAGCAAACTCAACAGTGGGTAGAACGGAGTCCCAATCCTTAACATGCTCACTGACTAGAGATTGTAGCAGATTTCCTAAGCTCCTATTAATTACCTCAGTCTGACCATCAGTTTGTAGATGAAAGACTGTAGTGAATTGCAATTTAGTGCCTAATTTTATCCAAAGGATTTTCCAAAAATAGCTAGTGAATTTAACATCCCTGTCTGACATGATAGTTTTGGGTAGCCCATGGAGACGGACAACCTCATTAAAATAAAGTTTGGCAATATGGGAGGCGTCGGATGTCTTGGAGCAAGGTATGAAATGAGCCATTTTGAAAAATCTATCTACTACAACACAGATGACATCATTTCTACGGAGTGTCTTAGGCAGGCCTAAAATAAAATCCACACTAAAATCCTGCCAAGGATAACTAGGGACAGGCAAAGGAGTGTACATGCCAGTGTTCTGCTTGCATTGTTTGGCCAGCTGGTATGTCACCTGCTGACCATCCTACCAACATCTCTCTTCAGACTGGGCCAAAAGAAACAATGCTCCACGGCTTCTATCGTCTTATCCCGTCCGAAGTGCCCAGCGAGGCCTTCGGCGTGGAGTTCCCAGACAAGAAATTCCCCAAGGGAGATGCTGGGGATGCAAAGCTTTTGAGCTTTGAAAAGGTAACCATCCTCCAGAAGGAAATCGTCCATAAGGCGCGTGCTGCCTGTGGACAAGAGAGAGTAGGTCTCCTTGAAGTCGGGGCAGTCCAAATAGTCCCTTTTTATTTGGTCAAAACCCACGACTTCAGCTCTCATCTCAGTGGTAGTCATCATACGACGACTGAGAGCATCAGCAGCTTTATTCTCAACTCCCGCCTTATGTCTAAGGGTATATGTGTACTCCTGAAGGAATTCTACCCAACGACCGTGGCGTGCATTCAACTTCTTTTGAGAGTTGATATAACGCAGAGCCTCGTGATCCGAGAAGATGACGAACTCTTACGGGAGCAAGTAGTGTCGCTAATAACGAAGAGATTGGGTCACAGCGTAAAACTCTTTGTCAGATATAGAATATCGTTGTTGAATGTCATTCATCTTCTCACTGAAATAAGCTACTGGGTGACCTTCCTGGGCTAGGACTCCTTCAATTCTGACCCCTGAAGTGTCGCAGGTCACTTCGAAGACTTTGGAGAAATCAGGAAGTCTCATCACTAGGGCTTCCACCATTCTTTTCTTAATCTCATCAAAAGCTCTGGTGGCGGCCGGGGTCCAGTGGAAATCACCCTTCTTAAGACAGTCGGTGATAGAAGATACAATTGTGCTGAAATTATGGATAAATCTCCTATAGAAGGTGGCTAGTCTGTGGAAGTTGCGAACTTCCCAGATGTTCTAGGGAACTGGCCAATCTACGATGGCCCTCACCTTCTCGGGATCTGCAAAAACCCCATGGGCTGAAACGATAAAACCCAGAAAGATAACGCGATCTACAAGGAAGGTGCATTTCTTGGGATTCGCATAAAATTGTTCTTTCCTTAAGACCTCGCAAACTTGCCTTAAGTGATCTAAGTGCTGACTTTCGGACTGGCTATAAATGAGAATGTCGTCAAAGTAGACGACGACAAACTTTCCCATAAAAGGGTGCAACACTTGAGTCATGATCCTCATGAAAGTACTCGGGGCGTTACTCAACCCGAAAGGCATGACTAACCACTCATAGAGACCATCCTTGGTCTTAAAGGCAGTTTTTCACTCATCATGGGGTCGGATCCGGATCTGGTGGTATCCACTCTTGAGATCAATTTTGGAGAATAGAGTGGCTCCCATCATCGTATCCAGCATATTGTTCAATCTCGGAATAGGGAAACGATATTTGACGGTGATTTTGTTGATAGCACGACTATCAACACACATTCTCCAGGATCCGTCCTTCTTAGGAGTGAGAAGGGCAGGCACTGCGTAGGGACTAAGTCTTTTTTTAATGAAACCTCGCTACAGTAACTTGTCTACCTGCTTCTTAAGTTCAACATGTTCCGTGGGGTTCATGCGATAGTGTGGTAGGTTAGGGGGTGAGGCTCCAGGGATAAAGTCTATGGCATGCTGAATGTCTCTAAGTGGAGGGAGTTGATCTGGGAGATCATCAGGGAAGACATCAGCAAACTGCTCTAAAATGGGTTAGACTTCCTGAGGGATAGGATCATCAGATTCAGTGGGAATCTCACGACCTACTAATGCGTACAGAGGTGTGCCTCGAGTAATCTCAGAGTCCAGAACCTTGGTGGTGACCAAGTTCAGTCCTTTCTTGGACTTAATAGGGCGGGATTTGGAATCATCCCTAACCCGGGGCTGCTTTGGCAAAAGCTTAATCTTTTTGTCCGCATGTTCGAACACACAGGTGTTCGAACGCTTATAGATGTGGACATCATTATAAAAAATCTAGGGACGCCCCAAAAGGATTTGTCCAACATACATCATCAACACATCACACCAAACATTCTCCTTATAATCAGCGAAGGAGATCAGTATGAAGCTTCGTTTCTTCACCTCCAAGACAGTGGAGTTGACCCAAGCTACCTTATAGGGATTGGGGTGAGGAACGACAGACAATCCCAGTTTAGACACCATGCTGGAGGAAACAATATTGATGCAACTGCCACTATCCACGATGACTTTACAATTCTTATCTTTAATTTTAGTGTAGGTGTGAAAGATCGACGTCCTACGCCAGTCATTGGTGGTAACAGGGTGTGATAGTGCACATCTCACCACGCAGATGGGAGAAGTGTCCAACTTCTGAAGGCAGTGGAGGATAGCGGTGTCATCATCCTCCTCAAAGAAATCGCCTTCATCTTCCACTTGATGGACCTGATCCACCTCGGGCTCAAAATCCTCCTCAATAATCTACTCAATAATGGAGACTTTGTAGGGACTGGAGCACCGAGAAGCGATATGCCCATACCCCTGGCATCGAAAGCACTTGGTCCCGGGACTGGACCGAGGGGTATCCGGAGTGGGAGGTTTGTTCCTAAAATCAGGTCGGGGTGCAGGAGGACCAGTGGGTGGTCGGGTAGTACTCCCTGGGGTAGGTCTGGCAACAGGGGTGTGGGCAGTGGAGCTACTAGAAGGTCTGTAAGAGGTCCTAGAGTTGTGGTGACGACTAGGGTGCTGGGACCGACTCTCCTCAAGGTCTAGCACTAAACTGTAGGCATTTTCCAGGGTAGTGATGTTCCGGGCGAACAGCTCATTGCGAAGATCCTCTCACAACCCTGTACGAAACATATAGATAAAATCTGCGCGGGGTAGTGCAGGTCTCCCCTTTGCAACAGATGAAATAATCTTCAAAGGATGCGATGTAATCCTTGACCGGTTTCCTACCCTGAGTCAGCCTATGTCACCTATCCAAGAGCCTAGGGAAGTACGAGGGAGGCAGGTACTTCTGCTTAAGATCTCGCTTCATCGATAAACAATCAGTGATAGGGTACTTATTTCGGGACTCCCTAAGGCTTTCTAAGTTCGATCAAAGCTGACTAGCCCTACCAACGAGTTTCATGCTGGCAAAACTGACCTTCCTAGCCTCGGAGATATTATACCACTTAAAGAAACTATCAATACCTTTGATCCAGTCTAGAAAGAGCTGGGGATTGAGGGTACCATTGAAAGTGGGTGCATCGACCTTGATATTTTTCATCAGTGGGAGATCAGGGTCGTGGTGGTGATCATGTCCATAGTGAGGGACTCGATGATTGGCACGATGTTACCTCTCATCCGGGTAGGTGTCATCCCCGTATATAGAAGGTGGTCTAAAAGGGGTGTAGGGGGTAGGATGCTCTCTAGCTCGCTCAAGTGTATCAAAACGCTCAGTAGTGTCTCTAAGAAGCTCGGCTAGGTCGGCTTGGTTCTCTTTGAGTTGCTGGCTAATGTTGTTCATTTGGCCTACCAACAAATTTAAAGTCCTACTAAGTTGTTCCGGGTCCATAGCTAGACACTAGGGGACACTTAGGGTTGAATCTAGGGAGAGGACAACAAACAACACTAAGGTGTTAAATCACCTAGGCAAGTAGTGAAGTTGTTGAGTTAAAAACAGCACCTAGAAATCTAAGAAACAACCTTAATGCTTACTAAATGAGTGTAGCAATTCATTAGACAGCAAGCATAAATGGAGATTAAAATGTTTTAAGAAATGCTATGCATGCAAAACTGAATAGAAACAGTAAAGCAATAACCTAGGGTGAATTCTAGCATGCAAATCCTAGGTTGACCATGCTCGGATACCAGATGATGCAGGACTACCATGCGATGTAATAAATGAATACGAATTTGCACGATTTTTAAGAGCATAAGAACTAAAATTACTAGTTAATCAAACGACAAAATAAAACAAAGAAGGGTCACTTTCGTTTAGGCCAAATTACATCAGAGATTTGAAACATTACAAGTAACATAGAAACTCAAGACATGCGTATTAAGTAGATTTTCAACAAAGATCCCTTCTCTAACAATGAGATTAGTACATAGAAGGTAACTCAAATCCTACGTTTACTAAACAACGGAGATTAGCGATGCACGATCCTTTGCGGTTCCATCATCACCTACAAGATTAGTGAATTCAAAAATAAATGAAGAAGGGTCGAAGTTCACCCTTATTGAGGACCGGAGGTGATGATCCACTGGGCGTTGCTTATTTGTTCGTCGAGGGCTTCAACAAGAGAGTTCAAGATGCGCTCCACGTACTCTTCAACTGTGTGATCGATATTCGGATTGACGTCAAAGAAGGTGGAGTGCATAATGAGAAGGATGCCTTGTTCGTCGTAGGCGTAGCCGAAGTCAATTTCCGGATCCATGCATTGATCTTGCGTGATTGAGATGAGGAATGAATGTCCTTCTTGCGGTCCTTGTTGGTTCCCCTTGAGAGAAAGAAGTTTCTCTCCAAGATCCAAGTGGAAGGAAGGAAAGAGCGTGGTCGGCCAAGGTGTGGGGGTTTGGTGACTTTTGGTTCAGGTTTGGGAGATTTAGGCTTAAGATTTGGGAGGGGATTTGGAGGGAATTATTGAAATTAATTTCCAAATCAATTTCCTAGGTTTGGAAATAATTTAAATAGGAAAAAGGGTAAGAGAGAGGGGGTGGGTAGAGTAGGATAGAATTGGGATTTTATTCCAAAGGAGGGGAGTAGTGTTTGGAAAGAAATAAGGAGGTGGGGCCATGTAGGGGCCGGCGGCTTCAATGAGCTAGGGAGTGATTGGGGAGATTGATTTGAGTTACTAATTTGGGATTTAGAAATTAGGAAAGTGTTAATTAAATCCCAATTGATTTGAAATTCAAATAGGATTTAATTTAGGAACTTTTCTAAAATAGGATTTCATAATTTAGGAAATAATTCAAATTCATATTGGATTTGAATATGAATTAATTAGATTGCCTAAATTAGAAAAATCAAATTGGAAAGGTTTGAATGTGGGGATCAAAGGGGCCGGCGGCTGGATTTGGGTAGGGAGGCCGGCGGCTAGCTTGGATGGTCCGCCGGTTTTGGGTGATGGGGGGAGAGTGGGGGGTTTTGGGCCGTGGGAGGTGGAGGGAAGGGTGGAGCCGGCAGTGGGGGAGGGGAGGAGGGGAAGGTGTAGAGAAGAAAACCACGAACCCGACTCTTCGAGGTTGGTGGGTGGTGCACTATTCTCCCTCTCCTAGGGATCTTCCTCCTCAGCTTTCAACTGTCTCAAAACAATGGAATGCAGAAATTTCTTTATAATAATTCATTAACATAAAAAAGAGAACAATAGGGCTATTTATTGCCTCATACAAAAGGACTCAAATGTAAAATACGACAATGCCCTCTTGGGCTTGCATACGACCTCCCTTAAGTAAGGGTAACATCGGAAATAAAAACTAATAAAGCAAATAACAAAAAAAAAATAATAATACTCAAAAATACAAAGACTCAATCGTGGCCGTAGATCGATTGCCACGTCGCTGATAAACCTTCCATGCTCTAATGTTTGATCTGATGTCCCCATCAGTTCCATACATGATAGTCATCAAAGGTCTTTTAAACAATCTTAACCCCCTTGATTTAAAAGTTCCAATTGAAATTATCAAAGTAAAATGCATAGAATTACAATTTTAAGTTTTAGTTTTTAGTTTTTTGTTTTAGGATTCATCTGCATCTTCTACTACCTTCTATATTTTATGTTGATTAAGCTATTTTTCTGCCATTTGTTTAGTTACAAATGTGATCTCTACTACTGATTATTTTTATTTTCATCATAAAAAACTTATAAAAATGTTGTCATGTTTTCAATTTGGTTTTAATAATTTAAGCAGAATCGAAGTCCTTAATTTTTGCTTTTATGATGAGTATCTTATCATAAATTATTTGTGAAAACTGGCTTATGCCAATTTACTTCTCATCACAAAATTTCGGAAGCGGATTAATTGCCAAGAAAGAAAAAGGAAAATAAAATCTATTAATGCCATTAAGATATTTTTTTTGTAGGGTCCTATGTCTGCTTGCTTTAGTCTTGCATTTCATTTTGATGGAATTTTGTCATCTAAATTATTTAGTTTTCCTTTTTTTTTTTAAATTCCAGTAGTTGCACGTGCTTATAAGCTGGTTTTCGTGGAATCCTGAGTTTATTCTTTTGTTTTTTGGCCCCATCTAGCTTTGGACATATGCAGATTTATATGATCTTCTTATATCAAATTTTTTATTTAGGGTCTGCTTGGATTGTTGAAAAGTATGATGTAAAGTGCTTGCATGCAAAGCAAATCTCTGCGTTTTTCTTCAAATTATTTTTAGTAGTTTATTTTTTCATAGTACTAATGCAAAATAAATGCTGTCCGTTGGTCACATTTACTTTTCAGGGGTTTATTTTGTTTGCATTCCTCGCAACCAAACTTCTGTTAAGGAAGTTGTTTGCTTTTTAATTGTTTGTTGCCTTAACTACCTTCACGCATAGAGAATGTGTAGAAAAACTGCAGCTTCTTAGCACTCCTGAAGAGCAGATGAAGAGGCTTAATGAAGTTCCAGATGTACATACTGACCCAAAAATGGATCCTAGTTATGAGTCTCCTGAGGAAGATGGAGATGAAGATGAACATAAAGAAGGTGCTTAAACCTTTTTGCCGATCGTTTTTGCTAGTTTAAAGTATTTGCACCTCATAAGTTCCAATTTGATTTATGCTTCTGGGAGACTTTCTCTTTATATTATGATTTGCTTATATAAATGTAGGTAATCCAATGCAATCTACCTTCAAAGGAAGGGAGCTGATTTCCCCACGAAAAGAAGGTAGTTATAATTGGAGTGGAGTACTAAAGAGTTCAAACAATGTTATTGCGATGGGCAGATCTGGACATTGTGATGATTTTCAGAGCATGGAGCTACATGGTGTTTTGGCTGCAAGTGCAAGTGAGTTTCCTTCCCTCAAAAAAGAAGATGAGAAAATTAATGTTGAAACTCAAAAAACTGAGTCAAAAGAACCTGCTGTTGAGCCTTCGTCAGAAAACAAAGAACTTTTGAGGGAATCGGCAGTTCAACTTGAACCTAAATTGGAAACTTTACTAGCTAAAGTTGATCCTCAATCTAATGCCAATGAGAATGAGAAGCTATGGCACTATAAAGACCCATCTGGAAAAATTCAGGGGCCATTCTCAATGGTGCAGTTGAGGAAGTGGAGTAAACACTTCCCATCTAACTTGGGAATATGGAGAAAATCTGAAAGGCAAGAGAACTCCATATTGCTAACTGATGCACTAGCTGGGAACTTCCAAAAGGACCTACCTGAGTGGGTACCTGGGGATATCAAACCAACTCAACTTGTGAAAACTAGCGAAACAACTTCAGTGGTGTATCCAGCTCATTTGAGCCCCCCCTCCCCACCCATCATCAGTTCGACTAAAATCCAGGGAACGACTACTTCACTTTCAATTTTCACAGAGCAAGGCAAGAATTCTAAATCTGATGATGTGGGCATTCCTACGGGCCAGTCTTCTCTGGGGTCACATTTGGTGTATCAAAATACTGCAACTCAGAATGAAAAGACTGTTAGAAATGCTGCTTGTACTGATTTAATTGCCAACTTGGACAATAAACACGGCGCAGGAAGTAATGATTTTAGTAGAACTTCTAGACAAGAACAGATAGCAGCGAATGTCATAAATTCTGAGGCCAATCAACAGCTGTCCTATCAGTCGATTGATTTGCATAATCGGCCTGCAGTCTTTCCATCTGAAGTTGATCCGTGCAAGAAGCTTCTTGAACAACCTGGCACAACTCCTGGAAGCATTTTATCCATAAATGGTAAGGGATCAGATTTCTTCTGGTTTTCCATCTTTGCAAATTAAGAATGTTTACTAACTGATGTCTTTTTCCTAAAGGGAATCACTCACAGCCAAGGACTGATTTAATAGGCGAGGTATCAGCTTCCGAAGGAGATGCTACTCAGAAGCAGGACTTAGCTATGCCTCTTAATTCAGACTGTTGCAGTAATCTTGGTGTACCTAAGCCAACAGACAAGCTGATTGACCATAGCACTTCTAGTACAGAGTCTAATACAGTGCCGGAAATATCGCCATGTGATACTTCCCAAATAAGGTTCGAAAATGGTGGAGCATCAGATGTGAAGCCTACAGTAGTATCCAATGCTTTGGAATCTGTTTCACCTCATAGATCAGATGCTTCTACCTTCCCTAAGCTTGCTTCTGAAACTCTACAGTCAGCATATACTAACTCATTCACACAAAATTCAGGTGCTTCTTTTGCCACCTCTTTGCACCCAGTAAATCCATATGATCAGTCTCTATCCCAAAATGAACAGCCTATTCATCTAGTTCCTCAAACCGTCAGTTCATGTAATTGGAACCTGCCTAATGATACGATGGGCAGAGAGCTGTCGGGGCCTTCTTTGAATTCGACTACAATGCTTTCTGCTGTAAGTGCTGGTGTTTCTACCTCAGTTAACTGCAACAACACACTGCTGGTTTCATCTGACGGTTCTAAGTCATTTTCAACTCCTCAATTGAGCAATAGCACAAGTACAGTTACTTTCCAACCATCTAACATGTGTTGGGGTACTGGGAATCCAGAAGTTAACAATCCAGGTTGGCAAATGCCATATCCATATCAAAATTTTAATAATATGGCAGCTGCAGTTGGAAACTTGCTATGTGGTTCAGGAGTACAAGGTGGATTAGGAGCCACAAACAACCTGGGTTGGGGAATGATAGCACAGGCGAACATGAACATGCCTTGGGGAGTACAACCAAATGCAAATATTTCTTGGGGCCAAGGTCTAACTTTGCCACCTCAACAAGGAAATGCAACTTCAAACTTTGTTTGGGGAACCCCGCAAGGAAACACAATCCTGAACGATGGCTGCAGACCACCGGCACAAGGAAATGTTGCTCCATACCCATTTTGGAATGCCCCTGCACCGGGGTGTTCAGGCCAAAATCCTGTTTGTATGCCGGCACCTTTTGTGGGTAATATGAATCAAAATGCCTGGGCAATTCCTAGCCAGGGAACTACAGGTGCAATTAACACTTCAGGAATAGCTCATGAAAACAAGAGCTCATCTTGGGATTCACCAAAAGAAAACCCAAGCAATTCGAGTTTTCGAAAAGATAAGTTTAGAGAAAGGAATATTGGCTCAAGAAATGGTGATTTTCGTGGCACCGGGTCTGGGTATGGCTCTGGAAGGCAATCGAGGAATTGGATGCCTTCTGGTAATGCAGAGGGGTCATCTAGACCTCCAGAAAACACAGGAATATGCAAGTTCTTTGAAAATGGACACTGCAAAAAAGGGGCATCATGTAATTATATTCATTGATGACCAATCAACTGATGAGGCTTGTATAGTGTACCGAGTTTTCTGTATTCAGATGATTTACTGCTGTAAATATTTCAAATCCTGCGAATTTTGCTATGTAATATTCAAGTTGCAGTGGGAGCAGCAGTTACCTAGTTGTAACCTTGGCCTTCTATAGCTTTTGGTTCCAACTTGATGGTTAGGGGTTCATAGCAGGCTTCTTATTAAAAAAATTATTATTTAGATTGGGAGATCATATTAGATATGGAAAGAGAATGCTTCGAATATTGTATATGCCGAATATGGTACTGGTTAAGTAGGTAGCAAATATGCTTTGTGCAAGACTAAAATCTCTATTGGAAGAAAAAAATAGGTGGTGCAATAAAGAAATACTACCTTAGTATTTTGCAAGTTAGCGTGGTTAAGCTAACAATTTACAGAACAAACTGTTACCCAAAAAGGACCAAAAAGTGTACAACTAACATTCATCAATCTAAATATGTGCAAGACTAAAAACTGTATTATCAATCTAAATTCAGCTTTAATTTTCTGCCAATATCTAATGCATGCTATAACTAAACTCCGACTGGCTATTCATTGAATTGATCCGGAATTAAGATTCAACTCTGGTTAAAATGTATAATTTGTCTGCTATTATTTCTCTTGAAATGGCCGAGTAAAGGGCCTCGGATGTTCCAGGATATTTTCCTCCGAAATACTGATATCTTTGTTACGTGAGATTCAATCAGAAGATATTTTCATATTAACTAGATATAATGCGCAAGGAAGGTTTATAATTGTGGAAATAAGCACCAGTTGGATGACCGTCTGAACAATTTTTTTTCCTGGTATAGTATGAAAGCTTAAATGTATTAAGAACTAATAGAATAAAATGATTTTCAAGCAGAGCAGCATTAGGTCATAAATGAAACACAAATGATCTGTTTGCAATTTTTTTATAGACTATTATCAATACAAAGATTATTTTGGTAATATTTGTTTCTCCATGAATGACAGCGCAAAAAAGTCTTTTAGCATGTCATTCTCTGCAAGTTGTAATAAACGACAACCATTCATACAAAATATAATTGCCAACTCCAAATAATTAGTATAAAACTCATAACAATCATGATCATCATGAACTACATATAGAACAAACAGCAAACCAACAACATCAACATCATGACAAAGCCCCATAGCTCACGAGTACATGTGTTTCAAATATAAGGTTGGGCCATTGAAAGAATTCCTATAATCACAAGTTGTAAACTCAACAGGATAGTACCATTTCAGTTAGCACTAACAATCAGAGGACCAAAATAGGTTCCTTCAAATCATCCGCTATGGTTTACCTTCACAAACATTTGAACCATCCGGCGATCACATAAACTGGTGGAGCACGAAATCGCTTACTATAGCATAATACTAAATTCCATAAGCTTTATGTAAATAAAGAATCACAAATCGCATGCAGCGAACCCATTTTCTATACTCTTCTTATCAACTGCGACCTTGGTATAGTGGACTCCTCCCATTAAGATTCCTAAGCTTATTTACCATCTCATAAAGCCACTCAAATGTAAGCTTTGACTGCGAATTAAGTTCCTGTCTAACATGTGGTTGTATCCTAAACCAGTCCCCTAACATCTTGTGCACATGAGATCGAACCATTCTCCAAGGCACGGGGTATTGTTCACAAAGCTTCAAATATTCTTCCACAAGGTCTGCCTGGTCCAATCCAGCATCTTTCAAGCTATTATTATCACTCTCATCTTTCCATTCAGCTGTCCTGAGACCGCAAAAAAGTGCTGGGTTCTCGAGAAGTGACTCAGCTGACAGCACACCTTCAGCACCCGTGTGCATCAAACAGCTGTGAACGTCATCTAAATGGCGGATATTTCCATTTGCAAGGACTGGAATCCTGACAGCATTCTTTACTGCTTTGATGGCATCCCAATCTGCCCGGATTTTTTTCCCATCCTTTTCGTCTCTGGTGCGACCATGGACAGCCAAAAGAGCACAACCAGCCTCTTCCAGCATTGTTGCATATGCTAATGTGTCTTTCAGATCTGGGAAGATGCGAACCTTACATGAAACAGGAACATGGAGATTGTTAGCTAGCTTTTCTACAAGTGATTTTATCAGCGGAAGATTATCCATAAGAAAGGCTCCATAATTTCCTCGCCTCGCAATCCTCTGAGGGCATCTGCATTGACATAAATAAGAGAAATATCAAATTGAGCATATTGGGAAGTACGAGGCATACGTCTTATTGCCCTTTTTTTTTCCAAATTACATTTAAAGCAAGCCTCTAATTCTTCAATTCTAAACCATGCGTCAACCAATAACTAGAAATATATTATTGGAATTGCAAAGAAAATAATTAACAATTAAATTTCTATACAAAATCATCTAATAAAAGGTAAGCTAGTGCAATCCTAAGAGCCCTCTTCTATAAGAGAGAATGAGACCAAATGTTAAGAAATCAGAGAAAAATGTACTCATCAGCATTAACAAAATCAATTTGGCCATAAGCCTTTTGGTCTAGTATGTATTAGATCCAAAGAAAGTATGTATTAGACCTTGAATCAAGTTATCAATAGAGGATGTTGACAAAGTGATGAGGACATCCACACTTGGAAAGTCTACCGGAGACGTGGTCGTCGATCTACGGCCACGATCGAGTCTTTATATTTTTGAGTTTTATTATGTTATTGTTTTCTTTTATTTCGTTTACCGTTGTACCCTTACTTTAGGGTGGTTTGCTTGTAAGCCCAAGAGGGCATGTTTGTCTTTTCGTTTTGTCTTTTGTTTGAGGCTATTTAAAGGCCCCTATTGTATTGTTTTGGTTAATGAATGATTATTATAAAAAAATTTCTGCATATGTGAGTTTGAGAGCTTGGAGAGATCCTTTGGAGAAGAAAGTGCATTACCCACCAACTTTGATGTGTCGGGTTCGTGGTTTTAACGTTTAGTTCTTTTTCTTCCCTTCCCCTTCCCCTTCCCCTCTTCCCCAACCCACGGCCCCTTTCCCCTCCCCCTTCCCTCCACCAAACCGAACCCCTCCCCCACCGTCCCCTACCCCACGGCCCTTCCCCCCCCCCCCCCCCCCCCCCCCCCCCCCAAACTGCCACCCAAATCCTTCCCACCACCTCACGGCCGCCCCTCCCAAATTCCCCACCCGCCGGCCACTCTTCCCCCCTCCCTTCCCTTAATTTAGTTACCTAATTTAAATTAGAATTATTTGGAAAGAATTCCAAATTCAAATTCCACTTGGATTTGAGTTAAATACTTTCCTAATTAACTCTAATCTATTTTAGGAAAGTTTCTTAATTTAACTCCTTTGAAATTTTAAATTTAATTGGACCCAATTAAAACTTTCCTATTCCTTAATTCCAAATCAAGTAAGCATTAAATGCATCCCTAATGCCCCTCTCTCCCCTTATGACCGCCGGCCCCCCCTCTCTCTCCAATCCCTCTCTCTCTTCTCCCAACTCCTCTTCCCATTAAATCTTAATTTCCTTCTTTAGTTCCCTCCCAATTTCAAAATCTGAAAATTATTCCAGATTTTGGATTCCTCCACCCTTCCATAGCCGAACCCTAACTCCTCCCCACCCCTCTCCACTTGGCCGCCGCCCCCTCATCCCCTCTTTACTTGGATTCCAAAGTAGGGATCCTACTTTTCCAAGGAATTAACGTCAAGGGTAACAAGGATTCATCTTCTACTATTCATCTACCCTTCTCCAACATGAATGGAGGTGCCCGCAAGGGACTACGGACTAAGACTTGACGAAGACGACAACGTCGATATCCTCCGGTCTCCGTTCTTCGACGTCGGGTTTGACTACGAGAGTACAGTTGAAGAATACCTTGACCGGATCCACATCACTTTGGTGGATACGATCGACGATCAAAGGAAGAAAGGACGGTGGGCTATCCGCGGCCGATTCATAGCGGCTTCCCCTCCGGATACTTCTACACTCCTAGACGATCTTACTCGCCTCCTACGATTTCTCGCCAGTACCATTGGTCGACAAGTGGAGACTATCCACCAACGATTCCTCTCCGGTTAGGGTAAACTTTCTTGCCTTGTCAATTATCTCGTTATTCTCCTAACCTTGTAGGTGATGATGGAATCGTGCAAGAGCTGAACCATTTCCTCTGCTAAAAGCCTAGTCAACGTAGGATCATTTGAGTGTACCCTTCATGTCTTCTTGTCTTAATGTTAATGGAGGGATTATGTGTGAACACCTACTACATTAGCTTTACTTTGATTCTCTAATCTATTGGTTTGTTCAAGCATGGTTATATGTGGTTTAGCCTAAACGCAAGCATCACTCCTTTGTTTTACTTCATCGTTCAATTGCTAGCTAATTTTAATCAACTAATTGCTCTCTAAGTAATTCGTGCAAAACCCAATTTTCATTCAAGCATATTAGTCCTGCATCACAAAGTAATCAATAGATCATAGATAGAGAATGGCTAGAGAAGCCAGTAGAGCATAATAGACGAGTTACAATGGGATGAAAGAGTGAGAATAGGTTAACAAAGATCAAAAGTTTAACGAGTGTAGCATCGGCTAGAAGATGTTTAAAGAAAATCTACGTTGCGTATCTGATATCATATTAAAAGGTAGATATAATGACAAAAGACGACTGCTTTACTGAATTGTCATTGATAGTACGAACATATATGTGCCTGTATATAAGCATAAGAAGAGAACAATTAAGGAAAGTACAATATGAAGAACATTCTTAATTATTAAAAAAATTATAATAATTAATACTACAACTTCCTACCATAAATAATTAGAACTTCATGAAAATTTACATATAGTAAGATATATTATTAAGTTAGAGTTAGATTAAAATAATATTATTAAAAATGAGCTAGGTGCTTTCCTAGGACCCCAAGCTAGCTGAGACAAGTCCATACCTCTTCCCACACTTCCCCGTGGACTTCATTACCGCACAATACCTAGGCTAGCTAATGTGCGAGTAGTCAGATGAGAGCCTTATAATGTTTAGAGAGATGGTGCTAATGCTTCAAAAACAAAAGATGAATTAATTTTTTATTATGACAAATTAATATTAGGTGATGAAAAGTGCATCGAGATTTGGAGAAACAAGAATGTAAATGAAAAAATAAGTTCAATTATATGTAGGTGAAAGAATTTTGAAGTTTTAGAGCCATAAACTATGATGCCCTGACACTTTTCCTCAAAGAGGCGTGCAGTATCCGACATGTATCCGACGCGACACGGGTCCGACACTCCTCCGACACATGTCGGATACGCCAAAAATGTGTCCGATTAAAAAAATATTAAATACAAATTGGACACGCATATCTTAAATATTTTATGAATCTTTTTAAATATAATTTCTTGCATTTAAAATTTTTACTTATTCAAAAAATAAAAACTAAATTTCTTATTTCCTATCCACAACACCAAATCAATCGCCCGCACTTAATATCCCATTCATCGAATATTCTCATTTTTATTTCTCTTTGGCAGTGAAGGTACTTTCATATCCTCTCTCGATGACTGATAAACGGCATCAACTCCCTACTCTCAACATTCTAATATTAATCATTTTAAGCATAAATTCTAATTAAATGATTTATTATTTCTAAATTATATTTAAAATTATAATTATTTAATTTTTATACACTATTTTTAAAATATAAAAACTATAATATTGTGTCCAACCCATGTCCGCGTCCCATATTTTTTCAATAATTGACGTGTCCAGTGTCCGTGCGTGTCGTATCTGTGTTGCCGTGTCTGTGTCTGTGCATCATAGGCCATAAATCATGAGAATGTAGAAGATGAGTGTGTGGTGGTGCATGAGGAAGCGATGAAATGCCACAAATCTAGTAAAAAAAGAGTGTGGATGATGAAGAAGATGATAGAGAATTGACAAGGATGAAATAATCCTTATTTATAAATGCTACAAATGTATAGTGTGTGACTAAGGATCGAATTAGTCCTCTAATATTTTGTGATGTACTAAAAAAATTCATATAAGTATCAATTTGGTCATATGACTCCTTAAAAATGGATCAAATTAGTCCTTATGTATAATCATATAGGCCCCCCTATTTAAAATTTTAAAGATCAAAATCAGACTTTTAAAAAGAAAAGGACCAAAATAGCCCTACTCTTTTGAGGGACCAAAATGATCCCCAACTTTTTGGTCTTGACATCTAATGGTAGAGTTGATGGTACTAAGTATAAGGGTAATTTGGTCATTTTTAATTAAAATATTTAATAAATATAATTTTTTAGGGATTTTAAATTTTGTAAAAAAAATTATTAAACTTTTCTTTAATAAAAAATTATAAATAATTTTAGTTTTAATAATTTCACTATTTTTAAAACGTTTATGCTAATAGCAAGCAACGAAATTGTTCCATATATTCCTGCTCCCAATCCCATAAATCCAAATTTGTTCTTGCATGCAGAAATTAACATGCAGTGCATTTTTTTTTCTTTTAATGGATTGGTGGGGTAATGAGTAGAGTAATCAGAAAATGCAAAAACTATTCAACTCTTTGCTCCAGAGTAGTGGACGAGGTAGATGTGGCAAACAACAACGAATCTATGGCAAAATTTTTGCGGTGAAAAGGAATAATCAAAATCGAATGAAGTCGAAACCAGTGAAGCCATAAAACGGTATAACAGTAACTGCGAGACAACTATGTGCCGCACCTGAGAAGTTAACGGAAGTGTTGCAATGGCCGATCCTGATCAAATGAAGCAAGCGAGACTAGGTATTCGACGCGATCGACGCTCACTCAATTGATGGCTCGCTAGGACATCTTTAGGGCTTCGGGCGGTTGCTAGATTGAAGCATTGAAATGTATACAACTAGAAAAACCAAAATGTTACTTGCTTAAGGAATTCATGATAGAAATATAATCACTGTAAGTGCAAAAAGAAAAATAAACTAATGTCATTGCCTAAAGATGTCCATGAAGGAAACCCATTAATAAAAAAGGCAATCAAATATGTGACCAATAATATCAACATAAACGTCTCATATATAATTCAGGAAAATTAAGTGAATCTATTTTGAAAGCTGAAAGATTCAGTTTAACCTAGCATTTAAGAAAGCGGTTTGCAAGAGCAACTTACAAAGTGAAATACAGCGATCTTTTGCTTCTTCAAAAGAGCAAAATGGAAAGCAAAGCAACAAGGTAATTAAATGAAGAATGCCCCTTTTATAGTTAGACATATTGATTGTAGATGTAGAAGAATAACAAAATGAACGATTAATTGCAAATAAGATTAAGCTATATTCCAAAGTCAAATTTGGTAGAGTGAATGACATTGCTTAGATGTGAGGAATCAGTACTAAGCATGATGTATAAAATAGCAACACTTGATGGTTTGAACTTTGTTGTGAACAAAGATGCATGAATACAACACTTGATCCTAATTGATAGACAAAGATGCATGAAGGTAATATAAAAGCTTACTTCAAGGAGAATGAAGTGAACAAATTTGTATATAAATACGCACTTCAATTTTTACAACACAAAGAAATCTGCAGTTTAAATCCACAATTGTAAGGTAATAAAAAGTCAAATACCCAAAAAAAAAAAAAATAATGATGAATATTGAAATATTAATAACATCAAAGCACGGCTACGATGTAAAAAAAAAAGTCAAACAAATTAAAAAATTGCAACTCTAGTAAAAGTTCAAGCTGTGTATAAGTGAAGTAGGGGCTTTGACCGCTTTATGCTTCAGAAGAAAAAGCACTTCAAAAGTTTCTGGCCAGGCTTTCATACAGCATAACTCCCGCTTAAATTATAAAGTGTCCTTTAATGGGCTTCTAAATTCTAACGACATTGGCATATTCTAACCATTAATCTTTGTATAATATAATAAAATGTAAAAACACCTTTACAAAGTATTCAACATAAACTTCGCACAACAATTTCATTTTCCTTTAACTAAAGAAAAAGATGAAGATAAATTCATTACCCGAAGTTTATATCAACATAGTCGCAATAGGGCTCCACCCTTTTAGCTGCTTCCAGCAGAACATTTGGATCATTTGCGCAGAATTGGACAAATAAGGGACGATCTTCCTGCATAAGATATCACAACAGAGAATGTCTTGAAGTTTCTGTTGAAAGGCAATGAAAACATCTAACATAAGAAACCCAAAGGCACAGTCTTAAATAGGTAAACTAGTAGAATGAATCAAAGTATTAAAAGGAAGAAGGAGGTAGTCCGAATTTAAAATGGATAAAAATTTTATAAAAATATTTATTCAAAATTGATTCAACATCTGATATCATATGCAACAGGGATTAATCAAAAATGGTGATTTATAAATTAAATTACAAATACTTAGGACATGAGATGACACTAATAATGACAAATGTGAACAACAATAATAATTACGTTTGAAACCTAAAACTTTCTCAATGATCACTCGAAGCTTAATCGACTCAAAATTGAGTATAATTTCCATTGATTCGAAGATAGATTATTCAAATTAATTCAACTCAACTTAAAATTATCTCTCTCTCTCTCTCTCTCTCTCTCTCTTTATATATATATATATATATATATATATATAGACACGCACAACAACAACTACAACAATAACAACAACATGAAGCTTTTATCCCTCTATATGGGGTTGGCTACATGAATATTTTTTCTCCATTGTGCCCTATTAAAAGTTAAATTCTAATTTAAATCTAATAAAGAAAAGTCATTTCTAATATTTTCTAACTAAGTCTTTTTAGGTCTACCTCTATCTTTTTTAACATAAGTCAAATCTAATACATCTACTTTCCTAACCGG